>CM064484.1:42009993-42431571 GCA_032716605.1 Paralithodes platypus
GAGGAGGAGAGGGAGCTTTTCCCAGGTGAGGCTGTGCCGGCTGGGACATGGGCCGAGAACGGGTACCTGGCCCTGCGGGAGAAATTGACCCATTTACCTCCGGAAAGGGTTGAGGAGATGTTTACTACCTTGTGGGCTTATCCACACGTGTTCGGGGATGCACCAGGTTTGACATCTTGGGCGGTGCATGACATTGATGTGGGGGAGAATAAGCCTATAAAATTACCACCTTATAGAGTTAATCCACAGAAGCAGCTCGCTCTTGACGCTGAGCTGAGGTATATGGTTGACAAGGGCCTCATCAAGAAAGGCTGGAGTGAGTGGTCAAGCCCAGTATCTTTGCAGCCTAAGCCTGATGGTAAGATCCGCTTCTGTGTCGATTTTCGCAAAGTAAATTTTCTCTCCAAGACAGATACCTACCCTTTACCGAGAATTGATGACTCAGTAGACAAGATTGGGGCAGCCACGTTCATCACAAAACTGGACTTAGTTAAAGGCTATTGGCAAGTCCCACTAACTGAACGTGCCAAGAAAATCGCTAGTTTTGTGGTGGGGGGAGGAGTGTATCAGTGCCAGGTAATGCCGTACGGCTTGAAGAATGCTCCCGCCACATTTCAGCGGTTAATGGACAGGGTTGTGCATGATGTCCCCAATTGTTTAGTCTACATAGATGATGTTGTTGTTTATGACACAAATTGGACCGACCATTTGGCCAATGTGGGTGAGCTTTTCCGGAAGTTGTCTGAGGCTGGTGTAGTGGTCAACCTGGCAAAGTGCGAGTTTGTGCAGGCTCAAGTGCAATATTTATTAGTGGCCCCTCCATCATTGACGAACATGCCTATTACATAAGGCACCCTCTTCAAACACTCATCCGCCGTAGTTTGAATCTACCGCGCAGAGCATTTAAAATTTGAGGAGCCTTCATCATGAGTGCACGCGACCTCACTCATGGCTTCAGTCATTATGAATTGGGTTCTCACTACGAAAAAACTTCGTAAAAAATAAAAACAAAAACAAAATAAGAATAACTATTCAATAAGCTTTCCATAATATCGTGGATGTACTTGTGTGGATGTTTGACCAGACGCTGACTCAGGCGTCATTCTTCCTTCTCTTCTCTGCGCTCAGCCTGCCCGGACGTGTCTCCCCACGCTCCGCTGGTTCCGCATTTGCTGCGTCCCTAGTGAGTTTTTTCTCATTTGTTTACTCCGGGATGTATCGAGTAAGGTTAGGATATGCGTAGCAGGAGTGTCCTGGGCTGGTTGCCCGCAGTGCAGTGTATTTTGGGTCGTGTGTTTGGGGCGTCTATTTCGGATGTACCCTCGTGGTCCTGTTGTGGACATGTGAACTTTTTCACAGTTAGTTAGCTTGTGATGCAGGCGGCTTTCATTACGCGTTATTATCGCTGCCTTTTATCTTTCTGATGAGGTAGTGTTTTTTTGCTGACGTTCCCAGCGTATTTTTCTTCACTTAGTGAAGTTTTTTCTGGGTCCCGAGTCAGTCTTCCCTTTGCCGGAAGTTTCTGCTACAGTGGTGTGTTGGCGGTGGTTCCTGTTGTGATATAATTCAGTGCTTTTTGTTTATATTCCGACATGTTATCTTTTCCGTCTGCCTAGGCCTAGCCAGCCTCTTGTAGCTTTGCCACATGTACAAGTGTTATTGATTTATATTATAAATATGTACTATTGTGTCATGTGTGTCCTGGTTTAGTTGTGTATTGGCTAATTCCATGGACTATTTTTGTTTCCTGGTTTAGTTGTGTATTGGCTAATTCCACGGACTATTTGTGGGCCCGGGGTTAGTTGTGTTTTGGCTAACTCTTCGGTCCTATGTGGCGTTCAGATGGTATCTGGACGAGGTGGGTTGCTTCCCGGCGGGTTTTTCTCGGTTTCATCATGAAAAACCCGGCTGGGTGCCGAGTTTTGGGCCACACGTGGCTTCAAAAACAGGCTTGTTTCCCCGGTGAGGAGGTGTCTGTGGCTCCCCAGGACTGCGTCTCTGTGGTGGTGCCTGTTTCAGGCTCCCTATGATTCCCGGCGGATTGGCTGTACCCATCTAACAGTGTTCATGCGGACACGTGTTGTGAAATTGTTTTCCCCGGTTTTGCAAAACCAGGAAAAAACCTAGCTGTTGTTGTTTGGTTTTCCTCCCCAGCGATCTTTTACAAAGAAGTGGGGACAGGTACAATTGGGGTTAACTTTTAACATCTTGCACACCCGGCGGGTGCATCTTGGAAGGGTGGGATGAACGAATTGGTAATTCAGTTTAGTTAACCGGACAATTAAGGGATACTTTTTGTATCGCCACCTTCAACATACGGCGATTGAGGGCTCAATTGGGGTTAACTTTTTAATAAAAACTTTCTTTCACACCCGGCGGGTGCTCCTTGGTAAGGTGGAATAACAAATTTACAATTCGGTTTAGTTGACCAAGACAATTGAGGGATACATTTGTGTATTGCCGCCTTCAACGTACGGCGATCCTAAGACAATTCTTTAGAAGTCAGATCTCGTATTTTGTCAGCCTTCCCAGTTTTTTATCTGCGAGATAATTCAGGGGCCGGCGTCTTTTTGGGGGGTTGTTTTGCCAAAATTGAATCTTGAATCAGACACCACCGGAAAGACTATTTCAATTATAAACACCATGCTGGTTTTTTATATTATGTCAGAGGGTATGCTTAAATCTCTTGGACAAGTTCAGACAAGTTCAGCCGCTAATCCAGTGTTGAAGGTGGGGCAGTTGGGTCCGGGACCTTGGGTGGAATGGGAGACGGAGGCTCAGAACTTTGCGACCACCTTCACCTCAAAATCTTCCCACCAGATCCCTCAGGATAGTCATTCGTGGTTCTCTATGCCAGTGTGTTCTGCCGGCGGAGTCCCTTCGGCTTTGTTTGATTTCTTAGCTGCCCCCCAAATCAATTTATGTGAACTCAAGGACCCTTTCACTACCCGTACCCCAACTCACCTAGACCGAGAATTTAGGCTACGGGGGAAAGCATTTAGACATTTCTCACAGTACATTGTGACGCAACAGGTTGCTAAATCGATGCTCCGGTCCACTGAGGCAATCGCAGACGCGGATGCCAGAAGATCGGTTGAACTGTCTCGGCGACTGCTCCTTCAGTCGTCAATTCAGTCATTGGGTGACATACGCACAGCCTTGCTTGAGGCGGTGCGAGCTCGACAAGATCTCGGGATGTCCTTGGTACGGAAGCTTCCTGATCGTATTGCGAATCAGGTGGTCATGTTACCAGTGCTCACTCCCTCTTTAATGTCCCCTGAGGTGTGGAGAACAGTTTTTAATATGGCTCAGACCTTTAAACAGAGTCCCGCCCCTTCTAAGAAACCTGCCTTTAACTTCCCCAAACCCAAGCCAGTCGCAAAAGCACAGCCAGGGGGATCTAAGCCCTTTCATCTACCTAAGTCCTCCTCCCCTCAAGGTCAGTACAGGTATAGACAGGGTAAGTTTACAGGTCAGAAAGGACGAGGCTATAATAAACCAGGTCAGGGCTCGTCTTCTGCCAACGCCAACCAGCCGGCGAAGCGTCCACCACCACCACCTCCACCACCATCAAAAAACTAATGTTTCTCTCATTCCCGGGGCCGGTCTCAAGGCGAGTGGATCCGAGGGTAGTACAGCCGGCGAACCCTTGTCTGCTAACTGGGTCGTTCCGAACGTGTCACCAAGCATGGCCGTTAAACACTTGGGCAAGGATGGTGGCACGCAAAGGCATCACTTGGCAGTGGCTCCGGCGACCTCGCTTACGTCAGCCGACAACGGCGAATCTAGTTTCTTTAGAGGTGGAGTCACTGGTCAAGGAAATTATTGCCAAGAATGTCATCATCCTGGTCCCTCAAAATTACCCAGTCTTCACATCCAAGCTATTTTTGGTTCCCAAAAGGGACAATGTTCAGATGAGACCCGTCGTAGACCTGTCGTATCTGAACCTTCATATTCACAACGAGTCATTCAGGATGTTAACGGTGCACCAAATCAGGCTAACACTTCCGCCGGGAGGCTGGATGTGTTCCTTAGACCTGACAGACGCTTATTGGCACGTCTCGGTAAACAAAAGATTTCAAAGATTCCTGGCCTTACGGATCAGGGATCAAACTTATGTTTTTCAAAGGATGCCATTCGGTTTGAACCTGGCACCTCCCTTATTCACGAAATTAGTCCGGCAAGCACTGATGCCATTGTTAAAACAAGGGATCAGGATTTTGTGGTACCTAGACGACTGGCTAGTGGTAGCAGAGACAGAGCAAGTATGCATAAATCATGTCAACATAACATTAAAACATGTCAAAACTCTAGGGTTCAAGGTAAATCTGGTAAAGTCAAACCTTGTTCCCTCACGAGTAGTTCAGTGGATAGGGCTGGTTTGGGACACAGCTGCTCTCACTCTGAGTCAGAGTGTGGACAATCGGAACAGATTTCGCAGGAAACTGTTCATGTTCCTTCACAGTCTGACTACGACACGGAGAATCTGGGAGTCTCTGGTCGGCTCTCTCAACTGGATTCAACTAACTGTAATGTTGGGCCGGTTGAAAGTAAAGCGCTTAATATTGGAGGGCAACAAATATTTTCCACTATTACCGGCGGAAAAATTATGGCCCATACCAAAATTAATCCACACCTTACTAGCGGTCTGGGCGAAGCGGGAAATGTTGCACTCAATAATGTCATGGACCTCTCCTCCGCGACGGTATGGGTAGACACGGATGCATCAGGAACGATAGGTTGGGGTTTTTAGTCAAACCAAGGGCAACCAGGGTCAAGGGCTTTGGTCCCATTTAGAAATCTCCCACATCAATGTCAAAGAATTACTAGTCCCCTTATATTTCCTTCAGGCTCACGGCTCTACTTTACGGGGCAAGTCGGTGGCCTTCAGAATGGACAATCTGAATGCAGTTCACTGTATTCAGAAACAAGGGTCAACGAGGTCTCGGACGTTGCTAAACGTGTCAGAAGAGATTTTTATTCTAGCCAACAGGCTGGACATTCATCTTCACGCATCTTATCTCCCAGGCGTAGCAAACGTCTGGGCAGACGCTCTGTCTCGGAGACAGAGCACAACAGTAGAATGGGCGCTCAAGCAACCCATTTTCAACCTAATGATTGCAGAGCTTTACCATCCACAAGTGGATCTGTTCGCGTCCGAGGAGACTCACAAACTCCCACTGTACCTCACCCGCCGGACGATAACGCCGGCAGGGGGGCCAGACGCCCTGATGACAGACTGGAACAGGTGGAGTTCCATCTATCTGTTTCCGCCGCCAGACGCGTCTAATGTGCCATGTAGTAAACAAACTACGGGATTATTGGGGCTTAGTCTCGATAATCGCGCCCCTGTGGCCGGCGCAGTTGTGGTACCAGCAATTGAAAACGTGGTGCCCGCACCCGGTGTCGCTCCCGGTCGGGTGTTTCCACTTAGACACGATTGGCAACCTAGCGACCTCGCTGACTTTTGCATTATGGACATTAAGGAGGCCAAGTGGCTAGCACCATATGGTAGAGATGTGACCAATAAGTTATTGAATCAATATACTCAGTCTACAAAACGATAGTATCAATCACATTGGCAAGCCTTTACTTCTTGGATCCTTAGAACGGAACAGACTGTGCCCTCGGTGGCGTTAGTTTTTAATTATTTAAATTATCTATTTGAACAGAAACGTTTATCTGTGGTAACGTTAAAAAATCACTTAATAGCGATTAGAATACCATTTTGGGACCTTACCGGTCTCTCCATACCAGTTGCGGAGGAAACAGGTTTTATGAGGGCATGTTTTAAACTCCGCCCACCTCCCCGTCAGCTCATGCCTACTTGGTCTCTGGACAAAGCATTGTCATTACTTCACTCCCGTCTGTACCAAAATACTGCAGATTTTACATTACTCTTAAAAAAGGCTGTATTCCTTTTGGCTTTGGCCACCGGGAACAGAGTGTCTGAGCTGGCGGCGATGAGCAACACACCTAATTGCCTCAGGTTTGGTAGGCTTAATGAATGTATTCACATTGCACCTTCCCCAGGGTTTGTAGCCAAGAATGAGCACAGTGCACACGTGTTTTCTGAGTTCACTGTGCCGGCGTTGAAAAGGGGAAAGGTGCACCATAATTTATGTCCAGTGCAGGCTCTAACCAAATATTTGAGGGTAGCTCCTCTAAACCCCCAGGGTGCTTTATGGGTAGCATATACGGGTAAGCGCTTGCTCAAACGTAGATTGGCTTCTCTTTTAGTCGAAGTCATTAAGGAGAGTAATCCCGGCGTTGTGGGTAGGGCCCACGATTTACGCAAATGGGCAACCTCTTTGCGTTTCCTGAAGAATTTTTCTGTGGAAGATATTACGTCCACGCATTTGTGGGCCTCTAGTCATACGTTTTTGACTCGATACCTGTCAGTAGCTCTAGACAAACCTTCCTTGCCATGTATAGCTTTAAGGCAGAGGATCTAGGTGGCCCTTAACCCATCAGACCCGGAAGGGCTCTTGAACGCCCATAAAAAACACACCCGAGCTACCCGGAAGGGCTCTTAAACACCCATGAGCTCAAAGCCTGTAAGCTTGGTGTGCGAGGCGTACGTCCGACGCATGTAAACAACAGCCGGCTGGACCGACGCCCCGCATCTCCGGCCACAAGAAGGAGTGCGTCGCTTGTTCGTGTGTGCCTGTATGTTATTGTTAAGTATCGAAAAGTAGTGTAAAGTGGCTGTTTTTGCCATAAAGTTATCTCCAATGAAATCATCATCACAACTGAACCAGTTGACTTAGAGAGCTCTACTAACGCCATTCTACAGGTACGAAACACATCTACGCTTGGGGATGTACGGGAATGCGGAAGCAAGCCAAATAACAAAGATGCGGTAGCCTAGGCGTAGAAGTTTTTCTGCCAAAACCCCCGGATTTCGGGGAATATATATATAATACATAGCCGGGGCTGGAGGGTTAAGTAACTTTTTTTTAATTTCAAGGAAAAGGGGGGGGGGGGTTGCAGTCAGGGTAACATAGGGCACCCTAGACCCCGCCGGAGTATAAGAGCTGTGATACTAGTTATGGGTATTGTTGATATGAAAATTTCTCTGTACTATTCAGTGCAGGATATTGTACTAGTACAATGATAGTACAAACAAGTGTTGTTATAGTAGTTTAGCTGTGAAAGCAATTTAGTTTAAGCATTGGATATATTTTTCAAAATATTTCCACAAGTATTATGGGGTTATATGTGCACATGTAAACTTATAAGTTTTTATTTTTCACCACTTATGTTGAGTGGGGTGCCTTTTTAACTTACAGATCTGTTCGCAGAGTCTCAAGAGTTAACCTTTTGTATCAAGCAGGCTTCTTTGAAGCACGCCCCTGCTTGACCCCCTTTTGTATATATGTGCTGCGCCATTAAATATATATTTTTCAAAGTAAGAATACTATGTGGTTGTTTGATTATCTGCTTTTCTAGAGTTATGATATGATTACGAATGTCCCCCTCCAGTCTTAGAAATCAGGCATGTTCGTCATATGATGGAGGGGCCACTAATAAATTATAGGTTTGACTCCTATAAGGAGATAAAGAAAACCTAATATTTAGTAGTGGCCCCGTAATCATTGACGACTGGGGCCCTCCCGACCATCCCCTTCCCATTCGTTGATGTATTAAGGATTTTGGTTTACTTGATATGTCAGTGAAGGAAGAATGACGCCTGAGTCAGCGTCTGGTCAAAGATCCACACAAGTACATCCACGATATTATGGAAAGCTTATTGAATAGTTATTCTTATTTTCTTTTTGTTTTTATTTTTTACAAAGTTTTTTCGTAGTGAGAACCCAATTCATAATGACTGAAGCCATGAGTGAGGTCGCGTGCGCTCATGATGAAGGCTCCTCAAATTTTAAATGCTCTGTGCGGTAGATTCAAACTTCGGCGGATGAGTATTTGAAGAGGGTGTAATAGGCATGTTTGTCAATGATTACGGGGCCACTACTAAATATTAGGTTTTCTTTATCTCCTTACAGTAGTCAAACCTATAATCTGGGTTCTGTTGTTGGCCACGGCCAGGTCTGTCCCCCTCGGGCGTAGGTGGAGGCTATCCAGAGTTTCCGAGCACCTCATAATACGAAAGCCGTGCAACGTTTCCTTGGCATGATAGGCTATTATCGCCGGTTCATCCAAGGATATTCCACCATGCTTGCCCCATTGACAAATTTTCTACAATAGAACAAACCATTTAAATGGACAACAGAGTGTGAGCAGGCTTTCAAAGATGTCAAAAGCCTCCTCTGTTGCCATCCTATATTACGTGCCCCAGATTTCAACAGGCCTTTCGTCTTGGCAGTAGACGCGAGCGATGTGGGTGCCGGCTCTGTGTTGATGCAAGAGTTCGGAGATGATGTTGAGCACCACATTTCCTACTTTTCAAAAAAGTTTAACCGAGCACAAAAGAATTATTCTGTGATCGAAAGGGAGTTGCTAGCTATTATTGTTAGTTTACACCATTTCGCTGTTTATTTACCACCCTATGGGCCCGTGCTCAGAATCTACTCTGACCATCATCCTCTGCAGTTTCTTAATAGGCTCAAGAACAAAAACCAGAGACTTACTCGCTGAAGTTTATAATATAGGGGAGAAATGTGTGAAATGGATAGAAGCCTTCCTGAAAGATCGGAGACAGAGGGTATTGGTGAATGGAATAGGCTCGGGGTGGAGGGAAATTACAAGTGGGGTACCTCAGGGATCTGTGTTGGGACCATTGCTGTTCGTTATATTTATCAACGACTTGCCTGAAGTTATAACTAATGGAAGTGAGGTATACCTGTATGCGGATGACACTAAACTGTATAGAAGAGTGAGGAGTAAGGAAGATATGGGTTTGCTTCAAGGAGATGTGGAGGGCATGAAGGGATGGTCTGAGCATTGGTTAATGCCTTTTCATCCAAAAAATGCAAGTACATGCGGATTGGGACCAGCAAGATAGACAAGGTAGGATACAGTATGTATGAAGCGATGGAGGAAGTGAGTGCAGGATATAGGAGTAGTGATAGATAATAAGTTAAATTTCTCAGAACATTTAGCGGAAAAGATAAACAAAGCCAATAGAATTGTAGGGCTGATAAGGAGGACATTTGTGTCACTTGACGAAGAAATCTTCAGGAATCTATATACAGCGCTGGTTAGGCCACACCTGGAATATGCAAACCAGGTGTGGGCTCCATATATGGTAAAGGATATAGAAGCAGTGGAGAAAGTGCAGAGAGAGCTAGCAAGCTGGTACCAACGTTGAAGAACGCGGGCTATGAGCAGAGGTTGAGGACACTGGGACTTCCGACACTGGCATATAGGAGAAAGAGAGGGGATATGATAGAGACTTTTAAGATAGTGTCAGGAAAGTACGATGAGGATGTGTGCGAAGGTATCTTCTTGATGCGGGAGGGAACAAGAACGAGAGGACACTCTAAGAAAATTTACAAAGAAAGAAATAGGCTTGAGAAGGCGAAGAACTCATTTGTGATAGAGTGGTAAATGAGTGGAACGCACTGCCCCAGTATGTAGTCGATTCCGAATCAATAAGGGAGTTTGAAAGTAATCTTGATAAAGCATGGGGAAGACAAGATTTGAAGTTTGATTATAAAACAAAAATACAGAATAGTAAAAATGTTGCGTCTGCTACCGCCGCCGCCAACACCGTGAACGACCGCAGCAGTGCAAGCACTGGTACTGAGCTGGATACACAGGCATAGTTTGCCTTTTTCCAGAGGATCTACTGTAAGATACTGTAAGAAGTTTGATGTTGCAAGAATATCATCTCGATGTTAGGCACATCCGTGGTGTTGATAATGTCCTGGCAGACTGTTTGTCCCGTGAGTCCTCTGAGGAATGATAGGAGAGCACGAGGCTATATAGTTTGTAAATCATATTTACTCATGTTAAAAAAATCTATAAAATGTAAAAATACAATAGACTGTCAATGTACATATTTTGCAGTTGTAAACTAATGATGAAAGTTTTGTTTCAAAGCTTCAAAAACTCCCCCCCCCCCCCCCTGTGTGTGAGGGTGTCACAATGACCAGGGTCTATAGGGTCTTTTAGGAGTAGCTAGACGGTAGTGGCGCCTAGCAGTTTTTAGATGCAGCTGTGCCAAGTCTATTTGAAAGACCTGGTATTGTGAGTTTCACTCCGATACCCTTCCAATTACACATGACTAGTTTTGCCGTGCCTCTAAGCATTTTTGTCTCAATAAACATTTGTGTAGAATGAGCCCATAGAGTGTTATCAGTTTCGTCTAACCAGTTGTTAGTTAAGCGGCAACGTGTAGTTTACTAGCTAGTGTGGCTGGCGAGGGAGGTGTTGAAAGATTGTTGCTCTTGCCTCGCGGGAGGTAAGGTTGCTAAGCAACATGAGTTTTAAGTAATTATTTGATCATTGCAAGTTCAGTTGTGTTACAATATAAAGATGTACTTTATTTTATCTGCCACACTGTTTTAGTTAAGTTGTTAACACAGGAATACGTATAAGTTATTCTTGTGAAGTGTCTTAGTCTTATCATATCGTGTGGTGAGATATTGCAACTTCGTCGTTTGAGGCTGGCCTCTGCGGTGCTCTGCAACATCTGGTCCCCTCACTCTCTGCTCGGCGGTCAGACTAGATGGGTGTTATTTTTTCTCTCTTGTGACCCATCAGTCGGCTCCCTTTTGTTTGTCCTTGCGTGCATAATAGTAACGTAACGTAATTAACAGAGAATCCTAGACATTCATTTCTTCATTTAATTATCCTTTTCCTCTGATCAGCATTGTATTATATTTCCCTTTGTTTTATGTACCTTCGGTGGCTGACTTCGGAATCCGTGATAGGGGAGAGCTGGGAGGCTTGCCGGGGTCCTTACTAATAAGCACTGTTAATCCCATAGACAGTCCACACACACACACATTCCATAACCCCTACATATTTTCCCCGTGTTGGTGCTTAGGACCCGGTAACAACCCTGACGGTTCTGCCCCAGCAATTGTGTGTTCCCTATCTCGGGTTTCGAACCAAGGCAACGGAGTGTTTAATATTAATTAGGAATCCAGCTTCAGTCTGGACCCCCCCCCCCCATAGTTAAGTGAGTGTGGGAGGTGGACTCTAAGAGTTCATTGTTTGGGCGGTAACTCACTGGGGGGCCCAGGTTGAAGCAGGATATATTGGTGTGATATTAGGTGGTCAGGTCAACCTGCTTCTACTAATATCACCCCGAGGTTAGTAGTCATATTAGGACACTGCCTTGTATTGTTAGTTCATTATATGTATACAATATTATTATGTGCAACTCTCTTGGGTTGAGAGTGGATTACCGTTGGCTGGTTTGCGCACGGTTTAATACTGTCGAGGGCGCGCATAGCCTGTTATGCTCGAAGTACACCTGCACTCTTTTTTTGTTGATGTCTGCTGGTAGCCTATATGTATTTAACCGTTTTGATTATCCAACCCAGCATTGCTAATCCCGGTGTTGGTTTCGAGTTCTCGTAGCTAGTAAGTTACAGGAGTATTTCTGTTCTACTTATTCTATTTATTGTTCTTATATTCATGGCTCCCAGCCATGGAGTGGCTTCGGTCACCCAGGCTTTATTGTGGTCGGCAGGGAGGGTTCTGTGGGGGCGCTCGGTTATGGCCTTGGCCTTGCTCGGGGCCTTGGGGCTGTTCGGCCAGGCAGCTTGGGGAACAACAACAACTTATTCAGAATAGGAGCAGGGCAGTGTGCACCTTAAGCCCTGAGAAGAGCCTGGAAGCGTTCATAGTGCTCTTACCTGTTGCGTCGTGGTGTTGTTTGGTAGAGAGACAAGGTGCCTTTGCATTAGTAATTATTTTTGTATACCGTCTCTAGGCAAGTGAGGTCCAGATGCGTAACAATATATATATATATATATATATATATATATATATATATTAATTAAAATGTAAAACTTGCAAACTAAACAAACCAAAATTGGGACAAGGACAATATAAAGTCAAATTAAATTATCAAAATCGCTATGTGGAAACAACGCTTACTAAAATGAAATCTATGAAATAAAAGAACACAATCCACCACATAGGGTGTACACTACTACATGAGCAAGTTAATCTGTTTCCCAAGCAAACTAATCGCACACATAACAAAGCACTATTGTCACGTTCAAGGAATTAGTCAAATTTGGGAAATCCGGGACGTTCTGGTATTTTTTTTTACTAAACTCTGCATGAATAAAGAAACTACATGTTAAATGCCAAAATATTCATTTAAAATCAAATTTGCAACATGACAAGACATTAACAATAGTACAAAATACAAATATTGATAAGATATCTATATTATTACAAAATAATATATAAAATACAGTACAGCACTCACTAACGATAGTGCTATCGGGTAGGTACCTGTAAGCATAGCATGCCTCAAGTGACCCCTATCAATAACTACCCTACAAATAAGTGAAATAACCTACATTTATCGCACAAATAAACTAAGGAAATCGCAAAAGCAAGCAATTGATACTATCGACAATGAATACATATAATATAAGGACAAATAATTGCAAAATATGATGTAACAACAGATTTAAACAAAGAGTACTCTTATAACAAGAACAATCAATTTAAAAAAATCATCAATATTAATATTAATAATAGAAAAAGAAAAAGAAAAAGAAAAGGATAAACAATAAATACAGACAAAAAGTAAGCAGAGGTTATACAAGAAACTTCAAGTTAAAAATGCTTGATTAAAATTATTGATGTCAAATTTTAGAATACAGTCACAATAATTGACCCTAAAAAGATTAAATTTATGGACCAATTGACTTGCCTCAAAACCTCTGTCTACTAAGAGTCTGTATAGTAACCTAACTCTAGCCCAAAAGTCATCTACTTTAGTGCAAATTTTACAAAATCTTATTAACTGGGAATAAAAACAATTATAAGTTATTTTACTATCGATATTACTACTAGGGAAAGGAAAGTTTATTACGTTAAAATTAAAATCATCAACTTTGTGATATACAGTACTTTAAGTATGCACTGTTCATTAACAATCTATATTTATAGCAAGAAAATTTTCAACTTTATAATTTACGTTACATTGTGTGAGGGGTAAATTAGGGTAAATAAGTTTAGCAACTTGATTAAAATTTAACAAATTGCAAACGAGAATATCATCAATATATCTACTATTATTACTTAACAATTTAGCAAGTGCTAATTTTTCTGGGATTTTATTTTTCTTGCTACTGTCAACTAAATCTTTTATATATTTAAATTCTAAAGCAAGCAAGAATAAATCTGCAATTAAAGGGCTAGCATTTCCACCCATAGGAATTCCTAATATTTGTTTGAAAATGTAAGGCCCGAATCTAACATAAGTATTGAAAAGGAGGAATTTAAGGGCATCTTTAAGTTTAGTTCTATCAAAATATACAGAACTAGTGGGAGTAGAGCTAAGTGATCCATTATTAAAATATGTATAAACATTTATGAAATAATTACCATCCCTAACGAACCTGTCAAAGTGCAAATCTATAATAAAGCAAAGCTCTGAATATACTAAATCTAAAGGCAAATTGGTATACAAAGTTGAAAAGTCGAAGCTATGTACCGAGGTAACTTTCGGCATGGTATATATTTTATCAATAACTTCTAACGAATTGTCAACACTCCAATAATAGTTAATGCCAGTTCTTCTCATGATGGTATTACAATATCTTTTATGAGTACTTTTAATGTATTTTAAGCAATTTACGACTTGTTCTGATAGAGTTTTAGTGGTAGCAAATTTTGCTCCGGCAATAAAGCGATATTTATAAGGTCTTTTATGAAATTTAGGTAACATGTATAATTTTGCAATGCACTTGTTCTTATCAGAAAGTTTAATATCAAATGTTATATTTTTCTTGGTATGTTCATCGATTAAGTTATCAATATTCAGATTATTTTGAATTTTATAAACAGAATTACCACAAATATTTTTACGTAATGTGTTACCTTTAATGCCTAATTCTTTTTTTATGTTTTCAAGATTAAATTTTCTTACATGTGAAGCTATAATTATTGCTGGCTTTACCTACTGTAGTGATTACAAAATGTTTATGTAAATTTATTAAATCAGCTTTAACCCTTAAAGAGCGGCGCTCGACTTAAGTCGTGCACCAATTTGCAGCAACTTAGGAGTATTATTAAGTCTTTTAAAGGGTTAAAATAGAGTGCAAATGGCCGGGAGCACAGCAGGCCACGCGTCCGACACCCAGGGCTTACCGCCACCCACTGACTCACGCTCCCTCTGTTCTCGAGAGGCCGGCAGTGCTACCAGTAGTGAGCGTAGTGGGAAAAAATATGCCGCTATACGCCAAACTCCCATGTTGGTGGCACCACTGCATGAGAACCACGAGTGCTACGTAGCTCGTTCTGGTCTCATTTTGAAGCTTTTAGCACCTAGTTTTTTTCTGAATATATTTCTTTTCATGCAGATACTTGATTGATCATTCAGGAGGGCCTGAATATGCCCAAAATAGCCCAAAACACCCCGCTAGACAAGGGTTAAGCTTATTATAATTATAGTCTATAAAATCTGAAAGATTAAATTAATTTTTAAGCGAGAACATTTTATTTCTAATTAACTTAATTAATAATTTAGACCATGCTTCTAGCTCTCTCGCATCGCAGCACACAATTTTTAACAATTTATCTTTTAATTTATTGACTGAAAAAACTATCTTTTAAAATTATGTCCCTGTTGTTACTTTATTATTCCCTATTCTAAATTTAAACCCTTTACGACATAGCTCCGCTAATTTGTTGTTTGCAAAATGTTTAACTAGTTCTACATCACCTGTTAATATGTGACATATCGGACTATAAATGAACTTTGCTAGTGCATCACGTCTGCTAGCTGGCATATCCATGACTCTTTCACACACGCATTTATTATTATTGAAAATATAATTATCTGAAAGATTTCCTAAAACTTTATTATAATTACAAATAATAGACCCAACAGGTCGTTCATATGAATACACTATTAATGGTTTGAAATTTTTACAACCATCTGGTAACATGGACTTAACTTTCTTTGAATTAATAAGACTATTAACATTAATTTTGTCTAAAATTTTAGAGGAATAATTTAAAGTAGACATGACTTTATCTTTAATACGGTTATCTTTGGATTTCTTAGAATTAGCTCTAATATATCCCATAAAAGCAAAGACTATATTCTTAAATTTATTTGTGAAATTATGTTTATTGTTTAGAATATTTATTATAAAAGGAGCAAAACTTTTCTTTTGTAGGCCTTTCAATGAATCTTTTAATTTTTTAATTCCGAAATTTCGATATAGGGCCTAATGAATATAAATTATTAACAATCATTTTAATATCAGACCTGTTTTTCTTTTTATTAAATGAATTTAGTCTTCTATTACCGTGTCTACCAGGTCTTCTGTTTAAAACAGGGAAGTTAAAATATGGGTTATTAAAATAGTTTTTTAATAAATCTTTATACAAAATGTTGCCTACATTTTTTATTTGATTGTTAAGTCCAAATGGATAGATGGTCATTAATTTTCCAATCCAGTAATTTTCTCTATCTAAAACATTTTGATTACTTTGAACAATTTCTATAATTTTGTATTTACAATCAAATTTAGTACAATCTGTGTTAAAATGCTTATATAGCCAAGTAATAGGGAAGTGTACGAGTCCTTTGGAATGGAAGAGCAGGCTTTGGGCATTGATTGTGGGGTGGTTGAGTGGATAAAGAGAAGTACTTTGAGGTGGTATGGTCATGTTCAGAGAATGGATGAAGACAATGCCAAGAAAGATATATGGGAGTCAGGTGAGTGGAACCGCTAGTAGTGGAAGACCACCTATGGTATGGGAAAAGAAAGTGGAAAAATATATTGAAGAAAAACTTCCACGTAGTGGAAGGGGCATTGTGGCACGGGCAAAGGAGGCATGTCTTGACAAAGTAGCTTGGAGACGTTTCTGTCATGGCCATCCTCTAGTGGGGGTTTCCCAGGGGGAAGCAAGGCGTCGGAGATGATGATGATGATGGTGATGATATAGAAGAATCTTTGAGTCGATGCCATTCTTAATTCCTGATCTATGCCCGTAGGCTCTTTCTCTTAAACATTGCTCCGTCTTTCCAACATATTGTACACCACATTTATCACAGGTTATTAAATAGATAACATTCTTTACTTTACATGGAGATGTTACATTAACAGAAGAATTTAAAAACAAAATTTTTGTATTGGTAATGTTACTTTTAAAAAAAAATTGATGCTCAAAATCAAATTCATTCACACAGAGTTTACATTTACAGTTATCATCGAAAAGACGCCGGTTATTTTCATTGTTATTGTTCATTTTAAGTTTTTGTTAATTTTGTCGGGTGCGATTTATTTTTATTTTATTTTATTTTTATTTTTTTTAATATTGATTCAATAATGTATAGTACTGTACTGTACTATACAGTATATACTCTGTACACTATTGTTCCTTCTCCAAGAAGGTTGTATTCCTTTTTATCTTGGAATCCAATAGCATCTTATTAAAAGAAAAAAAGAAAACAAAATTAATACAAATAATATAGTGTTTACAAACATTTTTTATTTACAATCCTAATTATTATTTACAGAGCAGCAGTATGTGTCAATGGGTAAGCATGTACTGAAAACTCGAGGTCTCCAAAATGAACTGAACTCCTTGCTTTCTCCCCCGGGCCCCCACCTCCAAGACTTCAAGCAATATGCACAGGAGAAGCAAATCAGGTCAGAATTAAAGAACACACACACACATGCGCACGCGAGAGATGGTCCAGCGTACTAAGGCGCCAGGGTTCGAATCCCCCAGAATATGAAAGGTTTTTCAGTCATTCTGATGGAGAATGATTGTACACTCGACCCTCCATTTAACGGACAAATGCGTGCAAGCACCTGTCCGTTCCTGCTAAATGTCCGTTGCTGCTAAATACTGTCCAGTCCGGATGTAATCCGGAAATTCCTTGAGAAAAATCTGGTGTTGAGTACAGGTGTCCGGATCGTGACATTTAACTGTTATGCATCTTTTTTTTTACTGTACCTGAAATAAATCCTGGTAATCCCTTGTGCTACACCCTATTGATAATGCAAAACTATTGAACACACTTAAAAGTGTATATTATTTGGTCTCTATATAATCTGTAATCCTCTATAAGGGAGGGAATTGAGTGGAAGCTACCTATACTGCTGTTTGCGGATGATACAGTTCTGATGAGTGATAATGAATGGGAGTTGCAGGGTCTGGTAAATGAGTTTGGAACAGTGTGCGAAAAACGGAATTTGAAGGTAAATACGGGGAAGAGCAAGGTTATGGTCTTCGAAAGGGGTGAAGTCACAGAGTGTGAGGTGAAGCTGAACGGTCAGGCTATGGAGATCGTCAACTCTTTTAAGTATCTGGGCAGTGTGTTGAGTAAAGATGGGACTATGGATGAAGAGGTGCGGGAGAGGGTACAACAGGGGAAGAGGGTTATAGGAACGCTAAAAGCAGTAACAAGAAATAGGGTGGTCAGTATGGAAGTGAAGAAGTCCTTGCATGACAGTGTGGTAATCCCGACACTGACTTACGGAAGCGAAGCATGGACGTTGGTTGAGAGACTCAGACCAAGAGTGAGAGCAGTGGAAATGAATTACTTAAGGAGTGCGTGCGGAGTTACATGGAGGGATAGACAGACTAATGAGGAAGTAAGAAGGAGGTGTGGTGTGGAGGTAGATGTGCTGGAAAGTGTGAAAAGGAACAACTTGAGATGGTTCGGCCATATGGAACGTATGGAAAGCGAGAGAATGACTAAGAGGGTGTACGAGAGCGAGGTGGAGGGACAGAGGGGGAGAGGTAGACCGAATATGAGGTGGAAGGATGGAGTGAGGAACTACATGAACGAAGGCGGTGCTGGTTGGGGGGAGGGGCGTCGACTGACTGGGGACAGAGGTGCATGGGGGCGGTTCGTTTGTGGCCACCCCTTCGGGGATCACGGCGTCAGGCAATAGATAGATAGATAGATATATAATCTGTGAATCATTTCGGATATGATAGAATTAAAGATTTTATTTTCCACCAACTCCTAATCAGCAAAAACGACACAAATGTCAATTAAAAACATGTTATAATATTTCCCCATCATTTTGTGTATACCGTGGGCAAAAAAAATAAAATATATCAAACGTAAATCTCCGTCTCGGAAGCTCGGCGCCTAGACGGAGGGGAGGGTTGAACTATTTTTTTGACTATCTCATTTATTATTTATCTATGTGCTGGAAGGATATTATATTTTTCAATTCCATCACATTAGAAATTATTCAAAGATTACAAAAAGTCCAAATAAGACATAGTTATGTTAATGTATAAGGGATTTAGGTAGATGAATTAGAGAGATAGATAAATAGAAAGAGTGTGTATATCGAGGGAAAAAAACAAAACAAAAAATCTATCAAACGTAAATCTTCCATCTCTGCTGGCACGGAGGGGAGAGTTGAAATATTTTGTTGACTATCTTATTTATTATTTATCTATGTGCTGGAAGGATATTATATTTTTCAATTCCATCATATTAGAAATGATTCAAAGATTACAAAAAGTCCAAATAAGACATAGTTATGTTAATGTATAAGGGATTTAGGTAGGTGCATTAGAGAGATAAATAGATAGAGCAACGGACTTTGCTCCAATTTTTTTCGACCAACGGACTTTGTCCGTTGCTGGGTCCATTGTCCGGCCTACATTTTTTGACCGTTATTGCCGATATCCGTTAAATCAGAATCCGTTAAATGGAGGTTAGAGTGTATTGTGGTCCCTCCCTAGCCAAGCTGCTACCAGCTTGTGTTGGCCCACTTGTAGTGTCACCAATACAGTGTGCATTATAGTGTATGTACAGTCTGAACCTAATATATGATTTCTTCATTCCGAGGACGTGAAGTCCACGGATATGGGTGTGTCACACCCATATCTGAGTGAAAACACTGGCGAATATAATTTATTGACAATATTTTTGTTTGTTTAGTTATATGTTGGTAGGATATTAATGATTTCAATTCCATTCCATTAGAAATTATCCATAGATTATTCCTCATCACCCAGCCAGTTTGAACATTCCCGCCACCCTGGATCCGGGTGAATTTTCGTAGCTTCATCATTTCTCGTACCAATAACTCTGCAAATACAGTAAATCCTCTCTACGTCAGACTAATTGGGGGGAGACCCAGTCCTTAGTGTCCGAATATCCGAGATGTCCGGAGTCCGACCTGAAAGAGGAAAAATCTGACCTCAAGAGGAAAGTCTGCGTCAACATAGAAAACGGAGACTACCCTATTCGTACCCTAGATTTTAATATATTTTTAATATTTTAATATAATAGCACATACGTACAGTAGTTTATATGGAACAATATGTATTGTACAGTACATTATTATTATTATAGATATTATAGATAGATAGATTATTATTATTATTATTATATGAGATGCCGAAGTCTCCAACCAGGGTGCAGAACACCAGCAAGATGAATCCACACAAAACACCCGGAGGCACTGGAGAGAGACTACGGCATCTTTAGGGGAAAAAAACAAAAAAAAACATACAGTATCTATCTATCTATCTATCTATTACCCGACGCCGTGATCCCCGAAGGGGTGGCCACGAACGAACCGCCCCCATGCACCTCTGTCTCCAGTCAGTCGACGCCCCTACCCCCAACCAGCACAGCCTTCGTTCATATACTTTCTCACTCCATCCTTCCACCTCTCTTTCGGTCTACCTCTCCCGCTCTGTCCCTCCACCTCGCTCTCGTACACCCTCTTAGTCATTCTCTCGCTTTCCATACGTTCCATATGGCCGAACCATCTCAAGTTGTTCCTTTTCACACTTTCCAGCACATCTACCTCCACACCACACCACCTTCTTACTTCCTCATTAGTCTGTCTATCCCTCCATGTAACTCCGCACGTACTTCTTAAGTAATTAATTTCCACTGCTCTCACTCTTGGTCTGAGTCTCTCAACCAACGTCCATGCTTCGCTTCCGTAAGTCAGTGTCGGGATTACCACACTCATACAAGGACTTCTTCACTTCCATACTGACCACCCTATTTCTTGTTACTGCTTTCAACGTTCCTACAACCCTATTCCCCTGTTGTACCCTCTCCCGCACTTCTTCATCCATAGTCCCATCTTTACTCAACACACTGCCCAGATACTTAAAAGAGTTGACGATCTCCATAGCCTGACCGTTCAGCTTCACCTCACACTCTGTGACTTCACCCCTTTCGAAGACCATAACCTTGCTCTTCCCCGCATTTACCTTCAAATTCCGTTTTTCGCACACTGTTCCAAACTCATTTACCAGACCCTGCAACTCCCATTCATTATCACTCATCAGAACTGTTTCATCCGCAAACAGCAGTATCTAGGTAGCTTCCACTCAAATCCCTCCCTTTTCAGCGATACACCAACATCCACTGCTCTTGATAGTATTTCTTTCATGACTCCATCCATATATACAGTAAACAACCACGGGGACATCACACACCCCTGTTTCAAACCAACATTCAGTTAAAAAAACTCGCTCTGCTCACTCTCCACACATACTGCCGCCTTTGCACCCTCATACATGCTCTTCACTGCTTTCAGCAACTTGCCATCTACTCCGTATATTCTAAGTACTTTCCACAAACCTTCTCTATCCACTCTGTCATTGTCCATACTTAGTGTACTCAAACTAGTATGAACAGTCTCGATGTTACGTAATCTGGGTTGATGTAGCGTTACGTATCATTCCGTAGTCTTAAGTTGAACGCTTCCATAACCTTGGTCGAACGTTCCATGATTGGGTAGAATATATTATTCTATAGTTGTACAGTATATGGGAAAGTATTGTAGGATTATAATTCCCATATATATATATATTTGTATTATTTAAGATTGTTTACAAGTATCTCATTGTAAAGAAGATGGGATACATTTTCCATATGTTATGCGCGTGCGCGGTATGTCACGACAGAGACAAACATAACGCGCTCGCACACTCTCCAACCAACCTCCGTCCCAGCTACACACGCTAAGCCTTCTTTCTTCTAGTTATTTCACCAGGTGTTTTCGCTTCACTTTTCATCTCATACTCCATAGTCACTACATCATCATCTTTGTTACTTAGCACAACTTAACGTAAATATCTAGCCTATCCTACCCTATTGTAGCCTCTTTTCATACTTTGTTTACTATACTAACCACTTCCAGTTATCTAGCCTATTTTCCGCCATCCTCCAATCACCAGCTGAGTTCATCTAAGGGTAAATATATTCTATATGGTTAATGTTCCTTTAATATCAATAATATACAGTCCACTTATCTAAATTAGCCATATAATTGGTCCTTTGAACCTTTCAGTAGTTTGACCCCCCCCCCCTTTTTGGGGGAAGTTATTCGGCGGTCGGTAGTACCTTGCTTGGTGTGGGGCTGGCCTATCCCTGTTTTTGTCATGAGTCTTACTACGTCCTCCAGGCCCCGGTCTTTTGGCCCCATGGGGATGTCGGGTTTTTTCTCGTACGCTCTTTGCTCTGGTCGCCCCAGGTGCCTGACCACCAGTGGGACAGGATGTGGAAACTAGTGGATAGGTCAGGGCTGCGACGGGAGTTTTACCCAGAATGAAAAGATATAAATCTGAATCAGTACAGTACTCAAAACAATAATTAGCCTACTTTAAATGCTTTTTCGGGCTCATTAAATTATATTAAAACTACTTTAGCCCTAGAAAATCTTGCACAATTGGCACGGCATTAAGATTAAATTCATCCATACTGTACTGTATAATAATTTAAATCTAGATAAAAATTATACTGAAAAATAACTTCTTTAAAATTTAAAGGTTATTCATTCACACATTTTTCTAAATTCTACTCTCGTCGTGTGCCCTGGAGGCGGGGTAATATGATAGCTGATAGGCAGAGTGTGTGTTAATCAACTGAAAACTTTTTTTCCTTGTGACTTCTTGAGATGAACTTTTCTTGTGTACAATTTTCACATTTATTAAATTTAATAATATAGAATTAGCAGTACCCATTGAGTTTAGCCTGTTTAAATTACCCTATAGGCTCTCTCTCTCTTCAAATTCTTGAATTTATTATAACGTTAAACGGTACCTCTCTTTTTTTACATCTGGAGACTTTTGGCCTATACTGTATTGTACTAAATTTCCCTCCCGGCTTTTCTTAACTTATGGTGTAATGATTCTATAATTTCATAACTATTATGTAAGGAGTTAAATTGAAAAGCTCCGGATTGCTAGTCTACATTGCGCACAATTCTTATTCCGCATTTCGTGAGGGTGTTTTCTTTTCGGCTCGCGATTTAATTTGATTTCTCGGAGTACTGTATTGATGGCCGCAACTTATTCGGTCTGACATTGATAGTTTGATTTAACGTCAATAGATTTCCTTCCCGTATAATCATGGCTAAAAGTGTACAAAAGCGTCGGGCTGGACTTAAGAGCTCTTTGACGGTCTTGACCTCTGATATTGACGAATTCCTTGATTCGGCGTCTAGAGTGGAGGTGGAGGCCAGGTTGCTCAGTATTCAAAAGCAACTTGACAAGTATGAGGTCACACAGGAGGACCTGGCCGACACTTACGAGGACGCCGAGTATATCGAGGTGATAAGAGAGGATACCTTATATATGGAGGGCATACAAGTAATCGTTGCCACACTGAAGGGGATCTTGATTACAGAGGTCAAGAAGGAGGTCAAGAAAGAGCCAAAGAAATCCGCAGTCAAATTACCACATCTTACTCTTCCAAAATTTGAAGGTGATGCCACCATGTGGTCGGGATTTTGGGAGATGTTCAAGTGTACCATCCATGACAATCCCGACCTAACAGATATACAACGCTTCACCTATTTAAAGGGTCAGCTTCAGGGTGATGCACATAAGCTAGTCGAAGGATTCATTATCGAAAGTGCAAGCTATGCCCCAGCAATTGAGCTCCTGCAAGAGACATATGGGCATCCAGATCGAATCAAGGCAGCTTATGTTACCAAATTCAATCAATTAGTGTCACCCAAACACCAAACAGCTGACCTGAAGGACTTCTATGCCAATACAGAGAGTGTGATGAAGTCAATCATTAGCCATGGTATTTGTTTGGAGGAATTTTGTGTGGTGACTCTTGTCAATAAGTTACCATCACCACTAAAGGAAACCATAAAACGGGAAATGGGAGACTCGAGCCTGGATTATAAGAAATTCACTCATTGCCTCCAGGCTGAAGTGTACAATATGGCGGGTCAAGACAGAGTAGGGGGTACACCCATGGCTACGGCAACATTTACCGCCCAGAGTGAGTACAGGAAATTCAACTGTGTTCTGTGTAGTGGCACCAATCATTTATGGTACAAGTGTATGAAGTATAAGACAGGGCCTCTTAAAGTTAAAAGAGCCCGTCAACTACGTCTCTGCACTGGGTGCTTGTCAAAAGACCATGGCCATTCGGGTTGTACTAATCCTAACATAAGAAGCTGCAAGTTTTGTAAGGGCAAACACTTTCATTCCCTGTGTACACAAAAACAAGGTTAGGAAAGTAGACCAGCGGAGGATAACACCAAGAGAGAGCAGACTGCTGCTACTTCAACTACAATGTCCGTTGCCACAGGTAAAAATACAGTAATCTTGCCCACCGTACAGCTGCCGGTAAAGGGTAAGGATAATAATTGTGTTAAAATTAGATCGCTACTTGACCAATGTTCTCAGAGGACCTTTGTGAAGTCTTCTGTTCTATCCTCCCTTTCCTACATTTCTTAAGGAACTGAGGAGTTATGTCTTCACGGATTTACCGGGAAACAGGCCTCTAGGGAATATAATGTTATGGCACTGCAATACAAACACAGAGGTAAATTTCATCATCTAGACGCAATAGTGGTTGATGAATTGCCAGAACATAAATGTGAACTTAACCTAAAGTCTAAACTGGTTAGTTTACAAAGTAAAGGCATAAAATTAGCCGATCCTCACGCAACGGACACAGATCAGCTGGAGCTGCTCATCGGTGCGGATCACTACTACGATATAGTGCGACCTGGGTATAAAAGGTCAGGTAGCCTAATTCTGCTTCCTACCAAGTACGGGTACGCCATCAGTGGTTCATATGTGACACAGCCTACCAGCTCCAGCACAGAAGTAATTACTGTATTGAAAGTAGCAGTAACACCAATGGACGAATACATGTCCACTGGTAATATTCCACCATGCAAAAATGACTTAAATGTTTTGTGGGAATTAGATCATATCGGGATAACCCCTAAGGAATACTCACTGGTTGAGCGGCAAGCACTATCGTCGTATGAGGATACCGTTACCTACGATCCCGACAGCCAGCAGTATAAAGTGAGACTGCCCTGGAACAATTCTAAGGATCAGCTGCCATCTAACAAGGGTTTGGCCATAGGCCGTCTTCGGGGACTTCAGAAAAGATTCCTCAAGGAGCCTGACTTTTGCGAGGAATACTCAAAAGTCATAAAGGAACAGGTGTCCCGGGGTTTTATAGAAGAGGTGCCTTTTGATACATCAGATACCGGGCATTACTTGGCTCATCACGGTGTAGTCAAGGAGAGCAAAACTACACCAGTGCGTATTGTCTTCGGTGTTCGCCAAGATGAGTGAACGTCATCCTAGTCTTAATGACTTCCTGTACACTGGACCATCACTGGTACCAGATTTGGCGCAGGTTTTGCTTCGATTTCGACTCGGTAAGTATGCCTGGGTGTCTGATATTGAGAGGGCATTTTTAATGTTAAGACTCCATGAAGACGACCAGGACTATACGCGATTTATGTGGCCCAAGTATCCGAGGCAACTGGATTCCCCCCTAATTTGTTACCGATTCCGGGCAGTTTTATTTGGAGCGACTTGTTCCCAATTCCTTTTAAACGCCACCATTTTGAAACATTTGTCTTATGTCAGTGCAGATCCGCAGATTATTCATCAGATTCGGTCAGGGTTGTACATAGACAATTTATTGGGTACAGGAAATGAAGAAGATTTCCTGGTTGATACCTATGCTGTAGTCCGAGAGATTATGAATGACGCCCATCTACATTTGCGTGAATGGGCGACTAATAATTCTGTTTTGCGGACTGTACTGCAACGGGATGGTGTGGCGGCTGTACAGCAGGAACATGTTAGAGTGCTAGGGTTGTTTTGGAAAACGGACACCGATACCCTCTCATTCGGCGTTCAGTACGCGCAATATTCGCAGATTACAAAACTAATTTGCTTGAGTATGACAGCTAAACTTTTTGACCCCTTGGGGATAGTTCTACCGGTGTCGATCAAATCGAGATTATTCCTTCAGCAATTATGGAGGATAAAATTAGGTTGGGATGAGGTTTTGACTGGCGATCTGGTTCAGGAGTGGGAAGACATTATTTCGGATCTTCGTCTCTGTAAGGGTTTTAATTTTCCTCGGAGAGTTGTCATGGACCATCCTGTTTCCATTCATGCCTTCTCAGACGCTAGCAAGGTCGCGTACGGCACCGCCATATACTTTGTTGACACAAGTGGCAGCCGTCTCGTCATAGCGAAGGCGAAAGTCGCCCCGATCAAATCCCTTTCCATCCCAAAATTAGAGCTGACTGCAGTTCTGTTGGCTGCTAGACTCGTTCACTTTGTAGAGGAAACTTTTAAAAATTTGCTAAATATCTCGGAGACAGTTATATGGAGTGACAGCCAAATTACGCTCTACTGGTTACATAGCCGTAAGAAGCTACCAGTGTACGTCACCAACCGTGTCGCCGAAATTCGTACCCTGCTCCCAACCGCACAGTTCCGGTATGTGTCTACCAAAGAGAATCCAAGTGACTGCATTACTCGTGGTGTCTCTGCTAAATTTCTCAAATCTTCTGCGTTGTGGTGGAATGGCCCATGCTGGCTTAATGATCCCAACGAATGGCCAGAGAATATAAATTTGAGCGAGCAAAACACTGCTATTGTGGCACCGGTAATTAACTTGGTGCCTGACGAAGACACACGGTTATGGGACTGGGGTAGATTCAGCAGCTATGAAAAGTTACAACGTGTTACAGCATGGGTGTTACGATTTGTAGAAAATGTAAAAGCAAAAATTAAAGGCACACCACCCACAGGTAGTGCTTACCTCAATGTGAAGGAGATCAGAATTGCAGATAAATTATTACATAAGCTCTGTCAACAAGAAATATATACGCAGGAATATAAATTACTGG
Organism: Paralithodes platypus; assembly: GCA_032716605.1. Classification (NCBI taxonomy): domain Eukaryota; kingdom Metazoa; phylum Arthropoda; class Malacostraca; order Decapoda; family Lithodidae; genus Paralithodes; species Paralithodes platypus. Next base: position 42,036,249 of record CM064484.1, read on the forward strand.
TTAAGGGAACAAAGTCTAGGAATAACCTGATCAACCAGTTGGGCTTACACTTGAAGGGGGACTTGATACATTGCGGAGGCAGATTACGATTGGCAGCCCTCTCTGAGGCAAGTAAGTATCCAATACTACTGCCCCCCAATCATCCCTTCACCCATCTTATCATCGATAGGTGTCACCGACTCTGTTGTCATTATGGGGTTGGTCATATAGTCACCTATGTAAGACAACGATGGTGGGTGCCTAGAATCAGGCAGGTGGTCAAGAAAGTCCTTCGCAAATGCTTAAAGTGTAGAAGAGTACAGGGAACACATTATGATCCCGTCGGAATTCCTCCCTTACCAAACCTGCGAACTACCCCAGGTGACCCTTACAAAGTTACCGGGGTTGATTACAGTGGAGCAATCCCTGTGAAAGATTCACCCAATCTTAAGGTGTATATGATACTTTTCACTTGTGCTGTTACCAGGGCAATTCACCTGGAACTGGTCACCAACCTCACTTGTGATAGCTTCCTACATGCCTTCCGAAGATTCTGCAGTAGACAGGGATATCCACGTATCATGCTGAGTGACAATGCAAAGACTTTCATAGGGGCATCTACGTATCTCAAAGAAGTGAGCAACAATCCTAAGATTCAGACCTGCCTAGCGGATGTAAAATGCGAATGGCGTTTCATTCCCGCCAGAGCGCCTTGGTTTGGCGCCATATGGGAGAGAGCCATAGGCATCGTGAAGGCGGGTCTGAAGAAGGTGTTGGGTAGAGCTCTCATCTCGATTGAGGAACTCAACACCATACTCTTGGAGATTGAAGCCACCGTAAATGATCGCCCTCTATACTATGCTTCTGGTGATTTGGAAGACCTTACCCCAATCACACCCTCAGTACTGGTACGTGGATACAGACTGCGGGATCTTCCTGAAGAGCATGACGAGGATACTATGGAAGATCCAGACTACATAAGTAAGGAAGTGATATCGGCCCGCTACAAATACATTCGTAAATTATCGCGAGATATTTGGCATCGCTGGTCAACAGAATATCTGGTGACTTTAACCCTCCTGGCCCGGTTGTCATTTTAAAATGACACCACGAACTAAGGGCAGGAGCCCGGGTGTCATTTTAAAATCTGTAAGCTTGAAAGCCTATTCAGCTTGGTCTGAACGCCGTGCGTCCGACGCATGTAAACAAAGCCGATCGTTACGTCACCGCACCTCCGAAAACAAGAAAGAGAAGACTCGTTTGTTATTGTATGTCTGTATGTCGTTGTTTCAGTAGTGAAAAGATCGTCATATTGCTAACATCGCCTGCAAGTGCTCTCCACTGAAATCGTCATCACAACTGAACCAGTTGACATAGAGAGCTCTACTCAACGCCAGTCTACAGATTGGAAACCGCACTACATTTATAGATGCGTGGGAAATTTCTAGCAGTTAAACTAAACAAAAATACGGTAGCCTAGGCCTAGACGTTTTTCGGCCAGATCGCCCGGGTAGCCCACACTGTCATTTTGAGAGCCTGCCCGGGCCAGGAGGGTTAAGGGAAGCGCAAACAAATAAACTAACACCATTAAAAGGTCATTGGCCTAGGGTAGGGGACGTGGTAGCCATCCATGAGGAGGGCCCGCGCGCATTTTGGAAATTGGGTCGGATAGAGGAGTTGTTACCAGGTCGTGATGGTGAGGTTCGGGTAGCAAAGGTTCGCACCAGGACTGGAGTAATCACACGGCCAACAGTCCGACTATATCCTCTTGAGGGTGACCTCGATCGCAAGGACACGCCCTCGGATCAGTTATCCATTGAAGTCCCCTCTCTGGCTTCTACTTCGGCGCAGCCTGTTGACGCGTCTGGCGAACGCCCACGTCGACAGGCAGCCCAAGCTTGGCGGGATAAGATTGCCTCCGGGCAAATCTAATCATGTAAAGTTTGTATATTTTCTGTTGGTGGGAATATGTCCATACTTAGTGTACTCAAACTAGTATGAACAGTCTCGATGTTACGTAATCTGGGTTGATGTAGCGTTACGTATCACTCCGTAGTCTTAAGTTGAACGCTTCCATAACCTTGGTCGAACGTTCCATGATTGGGTAGAATATATTATTCTATAGTTGTACAGTATATGGGAAAGTATTGTAGGATTATAATTCCCATATATATATATATTTATTAGTGGCCCCTCCATCATTGACGAACATGCCTATTACATAAGGCATCCTCTTCAAACACTAATCCGCCGTAGTTTTGAATCTACCGCGCAGAGCATTTAAAAACTGAGGAGCCTTCATCATGAGCGCACGCGACCTCACTCATGGCTTCAGTCATTATGAATTGGGTTCTCACTACGAAAAAACTTCGTAAAAAATAAAAACAAAAAGAAAATAAGAATAACTATCCAATAAGCTTTCCATCATATCGTGGATGTACTTGTGTGGATTTCTGACCAGACGCTGATTCAGGCGTCATTCTTCCTTCTCTGCTCTGCGCTCAGCCCGCCCGGACGTGCCTCCCCACGCTCCGCTGGTTCCGCATTCGTTGCGTCTCTAGTGAGTTTTTTCTCATTTGTTTACTCCAGGATGTATCGAGTAAGGTTAGGATAGGCGTAGCAGGAGTGTCCTGGGCTGGTTGCCCGCAGTGCAGTGTATTTTGGGTCGAGTGTATGGGGCATCTATTTCGGATGTACCCTCGTGGTCACGTTGTGGACATGTGAACTTTTTCACAGTTGAGTTAGTTTGTGATGCAGGCGGCTTTCACTACGCGTTAATTATTGCTGCCTTTTATCTTTCTGATGAGGTAAGCTGTGTTTTCTGACGTTCCCAGCGTATTTTTCTTCACTTAGTGAAGTTTTTTCTGGGTCCCGAGTCAGTCTTCCCTGGGTTGGAAGTTGTTGCTCGGTGGTGTGTTGGCGGTGGTTCCTGTTGTGATATTTCCAGTGTGTGTGTATATTTCAACTGTTTTTATGCCGTCTGCCTAGGCCTAGCCAGCCGCTCGTAGCTTTGCCACATGTACTAGTGTTATTATTTATTATTTATAAATATGCCCTACTGTGTCATGTGTATCCGGGTTTTAGTTGTGTATTGGCTAATTCCTCGGACTATAATTGTTTCCTGGTTTAGTTGTGTATTGGCTAATTCCACGGATTATGCTGTGACCTTGGGTTAGCCGTGCGTGGCTATCCTCGTGTCGTGTGTTGTTCAGATGGTATCTGTTCAGGGTGGGTTTCCTTCCGGCGGGTTTTTTCTCGGTTTCACCGTGAACAAATCCTGGCCGAGAGCAGTGTTGGGCCACACGTGGTTGTTGACACTGGCTTGTATCCCCGGCGGGTGGGGTGTCTGTGGCTCTCCAGGACTGCGTCTCTGTGGGTGCCTGGTTTCAGGCCTCCTTTGATTCCCGGCGGGATGGCTGTACCCATCCATATAAAACGGCGTCCTTGTGGACATACGTTTTAGGAGTTTTTTCTACCTGGTTTTACGACAACCACATGAAAAAACCTAGCTGTTGTTTAGGCTTTCCTCCCCGGCGATCTTTTACAAAGAAGCGGGGACAGGAACTTATGGGGTTAACTTTTAAAACTTCTCACCCGGCGGGTGCACCTGGGTAGGGTGAGATGAACGACTTAGGTCTTCCAGTTAGTTAACCGATCCATTATAGTGATACTCTGTGTATCGCTGCCTTTACTATTTACGGCGATTGAAGGTTCAATTAGGTTATATATCGATTCTCACACCCGGCGGGTGCTCCTAGGTGGAGGAATTAAGGAATTTTACAAAATTCATTTTAACCTATTTAATTTAGTGATACTATCAGGTATCGCCGCCTTCGATCTTACGGCGATCTTTTGGGACAATTCGTTAAACATTAGATCTCGTATCATCCTGCCCTGGGCTATTCTACTATAATAATTCAAGGGCCGGCGTCTTTTTGGGGGGTTGCTTTGTTACAAAATTGAATCTTGAGACAGTCACCTCCTCCGAGAGACTATAAGTGCCATGCTGGACCATTATATCAGAGGGTATTCTTCACTTTCTTTAGCAAAAGATTTGTTTAGACTTTACACCCCGCCGCGTAGCGAGATGTGTTAGTTGTGTCTTTGCATCTCGTTACCCGGCGGGTTATTAACACTGGTGTGCGATCATGTTGGATTACCCTTATGAGCATTAATTCCTGGAAATTTTCTTGTTTTTTCCAGAGCTGAGCTCCGGCGGACCAATACAGACCCGGCGGTAGTTTTCACCCACCAGTCTCTGTCATGGCTACCGTGGCCCCAGTTTTTGCCCTGTGCATTACCCCTACTTGTGCTGGTATCCCTATTTTTGCACACACCCTTTGCATAAGGTGTGTTAAATGTCTAGACCGTTCAAGGGGTCTCTGGGTGATGCATAATTGTTCCTTTTGTTCTCAATTAGCTGTTAAAGTCCTTTGTGATAATGATAAGACCGCGGCGGTAGCGTTGAGAGAGGTTCGACAACAAATGTCGGCCTACACTACCATTGTCGCGCATAAGTCACTTCAATGTGACAACGTCCCACTTTGGGATAGATTGCTGTCAGAACACCCTCCCCCTAAACGTTCCTCTAGAGTCACGAGTGTTAAGCCGACGGAGACTAGTCAGGGTTCTGTATCGTCTGCGACTACAACTAAACGCCCGAGAGAGCCTACACCCCCGGCATCCGCCTCCTCGTCGCAGGCGAGATGTAGGTCAAGGTCACCTCTCAGACAACAGTCTTCTAGTCGGGCCTCTTCGCCGGAGAGTAAGAAGAGTAAGACGGAAGATTCCACCAGTGGTCACGGCGGAGATTCTTCCAGATCTAAGACTAGTTCGCGGTCACACCGCAGCCATAAATCCTCAAAAAAGGATTCACATCGGAAGTCCTCTCGACATTCCCCTAAGTCTAGTGCATCTCATCGTACCTCTACACCTGACAGAGTTTGTGTTAGGGCCTCTGAGTCCAGTGCAGCACCTGTCCCTAAAGAGGAGTTGCCAATTAATATTTTAACCCTGGAAATGGAAAGTTCAGGAGGGTCAATAATTGAGAATGTTTCAGACTCTCAAGAGAGCGTAGGCCAGGGCCTTGGTGTTTGGCGGTTTGCCCAACCACGGTCTGACCACCCACGTCCGACTCATACGAGTCACACAGTAGCCGACGTCCACAGGGACGCGGCGACCCCATCCTCTATCCCAGACTTATCTTGGAAACAAGGTACCCCTGCCTCGGCGGGGTCTTCTCAGGAGGATCGGGAGGAAAAAGACGAAGTTTCAATAATTTCGGATATGGAAGGACAAGGGTCAGGCTCAGGCTTGGACGCCGCAAGAGATAATAATGATTCTCCTATAAGTTCTTCATCTAACCAGTTTGTTACAGCACAAGAAATTGATGGGTTGCTTACTCATGCTTTATCTAAATTTTTTGGTCAGCAACAAGAAAACCCCACAATGGACTTGGGGGCTCCCTCGACAAGCTCTACGGTACGGCCTCTGATGACGTCAATTGATTTATCTAAGATTCCTAACCCTCCTACTCTGTCACCTGCAAGGAGCACTAAGCCTGCCACGGCGGCATTGACAACTTCAAATGTCAGGGTCATAACGGATGTTAATCCACCCCCTCTAGACAAAGCACCTCTTAGAAAGGTAGCTATGCCCCTCCTTTATGGGCCAGACGAGTCATGGGTTCTTTTGAACCCCTCTAAACCAGAGCTTGCCCAACCTACCTTGTCAGGGGAACTCCCGGTACCGCGTGAGTGGTTTATCCAGGGCAACAAGTCAAAGAAATTAAGGGCCATGGATGCCTTAGGTAATGTTCTGGACGTAAACATTAAGGCTATACCTAGTTATTATCACCAGGATTATTTTGTGTATGCTTCTAAGCCTGCTTTACCCCCTGCCTCAGCTTTAAAACTATTTTCAGACTGGTCTAAGCTGGATGGGTTTAATGATATTAAGACTCTGTCAGCTCTTACTCCTGAACTAGATTTACGGACCGTCACAGACGACGCAGCTAATCCAGTTTTGAAGGTGGGACAGTTGGGTCCAGGACCTTGGGTGGATTGGGAGGTAGAGGCTCAAAACTTTGCAACCACTTTCACTTCTAAATCTTCCCACCAGATCCCTCAGGACTCACATTCATGGTTTTCCATGCCGGTGGGTTCTGCCGGCGGAGTCCCGGCGGCTTTGTTTGCATTCCTAGCTGCCCCTAAGATTAATCTTTGTGAACTGAAGGACCCGTTCACTACCCCTACCCCTACTCACCTAGACAGAGAATTTAGGCTACGAGGAAAAGCTTTTCGCCTGTTTTCACAGTACATAGTATCTCAGCAGGTGGCTAAGTCTTTACTACGATCTACTCAGGCAATCGCAGACGCGGATGCTCGAAGATCGGTTGAGTTATCCCGGCGACTGATTCTTCAGTCGTCAATCCAATCCTTAGGTGACATACGCACCGCCTTGCTTGAGGCGGTGCGAGCACGACAAGATCTTAGGATGTCGTTAGTTCGCAAGCTACCTGAGCGCATTGCTAACCAGGTGGTGATGTCACCAGTACTTACCCCTTCTTTAATGTCCCCTGAAGTATGGCGAACGGTGTTCAATATGGCACAGGCCGTTAAGCACAGTCCCACCCCTTCTAAGAAACCTGCATTTAACTTCCCCAAACCCAGGCCTACTACTAAAGCCCAGCCAGGGGGATCTAAACCATTTCTTCCGCCTAAGTCCTCCCACTCCCCCCAGGGTCAGTACAGGCATAGACAGAATAGGTTTTCAGGTCAGAGAGGACGCGGCCAAAATAAACCAGGTCAGGGCCAGTCTTCGACCAACACCAGCCAGCCGGCGAAGCGGCCAGCACCAACCCCACCATCAAAAAACTAAAGTCTCTCTCACTCCCGGCGCCTACCTTAAGGCCGGAGGAACCAAGGGTAGTACAGCCGGCGAACCCTTGTCTGCTAACTGGGTCGTTCCGAACGTGTCACCAAGCATGGCCGTTAAACACTTGGGCACGGATGGTGGCACGCAAAGGCATCACTTGGCAGTGGCTCCGGCGACCTCGATTACGTCAGCCGACAACGGCGAATTTTGTTTCTTTAGAGGTGGAGTCACTAGCCCAGGAAATGATTGCCAAGAATGTCATCATCCCGGTCCCCCCAAATTACCCTGTATTCACGTCCAAACTATTTTTGGTTCCCAAAAGGGACAGTGTTCAGATGAGGCCGGTCGTAGACCTGTCTTATCTGAATCTTCACATTCACAACGAATCTTTCAGAATGTTAACAGTACACCAAATCAGGCTAACACTTCCGCCGGGAGGTTGGATGTGTTCACTAGACCTGACAGACGCCTATTGGCACGTATCGGTCAACAAAAGATTTCAAAGGTTTTTGGCCTTATGGATCAGGCACCAAAATTTTGTTTTTCAGAGGATGCCGTTCGGTTTGAACCTAGCACCTCGATTATTCACAAAACTAGTCCGGCAAGCCCTGATGCCATTGTTAAAACAAGGGATCAGAGTGTTGTGGTATCTGGACGACTGGCTGGTGGTGGCAGAGACACAACAATTATGCATAAAACATGTCAATATCATTTTGAATCATGTCAAAACTCTAGGCTTCAAGGTAAATCTGGTAAAGTCAAACCTTGTTCCCTCACGAGTAATTCAGTGGATAGGGCTGGTCTGGGACACCGCCGCTCTCACTCAGAGTGTGGACAATCGCAACAGGTTTCGCAGGAAACTGTTCAGGTTTCTTCACAGTCTGACTACGACACGGAGAGTCTGGGAGTCTCTGGTCGGCTCTCTCAACTGGATTCAACTAACTGTCAAGTTGGGCCGGTTGAAAGTAAAACGATTAATATTGGAAGGCAACAAATATTTCCCGCTCTTACCGGCGGGAAAATTATGGCCCATCCCGAAATTAATCCACACCTTGCTAGCGGTCTGGGCGAAGAGGGAAACATTGCACTCAATAATGTCATGGACCTCTCCTCCACCAACGGTATGGGTAGACACGGATGCGTCAGGCACAATAGGTTGGGGATTTCAGTCAAATCAGGGGCACCAGGGTCAGGGGCTTTGGTCCCACTTAGAAATCTCGCACATCAATGTCAAAGAATTACTAGTCCCCTTATATTTCCTTCAGGCTCACGGCCCGGCGTTACGGGACAAGTCGGTGGCCTTCAGAATGGACAATCTGAATGCAGTCCACTGTATTCAGAAACAAGGGTCAACGAGGTCAAGGAAGTTGCTAAACGTGTCAGAAGAGATTTTTGCTCTAGCCAACAGTCTAGATATTTATCTGCACGCTTCTTATCTCCCAGGCGTAGCGAACGTCTGGGCAGACGCTCTATCCCGGCGACAGAGCACGACAGTAGAATGGGAGCTCAAGCAACCCATTTTCAACCTAATGATTGCAGAGCTCTCCCATCCACAAGTGGATCTTTTTGCGTCCGAGGAGACTCACAAACTCCATCTATACCTCACCCGCCGGGCGAAAACGCCGGCAGGGGGGCCAGACGCCCTAGTGACAGACTGGAACAGATGGAGCTCCATCTATCTGTTTCCGCCGCCAGATGCGTCACTAATGTGCCACGTAGTGAACAAACTACGAGATTATCGAGGCTTAGTCTCGCTAATCGCGCCACTGTGGCCGGCGCAGTTGTGGTACCAGCAATTGAAAATGTGGTGCCCGGACCCGGTATCGCTCCCGGTCGGGTATTTCCACTTAGACGCGATTGGCAACCTCGCGACCTCGCTGACTTTTGCATTATGGACATTCAGGAGGCCAAGTGGCTAGCACCATACGGTAGAGATGTGACAAATAAATTACTTAATCAATATACTCAGTCTACAAAACGACAGTATCAATCACATTGGCAAGCCTTTACTTCTTGGATCGTTAGGACAGAACAAACTGTACCCTCAGTGGCATTAGTTTTTAATTATTTAAATTATCTGTTTGAGCAGAAACGTTTATCTGTGGTAACATTAAAAAATCACTTAACTGCGATTAGAGTGCCCTTTTTAGACCTTACAGGTCTCTCCATACCGGTGGCGGAGGAAACAGGTTTTATGAGAGCATGTTTTAAACTCCGCCCACCTCCCCGTCAGCTCATGCCTACTTGGTCTCTGGACAAAGCTTTGTCTTTGCTTCACTCTCGTCTGTACCAAAATACTGCAGACTTTGCATTAATCTTAAAAAAGGCGGTTTTCCTTTTGGCTTTGGCCACCGGAAACAGAGTGTCTGAGCTGGCGGCGATGAGCAACACACCTAATTGTCTTAGGTTTGGTAGACTTAATGAATGTATTTCCATTGCACCCTCCCCAGGTTTTGTAGCCAAGAATGAGCATAGTGCACACGTGTTTTCTGAGTTCACGGTGCCGGCGTTAAAAAGGGGAAAGGTGCATCATAATTTATGTCCAGTACAAGCTCTAACCAAATATTTGAGAGTAGCTCCTCACAACCCCCAAGGTGCTTTATGGTAGCAAGTACGGGTAAACGCTTACTTAAACGGCGATTAGCCTCTCTTCTGGTAGAAGTCATTAAAGAAAGTAATCCCGGCGTTGTGGGTCGGGCCCACGATTTACGCAAATGGGCAGCCTCTTTACGTTTCCTGAAAAAATTTCAGTTGAAGACATAGCGTCCACTCAGTTGTGGGCGTCTAATCATACGTTTCTGTCTAGATACTTGTCAGTTGCTCTAGACAAACCTTCCTTACCATGTATAGCTTTAAGGCAGAGGGTCTAGGCGGCCCTGCAGTCACTTTTGTTTACTTTCATGGGAAAGGGGGGGGGGGGGGGGGGTGCAGTCAGTTGACACAGGACACCCTAGACCCCGCCGGAGTATGAGAGCTGTGATACAATTTAAGGTTAAAATGTGTTATGAAAATTTCTCAGTGAGAAATTGTGCTAGTACAATGTTAAGTACAAAACAACGGTGTTGTTAGAGTAGTTTAGCTGCGAAAGCAATTTAGTTTTAGATTATTGGAGTTCCTTTGCAATTTATCTCCAAGTTTATGTTGGGGTTTATTATGTGCACATGTAAACTTATAACTTGTTATTTTTTGTCACCACTCGTTGAGTGGGGTGCCTTTGTAACTACAGATCTGTGTTCAGAATCTTCAGGGTTACCAAATTTTTGTCAGGCAGGCTTCTTTGAAGCACGCACCTGCCTGAACCCCCTTTTTCTTGTATTTGTTCGGCTACGCCGTTAATTAAATATATTTTCAAAGTAAGAATACTATGTGGTTGTTTTTATTATCTGCTTTTCTAGAGTTATGATATGATTACGAATGTCCCCCTCCAGTCTTAGAAATCAGGCATGTTCGTCAATGATGGAGGGGCCACTAATAAATTATAGGTTTGACTCCTGTAAGGAGATAAAGAAAACCTAATATTTAGTAGTGGCCCCGTAATCATTGACGACTGGGGCCCTCCCGACCGTCCCCTTCCCATTCGTTGATGTATTAAGGATTTTGGTTTACTTGATATGTCAGTGAAGGAAGAATGACGCCTGAATCAGCGTCTGGTCAGAAATCCACACAAGTACATCCACGATATGATGGAAAGCTTATTGGATAGTTATTCTTATTTTCTTTTTGTTTTTATTTTTTACGAAGTTTTTTCGTAGTGAGAACCCAATTCATAATGACTGAAGCCATGAGTGAGGTCGCGTGCGCTCATGATGAAGGCTCCTCAGTTTTTAAATGCTCTGCGCGGTAGATTCAAAACTACGGCGGATTAGTGTTTGAAGAGGATGCCTTATGTAATAGGCATGTTCGTCAATGATTACGGGGCCACTACTAAATATTAGGTTTTCTTTATCTCCTTACAGGAGTCAAACCTATAATATTTGTATTATTTAAGATTGTTTACAAGTATCTCATTGTAAAGAAGATGGGATACATTTTCCTTATGTTATGCGCGTGCGCGGTATGTCACGACAGAGACAAACATAACGCGCTCGCACACTCTCCAACCAACCTCCGTCCCAGCTACACACGCTAAGCCTTCTTTCTTCTAGTTATTTCACCAGGTGTTTTCGCTTCACTTTTCATCTCATACTCCATAGTCACTACATCATCATCTTTGTTACTTAGCACAACTTAACGTAAATATCTAGCCTATCCTAGCCTATTGTAGCCTCTTTTCATACTTTGTTTACTATACTAACCACTTCCAGTTATCTAGCCTATTTTCCGCCATCCTCCAATCACCAGCTGAGTTCATCTAAGGGTAAATATATTCTATATGGTTAATGTTCCTTTAATATCAATAATATACAGTCCACTTATCTAAATTAGCCATAGTCATAGGCCTTCTCCAAGTCCATAAAGGCAACATACACCTTTTGTTTCTTCTCCAGATATTTCTCCACAACACAATTCAGGGTAAGAATCTGATCTACACATCCTCTTCCCTTCCTAAAACCTCCCTGCTCGTCGCCTATCTATTTCTCCGTTCTCACTCTCACTCTCTCAATCACTACCCTACTGTATACCTTCCCTACTACGCTTAGAAGACATATTCCTCGGTGGTTACCACACACTCCTCTTTCCCCTTTGCCCTTATATAGGGGGACTATTATGCCAGTCTTCCAGTCATCGGGTCCACTCCCCTTCTCCCATGCTAGTTTGCACATTTTCCATACCCATTCGATCACTATCTCACCACCATACCTCAACATTTCCCCACACACTCCATCTGTTCCTGGTGCTTTCCCCAACTTCACTCTTTTCATGGCTTCCCACACTTCTGACCTCCTGATCCCCACCTCCTCCTCCACTCCTTCTCTTCTTCTCCCTCCCATACCATATCCAGCTATGTTTGCTGTCTCTTCATTCCTTACATTTAGCAACTCACTGAAGTACTCCCTCCATCTTTCGACTCTATCTTGCTTCTCGGCTAGCATTCTCCCAATCTTATCTTTCACACCCTTACTGTTTCCCTTGCTACCTTCCCTAACTTTCTTGACTTCTTTCCAGAACAGTTTCTTACTCTCCCTCCATTTTACACTCAGATTCCTTCCAAATTCCTCATCTACTCTTCTCTTACTTTCCTTCACTACTCTCTTCATCACCCTCTTACTCTCCACGTACCTCGCTCGTTTCTGTCTCTCGAAATCTTCATTCCCTCTACTACCCAACCACTCTCTATATGCTTTCTTCTTTTCTTCCACAGCTATTCTTACCTCTTCTGTCCATATATATTAAACACAGATAAAATGAATAATAAAATATTATGCAGTGGAGGATATCAAATATAAATATAATACAATAAAATTGAATAAAATAAGTTTAAAAATTAGAATTAGTGCTGCAAAAAAGCATTAACTCTAGACTTAAAAATGGAGATATGAGCTGAATTGACTAGGTCATTTGGCAACTTATTCCACAAGTCAACCATGGCCGGCACAAAACACTGTAAAAACTGTGTAGTAGAAAAATTAACACGGCTCATGACAAGATCATTAAGATTGCTTGTGAATCTAGTTGCACGAGCCCTGACATAGGGCCCAGGCAGAACCCCATGTAAGGGATGCTGAGGGTTGTTAAAAACTTTAAATAAAAGACTAAGGGCACCAACTTTACGTCGATGACACAGATCAAGAGACATATGAGGTAGAATAATACTGATAGAATTTAGTGACCTGTCAAGCAACTTGAGATGGCAGTCAGCTGCTGACAACCAGACAGGTGAGCAGTACTCTAATTTTGGCAAAATAAAAGCATAAAAAGACTTGATAACTGTGGCGTCACAAGCAAACGTTTTATAACACTTGCGAAGCAGACCAATTTTGGGGGAAATGGAAGAGGAGAAAGAACTAATATGCTTTTCAAAAGTAAGTTTGGGATCCAGAGTAACTCCTAACAAACGCAGAGTATCCACATTCTCAATTTGCTCGCCAGAAACTTGTAGATAAGGATGGGGAGAATCCAAGGTACGAGATCTGCTGATGATAATGGAGTGTGTTTTACTAGCATTAAGTTTCATACCCCAAAGTTCACACCATGATGTAAGTTTGGCTGAGTCCCTATTCAGAGCAGTAGCAGAGTAGCAGAGCAGAGTAGTGCTGCACTGTAATGTACTGTACACGGACACACCCCTTCATTGAAAACAGGTCCATTCTTCACACTATTCACGTTGCTCTTGTCTGTAGTATTGTAGTCTTGATGTCCCACTGTAGTCTTGCTGTCTCCCCTCCCCCCTTTCCAACACTGCATTACTGCATCATCCCCTTTTCACCCCCCACCTCCACCTCACTGTCCTTCTTCACCTCATTGTCCTTCTCCTCACTGTCCTTGACCATCTTACTGTCCTTCTCCACCTCGCTGTCCTTCTCCACCTCGCTGTCCTTCTCCACCTTGCTGTCCTTCTCCATCTCACTGTTCTTCTCCATCTCACTGTTCTTCTCCACCTCACTGTCCTTCACCTCACTGTTCTTCTCCACCTCACTGTTCTTCTCCACCTCACTGTCATTTAGAGGTATATCCATGGGAACAGGTGTACTACTGAGAAGGTCATCCAAGTCCATGTCCAAATCTGACAGTAGCACAGTGTCTGCAGTGCTCCACGAGGTGCTAGCAACTGATGATACACTGGGGAGGGAGGAGGTGCTAGGAAGTGATGCTACACTGGGGAAGGAGGAGGTGCTAACAACCGACACCTCATTGGTCGCAGACGAAGTACAAGGTCTTGAACTAGGTATAAAAAATTTTCTGATTTTCTGATGCTTTTTGCCATCATGGTGTGCCCTCTGAACATGAAATCAACCATTACGTAGTGGTTCATATAGGGAGTGCAACTTCTGGTCTTCTTCTTGGGCGAGGTACTGGATGATGATGTCAAAGGAATCGAGGACCTGGGAGATGGATATCTTGGTCACCTGTGTCTCTTCATCTGACTCCTCATTCTCGGGCTCTTCCACAGTTACCCCTAACACCTCGGCTGCAATTTCCTCATCGGTTTTATGTTCATTTCCAGGTAGGTCCCTATCTTCTTGCAGCCAGTCGTCGATTTCTGCTTCGGGGAGGTTGCCCTGGTTACCCTGGTTCAATAGGTTCCAGAAATCTCCTGCTCCAAAGCCTTGGAAACCGGGATCTTGCACTTTTGGGATATTCAACACCTTGGTCCACCCATTTTTCAGTGTGTTGAAGGACATTTCACGCCACGCCTCTGCCCAGCTGTAGATACAATCTTTCAGTGTATATTTCTTAAGATTCTGTAGAGTCTTCTTCCAGCGAGTATCCACATAGCCTCCATAGTCCATGCCATCTTCAATCACGACAAGGCACTGCTCCAGAAATGTCTTCTTGTAGCGCCTTTTGCAGCTTTCAATTATTCCCTGGTCTATGCGCTGGATAACACTTGTAGTATTAGGAGGCAGGAACATACTGTAGTCTTGATTTTCCCGTTGGCACTCTCCAATTTCGAGGTATATGGGTGGGCGGGTGCATTGTCCAATAATAAGATGGCAACAGCTTCCTCATGAGCTATTCCATACACACGATGTTGGAAAGAACGTACATCAGGCATAAATCTTCTATGAAAGAAGTTCTCAGTGATTGTCTGATTGAACCTAGCACTTTTCGACCCATAGTAGTCGACAGGGAGTTGCTTGGTAACGATGAGGTACTTAATAACTCAAGGTTTCTGCGCTTTCCCGACGATTGTTGGGGTGATACGGTGGGATGCATCGTCATTTGCGCAACAAAGTACGGAGATGCGGTCCTTCACACTTTTGTGGCCAGGTGTGAAGGTCAGTTCACGGTAAGCATGGGTGTTGGAGGGCAGGGAACGCCAATAAAGCCCAGTCTCGTCCCCGTTATACAGCTGCCAATGTTGAAGATGATACCTTGCAAGCGTTCGGTGAATGGTTCAATCGGCGATGTATCTGCGCTCAAAATCTCACCACAAATGGTTCTGTTGGAAAGGCCATGGCAATTACGAAATCTCCAGAGCTACCCCTCGCTAGCCTTAACCCCACCCCTCCCCCGGGCTGTCCTTCTAAATGACGGCACTCCTATCCGGGCAATATGGCCAAAAAACGTTGTATGTAAACATAGGCCTATTTTTGTTATTTTAACTGCTAGAAAATTCACACAAATCTCAAAATGTAGCCCTCTTTTATATCTGTAGACTGGCAATGAGTAGAGCTCTCTAGGTCAACTGGTTCAGGTGTGATAATGATGTCCGTGGAGAGAGTTTTGGCTGTTTTTCCGCGAATTTAGCAATATCGGACACTTTGGGAGACTAATTTTCACTCTAACTGGTAATGGCGGACAAGGTCGGACTTCTCCTTCTTGTTGTTAACCCATCCACTGCTCTTGATAGTATTTCTTTCATGACTCCATCCATATATTGGGAAGTTTGACCAACCTACCAAATAGGAAAACCTACTATTTGGTAGTAGTCTTGGAAAATCCAACGTCAAGGCTATTAACCTAATTGCACTCTACTCTGAATACAGACTATTCAAAACAAAGCCCTGAAGATCATTACAGGCTGCACAGCTACTACACCCACAGATCATCTACATCAAGAAACAAAAATCCTCAAAGTCAAAGACCATCTGGACATGAGAGGCACTCAATTCCTGGCAGCAGCATCCACGAACCAAGACCACCCACTAAACTACATGGCAACACACCCAGACACCAAGAAATATCAAAACAACACCCAGCACACGGTATCACACACAAATATTGTCCTCTCTCCCTCCCTGCCCACCCCGAACCAACTTCCAGAAGCACATCCATACTCATATCTCTCGCCAATCCATCCACTCACTCACAGCCAACACGCAGCTGCATGCACGACCTCCCGAAATCCATCCTTCCGAATCCTCCCTCCCTCGCGAGGACAGAGTCCACCTGGCCAGGCTGAGATGCGGACACCATCCAGCTCTCCTGAGCTATCAGAAGAGACTGGATGACTCCGTTGTCGACGCCTGCCCGGGATGTAACACAGCACCCCATACCATTAAACACATCATAGAAGACTGCATTTCACACAACCACTTACGCCAACAACACAACCTACACTCAATGAGAGCTCTGTGAGAAAGCCCGATCGTGGCCATGGCCTTCCTCAGGGACTCGGGGCTGTTCGGCCAGGCAGCTTAGGGAACAACAACAACAACAACCTAATTGCAATGACGACTTGTCTATTTTGACTGCTATGTCGTCATTCCAACCGCGGTTAAAAAGAAAACGTCTAGAGTCTACTCCTTATCTTGCTCTAGGAGACGTTGTACATTAACCAAAACTACCACCGAAGGTGAAAAAAGCATAGAAGAGAAGAAAAAGGGGTTTACCTTAGTTACCGCTTAACCCTCTCACCACGGAAGGGCTCTTGAACGCCCATAAAAAAGCATATAACAGCTGCCCGGAAGGGCTCTTGAACGCCCAGTGGTTGAAAGCCTGTGAGCTTCGTGTGCGAGGCGTCGGTCCGACGCATGTAAACAACAGCCGGCTGGACCAACGCCCCGCATCTCCGGCCACAAGAAGGAGAGCGTCGCTTGTTCGTGTGTGCCTGTATGTTGTTGTTAAGTATCGAAAAGTAGTGTAAAGTGTCTGTTTTGGCCATAAAGTTATCTCCAATGAAATCATCATCACAACTCAACCAGTTGACTTAGAGAGCTCTACTTAATGCCATTCTACAGGTAAATAACACAGCTATGCTTGGGGATGCGCGGGAATGCGGGAAGCAGTCAGATTAACACATATACGGTAGCCTAGCCTAGACGTTTTTCGGCCAAAACACCCGGGTTTCGAGGAATATATATATAATACATAGCCGGGGCTGGAGGGTTAAGGCCCATCCCGTGTTCCGTCATGTGCAGATCCCTGTCGAACGTGCGCATGAGCGACCCTCTCTTGTCATCAAGTGTCATAAGTGAGGAGAAAGATGAGTGGACAAGGGTGGGGAATGCTAAGGTGGAAGAGAGAGAAAAAGAGAAAAGAGAGTTTGAGAAGCATGTAGTGCAGGTTTTGAAGAGCAAGGAAAAGGTAGTGAGGGAAACAGCGGAGACCAAAAAGGAGCCGACCAAACGCACCACTGAGGTGGTAGATGGTGGAAAGAAAAAAACTGTCTGGGACCATCAGGTCCTGGTAGTGAAGCCAAAAGACCGATCCTCTGAGCCAGTAAGCCCACCAGATACAAAGGCAATCGAGACTGCTTTGGCTTCGGTTCCGGTTAACAAGTTAACTAGAACTGAGTCAGGTGTACTGGTGGTACGACTTCCATCCAAGAAAGCCAAAGAAGATGCAGGAAGGGCCATCAATCAGTGTTTGGGGGTGGACAGTGCCTTCAGTGTCTCCGAACCAAAGAAGATGATGCCAAAAATGACTCTGGTAGGCATTGCTAATGACGCTGAGGATAATGAGATCATTCCCAGCATCCTCAACAAGAACCCAAGAATAAAGTCCCTGGTCGACGATGGCTTAGCTATGAATTTGCTATTCACTAAGCAAAAGAGTGATGCACACACTAAGATTGCGGTAGTAAAAATGTCACCTGAAATACGCTCTTCCATTGTGGATGATGGCAATTCTGTGTATGTTGGACTTGTGAGATGTCGTGCATACGATCGCTTCTGGGTAACACAATGTTACCATTGCCAGGGCTTTGGTCATACCAGTGACAGGTGTTATCGGAAAAATGAGGATCCAAAATGCAACTTCTGTGCTGGTACTCATAACTCAAAAGACTGCACCAACAAGACTTCCCCCAAATGTATAAATTGTATGAGCTCCACATCAGTTACGGAGCCGCCAAATCATTTCGCCTCAAGTAGAAATTGTCCTTTAATGACAGCTCAGAGAAATAAAGTTATTGAGAACACCGATTTTGTAGGTTCAAAAAACTGAAAAATGCACATGGGAGCCGGTTGAAACTGGGTCTGTTGAATGTTCGTTCCTTGCGTAACAAAATGGATCATATTTGCGAGATCTTGGATGAGCGTAACCTTGATGTACAAGTATTATGTCTCACTGAGACCTGGTTGTTCGAGTCAGATCTGAATATTATCCAGGCTGCATTGCCTAAAACCCATTCCATAATAAATGTTCCTAGGCCTAGGGGAGATCATCCGGGTGGTGGAGTGGCAGTTGTCTACTCCACATCTCTGGTGAATATCTTGCAAATAAGCCATAACCCAGCCCCTCTTTATTATGAACTGTTGGAAGTGGAAATAAAACTCCATCAACAAATTCTAAGAATGGCAGTTGTCTATAGGCCTGGCCATCGTGGCACAGATAGGGGTTTTATGGAAGAGTTTGGGCAGTTTCTCGAGGAATTTTCTGCTAAAACTGGAAGACTTTTGATGTGTGGAGATTTTAATTACTGGGTTGACAGCCCTCATCTGAAGCCATTCTCTCCTGAGTTCCTTGAGTTGACTGATCAGAACAATTTTGTAAACCATGTGTCCCACCCAACTCATATCTTAGGACACACCCTTGACTTGGTTTTCTCTCCTGTGGGTTGTGGTGGTGTTCTGGATGTTGATGTTGAGAATGCTGACCCTAATACCTCTGATCATGCTTTGATTACTTTCAGCTTTGATTTCCCTAAGCCACTCACACATGAAAAAGTAATCAGATTTAGAAATTATAAAAATGCAGACCTAAATTTGGCTAGCAGTGAAGTAAAACAGTACTTGGGAAGTATTGATACTTCCAACCTTACTTCAGATGAGCTGGTGGAGGTACATGGAAATGCACTTAAATTAGTATTCGATCATCACTGTCCAGAAGTAGAGAAGAAAATCATAGTACGAGATGATTCGCCCTGGTATAGCACTCGAGTTAAATTTCTTAGAAGAGTGCGTAGAAGAGCTGAACGTGAATGGCGGAAAAATAAAACAGACTCTACATGGTTGCAATATCTGTCAGCCAGAAGAGCTGTGGTCTACAAAATCAAAGATGAAAAGAAAGTGTATTATCAGGGAAAAGTTGACTCGTGTGGTAACGACCAGAGGAGGTTGGCTTCAATTGTAAACAGTTTACTTGGAAAAACAAGTCAGCTTAAGACCTTCTGTACCTGATGCCGAGTTGGCTGCCAACTTTGTGGCATTTTTTGCTGGCAAGATAACTCGCATAAGACAGGAACTGGATGATGCTTCTGTTGGTGAAGAACTTTCAGTTGTACTCCACCCGACACATTCCTAATAATGTCCTCTCATCCTTTCACTCAGTAGAGGTGGACATGATCTCGTCCTACATAAGAAACCTCAATAAAACATTTTGCCCGTTGGATCCCATAAATGTTTCCAAGCTACCAAGAGTCTATGATCACACAGTTGAGTTTATTTCCAAAATAATTAATAAGTGCTTCTCTGAAGGTAGCTTCCCACATTCTGAAAAGCATGCACTACTCCGACCTACTCTAAAGAAACCTGGACTTGATGTTGAGAACATGTTGAACTATCGTCCTGTCTCCAACCTGTCCTTCATATCAAAGATATTAGAGCGTGCAATACTTGACCAATTACAACCACTACTTCAGCAGAATGAAACTATCCCAATTTTTCAGTCTGCTTACCGACAGCATCATTCAACTGAAACAGCATTGATTAGAGTACATAATGATCTAGTTGAGAACATTTGCAATGGTGTGGCCTCACTATTGGTCTTGCTTGATCTCTCTGCGGCTTTTGACACAGTGGATCACAAGTTGTTATTGAGTGATCTTTATGATTGTGGTGTGCGTGACTCCGCTCTCTTGCTTCTTGGGTCGTACTTGTCAGGTAGATCCCAGAGTGTGATGGTAAATCAAGTGGTCTCGGACTCGACACCCCTGCAGTATGGTGTTCCGCAGGGATCAGTTTTAGGTCCTATCCTATTTATAATTTATATTAGCAGTTTGTCTCTTCTGCTTCGTGCACATAATGTCACCTTTCACTTTTATGCAGATGACACCCAGATTTATGTGAGAATCACAAATATAGTTGACATACGGAGTAAGATGGAATTGTTGATGTCTGATATCAAGAAGTGGATGAGAGCGAGAAAACTTAAACTAAATGATGGTAAAACTGATATTCTCATCATCCGAGGAAATAGAAGAGCTGATGATATAGTAGGTGCCCTCTCCATCAATGTGGGTGGATCTCAGCTGCGACCGACCAACTCTGTTCGAAATCTGGGTGTATATGTGAACTCCCGATTAGATTTCAAAGAGCATGTAAACCAGATAGTTAAAAGTTGTTACTTGCACATCAGAAATCTCTATTTGGTGAAGCCGTTTATAACCAGACGTTGCCTCCTGACGTTGGTTCACTCATTGGTCTTCTCTCGTGTTGATTATTGCAATGCCCTGTTGATGGGTCTTCCAAATTATATTTTGAAGAAAGTTCAGTCTGTTCTTAACAGGGCCGCAAGACTAATTTTTGGTGTTCCACCTAGAACTCCTACTACATCTCTTCACATAGAACTGCACTGGCTGCCAGTAAGAGCAAGAATAGAATTTAAGTTGTGTTTGGTGACTTTTAAGGTTCTCAAATTTGGTGAGCCTAGGTACCTTGCGGAGCTGCTCAGGCGCCCACCGGCACACCATGGTGTAGTTGTGCGTCATGACAATGACCCTTTTCGTCTTGATGAACCAAGGGCTTTCCAGCAGTCTTCTTTCTTTGAGAGGTCATTCTCCTACATGGCTCCGAGGTTGTATAACAGGTTGCCGCTGTCCATGAGACAACTGAGTTCTGTTGAATGCTTCAAGAGACAACTTAAGACTTTTCTCTTTGAGAGAAGCTATGATCTTGAGAGAGGTGTCATGACAGATGGCTATAGAGTTTAGGCTATTTTGCCACTGCTAGTGATTGTTAAATGTGTGTTGTATATGAGCCTTCTTTTGATGCATTGATTTTTGTTCTTTTTTCTTTCTCTTTTCGAGCGCTAGTGAATTCTTCGGAAAAATTGGCGCTTATGAGAAATAAGTAACATGCTTATTATTATTATTTATTATTATCACATCTCACGTCAGCAGAAGAACGCGGATGGGCAAGGGTCCGGCGTGAGGGAGGGTATTATGTACGTTGGATTTTCCAAGACTACTACCAAATAGTAGGTTTTCCTATTTGGTAGGTTGGGAGGTACGTCAAACCTCCCAATTTGTTAGTAGTCTTGGCAAATCCAACGTCAAGGCTGCATAACAAATAGGAGGAGGACATCCAAGCCCAACATACCAAAAAAAACAATGCATAAAACAAAATTATGAATGACAAAGAAACACAATTTAAACAAGAGAGTTTAATAAAAGAGTGAAAAACTGAGGAGTAGCTAAAAAGAACAGTTTAACACGTGCCCGTCATTCATAGGAATGCAAAAACATAGACTTGTCTTAAACCAAAAAAGTACTGTACCCAAAATCCCTTTTCTTCCAAAACCAACAAAAACATTGAACACAATAACAAAACACAATTTTCAATTTGGCAAAA
Source organism: Paralithodes platypus (assembly GCA_032716605.1). NCBI lineage: Eukaryota > Metazoa > Arthropoda > Malacostraca > Decapoda > Lithodidae > Paralithodes > Paralithodes platypus. The sequence goes on from CM064484.1 coordinate 42,057,662, forward strand.
ACATTTATGTACTGTATACATAAAACATAATCCCAAACTTGCAATCAAGTGTTGCAAACCCGTACTCCAGCCCCCCCCCCCCTCCCTTTTCCAAATAAAACAAAGTAAAAGAAAGAGTGACAAGGGGGGAAGACCAGGTATCTTCGCCAGAGCTCTAGGAAACACGACTCCCGAGAGCTATCACAGGCCGAGGGGGTCTAACAATGGACATGGAGAGGTAGGAGGAGACGAAGGTATTGACAGAAGACCACAAACCCGCCGAGGCGATGTCAGGTAAGGATCGACTTTGCAGGAACCGTAAGGAGGCAGCAAAGGATCGCACATCGTGCGCAGAACCCCTACAATCAGGGTTACTGGCACGAATGACCCGACAAATATGGCGTCCTATCTGCACCTTCGAGAGCCTCCCACCAGTCCGAGGAGACACCCACACAGCAGTACCTGAAGTCGGCGCCACAGACTCAACATAGGAGTGCAAGGCTTGCACCGGGCACAACACATGGTGAGTATGCCCACGCTTTAAAGCCTGGATGGTGAAAGGCTTGAAAACGTGGGTCTCTCTCTCATTCTTGGCAACAAAATGAGGGGAGGGGGCTAACGTGACGACATTCAAGGACGGGGAGAATCGCATGCATTCCTGGGACCGTGACATGGCTGCTAGTTCAGACACCCTATCCCCAGTGGCCCAGAGCGACAAGGAAGAGTGTACGCTCGAGCAACTGAACCGGTGTAGTGTCCCGTGTATATGCGTGTGAAGCCAGAAGGTCCAGAGCTCGCCCCAGATCCCACTGAGGAGGGATCTGGCACGGAGGCGGTCGTTCCCTGAAGGCAGCCTTCATGAAGGAATTCAGCTCCTTCGGCGGAACGACCAGCCCAGTGACGGACTCAAAGACCTCCCGGATGGCAGACAAGTGGTTACGAATAGTGTTGACTTGAAAGCGACGTGTACGGAAGAGGTGAAACAAGTAGTGTAGTATGAGGGAAGGAGAGCTAACTGTCTGGCGAGTGTCCTGTATCCACCTAGTAAAAGACCTCCAGTGGGACTCGTAAGTCCCCCATGTCGAAGACGTCCATGAACGCTTCAGGAAGTCAGTCAGGTCCCGTCCGTGGACTGGGAGCCACCGTGCCTCATGAACATCCACGATGCGAAGGCCAACGAGGTCCGCAGGTCTCCAACCTGGCTCAAGTGGAAGTTTGAGAGAGGAAGAGGGACCGGACTCGGGCACCACCGCTTCAACTGGGCGTACCAAGCCTGGGCCGGCCACAGAGGCGCTATTAGCCAGACTCTGCCGCGGTACAGCCGCAGCCTCGCGAGGACTTTGCACATCAACAGTGCATCTGGTGGCGGAAATATGTATATCGACTGCCACCTGTTCCAGTCTTCCATGAAAGCGTCCGGACCCCCCTCCGGAGGGATAGGTACTGAGGCAACTTGCGCGTCTCCTTTGATGCGAACAAGTCGACCTCCGGAACACCCCAGGAAGCTGCGAGGTCGTCGAACACAGTCTGTTTCATTGCCCATTCTACAAGAATGCCCTGTCCTCTCGACAGGGCGTCCGCCCACAGGTTGGCAGTCCCGGGCAGGTAGGAGGCGTGCAGGGAGATGTTGTGTCGGTTCGCGAGGAAGAACAACTTCTCTGAGATCCCCAACAGAGTCAATGACCTGGAGGACCCCTGCTTTTGGATACAGTGGACATCTGTCTGATTGTCCATCCTGAAGGCCACCGACTTTCCCCGAAGGGCCAGAGCGTGGTCCCTCAGGAAGAACAAGGGAACCAACAGTTCGAGGGCATTGATGTGTAGGTGTGTGTGTCCCACCCATCTGCCGTGATGTTGATGTCCCAGGTTGGATTGGTAACCCCACCCTACCTCGCTCGACGCATCTGTATCTACCCAGATCGTCGGCGGGGGGGGGGGGGGGGGTCCAGGGCACAGCCGCAGAGAGCGTGCCCCGGGCAACCCAGTGTCCTAAGTGTCTGTGAATGGTACGCGGGATCGGCATGAGCCGATCCATAGGGGCCAACGGAAACACCTTGTTGCCCATGAGTATTAGGCGGCGTAGCCTGAGCCTCCCTAAGGGAATGGTCAGAGCGGCCCAATTCAGTGAACCCACTAACGAGTCCCCGATACTCCTCGTGAGGCAGACCGAGTGCAACACGGCGAAGACCTTCCTGCGAAGTTTCACCGCGTTTGGCTGACTCTGGGTCACTGTAGCGCTGGTCAGATCCCATTCTAGACCTACCCACGTCACGACACGCGACGGGGTCAGGCATGACTTGGGAATATTGATTTTGAACCCTAACTGTGTGATGTGGTGAACTACCGTGAGGGTGTCACGGACGCACTGTTCTAGGGTGTCTGAAACTATCAACCAATCGTCCAAGTAAAACAGGATCTGGAGGCCGCTCCTGAGGAGATGATCCAGAGCCTGCTTCACCAGTTTCGAGAAGATCCGCGGCGCGATGTTGAGCCCGAAGGGAAATCTGTCGAACATGAACACACGATCGGAAGTCTGAACGGCCAAGAATCGCTGGAAACGAGGATGGATAGGAACGTGCCAATACGCATCCTTGAGGTCCAGCGACACTACCCACGACAGAGGTCGCAGGGCCAGTCGTACCTGGTGCACCGTCAGCATCCGAAACCGTGTGTTCACGATGTGCCCATTGAGGGCCGACAGATCCACCACCGGTCGCATCGCGTCGCAGTCCTTCTTTGGTACCAGAAATACACGGGAGAGGAAAACCGGTTGACCGGCTTTCACCTCATTGACGATTCCCTGCTCGTGCATGGACGTTATCACGTCGGCCACCTCCGAAGAGACGGGCCGGCTTCGTTGACAAGAGCTGAGTGGGGGTCTGGACTTCCATCTCCAGGTTAGACCCCTCCCTGCAATCTTCCGCCTCCACCTCCCTCGTGGCCAGCGAGGGGCGCAAGGGCGAAAACAACCTGTGGTAGCCCCCGAGATGAGGTGAGCGACCCTTTCGGCTAGGCGAGAAGGAGAACAAGGAGGAGACCGACCCGGAGAACCTACACATTTTTTGACGTGGAGGGTCCCCCGGTACGGTCCTTGCGGTCATAAGTGCCACGTTGACCACCTCTACCCCCGCCCCCCCCCCACCTCGTCGAAAAGGGCGGGTCACCCCATCCCCTGTCCATCGCGCGTCTGACCCCGTCGAAGTGCGGCCGGAAGTGGAAGGCTGGCCAGCCCCTTCTCGGCGGGGATTAAAGGGAGCAAGAACAGAAGTGCGAGGCGGAACCGACGCTCTGGCCGGCAACTTCCCTTTCCTGCGCCCTTTCTTGGCGGCAGCACTGGCGGCAGCACCCCGAAGAGGACCGTCAGAAGGACGGGACTGAGAAGACCCTGGTCGCGACACAGCGCGTCGTTGCGTGTCGTAAGCAGGGTCCGCCGACAGAGAAGCGTAGCGTTCCCAAGCATCCTGCGCAAAAAGCCCCGATGTATAGAGCTCAGAGTACAACAAACCCTGACGAATATCCAAGGGGGCTTTCCGGCAGAACGAGGACCTTACCGTCTGGCGTTGTCGAGTTGCCTCGCACAAAACCGCCTTCAGCTCGGGAACCAAAGGCACCGCGAGCTGAAGGTGGATCCGCCGAACGTGGTCCAAACCCTCGCGAAGATCGCCCGGTGCAGTCGCCTCGATGAGCCGCAGGTGGTGAACAGACGTCTGGAGGGAACCTAAAAGACAAGATAATAAGTTCGCCACCCTCTGTCGCAAGATAAAATCCCTGTCGACAGAGGACTTATCTGGGTGAGAGAAGAACGGGTTAGCAATAGAACAAATTTCAAGTTTGGGCGCGCTGATCCAGGACCAGAACTTGCCGTCCAATCCGCCGACAGATACAAGAGGAGGCAAAAGCAGTGATGACTCCGGGGGAGGGACTGAAGTAGATCTGTCGACGGACCGGTTGGCGAATTCTAAGGCCTCAGCAAACCAGGCCTCCAATGGGAGAGGGTTATCGAGCACGACGGCTAAGCCAAGCTTACCGTCGTCGCACAAACCCGTCCCATAGGAGGACAGTCCCGTCAACACAGCCAGGGACTGAACATCCTGAAGGATGTCCTGGCAGCTGAAGTCTGACCAGAGCTTAGTATGAGGAGTATTGGGCTTCACCGAAAAGTACTGAAGGTCAGTCCTTGTCGGGTAAGCCCGCACCTCCACGTCGGCCACCTGACCATCCACCCTGATCGCCCTGAACTGCATCTTATCATTAATTTGCGCCGACCAGCCCGATGGTAGGGCCCTCTCACCTGACGGGAAGCCGGTAGAACGCTCCGGGTGGGAGGCCTGCACCCCCTTCCAAACAGCCAAGGAGCCATAGAGGAGCGGCATGGTCCGCGATGGGACCTTGGCCTTCTGGATTGGGGGCAAGCGCAGACCCTTCCCTAGCAGACGGAGAACCCCCGCATGGGAGACAGCAGGGGCAACCTCCTGAGCTAGGGCAGGAGCAGTACTAGCCGACGACCTGGCAGGCGGAGAAGCAGGGCGAGAAGGAATGTGATCCACTGCAGAAGGGAGGGGGACCAAAGCAGGGGTAGGTTGGGTGAGGCGCTGAGGTTGTGTCACCGCCAAGAAGCGCGATAAGAGGGAGTCTTGCATCGCCCCCAAGCGCTCGTCGATGCCTGACACAACCCACCCCTGCATAGCCGAAAATCGATCCGAGAGAGGCGACCCCCCCGAAGATTGTTCGGCCCGCAGGGGCGAGCGTGAGCGGGAGCGAGACCCACGACACGAAACAGCAGCGTCGCGGCCCAAAGAAGGCGAGCGACGACGGCCGTGGCGCCTCTGAGGGTCTCGTCCCCGATTACTAACGCCTGAGGGGGAAACATCACCATCCCCCTCTTCCAGCGACACGTCAGCTCCCGAGAAAGGGGACCCCGAAGCCTAGCTATACTCCACCGAGTCAAGAGGCGGGGTACCCCCCTGGCGAGCTGGTAAGTGAAGATCAGGGATCGAAGAATGAGTAGGAGCAGGATGACGGGAGTGGGAAGGCTGGCCGGGTGAAAGGAGGTCAGAAGGAGCTGCGGGGAGAAACAGAGCAAGGATCCCCGGGGCTGAGAGAACAGGGCGGCCCGACACCGAGGCGGAGGAGGGAGGGACCTCCACCTTGGGACGAGACCGTGAAGGAAGAATAGGCACCGAAGCAGGAGAAGTAGGAGGAGAAGCAACTACATCCTGGCGGACCCTCCTGGACAGTGTAGGAGGAGGGAGCAGAGGGCCAGCTACAGCATGAACATCCGCACGCGTAGAGGACAAAGGAAGAGGACGTCTTTTGTGCAGGGGAAGCGGGCGGAAGTTAGTAGAGCCCCTATCCGGAGAGGCCAGGGGAGGGCGCATAGGGGCTAACCCCGGCCTCAGCGTGAGAACCATGACGAGGGCGATGGGCGGCGTCAAGGTGATCAGGAGGACGACGAGGGGCAGTAGAGGACGGGCGATGAGGCGAGCGAGAGCGTGGACGGAGCTGGGGATCCTCCCGACGATGTGACGACCGGCCGAGGGATCCAGGGAGGAGGGCCCGAGCAGGGAGAGGGCCAGGTGAACGGCCTCCAGACGGGTCAGGGATGCCCAGGGCGATGCGGATCCGGTCGTCAACAAAGGCCGGGGAACGGTGGCCCACAGTCCTAATGTGGTAGGAGACCACCGCCCACACCGATTGAAGGGAAGCAGAGGCCACTGCCGCCTCTGAGGAACCAGGGCTATGGTCCACCACATCCACCAGGTCCATACACGGGCCACACAGAGCAGGAAGGTAGGCCGTAGAGGACACACATTGCGAGTGGCGTAAGCAGGACCTGTGGCGCTCCAAGCACGGGGAGCCACAACCTTGGCGAAAGCAAGGCATCCCACCTGCAACGGAAGAACACACACCATAAGCAGCACGTCGACGGAGTAAGTGTAGAGAATGTCCAATAAAAACCAGGGAATGAGCATGGGTAAACAGTAACACACATGCAAATCGGTATCCGTACTCACTCTAAACCGGGAGCACCGAGGTAGGTGAGGAGGGCGGGCGAGGTGGAAGAGCACAAGCAGAACCTGCAAAGATGCAGAAAGTGTTAACCACCACTCAACACCTTACATGCAGGGTCCATAACACTAGTAAAGTGCATACACCAATATAGTATCAGGCAACAAGATGACATAAAAAAGGTCAACAGTGAAAGCCAACTATTACCGCAAATTTGCGGGCCAATGGAGGCATAACCGTACCGACACAACCCTCCCGCATCTCCGCGGGACCCCCCAGCGATCACCGCAAATTTGCGGGGAGCCGAAACGTCCCAGAGGACCGAACCGAGCTCTCCGCAAATTTGCGGGACCGGCCGAGATGGTCCGGCGCCGAAAAAGCGAGAGGAGCGTCTAGGGAATACCAAAAAAGGCCACAAAAATGCGTCATCTCCTTATGAACTCCAAGCGATGATGGCCATCAAGCTGAGCAGTGTCTTCCTTAAATTTATCCTAACTCAACCGGTAAAGGGAGAGGCAAGGAAGACACACCAGGGGAGAGGAGGCACATCCCCCAGGAACCACCCAACCCACAGAGATAGAGCAAAGCCCATGAGGAGAAGTGGCAGGGAGGGTGGTTTCGCACAAACAGGGGCCCCCGTGGGGTACCCCTGGATCGGGCAAAAAGACTATGAAAGGATGGAGGTGAAACAGGAAGAGAAAACAAAAACCAGTAAATGAAACTGGTGAGAAAAAGGGTGGCCTAGCTGTGAGCAGAGAATGTGTCAGGGGCGAAAACCCTGTGGTGTGAAGGAGGGGCCCCCGTGGGGTACCCCTGGATAATCACGAACCACCTGATGCCCAGGCCCTTGAGACACAGTGAAGGCTCGAAAGGGGGGACTCGGGAATAACGCTAATAATGCGGCCGACACAAACTCTACAAACAGCACCGCCACCAACGAAATCTCAGATTGTTTACCAACGGTACACCTAGGCTATGAAAAAATGAAAACTCATAGGGGCATATCAATTCCTGAATGAGAAAACGAGCTAGGCTAAAATAAGCTAAAAGCTAAACTATGCCCAGACTAACAGGAAAAAAGAATATGAAAAGAGAAAGAATGAAAAACATATACGAGGAACGCCAGGCACCCCCGTACCTTCGGTAGGCTATTTCCACACGCGTCTCCATTATACACACTGAGGAGCCCATTTACGTGTGCCCTAGATCACGTAACATCTGTCTAACCAAAAATGAAGGCCAGATAAGCCGAAACGAACCTAAAACAGGGTGAATTGAAGAAAGAGCACAACAAAAGCGGACTCAACATGGAGACGCGTGAAAAAATGATGACAAGAGAGGGTCGCTCATGCGCACGTTTGACAGAGATCTGCACATGACGGAACACGGGATGGGCCTTAAGCGGTAACTAAGGTAAACCCCTTTTTCTTCTCTTCTATGCTTTTTTCACCTTCGGTGGTAGTTTTGGTTAATGTACAACGTCTCCTAGAGCAAGATAAGGAGTAGACTCTAGACGTTTTTTTTTTAACTGCGGTTGGAATGACGACATAGCAGTCAAAATAGACAAGTCGTCATTGCAATTAGGTTAATAGCCTTGACGTTGGATTTGCCAAGACTACTAACAAATACAGTAAACAACCACGGGGACATCACACACCCCTATTTCAAACCAACATTCAGGTCAAAGAACTCGCTCTGCTCACTCTCCACACGTACTGCCGCCTTTGCACCCTCATACACACAAAAGCAAAATACAAATTCACACACATCTAGGTCATCCAGGAGAAGACCCAAAGACCAGGGTCCAGCACTCCCCCGGCCCCCGACCACCCGGAGAGGTTCCGATCTCGGCAGGCAGACATGTAGCAGGCCAAAGCCAAAAGCCAGCCCACCACTCTTCCAGGCGCACCTTTCATATAAACCGTCTCCCCGGGCCAGGCGCCTGATAAACTATTATCTAGTCCAACTTGCGCCCAACCCCTTCCCCCAAATGACCAAGTGTTCACTCATCTATTCACAAGCATTCTCCATTCTATCTATCTATCTATTGCCTGACGCCGTGATCCCCGAAGGGGTGGCCACGAACGAACCGCCCCCATGCACTTCTGTCCCCAGTCAGTCGACGCCCCTCCCCCCAACCAGCACCGCCTTCGTTCATGTACTTCCTCACTCCATCCTTCCACCTCTCATTCGGTCTACCTCTCCCTCTCTGTCCCTCCACCTCGCTCTCGTACACCCTCTTAGTCATTCTCTCGCTTTCCATACGTTCCACATGGCCGAACCATCTCAATTTGTTCCTTTTCACACTTTCCAGCACATCTACCTCCACACCACACCTCTTTCTTACTTCCTCATTAGTCTGTCTATCCCTCCATGTAACTCCGCATGCACTCCTTAAGTAATTCATTTGCACTGCTCTCACTCTTGGTCTGAGTCTCTCAACCAACATCTATGCTTCGCTTCCGTAAGTCAGTGTCGGGATTACCACACTGTCATGCAAGGACTTCTTCACTTCCATACTGACCACCCTATTTCTTGTTACTGCTTTTAGCGTTCCTACAATCCTCTTCCCCTGTTGTACCCTCTCCCGCACTTCTTCATCCATAGTCCCATCTTTACTCAACACACTGCCCAGATACTTAAAAGAGTTGACGATCTCCATAGCCTGACCGTTCAGCTTCACCTCACACTCTGTGACTTCACCCCTTTCGAAGACCATAACCTTGCTCTTCCCCGCATTTACCTTCAAATTCCGTTTTTCGCACACTGTTCCAAACTCATTTACCAGACCCTGCAACTCCCATTCATTATCACTCATCAGAACTGTATCATCCACAAACAGCAGTATAGGTAGCTTCCACTCAATTCCCTCCCTTTTCTGCGATACACCAACATCCACTGCTCTTGATAGTGTTTCTTTCATGACTCCATCCATATATACAGTAAACAACCACGGGGACATCACACACACCTGTTTCAAACCAACATTCAGGTCAAAGAACTCTCTCTGCTCACTCTCCACACGTACTGCCGCCTTTGCACCCTCATACATGCTCTTCACTGCTTTCAGCAACTTGCCCTGTACTCCGTATATTCTAAGTACTGTACTTTCCACAAACCTTCTCTATCCACTCAGTCATAGGCCTTCTCCAAGTCCATAAAGGCAACATACACCTTTTGTTTCTTCTCTAGATACTTCTCCACAACACAATTCAGGGTAAAAATCTGATCTACACATCCTCTTCCCTTCCTAAAACCTCCCTGCTCGTCGCCTATCCATTTCTCCGTTCTCACTCTCACTATCACTACCCTACTGTATACCTTCCCTACTACGCTTAGAAGACATATTCCTCGGTGGTTACCACACACTCCTCTTTCCCCTTTGCCCTTATATAGGGGGACTATTATGCCAGTCTTCCAGTCATTGGGTGCACTCCCCTTCTCCCATGCTAGTTTGCACATTTTCCATACCCATTCTATCACTATCTCACCACCATACCTCAACATTTCCCCACACACTCCATCTGTTCCTGGTGCTTTCCCCAACTTCACTCTTTTCATGGCTTCCCACACTTCTGACCTGATCTCCACCTCCTCCTCCACTACTTCTCTTCTTCTCCCTCCCATACCATATCCAGCTATGTTTGCTGGCTCTTCATTCCTTACATTTAGCAACTCACTGAAGTACTCCCTCCATCTTTCGACTCTCTCTTGCTTCTCGGCTAGCATTCTCCCATTCTTATCTTTCACACCCTTACTGTTTCCCTTGCTACCTTCCCTAACTTTCTTGACTTCTTTCCAGAACAGTTTCTTACTCTCCCTCCATTTTACACTCAGATTCCTTCCAAATTCCTCATCTACTCTTCTCTTACTTTCCTTCACTACTCTCTTCACCACCCTCTTACTCTCCACGTACCTCGCTCGTTTCTGTCTCTCGAAATCTTCATTCCCTCTACTACCCAACCACTCTCTATATGCTTTCTTCTTTTCTTCCACAGCTATGTTTACCTCTTCTGTCCACCATGCTGTACCTTTCACTCCCCTCCCTCTTCTCCACACTCCACACACCTCACATGCTGCACAGATCTCATCCTTAAACACCTTGCTCATCTCCTCCACTTCCTCCATAACTTCCAGGTCGAACCCACCTAGTCGTCTTTCCACTGTTCTGTACTCCTCCCTGACTTCCTCCTCCTGCAACCTCTCCACCCTCCTCACCATTCCACCCTCCTCTCGCCTCCCTCCAGCTCTCCTCACCCACTTCTTTTGTATCCTAACCTTAGCTACCACTACATAATGATCAGACAGACCCCCTCCAATACCCCTATACACCCTAGCATCCATCACAGATTTCTTCATTCGTTCATCCACACATACATATTCAATCAATGACTTTCGTTCCACCACTGTCTTATCCTTCATCGTCAACATCCGTTTCCACGTGTACCTGTGGATCATTCTGTGTCGGAAGAAGGTTTTGGCTATCCACAGCCTCCTCCCCACACATATGTCCACAAGTGCACTACCATTCCCATTCACCTCTGATGGTACCCCCCACCCTCCCACCACTCCCTCAACTTTCCTAACACCCACCTTACCATTCATATCCCCAATCAGAAATATTCTTTCGTTCTTGTCAAACTTCTCCAGGCACGCCTCCACATTCATCCAGAACTCCTCTTTCTTTCTTTCAATTATATCCTCTGTCACGCACACGCACACAATTACCCACGTTTGTATTCCTACTTTCATTCTCACCCACACAATCCTTGAACCCACAGACCCATACTCTCTTACACATTCCTTCCATTTTCTACTTACAAACAAACATGCACCTTCTCTCGCTGTTCCTTCACTCACTCCAGCACACACACCCATTCCACACTCCCACTCTCTCACATCTGAACCTTTCCATTTGGTCTCTGTCATTCCACATACATCCAGCCTGGCATTCACTAACACTTCCAGAACCTCTCTCTCTTTTGTGCCATCATTCATGCCACTAACATTCCACGTAGCCATTCTCAGAATGTCCGAAGGTATGTCCTTAGTCGGTCGTGGTTCGTCAACGTAGGTTCCGTCTCCATTCATTCCTGTTTATTACCACTTCCCTTGCCTGATCTATAGTCATTCCTCTATCATCCAAAGCTTGTCTTACACAGTCTCTCCATCTCAATGGGGGTCTTCCTGCCCTTCTATCTCCCCTTGTATCTGACTCACATATTATCTTTGTAAGCCTTTCATCTTCCATTCGTTCAACATGGCCATACCAGCTCAGCACCCTTCTGTTCACTCTGGCTGACAAATGTTCCTGCTGCCCCACTCTCCTACGTATCTCTTCATTCCTCAATCTGTCTCTACGAGTACCGGTAACTCCACACATATTCCTCAAGCAGCTCATCTCCATCACATCTAGCTTTCTTCTCTCCTTTTCCTTCAGAGCCCATGTCTCAGCCCCATACATCACTGTTGGCACAACAACTCCTTGATACATTGCACTTTTTACTTTCATTCCAAGATTTTTCGTCTTCCACGTACTTCCCATTGCTCTGAAAACCTTCCTTCCTTCACACACTCAATGTTTTACCTCCATTTCCATACCTCCACTCCTGCTTATCGTTCCTCCTAGATATTTAAAACACTACTTGTTCCAATATTTCCCCATCCAGCCTCTCATCTAGATTCACGCTCGATCACCCCTATTACACACCATTACTTTACTTTTATTGATGTTCACCTTCAGTTTCCTCCTCCCACAAACCACACCAAACTCTTTGACTACCCGCTGCAGTTTCTCCTCAGAATCCGCCACCAACGCTGTGTCATCAGCGAACAGCAACTGATTTAGCTCCCAATCTCTACCATTCTTTCCTACTAAACCCAATTTTAAGACTGAGTGCTCCACACATACGTGCAGTTTCAGTCTCTTGTTCCAGGCAACCCTGTTAAGGGCTGCTTCACTTGTCAAGTTAAAATGTAAAACTTGCAAACTAAACAAACCAAAACTTGGACAAAGACAATATACAATATAGGCAAAATAACTAATCAAAATCGCTATGTGGAAACCGCTTACTAAAATAAAATTTATGAAATATATGAACACAATCCACCACATAGGGTGTACATTACTAAATGAGGAAGTTAATCTGTTTCCCAAGCAAACTAATCGCACACATAACAACGCACTATCGTGACGTTCAAGGAATTAGTCAGTTTGGGAAGTCCGGGACGTTCTGGTAAATTTTACTAAACTATACATGAATAAAGAAACTACAATTAGTGTCAAAATGTTCTATTAAAATCAAATTTACAACCTGACAAGACATTAACATTAGTACAAAATACAAATTGCACTCACTAATGATAGTGCTATCGGGTAGGTACCTGTAAGCATAGCATGCCTCAAGTGACCCCTATCAATAACTAACCTACATTTATCGTACAAATAAACTAAGGAAATCGCAAAAGCAAGCAATTGATACTATCGACAATGAATAGATATACAGTAATATAATAAAGAAAAATAATTGCAAAATATGAAGAAGTAACAACAGATTTGAACAAAGAGTACTCTTTTAACAAGAACAATCAATTTAAAAAAAAAATCAATAATAATAATAGAAAAAGAAAAACAATAAAACAAACAGACAAAAAGTAAGCAGAGGTTATATAAGAAAGATAATGCTATGCATATTCCACTTACATTACTCAAGTTTATGATGTGAAGATATATAATTTATTTCAGCTGGTCAAAGAAATAAAATCAAAATGATAATATAATAAACAAAAATGACCAGGTAAGATTAACCCTCCAGACCCGGTAGGGCTCTTGAACGCCCATAAAAAACACACCCGAGCTACCCGGAAGGGCTCTTAAAGACCCATGAGCTCAAAGCCTGTAAGCTTGGTGTGCGAGGCGTCGGTCCGACGCATGTAAACAACAGCCGGCTGGACCGATGCCCCGCATCTCCGGCCACAAGAAGGAGTGCGTCGCTTGTTCGTGTGTGCCTGTATGTTATTGTTAAGTATCGAAAAGTAGTGTAAAGTGGCTGTTTTTGCCATAAAGTTATCTCCAATGAAATCATCATCACAACTGAACCAGTTGACTTAGAGAGCTCTACTTAACGTCATTCTACAGGTACGAAACACATCTACGCTTGGGGATGCGCGGGAATGCGGAAGCAGTCAGAATAACAAAGATACGGTAGCCTAGGCGTAGACGTTTTTCAGCCAAAACTCCCGGGTTTCGGTATGGAATACATAGCCGGGGCTGGAGGGTTAATTGTTCTCATTGATTTTAACATAAATATAGTGTTTACTTCTGTCAGGGGAAGTGATAAATTATAACACTACATACAAAAAGAAAATACATGTCGGGAATCAAACATCTAAACACAACAAAGAAATTATTACGAAATGAAATTTCATTAACATTTCAGCATTATCAGTACATATATTTTATCATTTTGATATGAAGCTTATTTCTACTAGGCACAGTTGTAAAAATGGGAGGTTTGACGTACCTCCCAACCTACCAAATAGGAAAACCTACAATTTGGTAGTAGTCTTGGAAAATCCAACGTCAAGGCTATTAACCTAATTGCAATGACGACTTGTCTATTTTGACTGCTATGTCGTCATTCCAACCGCGGTTAAAAAGAAAACTTCTAGAGTCTACTCCTTATCTTGCTCTAGGAGACGTTGTACATTAACCAAAACTACCACCGAAGGTGAAAAAAGCATAGAAGAGAAGAAAAAGGGGTTTACCTTAGTTACCGCTTAAGGCCCATCCCGTGTTCCGTCATGTGCAGATCCCTGTCGAACGTGCGCATGAGCGACCCTCTCTTGTCATCACATCTCACGTCAGCAGAAGAACGCGGATGGGCAGGGGTCCGGCGTGAGGGAGGGTATTATGTACAGTAGGGTCTCACATAAAACGAGTTTATGGTCGATAAACGAGGGCGTTTTATGAGATTTCGTTTGATGTGAACACAGCATTTTGGTGGCGCAATATCGTCAATGTTCACTGTAAGCGAAAATTTTCGTACAAAGCGAACTATATTTCGTACAAAGCGAACGATATTTCATACAAAGCTACGATATTTCGTACAAAGCGACGATATTTCGTACGTTTTGTACGATATTTCGGCGCTCTATATGAAAACTCCTCGGATTTGCCCCACTTTGGCGGCGGACTCGTTTTATGTGATCACATTCGTTCTGATCGAAAATTAAATATTAATATTTTAGGTCGGTCGTTTTAATCGAGACTCGTTTTATGCGAACACGTTTTATGCGGGACCCTACTGTACGTTGGATTTTCCAAGACTACTACCAAATAGTAGGTTTTCCTATTTGGTAGGTTGGGAGGTACGTCAAACCTCCCAATTTGTTAGTAGTCTTGGCAAATCCAATGTCAAGGCTGCATAACAAATAGGAGGAGGACATCCAAGCCCAACCTACCAAAAAAAAAACAATGCATAAAACAAAATTACGAATGACAAACACACAATTTAAACAAGAGAGTTTAATAAAAGAGTGAAAAACTGAGGAGTAGCTAAAAAGAACAGTTTTAACACATGCCCGTCATTCATAGTAATGCAAAAACATAGACTTGTCTTAAACCAAAAAGGTACTGTACCCAAAATCCCTTTTCTTCCAAAACCAACAAAAACACTGAACACAAGAACAAAACACAATTTTCAATGTGGCAAAAACACTTATGTACTGGAACAATGCATAATCCCAAACTTGCAATCCAGTGTTGCAAACCCGTACCCCCCCCCCCCCTTTGTCAAATAAAACAAAGGATAAGAACGAGGGACAAGGGGGGAAGACCAGGGATCTTCACCGGAGCACCAGGAAACACGACCCCCGAGACCAATCACCGGCCGAGGGGGTCGAACACTGGACACGGAGAGGTAGGAGGAGATGAAGGAATTGATAGAAGACCACAAAACCGCTGAGGCGATGGCAGGTAAGGATCGACGTGGCAGGAACCGGAAGGAGGCAGCAAAGGATCTGACACCGTGCGCAGAACCCCTACAAACAGGGTGACGGGCACGAACGGTCCGACAAACGTGGCTGCCCATCCACACCTGCGAGAGCCTCCCACCTGTCCGAGGAGACACCCACACAGCAGTACCCGAAGGCGGCGCCACAGACGCAACAGAGGAGTGCAAGGCTGACACCGGGCACAACACATGGCGAGGATGCCCACGCCGTAAAGCCTGGACGGCGAAAGGCTGGAAAATGGGGGCCTCCCTCCCATGCGTGGTAACAAAAGGAGGGGAGGAGACGAACGAGACGCCATGCAAGGACGGGGAGAATCGCACGCAGTCCCGGGGCCGTGACAATGCCGCTAGTGCAGACACCCGATCCCCAGTGGCCAGAGCGACAACGAAGAGTGGACGCCCGAGCAACGGAACCGGCGTAGCGGCCCTTGTATACGTGGGTGAAGCCAGAAGAACCAGAGCCCGCCCCAGATCCCACTGTGGAGGGACCTGGCACGGAGGCGGTCGATCCTGGAAGGCAGCCGGCAGGAAGGAATCCAGCTCCTGCGGCGGAACGACTAGCCCAGCGACGGACCCAAAGACCCCCCGGACGGCAGACAATTGGGTACGTAGAACGTCGACTTGAAAGCGACGTGTACGGAAGAGGTGAAACAAGGAGCGTAGGACGAGGGAAGGAGAGCCAACTGGCAGTCGAGTGTCCTGTAGCCACCTAGGAAAAGACCACTAGTGGGACCCGTAAGTCCCCCAAGGAGAAGACGGCCAGGAACGCTTCAGGAAGTCAGTCAGGGCCCGGCCGGGGACCGGGAGCCACCGTGCCTCATGAACAAGCACGATGCGAAGGCCAACGAGGTCTGCAGTTCCCCAACCTAGCTCAAGTGGAAGCCGGAGACAGGTAGAGGGACCGGACTCGGGCACCACCGCGGTAACCGGGCGTACCAAGCCCGTGCCAGCCACAGAGGCGCGAGGAGCCAGACGCAGCCGCAGTACAGCCGCAGCCTCGCGAGGACTGGGCACATCAACAGCGTGTCTGGTGGCGGAAAGATGTATATCGACCGCCACCTGTACCAGGCTACCATGAAAGCGCCCGGACCCCCCCCCCCGGAGCGCGAGGCCGGAGGGAGAGGGCCAGAGGCAACTGGCGCGGCACCCCCGATGCGAACAAGGCGGACCTCCGGAACACCTCAGGAAGCCGCGAGGTCGGCGAACACAGTCCGTTGCATCGCCCATTCTACAAGAACGCCCTGCCCTCTCGACAGGGCGGCCGCCCACAGGGTGGCAGGCCCGGGCAGGGAGGAGGCATGCAAGGAGAAGGGGTGCCGGTCCGCGAGGAAGAACAACTCCACCGAGACCCCCAAGAGAGTCAATGACCTGGAGGACCCCCGCATTAGGAAACAGTGGACAGCTGTCTGAGTGTCCAACCCGAAGGCCACCGACTTACCCCGAAGGGCCAGTGCGTGGTCCCGCAGGAAGAACAAAGGAACCAACAGTCCGAGGGCATAGACGGGTAAGTGGAGGGAGACCCACCCATCTGCCGGGAAGTGGACGTCCCAGGTTCGATCGGGAACCTCACCCAACCTCGCTCGACGTATCTGTGTCTACCCAGACCGTCGGCGGGGGGGCGGACCAGGGCACAGCCGCAGAGAGCGCGCCCCGAGCAACCCAGCGACCGAAGCGTCTGCGAACGGTACGCGGGAGCGGCAGGAGCCGATCCATAGGGGCAACGGAAACACCGCGGTGCCCATGAGGAGGAGGCGGCGTAGCCAGAGGCTCCTAAGGGAAGGGGCAGAGCGGCCCAATGCATCGAACCCACGAACGAGTCCCAGAGCCACCCCGGGAGGGAGACCGAGTGCAACACGGCGAAGACCTTCCACCGAAGGTGCACTGCGGCCGGCAGACCCCGGGTCACCGTAGCGCCGGACAAAACCCATGCGAGACCGACCCACGGCACGACACGTGACGGGGTCAAATGTGACTTGGGAACATCGAAGAGGAACCCTAACCGTGCGACGTGGCGAACGACTGTGAGGGCGTCGCCTACGCACAGTCCTAGGGCTTCGGAAACTACCAACCAATCAGCCAAGGAAAACAGGATCTGGAGCCCGCTCCTGAGGAGTGGACCCAGAGCCCGCCGCACCAGTGCGGAGAAGATCCGCGGCACGATGTGGAAACCGAAGGGAAGGCCGTCGAACAGGAACACACGATCGGAAGTCCGAACGGCCAAGAATCGCTGGAAGCGAGGATGGAGAGGAACTAGCCAAGACGCATCCTGGAGGGCCAGCGACACTACCCACGACAGAGGGCGCAGGGCCAGGCGTACCAGGGGTACCGGCAGCATCCGAAACCGTGTGTGCACGATGTGCCCGTTGAGGGCCGACAGATCCACCACCGGTCGCATCGCGTCGCAGTTCGTCTACGGTACCAGAAAGACACGGGAGAGGAAAACCGGGTGACCGGCGGTCAACTCCCTCGACGCTACCCAGCTCGGGCATGGAAGTGAACACGTGGGCCACCCCTGAAGAGATGGGCCGGCGTCGGTGACAAGAGCGGAGAGGGGGTCTGGACGTCCACCTCCAGGTGAGACCCCTCCGCGCAACCCGCTGCCCCCAACGTCCCTCGCGGCCACCGAGGGGCGCAAGGGCGAAAACAACCCGAGGGAGCACCCGAGAGGAGGGGAGCGAGCCGGTCGGCCAGGCGAGAAGGAGAACAAGGAGGCCGACCCAGAGAACCTACACATTGTGTTGACGTGGAGGTACCCCCGGTACGGGCCGTGCGGGCATGAGCGCCACGTTGACCTCCTCTACCCCCCCCCCCCCCCAACCTCGTCGAAAAGGGCGGGCCACCCCAACCCCTGGCCGTCGCGGGCCTGACCCCGTCGAAGGGCGGCCGGAAGTGGAAGGCCGGCCAGCCCCGACACAGCGGGGATGAAAGGGGGCTAGAACAGAAGTGCGAGGCGGAACCGACGCACTTGCCTGCAACGTCCCAGTCCTGCGCCCGTGCAAGGCGGCAGCACTTGCAGCAGGACCCCAAAGAGGACCGGCAGAAGGACGGGACTGAGAAGACCCCGCCGCGCGACACAGCGCGTCGGTGCGTGTCGTAAGCAGGGTCCGCAATGACACAGCGCGTCGTCGCGTGTCGGAAGCAGGGGCCGCCGACAGAGAAGCGTAGCATGCCCAAGCATCCTGCTCAAAAAAACCCGACGTATATAGCGCTGAGTACAACAAACCCTGACGAATATCCAAGGGGGCCGGCCGGCAGAACGAGGACCGTACCGTCGGGCGTTGCCGAGTTGCCGCGCACAAAACCGCCTTCAGCTCGGGAACCAAAGACACCGCGAGCCGAAGGTGGATCCGCTGAACGCGGTCCAAACCCTCGCGAAGATCGCCTGGCGCAGACGCCTCGATAAGCCGCAGGCGGTGAACAGACGTCCGGAGGGAACCTAAAGACAAGACAATAAGTCCGTCACCCTCTGTCGCAAGGGAAAATCCTTGGCGACAGAGGGCTGATCCGGGTGAGAGAAGAACGGGGTAGCAATAGAACAAAGTTCAAGAACGGGCGCGCTTATCCAGGACCAGAACGCGCCGTCCAACCCGCCGACAGACACAAGAGGAGGCAAAAGCAGTGAGGACTCCGGGGAGGGACTGAAGGAGAGCCGTCGACGGATCGGTCGGTGAAGTCGAAGGCCTCAGCAAACCAGGCCTCCAATGGGAGAGGGAGACCGAGCAGGATGGCGAAGCCAGGCGTACCGGCGTCGCACAAACCTGTCCCATAGGAGGACAGACCTGTCAACACAGCCAGGGACTGAACAGCCGGAAGGATGTCAGGGCGGCCGAAGTCTGACCAGAGCGTAGGCCTGCAGAAGGGAGGGGGACCGTAGCAGGGGTAGGTAGGGTGAGGCGCTGAGGGTGTGTCACCGCCAAGAAGCGCGAGAAGAGGGAGTCTTGCATCGACTGCAAGCGCCCGTCGATGCGTGACACAACCCAGCCCTGCATAGCCGACAATCGATCCGAAAGAGGCGACCCCCCCCCAAGATTGGTCGGCCCGCAGGGGCGAGCGTGAGCGGCACGAACCAGCAGCGTCGCGGCCCAAGGAAGGCGAGCGACAACGATTGTGTCGCCGGTGAGGGACTCGTCCCCGATCACGAACGGCCGAGGGGGAAACAGCACCATCCCCCTCTTCCAGCGACACGTCAGCTCCTGAGAAAGGGGACCCCGAAACCTCGCTAAACCCCACCGAGGCAAGAGGAGGGGTACCCCCCTGGCGAGACGGTAAGTGAAGGTCAGGAAGAGAAGAATGAGGAGGAGCAGGACGACGGGAGTGGGAAGGCTGGCCGGGTGAAAGGAGGCCAGAAGGAGCCGCGGAGGGAAACAGAGCAAGGATCCCCGGGGCTGAGATAACAGGGCGGCCCGACACCGAGGCGGAGGAGGGAGAGACCTCCACCGTGGGACGAGACCGTGAAGGAAGAATAGGCACTGAAGCAGGTGAAGTAGAAGCAACGACATCCAGGCGGACCCTCCTGGACAGTGTAGGAGGAGGGAGCAGTGGGCCAGCTACAGCATGAACAACCGCGCGCGGATAGGACAACGTAAGAGGAAGACGTCTGGGCTGGGGAAGCGGGCGGAAGGGAGTAGAGCCCCGATCCGTAGAGGCCAGGGGAGGGCGCACAGGGGCAGAGCCGCTAACCCCGGCCTCAGGGCGAGAACCATGACGAGGGCGATGGACGTCGTCAAGGCGATCAGGAGGACGACGAGGGGCAGTAGAGGACGGAACACGAGGCGAGCGAGAGCGTGGACGGAGCCGGGGAACCCCCCGGCTTTCTTGTTACTATTTCTTGTTACTGCTTTTAGCGTTCCTACAACCCTCTTCCCCTGTTGTACCCTCTCCTGCACCTCTTCATCCATAGTCCCATCTTTACTCAACACACTGCCCAGATACTTAAAAGAGTTGACGATCTCCATAGCCTGACCGTTCAGCTTCACCTCACACTCTGTGACTTCACCCCTTTCGAAGACCATAACCTTGCTCTTCCCCGTATTTACCTTCAAATTCCGTTTTTCGCACACTGTTCCAAACTCATTTACCAGACCCTGCAACTCCCATTCATTATCACTCATCAGAACTGTATCATCCGCAAACAGCAGTATAGGTAGCTTCCACTCAATTCCCTCCCTTTTCAGCGATACACCAACATCCACTGCTCTTGATAGTATTTCTTTCATAACTCCATCCATATATACAGTAAACAACCACGGGGACATCACACACCCCTGTTTCAAACCAACATTCAGGTCAAAGAACTCGCTCTGCTCACTCTCCACACGTACTGCCGCCTTTGCACCCTCATACATGCTCTTCACTGCTTTCAGCAACTTGCCCTCTACTCCGTATATTCTAAGTACTTAGTAATGCTTTATCTAAATTTTTTGGCCAACAACAGGAAACTCCCACAGTGGACTTGGGAGCTCCCACGACAAGTTCTACGGTACGGCCTCTGATGACTTCTATTGCTTTAACTCAGATCCCTCACCCTCCCACTCTGTCACCATCAGTGGTTACTAGGCCTGCTACGGCGGCATTGACCACTTCGAATGTAAGGGTTATAACGGATGTCAATCCACCCCCTCTAGACAAGGCGCCTCTCAGAAAGGTAGCTATGCCCTTGCTTTACGGACCAGACGAGTCATGGGTCCTTTTGACCCCCACTAAACCAGAGCTCGCCCAACCTACCTTGTCAGGGGAACTCCCAGTACCGCGTGAGTGGGTCATCCAGGGCAATAAATCTAAGAAATTAAGGGCCTTGGATACTTTGGGAAATGTACTAGACGTTAATATAAAGGCTATACCTAGTTATTATCACCAAGACTATTTTGTGTATGCTACTAAGCCGGCTTTACCCCCTGCCTCAGCTTCAAAATTGTTTTCAGACTGGTCTAAGCTGGATGGGTTTAATGACATTAAGACTCTGTCAGCTCTCACTCCAGAACTTGATTTACAAACCGTCACAGACGAAGCAGCTAATCCAGTCTTGAAGGTGGGGCAGTTGGGTCCAGGACCTTGGGTGGAATGGGAGACAGAGGCTCAAAACTTTGCGACCACATTTACTTCCAAAACTTCCCACCAGATCCCTCAAGATACTCATTCGTGGTTCTCCATGCCAGTGTGTTCTGCCGGCGGAGTCCCTTCAGCTTTGTTTGCTTTCTTAGCTGCCCCTAAAATTAATCTTTGTGAGCTAAAAGACCCTTTCACTACCCCTACCCCAACTCACCTAGACCGAGAATTTAGGCTAAGGAGGAAAGCTTTTCGCCTGTTCTCTCAATACATAGTGTCTCAACAGGTAGCAAAGTCTTTGCTCCGGTCCACTCAGGCAATCGCAGACGCGGATGCCAGACGATCGGTTGAATTGTCCCGGCGACTGCTTCTTCAGTCGTCAATCCAATCTCTGGGTGACATCCGCACCGCCTTGCTTGAGGCGGTACGAGCGAGACAAGACCTCAGAATGTCTTTAGTCCGCAAACTGCCTGATCGCATTGCGAATCAGGTGGTCATGTCACCAGTGCTTACTCCCTCTTTAATGTCCCCTGACGTGTGGCGAACGGTGTTTAATATGGCGCAGGCCTTTAAACACAGTCCCACCCCTTCTAAGAAACCTGCCTTTAACTTCCCCAAACCCAGGCCAGCCGCTAAAGCTCAGCCGGGGGGATCTAAGCCCTTTCTTCCACCTAAGTCCTCCCCCTCCCCTCAAGGTCAGTACAGGCATAGACAGAGTAGATTTCAGGTCAGAGAGGACGCGGCCATAATAAGCCAGGTCAGGGCCCGTCTTCGGCCAACACCAGCCAGCCGGCGAAGCGTCCAGCACCACCAACCCCACCATCAAAAAACTAAAGTCTCTCTCACTCCCGGTGCCAATCTTAAGGCCGGCGGATCCGAGGGTAGTACAGCCGGCGAACCCTTGTCTGCTAACTGGGTCGTTCCGAACGTGTCACCAAGCATGGCCGTTAAACACTTGGGCACGGATGGTGGCACGCAAAGGCATCACTTGGCAGTGGCTCCGGCGACCTCGCTTACGTCAGCCGACAACGGCGAATTTTGTTTCTTTAGAGGTGGAGTCACTGGTCCAGGAAATGATTGCCAAGAATGTCATCATCCCGGTCCCCCCAAATTACCCTGTATTCACGTCCAAGCTATTTTTGGTTCCCAAAAGGGACAGTGTTCAGATGAGACCGGTCGTAGACCTGTCTTATCTGAACCTTCACATTCACAACGAGTCATTCCGAATGTTAACAGTACACCAAATCAGGCTAACACTTCCGCCGGGAGATTGGATGTGTTCCCTAGACCTGACAGACGCCTATTGGCACGTATCGGTCAACAAAAGATTTCAAAGGTTTTTGGCCTTACGGATCAGGCACCAAAATTTTTTTTTTCAACGGATGCCATTCGGTTTGAACCTGGCACCTCGATTATTCACGAAATTAGTCCGGCAAGCCCTGATGCCGTTGTTAAAACAAGGAATCCGAGTTTTGTGGTACCTAGACGACTGGCTGGTGGTGGCAGAGACACAACAATTATGCATCAAACATGTCAACATCATTTTAAATCATGTCAAAACTCTAGGGTTCAAGGTAAATCTGGTAAAGTCAAACCTTGTTCCCTCACGAGTAATTCAGTGGATAGGGCTGGTCTGGGACACGGCTGCTCTCACTCTGAGTCAGAGTGTGGACAATCGCAACAGGTTTCGCAGGAAACTGTTCATGTTTCTTCACAGTCTGACTACGACGCGGAGGGTCTGGGAGTCTCTGGTCGGCTCTCTCAACTGGATTCAACTAACTGTTATGTTGGGCCGGTTGAAAGTAAAACGTTTAATATTGGAAGGCAACAAATATTTCCCACTCTTACCGGCGGGAAAATTATGGCCCATCCCGAAATTAATCCACACCTTACTAGCGGTCTGGGCGAAGAGGGAAACGTTGCACTCAATAATGTCATGGACCTCTCCTCCGCCAACGGTATGGGTAGACACGGATGCGTCAGGCACAATAGGTTGGGGATTTCAGTCAAATCAGGGGCACCAGGGTCAGGGGCTTTGGTCCCACTTAGAAATCTCCCACATCAATGTCAAAGAATTACTAGTCCCCTTGTATTTCCTTCAGGCTCATGGCCCTGCTTTACGGGGCAAGTCGGTGGCCTTCAGAATGGACAATCTGAACGCAGTTCACTGTATTCAGAAACAGGGGTCAACGAGGTCAAGGAAGTTGCTAAACGTGTCGGAAGAGATTTTTACTCTAGCCAACAGACTAGACATTTATCTTCACGCATCTTATCTCCCAGGCGTAGCAAACGTCTGGGCAGACGCTCTGTCCCGGAGACAGAGCACGACAGTAGAATGGGAGCTCAAGCAACCCATTTTCAACCTAATGATTGCAGAGCTCTCCCATCCACAAGTGGATCTGTTTGCGTCCGAGGAGACTCACAAACTCCCTCTATACCTCGCCCGCCGGACGAAAACGCCGGCAGGGGGGCCAGACGCCCTAGTGACAGACTGGAACAGATGGAGCTCCATCTATCTGTTTCCGCCGCCAGATGCGTCACTAATGTGCCACGTAGTGAACAAACTACGAGATTATCGAGGCTTAGTCTCACTAGTCGCGCCCCTGTGGCCGGCGCAGTTGTGGTACCAGCAATTAAAGACGTGGTGCCCGCACCCGGTGTCGCTCCCGGTCGGGTATTTCCACTTAGACACGATTGGCAACCTAGCGACCTCGCTGACTTTTGCATTATGGACATTCAGGAGGCCAAGTGGCTAGCACCATACGGTAGAGATGTGACCAATAAATTATTAAATCAATATACTCGGTCTACGAAACGACAGTATCACTCACATTGGCAAGCCTTTACTTCTTGGATCATTAGAACAGACCAGACTGTGCCTTCAGTAGCATTAGTTTTTAATTATTTAAATTATCCTGTTTGAGCAGAAACATTTATCTGTGGTAACGTTAAAAAATCACTTAACTGCAATTAGAGTGCCCTTTTTAGACCTTACAGGTCTCTCCATACCGGTGGCGGAGGAAACAGGTTTTATGAGGGCTTGTTTTAAACTCCGCCCACCTCCCCGTCAGCTCATGCCTACTTGGTCTCTGGACAAAGCTTTGTCTTTACTTCACTCTCGTCTGTACCAAAATACTGCAGATTTTGCATTACTCTTAAAAAAGGCTGTATTCCTTTTGGCTTTGGCCACCGGGAACAGAGTGTCTGAGCTGGCGGCGATGAGCAACACACCTAATTGCCTTAGGTTTGGTAGACTTAATGAATGTATTCACATTGCACCTTCCCCGGGATTTGTAGCCAAGAATGAGCACAGTGCACACGTGTTTTCTGAGTTCACGGTGCCGGCGTTAAAAAGGGGAAAGGTGCATCATAATCTATGTCCAGTGCAAGCTCTAACCAAATATTTGAGAGTGGCTCCTCTAAACCCCCAAGGTGCTTTATGGGTAGCGAGTACGGGTAAACGCTTACTGAAACGGAGATTAGCTTCTCTTCTGGTCGAAGTCATTAAAGAGAGTAATCCCGGCGTTGTGGTTCGGGCCCACGATTTACGCAAATGGGCAGCCTCTTTACGTTTCCTGAAGAATTTTTCAGTAGAAGATATTTCGTCCACACAGTTGTGGGCGTCTAATCATACGTTTTTGACTAGATACTTGTCAGTTGCTCTAGATAAACCTTCCTTACCATGTATAGCTTTAAGGCAGAGGGTCTAGGTGGCCCTTCAGTCACTTTTGTTTACTTTCAAGAAAAGGGGGGGGGGGGGTGCAGTCAGTTAACATAGGACACCCTAGACCCCGCCGGAGTGTAAGAGCTGTGATACAATTTATGGTTAATGTGATATGAAAATTTCTCTGCGAGAAATTGTGCTAGTACAATGTTAGTACAAAACAACGGGGTTGTTATAATAGTTTTAGCTGCGAAAGCAATTTAATATTAAACAGTGAAGATCTTTTGCAAATTATCTCCACGATTATTTTGGGGTTTATTATGTGCACATGTAAACTTATAACTTGTTATTTTTGTCACCACTCGTTGAGTGGGGTGCCTTTGTAACTACAGATCTGTTCACAGAATCTTCAGAGTTACCCTTTTTTGTCAAGCAGGCTTCAGCACGCACCTGCCTGAACCCCTTTCTTGTATATATATGGGCTGCGCCGTATTAAATATATTTTCAAAGTAAGAATACTATGTGGTTGTTTTTATTATCTGCTTTTCTAGAGTTATGATATGATTACGAATGTCGCCCTCCAGTCTTAGAAATCAGGCATGTTCGTCAATGATGGAGGGGCCACTAATAAATTATAGGTTTGACTCCTGTAAGGAGATAAAGAAAACCTAATATTTAGTAGTGGCCCCGTAATCATTGACGACTGGGGCCCTCCCGACCATCCCCTTCCCATTCGTTGATGTATTAAGGATTTTGGTTTACTTGATATGTCAGTGAAGGAAGAATGACGCCTGAATCAGCGTCTGGTCAAAGATCCACACAAGTACATCCACGATATGATGGAAAGCTTATTGGATAGTTATTCTTATTTTCTTTTTGTTTTTATTTTTTACGAAGTTTTTTCGTAGTGAGAACCCAATTCATAATGACTGAAGCCATGAGTGAGGTCGCGTGCGCTCATGATGAAGGCTCCTCAGTTTTTAAATGCTCTGCGCGGTAGATTCAAACTACGGCGGATTAGTGTTTGAAGAGGATGCCTTATGTAATAGGCATGTTCGTCAATGATTACGGGGCCACTACTAAATATTAGGTTTTCTTTATCTCCTTACAGGAGTCAAACCTATAATTTAGTCAGTAGCCAATATCAAAATCCCTGATTGTGGTAAGGAGGCACCAGCAGTCAATAATAAATTAATAAAAAAAAATAGTAAAATAAAATACATTCAATTACAAACACACAATTCTTAATTTTCAATGTTTGTTTCTACCTAAACCATGACATTTTACCTACATTTACTACAGTGGTGCACCGATCTTGGCGACAGCTAACTTGGCGATTTCAAACTTGGCGCTACATCTCAAATATTCCCAATTTCAAACTTGCCGCCTAAATATTCAATCATGGCGCATAAAATCCCAGCCGCATGTCGACCTTTACTTGGTCCCGCCCACTCCAGCTAGCCAATCACCGATCTTCGTGCCGACGCCATGTTTGTGACGTCAGCACAGCAAGCCATTTATAGCATTCATGGAAAGGTTGTAAATCCCACGGCCCCGCCATTGTCTTAAAATTATTGGTGCGTATCGCATTGTACTCTGGACGAACCTTGTGTCTGTGGCGTATCCCTCATGTTATTTTGGCCTCTAGTGCATCTGGTGATAAAGGTGGCGGGCCTGGTGGTAGTGGTGAATGCCCGGGACCATCAAAACAAGGAGCAAAGGCCAAAATAAAGCGTGCATGTCGTGTCGGAGTGAATCAGTTTTTGGATTTGAGATCGGCATATATTGTCCGATCCCAGGTCTTCCTCGGTCCACCCCTTGGTGCAGCTCCCTCCACAATCACAGACCTGCATTTTTTCACCCAATTTTGTTCATCCATTCTCTCCACATGTCCATACCACCCCACTCTACTTGTACGCATCACCTCGCTAATACTCTTTATACCTAAACGTTTCCTCAGCTCATCATTTGTTATTCTATCCTGCAGCCTGGCCCCACACATCCATCTCACCATTCTCATCTCATTAGGTTCCATTCTGTTGACATCCTCTACTTTAACGGCCCATGTTTCTGAGGCATACGTCATTGCACTTCTAACACATGAGGCATACATCTTTCCCTTCAGGGGGAGAGGCATTCTTTTCATGGTCAGAATTGGCATCAGTTCTCTGAACTTCCCCCAGCCACATCTAATTCTAGCGACAGTGGCAGCCTCGGCCCCACCACCGGCAGAGATGGTATCTCCTAGGTAACAAAACTTGTCCACCAGCTCCAAATACTTACAGTATTTCCAAAATTCACAGTGACAGGATCATCACGTAACACAAGCTCGCCTTTGCACACTACGCACTCAAATTTCTCTATTTCTGACTTATCCTTCGGCAGGGGTCCCTTTATTCTACTACAGCTCTTACTCCCATGATGCACCCAACATCGACAGATGCTGCATCGAATCGAGTTAGTGCCCACACCCTCTCCACACACTGCACATGGGTATGCACTGCTCTTTTCCACATGGCCTCGTCTCAATCTACAATACATAACCTTGGTTTTGTTAATATTGACTCTTAAACCTTTGCTCACCATGCCCTCTCTCCATCTTCTGAATTTGGCCTCAGCATCTTGCATATTGTCAGCTATTAGGACTAAATTATCTGCATAAAACAGTTCCAACGGGAGTCCGCCTCTAAAAACTCTAGACAGTGCCTCCAGGACCATAATAAAGAGGATGGGGCTTAACACTG
Source organism: Paralithodes platypus (assembly GCA_032716605.1). Taxonomy (NCBI): domain Eukaryota; kingdom Metazoa; phylum Arthropoda; class Malacostraca; order Decapoda; family Lithodidae; genus Paralithodes; species Paralithodes platypus. The sequence continues at coordinate 42,085,117 of CM064484.1, forward strand.
AACCCTGATGAACTCCAACACGGACTGTGAACTCATCAAGATAGACAAGGTAGGATACAGTATGTATGAAGCGATGGAGGAAGTTAATTCAGAAAAGGATATAGGAGTAGTGATAGACAATAAGTTAAATTTCTCAGAACATTTAGCGGAAAAGATAAACAAAGCCAATAGAATTGTAGGGCTGATAAGGAGGACATTTGTGTCACTTGACGAAGAAATATTCAGGAATCTCTATACAGCGCTGGTTATGCCGCACCTGGAATATGCGAACCAGGTGTGGGCTCCATATATGGTAAAGGATATAGAAGCGGTGGAGAAAGTGCAGAGGAGAGCTAGCAAGCTAGTACCAACGTTGAAGAACGCGGGCTATGAGCAGAGGTTGAGGACACTGGGGCTTCCGACACTGGCATATAGGAGAAAGAGAGGGGATATGATAGAGACTTTTAAGATAGTGTCAGGAATGTATGAGGATGTGTGTGAAGGTATCTTCTTGATGCGGGAGGGAACAAGAACGAGAGGACACTCTAAGAAAATTTACAAAGAAAGAAATAGGCTTGAAAAGGCAAAGAACTCATTTTGTGATAGAGTGGTAAATGAGTGGAACGCACTGCCCCAGTATGTAGTCGATTCCGAATCAATAAGGAAGTTTGAAAGTAATCTTGATAAAGCATGGGGAAGACAAGATTTGAAGTTTGATTATAAAGCAAAAATACAGAATAGTAAAAATGTTGCGTCTGCTACCGCCGCCGCCAACACCGTGAACGACCGCAGCAGTGCAAGTACTGGCATTGAGCTGGATACATAGGCCTAGTTTGCCTTTTTCCATAGGATCTACTGTAAGAAACTGTAAGAATCACTCTGTACACCTTTCACCCTCACCGCAGTTCGCGAATCCTCATACATCATTATCACACGCACCAGCCACCCTTCCACGCCAAGTTTCCTCATAGCCCACTGCACAATATCTCTAGGCACCCTGTCGAAGGCCTTCTCCATGTCTACAAATACAAAATAAAGGTCCCTGCCTTTTAGTAAGTATCTTTCCTGTATCTGCCTGACTGTTGTTGTTGTTTTTGTTGTTTTTCCCCAAGCTGCCTGGCCGAACAGCCCCAAGGCCCCGAGCAAGGCCAAGGCCATAACCGAGCGCCCCCACAGAACCCTCCCCGCCGACCACAATAAACCCTGGGTGACCGAAGCCACTCCATGGCGGGGAACTGAGGAGGGTGCGGAAATGCCCGGGAAACCAAAGCCCCACCCAGGGCCCTGTGCCCCTCAGCAATTAAGAGAAAGTTGAGAGGCAAAGGAAAGATATGACGCTTTGGCTTCCAATCTTGGTAGATTAGGAGGTCAATCCACGCAAGAGACGCCGTCACTTGAGATCTAGAAAATATATAAGTAAAAGGAACAGTCAGAGTAAGCTATGGGTATGGCAGAGATCGCTCAGTTCTCACTCTGATAGACCAGCCCATCACCACCAGCCTGACTGTTGTTGTTGTTTTTGAAGACGTGTGTAATTTAAACTAGCCCTCTGGGCCGAGGCCCTCATAAGGCTAGTGGTCGGCGGGGGGATAGTAAGTCAAGTCATATAGGTCACTGGTCAGATTTCATCGTAGAGATTAAGAACTGCTAAGAAATGGCGGATGGCTATGAACGAGAATGAATCTGAGTCAGAAAGGATGTCTTTTAAAGAGGTGTGTCGCAAGAAGCGACGTCTTTCAGGGCCGTACATGGGACAAACGCATAAAATGTGAGGGATAGTAAGAACTGTGCGACAATGGTGACATTCTGGCGGAGGACTACGGGGAGTGGTCATTAGATATCCATGAGTGAGTCTCGTGTGTCCTATGCGTAATCGAGTTAAGAGGGTTTGGTCAGCGCGACAGGGGCTGAGTGAAGAGGGCCACATGTGAATGTCGTCTTTGATGGAACGAAGGTGACCTCCCAAAGGTTGATCCCTCCATTCTGAGCGCCACTTATCATGAATATGCCGTCGAACTACAGGAATTAGGTCATCCGATCTGAGGACAGTCGATGCCGGAGCACCTAGACAGGCCTGTTTAGCAAGGGCGTCAGCACGTTCGTTACCCGCAATGCCTACATGGGCGGGGATCCAACAGAGGGTGATGGATCGAGAGCTGCATTTTAATTCGTGGATTTTCAGGATAACATCGATGATCAATGGGTCACGTGGGGCATACTCTCCTAATGCTTGCAACACACTTTTTGAGTCACTGCAGATAACTACGTGAGGAGGATTGTTTGGAAGTGCAGAGATGAGGGTCAGGGCACCATGAATAGCCCACAACTCTGCAGTGAAAATGGTGGAACAAGGATGTAGGGAGCTTTGATGGATACCATGGTCAGAAACCGCTGCACTACCTACGGCATCCGGAACCTTCGAACCATCAGTGTAGATGAAGGCAGCTGGAACATGACTATCAAGATGTTGTAATGCTAAGGTACGGCGTTGGACTGGAGTCACAGCCTCTACTTGGTCAGTCAAATGGAAACAAACTTCAGGGTGTTTAAGAATCCAGGGGGTAATTGAAATACAGGGGAAGGGTGAATGAGGTGTTGGAATATTGTAAGATGCGAGTAATTGGCAGGATAAGAGGGTAAAAGGCAAGGTAGTAGTAGGAGTAACACAAAAATCTTGGGAACGGAAAAGGTCCTTCAATGTGGGATCCTGTTGGAGACGGATGGCAGTTCGCAGCTGAACCAGCTGACGATGATACGTTAATGGTAGGACCCCAGCCTCACTGAGCACACTGTACACACGAGAGGACCGGAAAGCTCCTGAGCTAATACGTATGCCAAGGTGATGAACGGAGTTAAGTGTGTGCAATGTGGATGCCGAGGCAGTGCCATATACCGGGCAACCATAATCCAGGGCAGATAGAATGGTGGATCGATAAAAGAGCAGTAACGTAGATCGGTCAGCACCCCAATGAACACGTGCCACAGACTTGAGGACATTCATGCGCTGAAGGCACCGAGCCTTCAGAGTGGCAACATGGGATTTCCAATTTAGGTGGGTATCAAAGATAAGGCCAAGGAATTTAGTGGAGGCAAGGAATTTAATCTTGGAAGAACTCATAGAGAGGGTGATGGACTGCTTACGCAAGTGTCTAAGGTCGCGATAGAAAACGACAGCATTGTTTTTTTCAGTCGAGAAGCGGAAACCAGTTGAGGACGCCCAAGCTTGTATGGAATGAAGAGCAGTGTTTAGATGACGTTGAATGTGTGTTAAACTAGGAGACGTATAATAAATGGCTAAGTCATCCACATAGAGGCTATGAGAGATATCAGGAGGGAGGCATTTTGTAACACTATTTATTGCAATATCATAGAGTACGCTACTTAGGGAACAGCCTTGGGGTATTCCATTAGTTTGAGGTTTTATTGCAGATAATATACCGTTGTTTTTAACCTGAAATGTGCGGTTAGATAGAAAGTTCTGGAGGAATTGGGGAAGGGAGCCCCGCATACCAGATCTATGGAGGATTTTTAGAATGCGATAACGCCAAGTGGTATCATAAGCCTTCGCAATGTCGAAGAAAACCGCCACTGTGGGTTGTTTCTTCGAAAATCCTTCACGTATTTGGTGCTCCAGGTGGATGAGAGAGTGTAATGTAGAGTGGCCGGGACGTGAACCATGTTGATACGGGGATAATAAGTCATGCGCCTCTGCATAATGAAGAAGGCGTGGATTGATAATTTTTTCCATAAGTTTACATAAACATGAGGTGAGCACTATGGGCCTATGGTTTGTCGGAAAACTATGATCTTTGCCTGGTTTTGGGACGGGTATGGTATACGCATGTCGCCAATTTGGTGGGAAATAATGTCTATCCCATAATTGATTATAAAGTTGCAAAAGATAATTTAGTGCACGTGGATGAAGATGACGAATGAACGCATAGGGAATGGCATCAGGACCCGGGGTGGAATCCGAGCAGTGGTCAATGGCATGCTGAAGTTCAGGTAATGAGAAAGGAGCGTTATAGTCATGAGTGCGACCTCCGGAAAACGTGATCGGGTGGGACTCCTCTTGTTTCAAGCGGAGGAATTGTTGAGGTAAAGATAGGTTAGAGCTAACTTCACTGAAATGGTTTGCATGCATAGCAGTGATGACGTGGGGATCATGGGTTAAAGAGTCCGAATCAGTGTCCCGTTATGGAGAGAGTTGGGGACGGACAGTTCGCCCGTCAACACTATGAAATTTTCTCCACAGAGTAGAGATAGGGGTGCGACTAGTGAAGGACGAGATGTATGAGCACCACGAAAGCACTTTACTTCGAATGATATTGCGTTTGACAATAGCGCAGACTTTATTATAGAAAGTTTTGAGGGCAAGTTTTTCAATGGTGATGGTGATGAAATGGAAGCATTGAGGATGAGTGGCAAGATTGGAGAGGGAGGTATTAATTCTCCGTTGCTTATCACCCACCCTGTTGAGAAGGCGCTCTACCCTGTGTTTGAATTTGATCATGCTAGCCAGTTTGGGTGACCACCAAGGGACTCGTCGAGGATGTTGCAAGGAGGAGGTGAATGGTATGTTATGCTGTGCAGTAGAGGTTAAGAAAGACATGAAATATTCAAAGTTAACTTTGGGGGTGATCATATCCGAGAAATCTTCAATATCAGCTGTGGATTCCGTGTATGTCAGCCAATGAGCTTTGGAGAGATTATATTGAGGTAGTTGTGTAAAGGGTTCAGGGGATAAGTAGTTTAAAAGAATCGGGTAGTGGTCGCTGGAGAATCTTTCCTGCAGAACCGACCACTCAAATAAAGGGGCGGCGTCAGTCGAAGCAAGTGAAAGGTCTATCGCAGAGAACGAGTTGTGTGCTGCAGACCAAAATGTAGGGGAATCTAGGTTCAAACAGCAGAGTTGTGAGTCAATCAGAAGGTTTTCGATATGTTTACCCGGGGTGTCTGTAAACGGGCTTCCCCATAGTGGGGAATGTGCATTGAAGTCGCCAAGAATGAGGTAAGGAGGAGTTAGTTGTTGTGTGATATGGAGAAGATCAGCTGTGTCATGTTTACAAGAGGGTTGATTGTAGGACGAACAAATAGTGAGGGATGGAAGCTGTGGGAGGGAGATGGTAACTGCAGAAGTTTGAAATGGATTGGGATTGAGGGTGACAGGAAGAAAAGGATATTGGTAATGAACAAGAATTGCTGTACGATAGTGTGTGGGGGTAATCGGAGAACTAACAGCGACAGAGTAATGTCTGGGGGGGATCATAATATTGCCTACATGCTGTAGGCATATGCAGATTGGAGAATATAAGCGAATGAGTCTTTGTAATTCTCCCATATGAAGGCGAGCTTGGTATCCGTTAATGTTCCACTGGACAATATTATGAGGCATTGTGTACAGAGGGGGACACATCTGTATTGGGTGTGATGTCGTTTAAGGAGTCAGGCGAAGAACGGGGAGGGATAGTTGCTTGCGGGATTTGAGACGTAGGGGCAGATGAATTGGGTAATTCATCGTCATTTATTGCAGATAATTGTTTTACAAGTTTGGGAACAAGTGTTGGAGAGTGAAGGAGCTTTAGCTGTAATGTATGTATAAAGTCCTGCGGCGAAGTAGTGGCAGTATCTGTGTTTGGGGGGAGAGTACGTCCAATGATGAAGGCGTTTGCTCGTGCAAGTATTTGAGAATCTGGCTCAGAGAGATGTGGGGTGATGTACTCCCGAAAACATCCAGAGCATCCGCAGGCACCAGGGGGAATACCCTTGCTGCAGATCAAATGGGGGTTATCAGAGGAGGGTGGCACAGGGGTATCCAGATGCATAAGTTCTTCAGTCGTGCTTTCCGTATGAGTGGCAAGAGGAAGCGGAGTATTTGGAATTGGGGGGTGTTCATCAGGGTCTGAATCACAGGGAGCGTCCTTTGTGAGTAGACGTTTACGAGTACCACACTTTTCGTGAGGAGTTGGGGTAACGGGTGTCGTCGATTGATGGACATCAAATGCAGACCGTGTAAGTACCATTTCGGTCAGATCGGAGTCAATGAGATTATTCTCCTTCAGGAATTGCGTCATTACGTCTGTGGGTGGAAGGTCAGGGTGTTGGATATGAGAGACACAATAGCAAGGGGGCTGGTGATGGGCTGGTCTATCAGAGTGAGAACTGAGCGATCTCTGCCATACCCATAGCTTATTCCGACTGTTCCTTTTACTTATGTATTTCCTAGATCTCAAGTGACGGCGTCTTTTCCGTGGATTGACCTCCCAATCTACCAAGATTGGAAGCCAAAGCATCACATTTTTCCTTTGCCCCTCAACTTTCTCTTCATAATTGCTGAGGGGCACAGGGCCCTGGGTGGGGCTTTGGTTTCCCGGGCGTTTCCGCACTCTCCTCAGCTCCCCGCTATGGAGTGGCTTCGGTCACCCAGGCTTTATTGTGGTAGGCAGGGAGGGTTCTGTGGGGGCGCTCGGTTATGGCCTTGGCCTTGCTCAGGGCCTTGGGGCTGTTCGGCCAGGCAGCTTGGGGAACAACAACAACAACAACAACAACAACATAGCAAGGGGGTTTGTGATGTTGCTTATTGTTTATTGGACCACGAGAGGATACAAAGTTCCTTAACCCTTGTCTAGCAGGGTGTTTTGGGCTCATTTGGGCATATTCAGGCCCTCCTGCATGATAAATCAAGCATCTGCATGAAAAAAAAAATATTTAGCAAAAAACTAGGCACTAAAAGCTTCAAAATGAGACCAGAACGAGTTACGTAGCACTCGTGGTTCTCTTCCAGTGATGCCACGAACATGGGAGTTTAGCATATATTGGTATATTTTTCCCAGCTATGCTCACTACTGGCTACACTGCCGGCCTCTCGAGAACACAGGGAACATGAGTTAATGGGCGGCGGTAAGCCCTGGGAGTCGGCTGTCTGGCCCGCTGTGCTCCCGGCCATTTGCACTCGATTTTAACCCTTTAAAAGCCTTAATAATGCTCCTAACTTGCTGCAAATTGGTGCACGACTTAAGTCGAGCGCCGCCAATAAGGGGTTAAATGTTCTTCGAAGGCTCTAGGATTGGAGGTTTTGTGCCGGAGGAGAAAGTATTTGCCGCAGTCGTGACATCCACAGTCTGGATCGTGATTAGGCATGGTCCACAGTTGGGTGGGTGAGTCGTTGTCCGAATCACGAGAAAGGGGCCTAACTGGTATGGCAATCCTGCGTTTTTTTAGAAGCCTGTGTCCTTAGTAGTTGAGGTTGTGGCGAAGGAACATTTACGTGGTCAGGGGTACGTCGCACGACCTCCTCCTCCGTAGGCATTGACCAAAATTCCATATCTTCCGAGATGCTGGTAAAGCCCTCGAATCTATTGGAAGTGGACAACCCAGGAGAAGAGAGATTAGCGAGGCGAAATGTATCACTGGAGGGAGAATGTCGAGGACTGTTTTGTGATGTAGATGGTCCCTTCGGACGGAGAGTAGCAGCTGTTGCGGGAGGTCCATATCTCCGGTAGGAAGGAGCTTTGCCTTCGTCCCTGAGTTGCGTTTCGGCCGCCCTGAGTGGGAGACCCGACGAGGCCTGTAGGTGTAGTATCTCCCGTTGGAATTTGTAATGTGGGCAGTCCCTATTGTTAGCTTCATGGCATCCGTCACAATTTGCGCATCTGGCCTCCTTTGACTGGCAGTGTTCCAGATCATGGAGCTCAGAGCCGCAATATTGGCAACGAGGACAGCGTGCTCTGCACCGTGCAGTAGAGTGACCAAAACGCCAGCATTCTGTACATTGTCTAGGTCTATAAACGTAGCGACATACTGGCAGTTGTCGTCCAGCTAGTTTGACATGCATGGGGAGGACGTGCTTCTTAAAGAATACCTTGACAATACGCAAATTGGGTCGATTATAGCGTTGGGGCACAACATAAGTGTCTACTTTGACGATGGAGGGGTCTGTATTTTTCAATAATTTCAAGATGTGTGGGGCCGAGTCTTGAAAGCCTTGATCAGCAATTTCGAAGTCCGAGGGGAGGGCCACTGTACCTATGCGCTGATTAAGGTATTCGTCTTCCTTACCTGTATACCTGCCAACGTGGGCGAGAAAATGGTCTTGTAAGGCTTCTGATTGTTCTTGTGTGGCAGCCTCAATCATGCGTTTTCCTTTCCCGACAGTGTGTACGGTGAAGTCACCGAAGGTCGAAGCAAGAGAATCATAAAGATCAAGATTGTCCATGGGGTCACCAGTGACCTCGAAGAATCGAGGCCAATCAGGGGGACGAAACATGGCGTCTAGGGTCGGTTTTGGGACTGGGGTATATGTGGTACGACGACCTTTGTTCCGTGCGCGCTGAGGAACATGCGGCTTGAGGGTTTGCACAGTAGATGTAGATCCTTTATGAGAGGAATGAGGAGTGGATGTGTCGGTAGCTTGTGAGGTCAGAGTTGAATCAGTGGTCGTTGGGGCAGGATGCACAGTATGGGCAGTTGAATTCCCTTCAGTACCGGTACTCAAGGTATGCAACGGCCGAGGGTTAGTTGATGTGACAGTAGGCCTTTGAGATCTTGGAGGTACATAAGCAGGTTTGTTGGAGGTAGCAGATCCAGCATCCTGAGGTAAGATGGTAACAGATGTAGTCGCAGACTGGTCAGGGATACACAAAGTATCCGTAAGGGTGTCAGCTGAGGGCATCCTAGCTTCATCATTAAGGTCCTCGACTGAATGAATAGGTAGTCTAAGGCTAGGATCATGATCTGGTAATTTAGAAGTTAAGGTTGAGACCGTGGGGTTGTCATCGCTAATCTTGGTCACAGCGGCAGTACTTTGCATTGGAATTGATGCCGGGGAGACCAACTGATCGATCTCTCTATCCGACGATGGAGAATTCGTCACATTATCCGTAGAATAGAAGGCTTGCCAAGGTCAGGGATATAGGGGGGGTCCATAGAGAGGGGTGAGTCCAAGGACGGTGCAGGGGCCGGTAAAGAATCCGGCATAGTGCCACCACCATCCGAGAGGATGACGGTCAAGGAAGGTGAATCAGTCTCAATATCCATATCCATGCCAGTGCCGGTGATCAAGGGTTCAGAGGAAGTCTCCATATGACGAAGGTATTATGATTCGTCCAGGATAAGCTCCATACCCACCACGGAGCCTATAATTAGAGGACTTGGTATTTGCCCTAGGAGTCAAACCCTGATATACATCCCTACCCCCTGTGCTTATAGACGGTCAACTCGTCAGCTTCGGGTCCAGCTCCGAGAGCGAGATTTGACGATAAAAGGTTCCCCTCGTGCGTGCACGTCAGGTACTCCAGTTCTACGGGTGGAAGGGAACGCCGTCCACATCCACCCTCCATCAATTATATAGAGTAGTCCAGTCGTCAATGATAGAAGAAGGGGAAGCAAAGAAAAGGACAAAGTTAGAGAGGGAAAAAGACAGAAAAGTGGTACCTTGCAGGCCTCTGGAAACCTACGAGGAGGGAGGTCTTGGTCCACTAGGGCGGCGGAGCCTCGAACATAAGAAGGTCTGTCCCCTCTATGAACAGAGTCCACCGGCCAAGCTTCAAGCCCCGCCACCGCGACACGGTGACTCCCTATTGGCGGGGATCTGCCTGACTATGAAGATAGCATCGGTTGTACCACGTCCTGGCATAAAAACAAATTGCATATCATCAATGGAGCTACTTTGCCTGATCAAACCCTCAAAGACTCTCTCACAGACCTTCTTGAATTGGTCAAGCATTTTCAGGCCCCTATAATTACCTCTATCTAGCGCATCCCCTTTTCCTTTGTATATATTTACTATTACACTTTTGTGCCAATCCTCTGGGATTTTCTCATCTTTAATAATGGTGTTTATCAACTCAGTGTCTAAGTTGACACCAGTCTTCCCTGAGGCTTTTATCATCTCAGCGACAATGTCAGAGCTCCCTGGAGCTTTACCGTCCTTCATTTTGTTGATTGCGTCGCTCCCTACAGCTGGTGTTATCAAAGGAGGGGGTCCAGATGTTGGTTTTTCGATACTAAGCTGTTCCTTATCCCATTAAAACATTATATTTAGCAATCGTTCATAGTGCATAACTGTCTTACTGCAAACATCTGATCCACACTCCCTCTTCCCCTCCTAAAACTGCACTGTTCTTCACCTATTGCAACTTCTGTACACTTTATTATCCTCTCTTTCAACACCCTGTCATACAGCTTTCCAACCACTGATAATAAACTAATACTGTACCTCTATAACTTGAACACTCCTGCCGATCTCCCTTCCCCTTGTACAACGGCACAATACATGCACTTTTCCAATCTATTGGTACCGTTGACACAACAAAGCACACATTGAATAGTCTCACCAACCAATCTAGTATCACATCTCCACCCTTCTTTATACACTCCACAGCAATACCATCCAAACCTTCTCATTTGTTTCACTGCTTCTTTCACCTCATTTTCCTCAATCCTTTCATTCATTCCCTGCCACCTGGGTGGCCTAGGTAACCTATCTCCATCAACCACTGCTTCAATCACTGCTTCTCTTCTATCTCTTGCATTTAGCAAAGATTCAAAATTCTTGGCATATCTTTTCCTCACTTCAACTCCTTCCACTAGTAATTCTCCATTTGCATCTTTCACTGACAAATAAATAAATTTACCTGATATATTATTCTTTTCTAGATTGAATAAGAATGGACCGTCCACTTTGCCAGTTGAAAAGCGATGTGGCAAGACTCCAACCAATCAGAAACCGTCAAATAGTGAAGGGAGCTCTACGGTTTTAAGCAGACAGAGGACCAGGAGTTGCTCTATGCCAATGACAGAAAAAGAAAGAAGCAGGAGTAGCACAAGTCATACACCACGAGAGAAAGAGTGTTCTACTGACCGGACGTCACCAAAGAAGAGACGTTCCTCTGTTTGTGCCCAACCAGAGAAGAAACGTTCCACCAGTCAAACACCAATAGAGAAGAAGCGTTCCACTGGTCCAAATCCACCAAAATCCAAATATTCCACCGATCGAGTACAAAAAAAGGAGAAGCGTTCCACCGATTGGACATCAAAAAAGGAAAAACCCTCGCCTTTCCTGTTGCCCCAGAGAGACAAAAATTCTAACGTCCACTCGCCACTAAAGGACTTGACCAATTCCTCTGTACACATAACAATGGAGGACCAAAGTTTCACCATTCTGTCTCCAAAAGAGGTCAAAGATATATTTGTGACACCTGGAGTAATCAAGACCTCTCTATCAGCCTCTGTAAGTGACCCACTTCAACTAGTGATTGGAGATGCACAGGACAACAATAGTGAGTTTGTAAATGAAACTGAAAGTTATAACATTAGCCAGCGAGAAGAGGCCGTCGAGAATGACCTTGTGATGGGTGTTGACAATGCAAGCAGAGAGGAAGAGGAAAACATTGACATAACATTCAACACGAGCGCATTCCTCACCAGCACGCAGACGAGGCCACAGCGCACCATGCAAGAACGACTAGGGATGATTGGAACACCTACTTTTCATGCAAGTTTTATCGATTTCATTAGCACGACACCAAAGGCTAAATCACCAGATATAAGAACTTTTCTGAAATCTGTTGATCAAGAGCAGGGTATAGTCACCGAAACAGTAAATCAGGACATAACCATACCAGATATATTCAAAGATAAACAGCAAGAACTGAAATCTGAAGTATCTGAACCAAGGATATCAGGTGAAAAGGAGACTGTATTCAATCTAACCCATCATGATGTCATAAGAAAAGAGTATCTGACCACCATCCAACCAGAGAGTGTTACAAGATTAAAGCACAATGCCAAAAGTAAAAAAATTGATGCAGAATCCGAGCTAAATAAAAAGAATAATCCAGCAATTGACGAGAAAGAAAAGGCAAAGGAAAATATAGAAATAAAACGGAGGCACACAGAAATGAATGATGCTGAAACAGACGCAAGTGATTGGGATATAGAAAGGAGTGATACAGAAGCCAAGATAAATAATGGCAAAAAGAAGCAAGATCTGGCCAAGGAAGAGAAGGCAGTAGAGAGCAAAGGAGTGATACAAAGTGATACATACTCAGAGACGAGTGATTCAGAAGCAGAGATATATGACAAGAAGCCAAGAGTGGCTGAAAAAGAAAGGACAGAAGAAAGAAAAGAAGTGGAACAACCAGACGCAGATGCAGAGACAAGTGATTCGGATAATAGTGATACAGTAATAGATATGATTGACAATAAGAATCATAGAGTAACTGAGAAAGAAGTGGTAGAAGAAAATAACGGATTGAAGCAAATAGACAATGAATCCGAGACGAGTAATAGTGAAACCGAAATGAGTGATAAAGAAACAGAGATGTGTAATAAGAAGCAACAGGGAGAAAGAGAACAGGAAAAGAACAAAGAAACTAAGGGATTGAAACTGAGAGACTCAAAAATAAGTTATTCTAAAAGAGAAATAAGTGATACAGAGGGAGAGGTTAATAACAAAATGAAGCAAGAACTGCCCAAGATTGAAGCAGCACAAGGAAGCAGCGAATTAAATGAAAGCGACACAGAATCAGAGACGAGTGATTCAGAAGCAGAGATTAATGAAAAGGAGCAAGGAGTGGCGGAAAAAGAAAAGACTGAAGAAAGAAAAGGAGTGGAACAAACAGAAATAGATGTAGAGACGAGTGATACAGATATAAGTGATACAGTAATGGATATGATTGACAATAAGCAAGCAATGGTTGAAATGAAAAACATAGAAGAAAGCAAAGATCTGAAACAGAGAGAATCAGAAACAGAGACAAGTGATTCAGATATAGAGATAAGTGATGCAGAAGCAGAAATAAACAAAAAAATTAAGCCAGTAATGACCGAGGAAGACAAAGCCAATGAAAGCAATGAATCGAAAAAGAGATATGCAGTGACGAGTGATTCAGATTCGGAAACAAGTGATGAGGAAACAGAGATAAATAACAAGAAAAAGCAAGAAGTAGTCAAGAAAGAAAATACGGAAAAGAGTAAGACATTGAAACGGAGAGACACAAATGCAGAGACTGAGAGAAGTGATGCAGAAGTAGAAATAGAAAGTGAAAATAAGCAAGCAATGGGTAAGAAAGAAGAGTCAGAACAAACTAGAAGATTAACACACACAGATATGGATGCAGAGACGGAAGTAAATGTTACAAAAATGCAGATGATTGGCACAAAAAATCAAGGAGTAACTGAACAAGAAAAAGGTGAAGAATCTAAAGAATTGAAACAAAGAGACACAGAATTAGAAAAGAGTAAATTAGATACTGTGGAAAGTGCTACAGAAGCAGATGTGAATGACAAGGAGAAAGGAATGGCTGAGAGAGAAAAGCTACAGGAAATAACTGGATTGAAACCAAGCAAAACAGAGAAAAGTAACAAGAAGAAGCAAGAAGTGACCAAAAATGTAAATGAAGAACAAAACAGTATTAAAGGATTGAAACAAAGAGACATTGAAATTATTGATACTGGAACTGAAACCAGTGATTCAGAAATGGAAATGAGTTGCAGTATTTTGAAAGGAGTAACCAAGCAAAATAATTGTGGAAAAAATAAAGAAATGAAACAAAGCAAAACAGAGAAGACTAAAGTAGAATCTGAAGCAAGTGATTCAGAAACCGATATTGATAAAAATATAAAACAAGGAGATGCTGAAGAAAGGAAAGGATTAAAACTGATGAAATCACAAACAAAAAGTGATACGAAAGCAGAAAAGAGTAATCTAGAAAAAAAAACGAGCCATGCAAACACCGAGAGGAGCAAGAATGTAGAACATGGAGTAGTTGATCAGAATGCACAAGAAAATAAAGCCTTAGAAAAAATCAACACTGATTCAGGGATGAGCGATGCAGAGTCTGATAAGAGCTATACTAGTTTGCTGGAGGTAGCCGCCCAGAATACCAGAGAAAGTAAGGAATCAAAACATGGAGACACCGATACTGAAATGAGCGATGAACAAACTGAGAAGAGTTCTAATAGTCTGCCAAGCATAGGTGAACACAAGACCAGAGAAACAGGAAAGAGTGCTGCAGAAATCAAGAAGAATGATAGGCCTACACAAACCAAAACAAGTGTTGAAGAATTGCATTTGAGTTGCAGTTTTATACCAGGGATATCCAAACAAAAGACCAAAGAAAGTATGGAATTGAAACATAAACATAATGAGAAGAGCTATACTGAAACTGAAACACAGATGAGTTGCATTAGTTTGCAAGAGGTACCCAAGCAGAAGACCACCGAAAGTAAAGAATTGAAGCAAAGAGAAACAGAGAAGAGCGAGACTGAAACTAAAACAAGTGTTGAAGAAACACAGATAAGTTGCATTATTTTACCAGGGGTAGCCGAGCCAAAGACCAAAGCAGTTATGGAATTGAAGCATAGAAAACCAGAGAAGAGTGTTATTAAAGCAGAAGCAAGTGATACTGAAACACAGATGACTTGCAGTATGTTGCCAAGAATAGCTGATCAGAAGGCCAGAGAAAGTACAGAGTTGAAACAGAGAGAAACAAAGAGTGACAATGAAACTGAAACAAGTGATACTGAAACACAGCCAAGCAACATTATTAATGAAGCAATGACTCAGGAGGTAAATACAGAAGAAAGTATAGGAAACTGTATTCCCTATTCCATTGACAGTGAGGCTATCAAAGACTACCTACCTCAAAAGAGCCAGAAAAACAATAGAGAGGAAGAAGAGGAGAATAATTGTGAGAGGAGTGAAGAAGAGAACCATGACATGGAGAGGAGAGAAGAATGTGATGTGAAGGGAGAGAACAATGAGAGGAAGAAACAGAAATGTGACTGGCGAGAAGAAGGTAACTTTGAAAAGAATGAAGAAAGGAACTGCTATAATCAGGAAGAAGAAACCTGTGATAGCAAGGAAAAAGGAAAGAACTTTGAAGATGTGAAATGCAACAGAAATGCAGAGAAGAGTTACAAATTTGAAGAAGAAAATCACAACAGTAAAGAAGAAGGTAAAGGGGTAGAAGGAGACAGTGAATATATGTTCGGAAGAAGGAGCAATATACTGTGGTGTTGTCCAAAAACCTCAATACAAGAAACCCAGGGAAATAACCCATCACAATTCAGTCAAACCGGAATCGAAACCTCCAACTCTGATACCGACTTGTTTGCCACATATGATGA
The DNA here is from genome assembly GCA_032716605.1 of Paralithodes platypus. NCBI lineage: Eukaryota > Metazoa > Arthropoda > Malacostraca > Decapoda > Lithodidae > Paralithodes > Paralithodes platypus. The sequence continues at coordinate 42,100,228 of CM064484.1, forward strand.
TCTTAATGATACTGGCTTTACCCAGGATAAACCTAACGTGAGAACTGAGCACTGCAGCGATGAAAGGGGAAACTCGCATGAATTTTCTTGCCATGATGTTTCTGATGATGTAGCTAGCATAGGAGTAAAGCATGAAATGGACAATTCGCTAGAGTGTGGTAGTACTTCATTTACTCTCCCAAGTACGCCACTTCGGAAAAACAATTTGAAGCTGTTTAGTGGCACTGATTCTGACTGTCTGAGCTCGACCAGAAGGAAAGTGGATGAAATTTTATACTCCACTGCTCTTGATTGTACTCCGATTACTACTGAAGGAGAAAGTAATAGCAATGTTCATAATTCTACTCCAACCACCACCATCCAGACTCCCACTCTGAAAAATGTGGTGACTGATCTTTCAACCAAAAACTCAATCAATCTTTCAGCCAAGGATGCAACGGATGACCAAAATATGAACACAGGAAAAGCGAATGATAATAGTGGATGCAAGATAAATATGAAGAAAAATACATCTAAAAAGAGTAAAGATATCCAGATAGACTGTGAAGATGATAGAAACAAGAATGTCACATTGTCAAAAAAGCATGTGGAAACTTTGCTTGATGTTAGAAGAATTGACAATGTTAATATAAACTTGAAACACTTACAAGGAAAGACAAAAGACTCCAAGAAGGAAAGGACAGAGCCAAGAGAGAAGGAAATGGTGAAACCAGAGAGCAGCTTATTTAATTGTGAAGCAAGCGTAAATGAAGAATCGCCATCAAAAGTACAAATTACACCTGAGAGTGGCAGAAAAAACAAAAATAACAACGATGATGAGCAACAGGCTGAACCTCTTGGTGCTAACCATGAAACTACCAAGGCAAAGACAACAAAAGCTCTGTCATCTGTCAATGTATCTGAGAGGAAAAGCAAAAAGAGGAAGCTAAATTCTGAGAATTCATGTGAAGACTCAAAAAAGAAGAGAGGTGATAATGATAGTGATTGGTCAAGTTCACACAAGGACGCAACAGATGAAGGAGATAAGACGAAAACCAAGAAGAAGGCTGAGAACATCGATGTTGACTTCACATACGGTATTGTGGAAGGTAGTACTACGAGGAAGAAGAAGAAGAAGAATAGGAAATTGGATATTAGTTTCCATAATGACACCAGTAGAACCAATACAACTGAGAACACCACTACTGACTGCATTAGTGAGAGTAGTATGGATAGTAAATCTGAAAGAAAGACAAATAATAGGAAATTGAATGTTAACATGAACAGTAATACTGGTAGTACAGAAACTAAAATGTTAGCTGGGAACATCACTGCTCACTCCGTCCATGAGAGTAGTTTAGGTAATAGCACTAAGAGGAAGAAAAAGAAGCTGAAGAATGATTCTAGCCTATTTGGTGACAAAACAGAAGTGATAAGGAATGCTGAGAAGATAGCTACTGACACCAGTGATGATAATTTGTATGACAGAACTAAGATGAATAAGAAAAAGAATAAGAAGAGTGACGGTAATACAAATAGCAACAGTGCCGATACCAAGAAGATACCTGAGAACATCACTACTGATGCCATTGATGGTGTGCATGACTACATCAAAAGGAAAAAGAATAAAGATATTCGTAGTATACCGATAAATTCCAACAGCACAGAAGCCATAACAATAGCAGAAAACACCATTGCTGATTCTAACGATGATGTTAATCATAGAAGCACTAAGATAAAAAAGAAGAAGTTGAATATTAGTCTAGATGGCAAAGGCACAGAAGTGAAAAACATTGCCAAGTACATGACTACTGACTCCAGCTATGATGTAATGAATGGAAACACTAAGATGAAGACAAAGAATCAGATAGAGGATGATGGTATAGATGGCAAGAGCACAGAAGCCAATAGTATACCTAAAACCATCACTTCTGACAACACTGATGGTTTCCATGATGCCACTAAGATCAAAAAGAAAAAGAAACAGAAGATAGATATTTGTTTGACGAGTGACAATATGGATGCCAATATGATAGCCCAAAACATCATTACTGACAACAATGATAGTCTGTATAATAGCACTAAGATCAAGAAGAACAAGGATTGTATTGTGGTTGCTGTCAACGCCGAAGCCAATAATGTAGCTGAGAACATCACTGGTGCTATCGACATCAGCAACAGTCTCCATGGTGGCAGCAAGACCAAGAAAAACAAGACTAAGAAAAAGGATGATCATGTGACTAGGGACCGCGCAGAAGCCAGTAAGATAGCCGAGAACATTACTACTGACATTAGAGACAGTCTCCATTGTAGCACAAAGGTCAAGAAGAAAAAGAATAAGAACAAGGATGGTAATGTGATTCCTGACAATGTGGAAGCCAATAAGATAGCTGAGAATATCACTACCAACAGCAGTGAAAGTTTGCATGATAGCACTAAACAAAATACAAATAAAAAGAAAGATGTTATCAATAGAACTGAGGCCTTTAAGATAGCTAAAAATGCCTCTACTGACTTTAATGAAGGCATGCATGGTAGCCCTAAAGCAAAAGAGAGAAAGAAGCAGAAGATTGATGTTTGTATGAATAGTGATCATACAGAATCTATTGAGAGTGCTAATATCATTGTCACTAACACCATTGAGAATCATTTGCATGATTGCACTAAGATCAAGAAGAAAAAGAAGATGGATATTAATGTGAATAGTAATAGTGTGGAGGTCAATAAGAAAACCGAGACCATTAACACCAATACTAGCGATAGTATCCATGGTAGCACTATAAAGACAATTAATACTAGCTCCTGTCTAAATGGCACAAAATCCAAGGAGAAAATGGAGAAGAGTACAGAGGCTGATATGGATACTGGTAGTGAAAGCTCTGGTCTCTATAAAGCTACAAAGAGGGGTAAGAAGAAAAATAGAAAACTGTATGTTGGTCTGGATAGCCAAAGTTCAAGCACAGAACCTGCCAAGAATGATATGACAAGTGAAAATAGAAAGACAAAGAAGAATAGAAAAAATTTGTATGTTGGTATGGATAGCAAAGGTACAGGCAGAGAAACCTCCAATAATGATATGAACACCAGTAGTGAAAGCCTAAAATATTACTTGAAGACCAGTTGTGAAAGTGCGTATAATGGCACAATTGAAAACCGAAAGACAAAGAAGAAGAAAGAGAATTTGAATGTTAGTCTAGGTAGCCAAAGTACGGGCACAGAAACCACCAGGAACTATATGAGGCTCAGTAGTGAAAGCATGTCTGAAAGCACAAATGAAAACAGGAAGACAAAAAAGATGAATAGGAATGTTAATGTAGATAGCAAATATATTGGTACAGAAATGACCAAGGGCGAAGGAAAGACCAGTACAATTACCGGTACTAGTAGTGAAAGTATGTGTGAAGGCACTGTTGAAAACAGGAAGAAAAAGAAAAGGAAGTTGGAAATGAGTTCCAGTAGGCACAGTGCTCAAGCATTGGAGAAAGATGTGACAAATGCTGCCATTGGTGAAGCCACACATGCTAAGAAAAAAGATAAAATGAGTATGAATATTAGTAGAAATGGTGATAATGCAGAAGCCATAGAAAAAGAAGAGAAATATGAAAGTACTAGAATTGCTAATGCAGATGTAAACACATCCCCAAAGAAAAAGAAGAGTAAGAAGAATATAGATACAAGTTTAAGTAATGAAAGCAAAAGAGTCTTGGAGAATCCTGAGATGGCTATGATGACTAAAATTGGTGAAGGCAATATGCTAGAAGTTAAATTTAAGAAGAATGAGACTGTAGATGCCAAATTTAAGCATTCGGAAAGTACCAAATATTTGAACAATGATGAGAAGGCCAAAGTCAATGGTAGTAGTATGAAAGGATCTCCAAAGAAGAAGAAAAAAATCAAAATGGATCCTAATTCATATGCCTGTACTGGAAAGGAAGAACTAATGTATGTGAAGACTATCAACTACAGTTTGAATGAAGCTACAAGACTAAATGTTCATGCACAGTCTGATAATGCTGAAAATGTCCAGAAGACCAAGATTAATGCTATCTCTAAGGTTGCTGATAAAATTGCTTATGAATATGTAAAGAAGAAAGGGAAAAAGAAGAAGAATGCAGATGTCACTTTGAACAGTGAAGTCTTCAAGAATGCAGAAGTGAATGTTAAGTTTATTGTTAATGATGAAAGTATTTATGAAGAATCAACGAACAAGAAAAATAAAGAAGCGCATTTGATTATGAATAATATGCAAGCCATGAAGAATGCTATAGTGAACCCAAGAACGGAGGTCAGGGACAAAGATATGAATGAAAGTACAAAGAAGAAGAAAAAGAAACTGAGAGAGATAAACGAGAGTGCATCACCAGCAGATTTAAAGGACTCTGAAATTAACACCAAATTAGACTTGAGTAGTACTTTTAAAGATGCACAGAAGAATAGAAAAGATAATTTGGAAAGTGAAAGTACAAAATCCAAGATGGATACAGTGACAAATTGTCATGAAAACATTCAAAAGCAAAGCACAAAGTGTATTGATGTCAGTCGGCCTATTGAAGGTGCAGATAGCTACAAGAAAGGTGAGAACACAATGAACAAAACCAGTGATGATTCCAAAAAGAAGAAGAAACGGAAAAGGATAATGGAAAATAAAGCAAACAGTGACCATACAGAAGTTATGGAAATATCTGAAGTTAATGCAAGACCCAAGGCAAGTGCTGAAAGATCAGACGAACCTTCGCATAAGAAAAGGAAGAATGATATTAGCTTTAACAGCAAAAGTACCGATACCGTAGAGAGCACTGAAGAAAGTCTGAAAATTGTGTACCGGTACTCTCCCAAAATGAAGAAGAAAAGGAATATTGATATGCATAAGTGTAGTGATTGGGCAGTTACAATTGACAACAATAAAAATCATGATCCAAATGCATTAGTGACCACAGAAAAGAGTGTTGGCAGTAATGGAAGTTATGTAAACTTTATGAAATCTAAGAACAAAAAGGTTGAAAATTGTGATAACATGCATGCCTCACCAAAGAAAAAGAAAACAAATATTTGGAATATTAGCTTGAGTCCTGAGGGTGTTAAGAATAATAATAACACTGATAGTCCACATAGTCTCCTAAGCACTGGTAAAGGCAAGAACATTAAAATAGTTGCTAATGCACCTCACAAAGCAGACAATCAAATTCACAAAATCTTGAGTTCTAAGAAAGATCACAGAATAGTGAGTCCTAAGAGAGTAAATAGAATATTGAGTCCAAAGAAACAAAACAGAATCTTGAGTCCAAAGAAACAAAATAGAACAGTGAGTCCAAAGAAAGAAAACAGATTCATGAGTCCAAAGAAACAGAATACTGACATCAGTAGTCCACAAAGTCACCTAAATACTGGAAAAGGCAAGAAAAAGAAGAAAGTTACTGGTCTAGTCCCACATGAATCAGACAGTCAAGTCAGCAGAATATTGAGTCCAAATTACAGTGTCATGACTGCAGGTGTAACTAAATCTAATGTAAATATAGATCAGAAAGAAACCCCACATAACCAGAAGGAAAAATCACAAAAACCCAAGAAGAAAGACCATCATCTAAGCCCACATAATAAGGTAAAATCAGAAATGCCCAAGAAGAAAGATCATAGTCGAAGTCCAATATGTCAAGAAAAAGTTATAAAAGTCAAGAAAATATCCCCAGACAACAAATGGAGCTAGGTGTTAAGTCCAAAGGGTAACATAGTGAATGCAGATATAAAGAGATCACATGTAAATATTGAGAAGGAAAGCCCAGTACATAAGAAAAGCAAGTTAGTGGATAGTGAGAATTATGCCAGTACTGGTAGTGATTCTGGAGTAATAAGAGAGGTTAAGAAGAAAAGAAAAACTTAAAAACTTGAAACATGACCATTGAAACCAGATTTTTGTCTACCAATTTGATGACAACTATTCCTGGTCACGAAGATTATATGATTTTATGAATTGAATTAGGATAGTTTATTTTTACTAATGTATGCTGCTCAGCTAGGTTGTTGTTCACCTAAGATACTAGTACAGTACTGGGAGGTTTGACGTACCTCCCAACCTACCAAATAGGAAAACCTACTATTTGGTAGTAGTCTTGGCAAATCCAACGTCAAGGCTATTAACCTAATTGCAATGACGACTTGTCTATTTTGACTGCTATGTCGTCATTCCAACCGCGGTTAAAAAGAAAAACGTCTAGAGTCTACTCCTTATCTTGCTCTAGGAGACGTTGTACATTAACCAAAACTACCACCGAAGGTGAAAAAAGTATAGAAGAGAAGAAAAAGGGGTTTACCTTAGTTACCGCTCAAGGCCCATCCCGTGTTCCGTCATGCGCCGATCCCTGTCGAACGTGCGCATGAGCGACCCTCTCTTGTTATCACATCTCACGTCAGCAGAAGAACGCGGATGGGCAGGGGTCCGGCGTGAGGGAGGGTATTATGTACGTTGGATTTTCCAAGACTACTACCAAATAGTAGGTTTTCCTATTTGGTAGGTTGGGAGGTACGTCAAACCTCCCAATTTGTTAGTAGTCTTGGCAAATCCAACGTCAAGGCTGCATAACAAATAGGAGGAGGACATCCAAGCCCAACCTACCAAAAAAACCAATGCATAAGACAAAATTATGAATGACAAAGAAACACAATTTAAACAAGAGAGTTTAATAAAAGAGTGAAAAACTGAGGAGTAGCTAAAAAGAGCAGTTTTAACACGTGCCCGTCATTCATAGTAATGCAAAACCATAGACTTGTCTTAAACCAAAAAGTACTGTACACAAAAATCCCTTTTCTTCCAAAATGAACAAAAACACTGATCACAAAAACAAAACACAATTAACAATGAGGCAAAAACACTTATGTACTGTATACATATAACATAACCCCAAACTTGTAATCCAGTGTTGCAAACCCGTACTTCCCTCCCCCCCTTTTCGAAAGAAAACAAAGGAAAAGAAAAAGTGACGAGGGGGGAAGACCAGGCAACTTCGCGAGAACCCTAGGAAACACGACTCCCGAGAGCTATCACAGGCCGAGGGGGTCTAACAATGGACATGGAGAGGTAGGAGGAGACGAAGGTATGGACAGAAGACCACAAACCAGCCGAGGCGACGTCAGGCAACGAACGAGTTTGCAGGAACCGTAAGGAGGCAGCAAAGGATCGCACATCGTGCGCAGAACCCCGACAAGCAGGGTTACTGGCACGAATGACCCGACAAATGTGGCGGCCTATCTGTACCTTCGAGAGCCTCCTACCAGTCCGAGGAGACACCCACACAGCAGTACCCGAAGTCGGAGCCACAGACTCAACATAGGAGTGCAAGGCCTGCACCGGGCACAACACATGGTGAGTATGCCCACGCTTTAAAGCCTGGATGGTAAAAGGCTTGAAAACGTGGGTCTCTCTCTCATTCTTGGCAACAAAATGAGGGGAGGGGGCTAACGTGACGACATTCAAGGACGGGGAGAATCGCATGCATTCCTGGGACCGCGACATGGCAGCTAGTTCAGACACCCTATCCCCAGTGGCCAGAGCGACAAGGAAGAGTGTACGCTCGAGCAACTGAACCGGTGTAGTGTCCCGTGTATATGTGTGAGAAGCCAGAAGGTCCAGAGCACGCCCCAGATCCCACTGAGGAGGGATCTGGCGCGGAGGCGGACGCTCCCTGAAGGCAGCCTTCATGAAGGAATCCAGCTCCTTCGGTGGAACGACCAGCCCAGTGACGGACTCAAAGACCTCCCGGATGGCAGACAAGTGGTTACGTATAGTGTTGACTTGAGAGCGACGTGTACGGAAGAGGTGAAACAAGTAGTGTAGGACGAGGGAAGGAGAGCTAACAGTCTGGTGAGTGTCCTGTATCCACCTAGTAAAAGACCTCCAGTGGGACTCGTAAGTCCCCCAAGTCGAAGACGTCCATGAACGCTTCAGGAAGTCAGTCAGGTCCCGTCCGTGGACTGGGAGCCACCGTGCCTCACGAACATCCACGATGCGAAGGCCAACGAGGTCCGCAGGTCGCCAACCTGGCTCAAGTGGAAGTTTGAGAGAGGGAGAGGGACCGGACTCGGGCACCACCGCTTCAACTGGGAGTACCAAGCCTGGGCCGGCCACAGAGGCGCTATCAGCCAGACTCTGCCGCGGTACAGCCGCAGTCGCGCGAGGACTTTGCACATCAACAGTGCGTCTGGTGGCGGAAATATGTATATCGACTGCCACCTGTTCCAGTCTTCCATGAAAGCGTCCGGACCCCCCTCCGGAGTGCGAGTCCGGAGGGACAGGTACTGAGGCAACTTGCGCGTCTCCTTCGATGCGAACAAGTCGACCTCCGGAACACCCCAGGAAGCTGCGAGGTCGTCGAATACAGTCTGTTTCATTGCCCATTCTACAAGAACGCCCCGTCCTCGCGACAGGGCGTCCGCCCACAGGTTGGCAGTCCCGGGCAGGTAGGAGGCGTGCAGGGAGATGTTGTGTCGGTTCGCGAGGAAGAACAACTTCTCTGAGATCCCCAACAGAGTCAAAGACCTGGAGGACCCCTGCTTTTGGATACAGTGGACAGCTGTCTGATTGTCCATCCTGAAGGCCACCGACTTTCCCCGAAGGGCCAGCGCGTGGTCCCTCAGGAAGAACAAGGGAACCAACAGTTCGAGGGCATTGATGTGTAGGTGTGTGTGTCCCACCCATCTGCCGTGATGTTGATGTCCCAGGTTTGATTGGTAACCCCACCCCACCTCGCTCGACGCATCTGTATCTACCCAGATCGTCGGCGGGGGGGCGGTCCAGGGCACAGCCGCAGAGAGCGTGCCCCGAGCAACCCAGTGTCCTAAGTGTCTGTGAATGGTACGCGGGATCGGCATGAGCCGATCCATAGGGGCCAACGGAAAAACCTTGTTGCCCATGAGTATCAGGCGGCGCAGCCTGAGCCTCCCTAAGGGAATGGTCAGAGCGGCCCAATTCAGCGAACCCACTAACGAGTCCCAGATCCTCCTCGTGAGGGAGACCGAGTGCAACACGGCGAAGACCTTCCTGCGAAGTTTCACCGCGTTTGGCTGACTCTGGGTCACTGTAGCGTTGGTCAGATCCCATTCGAGACCTACCCACGTCACGACACGCGACGGGGTCAGGCGTGACTTGGGAATATTGATTTTGAACCCTAACTGTGTGATGTGTTGAACTACTGTGAGGGTGTCGTGGACGCACTGTTCTAGGGTGTCTGAAACTATCAACCAGTCGTCCAAGTAAAACAGGATCTGGAGGCCGCCCCTGAGGAGAGGATCCAGAGCCTGCTTTACCAGTTTCGAGAAGATCCGCGGCGCGATGTTGAGACCGAAGGGAAGTCTGTCGAACATGAACACACGATCGGAAGTCTGAACGGCCAAGAATCGCTGGAAACGAGGATGGATCGGAACGTGCCAATACGCATCCTTGAGGTCCAGCGACACTACCCACGACAGAGGTCGCAGGGCCAGTCGTACCTGGTGCACCGTCAGCATCCGAAACCGTGTGTTCACGATGTGCCCGTTGAGGGCCGACAGATCCACCACCGGTCGCATCGCGTCGCAGTCCTTCTTTGGTACCAGAAAAACACGGGAGAGGAAAAACCGGTAGACCGGCTTTCACCTCCTTGACGATTCCCTGCTCGTGCATGGATGTAATCACGTCGGCCACCTCCGAAGAGACAGGCCGGCTTCGTTGACAAGAGCTGAGTGGGGGTCTGGACTTCCATCTCCAGGTTAGACCCCTCCGTGCAATCTTCCGCCCCCACGTCCCTCGTGGCCACCGAAGGGCGCAAGGGCGAAAATAACCTGTGGGAGCCCCCGAGATGAGGTGAGCGACCCTTTCTGCGAGGCGAGAAGGAGAACAAGGAGGAGACCGACCTGGAGAACCTACACATTTTTTGACGTGGAGGGTCCCCCGGTACGGTCCCTGCGGTCATAAGATCCACGTTGACCACCCCTACCCCCCCCACCTCGCCGAAAAGGGCGGGTCACCCCATCCCCTGTCCGTCGTGTGTCAGACCCCGTCGAAGTGCGGCCGGAAGTGGAAGGCTGGCCAGCCCCTTCTCGGCGGGGATGAAAGGGAGCAGGAGCAGAAGTGCGAGGCGGAACCGACGCTCTGGCCGGCAACTTCCCTTTCCTGCGCCCTTTCTTGGCGGCAGCAGTGGCGGCAGCACCCCGAAGGGGACCGGCAGAAGGACGGGACTGCGAAGACCCCGGTCGCGACACAGCGCGTCTTTGCGTGTCGTAAGCAGGGTCCGCTGACAGAGAAGCGTAGCGTTCCCAAGCATCCTGCGCAAAAAGCCCCGATGTATATAGCTCAGAGTATAATAGACCCTGACGAATATCCAAAGGGGCCTTCCGGCAGAACGAGGACCTTACCGTCTGGCGTTGTCGAGTTGCCTCGCACAAAACCGCCTTCAGCTCGGGAACCAAAGACACCGCGAGCTGAAGGTGGATCCGCCGAACGTGGTCCAAGCCCTCGCGAAGATCGCCAGGTGCAGTCGCCTCGATAAGTCGCAGGTGGTGAACAGACGTCTGGAGGGAACCTAAAAGACAAGACAATAAGTTCGCCACCCTCTGCCGCAAGGTAAAATCCCTGTCGACAGAGGACTTATCTGGGTGGGAGAAGAACGGGTTAGCAATAGCACAAATTTCAAGTTTGGGAGCGCTAATCCAGGACCAGAACTTGCCATCCAATCCGCCGACAGATACCAGAGGAGGCAAAAGCAGTGACGACTCTGGGGGAGGGACTGAAACAGATCTGTCGACGGAACGGTTGGCAAAGTCTAAGGCCTCAGCAAACCAGGCCTCCAATGGGAGAGGGTTATCGAGCACGACGGCTAAGCCAGGCTTACCGTCGTCGCACAAACCCGTCCCATAGGAGGACAGTCCCGTTAACACAGCCAGGGACTGAACATCCTGAAGGATGTCCTGGCGGCTGAAGTCTGACCAGAGCTTAGTCCGAGGAGCAGACGGGGGCTTGGGCTTCACCGAGAAGAACTGAAGGTCAGTCCTCGTCGGGTACGCCCGCACCTCCACGTCGGCCACCTGACCATCCACCCTGATCGCCCTGAACTGCATCTTGTCATTGATTTGGACCGACCAGTCCAAAGGTAGGGCCCTCTCACCTGACGGGAAGTCGGTAGCACGCTCCGGGTGGGAGGCCTGCACCCCCTTCCAAACAGCCAAGGAGCCATAGAGGAGCGGCATAGTCCGCGACGGGACCTTGGCCTTTTGGATGGGGGGCAAGCGCGGACCCTGCCCTAGCAGACGGAGGACCCCCGCATGTGAGACAGTAGGGGCAACCACCTGAGCCAGGGCAGGAGCAGTACTAGCCGACGACCGGGCAGGCGGAGAAGCAGGGCGAGAAGGAATGTGGTCCACCGCAGAGGGGAGGGGGACCAAAGCAGGGGCAGGTTGGGTGAGGCGCTGAGGTTGTGTCACCGCCAAGAAGCGCGATAAGAGGGATTCTTGCATCGCCTCCAAGCGCGCGTCGAAGTGAGACACAACCCACCCCTGCATAGCCGAAAATCGATCCGAGAGAGGCGACCCCCTCGAAGATAGTTCGGCCCGCAGGGGCGAGCGTGAGCGAGAGCGAGACCCACGACACGAAACAGCAGCGTCGCGGCCCAAAGAAGGCGAGCGACGACGGCCGTGACGGTCCTGAGGGTCTCGTTCCCGATCACTAACGCCCGAGGGGGAAACATCACCATCCCCCTCTTCCAGCGACACGTCAGCCCCCGAGAAAGGGGACCCCGAAACCTCGCTATACTCCACCGAGTCAAGCGGCGGGGTACCCTCACGGGGAGCCGGCAAGCGAAGATCAGGAATAGAAGAAGGAAGAGGAGCAGGATGACGGGAGGGGGAAGGCTGGCCGGGTGAAAGGAGGTCAGAAGGAGCCGCGGGGGGAAACAGAGCAAGGATCCCCGGGGCTGAGAGAACAGGGCGGCCCGACACCGAGGCGGAGGAGGGAGGAACCTCCACCTTGGGACGAGACCGAGAAGGAAGAAGAGGCACTGAAGCAGGAGAAGTAGGAGGAGAAGCAACTACATCCTGGCGGACCCTCCTGGACAGAGTAGAAGGAGGGAGCAGAGGGCCAGCTACAGCATGAACATCCGCGCGAGTAGTGGACAAATGAAGAGGACGTCTTTTGTGCAGGGGAAGCGGGCGGAAGGTAGTAGAGCCCCTATCCGGAGAGGCCAGGGGAGGGCGTACAGGGGCAGAGACGCTAAACCCGGCCTCAGGGCGAGAACCATGACGAGGGCGAACGGCGGAGTCAAGGTGAGCAGGCGGACGAGGAGGGGCAGTAGAGGACGAGCGGCGAGGAGAGCGAGAGCGTGGACGGAGCTGGGGATCCACCCGACGATGCGACGACCGACCACGGGACCCAGGGAGGAGGGCCCGAGCAGGGAGAGGGCCAGGTAAACGGCCCCCAGACGGGTCAGGGATGCCCAGGGCGACGCGGATCCGGTCGTCAACAAAGGCCGGGGAACGGTGGCCCACAGTCCTGATGTGGTGGGAGACCACCGCCCACACAGACTGAAGGGATGCAGAGGCCACCGCCGCGTCAGAGGAACCAGGGTGATGGTCCACCACATCCACCAGGTCCATACACGGCCCACACAAAGCCGGGAGGTAGGCCGTAGAGGACACACATTGCGAATGTCGCAAGCAGGACCTGTGGCAGTCCAAACACGGGGAGCCACAGCCCTGGCGAAAGCAAGGCATCCCACCTGCAAGGGAAGAACACACACCATAAGCAGCACGTAGACGGAGTAAGTGAAGATAATGTCCAATAAAAACCAGGGAATGAGCATGGGTAAACAGGAACACACACGCAAACTGGAAGTCGTACTCACTCTAAACCGGGAGCACCGATGGAGGTGAGGAGGGCGGGTGAGGCGGAAGAGCACAAGCAGAAACCTGCAAAGATGGAGAAAGTGTTAACCACCACTCAACACCTCACATGCAGGGTCCATAACACAAGGCAAGTGCATACACCAATATAGTACCAGGCAACAAGATGACACAAAAAAGGGTCACCGGGAAAGCCAACTATAACCGCAAATTTGCGGGCCAATGGAGGCATAACCGTACCGACACAACCCTCCCGCCTCACCGCGAGACCCCCCAGCGATCTCCGCAAATTTGCGGGGAGCCGAATCGTCCGTGGACCGAATCGAGCACTCCGCAAATTTGCGGGACCGGCCGAGATGGTCCGGCGCCGAAAAAGCGAGAGGAGCGTCTAGGTAATACCAACACAGGCCCAGAAAAAAGCGTCAACTCCTTATGACTCCAAGCGACGATGGCCATCAAGCTGAGCAGTGTCTTCCTTGAATATCCTGACTCAACCGGTCAAGGGAGAGGCAAGGAAGACACACCAGGGGAGAGGAGGCACATCCCCCAGGAACCACCCCACCCACAGAGATAGAGCAAAGCCCATGAGGAGAAGTGGCAGGAAGGGTGGTTCGGCACAAACAGGGGCCCCCGTAGGGTACCCCAGGATTGGGCAAAAGGGAATGAAAGGATGGAGGTGAAAACAGTAAGGGAACACAAAAACCAGTAAATGAAACTGGCGAGAAAAAGGGTGGCCTAGCCGTGAGGAGAGAGAATGTGTCAGGGGCGAAAAACCCTGTGGTGTGAGGGAGAGGCCCCCGTAGGGTACCCCTGGATATCACGAACCACCAAGCGCCCAGGCCCTGGAGACACAGTGAAGGCTCGTAAGGGGGGACTCGGGAATAACGCTAATAATGCGGCCGACACAAACCCTACAAACAGCACCGCCACCACGAAATCTCAGATTGTGAACCAACTGTACACCTAGGCTATGAAAATATGAAAACTCATAGGGCATAGCAAATCCTGAATGAGAAACAAGCTAGGCTAAAATAAGCTAAACTATGCCCAGACTAACAGGAAAAAAGAATATGAAAAGAGAAAGAAATGAAAAACACATACGAGGAACGCCAGGCGCCCCCGTACCTTCGGTAGCTATTTCCACACGCGTCTCCATTAAACACACTGAGGAGCCCATTTACGTGTGTCCTAGATCACGTAACATCTGTCTAACAAAAAGAAGGCCAGAAAAGCCGAAACGAACCTAAAACAGGGTGAATTGAAGGAGCACAACAAAAGCGGACTCAACAATGGCGACGCGTGAAAAAATGATAACAAGAGAGGGTCGCTCATGCGCACGTTCGACAGGGATCGGCGCATGACGGAACACGGGATGGGCCTTGAGCGGTAACTAAGGTAAACCCCTTTTTCTTCTCTTCTATACTTTTTTCACCTTCGGTGGTAGTTTTGGTTAATGTACAACGTCTCCTAGAGCAAGATAAGGAGTAGACTCTAGACGTTTTTCTTTTTAACCGCGGTTGGAATGACGACATAGCAGTCAAAATAGACAAGTCGTCATTGCAATTAGGTTAATAGCCTTGACGTTGGATTTGCCAAGACTACTAACAAATTGTATATTTCATTCAAATTCAGGGGACCCCCCCCCCCCCCCTCCTCTCTCTCTCTCTCCCCCCAACGCGGTCGTAGAGAGAGGGGATTGGGCGCCAGTTGGACTAGATAGTAGTATGTCAGGGGCCCTGGACCGGGGAGCCGGTCTATGTTGTGAAGGGTCATGCCTGGGAGTAAGGTGGGTGGACATTGTGGTAGTAGGCTTCGCTGCAAGTCTGCCTGCTGAGACCGGAACCTCTCTGGGAGGTCTGGGACTTGGGAGTCATATGCTGGAGGCCTAAAATGGGCCTAGGTCTCTGGGTCTTCTCCTGAGTGACCTAGATGTGTGTGAATATATATATATATATATACCGGTATATATATATTTTTTTTTTATGTTGTGTTGTCGCTGTTTGGGCTCTGTCTCGAGTCGGCCACCCCCAGCTATGGGGTATGTGCCTGAGTATATACATACATACAAATTATTAAAGAACAGTTGAGAGAAAAAGGGTGAAGGAACTACCAATTTAATGTGAACAAAGTTTAGTTGGTGCAGATACTGGTTTGTTTTAAGCTAATGATCAGTATTTTACATTGCATTATTAGTATTTATACAGGAAGACCTGGGATCAGACTATACGTGCCGATCTCAAATAAAAAAGCTTGACAAGTGAAGCAGCCCTTAACAGGGTTGCCTGGAACGCCGCCATTAGGACAAGAGACTGAAACTGCACGTATGTGTGGAGCACTCGGTCTTAAAATTTTATGTATGTATGTACTGTACAGGTATTTAAAGAGAAATTTAGTTTGTTTTTACGAGGGAGGTTCGAAACTGATGTGGATTAATGTTTGCAGATTAGATTTATTGTTATTAATGTGCAGTGACAAGGAATGGAATAGTGGGGAAATTGTTACTTGATAGTACATATTGTGATTTGAACTTCAACGTGGTAGTGAGGCTTAAATATTGCTGGTAAGACAATTATGGGAGTGGAAACTAGCCATCTGAGAGGAACTTTTGATTCATGTGTTTGACCTTCTCTTGTAGTATAAATGAGAGTGCCCTGGTAAGTGAAGATCATTTTCTATGATTGGGATTGTTGAGGTGCCCTCTAATGATTTTTGCGCTGTCCATGCGCGGCTTATGTTCTCTTATATTCCCATTTGTTTTGTGTTACTCGAATTGTACTTTTTAACCCATGGCAATTCTATTTAATCATCTCTGTTTAACTAATGCTTACATTGCGATTATTGTTATTGTTTTGTTTACTGTGTTTGGCAGGTGGCAACGTGGCTTCACACTGGCCTTTCTCTCTCTCTCCTCTCTCTCCTTCCTACTGCTGCTGATTCTGACTATTAATCTAAATCTTACTTGCAAGATGATTTTGCCTTTGATTACAGTTAAGGATACTGTTACGTGTTTAGCGTTAATAGATCAAAGATTCAAATGGATGGGTAGTTATTATGACTTGTGAATTATGTTAGTAATGCAACTAATTTGTGTGTTTATCCAAGTGTGATGAGTAAAAATTGGAGTTTGGACGCCATGATCCCGGTGTATGGCAATAGATAAATAGATAGGTCCAAGTCTCAAGCCAATATTAGTCATCGAAAGAAAAAATGAAAAAGAAAACAATTCTTGTTGAAACCTTTTAGTTTGTGTAGATACTGCTTTGTATCAATTTAATTTCAGCAATGTTCATTGCATTATTTGTATTAAAATTTAAAACTTGCAAAGTAAACAAACCAAAACTGAGATGACACAGTATAAAAGCAAAAGAACTTATAAAAAACGCTATGTGGAAACAACGCTTTAGCAAACTAAAATTTTGAAATAAAAGAATACAATCCACCACATTGAGTATACATCACTACATGAGCAAGTTAATCTGTTTCCCAAGCAAACTAATCGCACATATAACAACGGACTATCGTCTCGTTCAAGGAATTAGTCAATTTGGGAAGTCCGGGATGTTCTGGTTAATTTTACTAAATTTGTTATGAATAAAAAAACTACAATTTATGAGAAAAAAAAAATTATATTAAACCAAATTTGCAATTTGACAAGATATTAACAATAGTACAAAATACATACAGCACCCACTAACCATAGTGCTATCGGGTAGGTACCTGTAAGCATAGCATGAACAAGTGACCCCCTACCAATTACTACCCTTCATATAACCTTCATTTATAGTATAAATAAATTAAGGATATCGTTAAGGCAAGCAATTGATACTATCAAATAGTTAATAGATACAATAAAATAAAGTATAATCATTGCAAAATATGAAGAAGCAACACCAGATTTAAACAGAGTACTCTTTTAACAAGAACAATTAATTTTATAAAGTTTTTTTTAATGAATACAATACGGAAACCTGCACTGAGTTAATTTTCTTTTGCAACAGTTTTGCTTTGCTGTTACCAAAGTTCTTTCTTTGCTTAAATAAATCCTATCTACTGTATCTATCTATCTATCTACAGTATATGCTCAGGCCCAATCCCCACTTTTCCTATTTGTTTTTATTTTATTTTTTTCTATTTTATTCTATTTTATTATTTTGTTTTTTTTTAATTTTCTTGGGGGTGGCCAACTCAAAACAGAGCAAGAACTTGGAAAACACAAAACACAAGACAAAACGAAAAAACACAGACAAAACACAAAATTCACACACATCTAGGTCACCCACGAGAATACCCAGAGACCAGGGTCACCAAGGTCGCTCCAGCACTCCCCCGGCCCCCGACCACCCGGAGAGGCTCCAATTTCGGCAGGCAGACATGCAGCGGAGCCAAAGCCACAAGCCCGCCCACCACACTTCCAGGCGCACCCTTCATATTAATCGTCCCCCCGGGCCAGGCGCCTGATGGACTATTTCTAGTCCAACTTGCGCCCGACCCCTTCCCCCAAATGACCACGTGTTCACTTAACTATTCACAATCATTCTCCATTCATTCCTGTTTATTACCACTTCCTTTGCCTGATCTATAGTCATTCCTCTTATCATCCAAAGCTTGTCTTACACAGTCTCTCCATCTCAATGGGGGTCTTCCTGCCCTTCTATCTCCCCTTGTATCTGACTCACATATTCTCTTTGTAAGCCTTTCATCTCTCATTCGTTCAACATGACCATACCAGCTCAGCACCCTTCTGTCCACTCTGGCTGACAAATGTTCCTGCTGCCCCACTCTCCTACGTATCTCTTCATTCCTCAATCCGTCTCTACGAGTAACTCCACACATACTCCTCAAGCAGCTCATCTCCATCACATCCAGCTTTCTTCTCTCCTTTCTCTGCAGAGCCCACGTCTCAGCCCCATACATCACTGTTGGCACAACAATTCCTTGATACATTGCACTTTTTACTTTCATTCCGAGATTTCTCGTCTTCCACATACTTCCCATTGCTCCGAAAACTTTCCTTCCTTCACACACTCTCTGTTTTACCTCCACTCCTGCTTATCGTTCCTCCTAGATATTTAAAACACTACTTGTTCCAATATTTCCCCATCCAGCCTCACATCTAGATTCACCCTACGATCACCCCTATTACACACCATTACTTTACTTTTATTGACATTCACCTTCAGTTTCCTCCTCCCACAAACCACTCCAAACTCTTTGACTACCCGCTGCAATTTCTCCTCAGAATCCGCCACCAACGCTAACAGCAACTGATTCAACTCCCAATCTCTAACTTTCATTCCTACTAAACCCAATCCTCTTCCCATAGTTCTCATTTTCACCTCCTTCACCACACCATCCATAAACATATTAAACAGCCATGGTGACAATACACAACCCTGTCGCAAACCTACCTTTACCTCAAACCATTCACTCAACTCATTTCCTAGTCTAACACATGCTCTGTTCCCTTCATAAAAACTCTTAACTGCTTCCAACAAATTTCCTCCAATTTCATAAATCCTTAACACCTTCCAAATTGCTTCACGATCCACACGATCATACGCTTTTTCCAAATCCATAAAAGCTCAAACTATCTCCTTATGCTTCTCTAAATACTTCTCGCATAACTGTCTTACTGCAAACATCTGATCCACGCACCCTCTTCCCCTCCTAAAACCGCACTGTTCTTCTCCTATTGCAACTTCCGTACATTTTATTATCCTCTCTATCAACACCCTGCCATACAGCTTTCTAACCACTGATAATAAACTAATACCTCTATAACATGAACGCTCCTGCCGATCTCCCTTCCCCTTATACAATGGCACAATACATGCACTCTTCCAGTCTATTGGTACCCTTGACATCACAAAGCACACATTGAAAAGTCTCACCAACCAATCTATTATCACATCTCCACCCTTCTTTATACACTCCACAGCAATACCATCCAAACCTTCTGTTTTTCCCGCTTTCATTTGTTTCACTGCTTCTTTCACCTCATTTTACTCAATCCTTTCATTCATTCCCTGCCACCTGGGTGGCCTGGGTAACCTATCTCCATCAACCACTGCTTCTCTTCCATCTCTTGCATTTAGCAAAGATTAAAAATACTCAGCATATCTTTTCCTCACTTCAACTGGTTCCACTAGTAATTCTCCATTTACATCTTTCACTGACTCTTCCCTCTTTTGTCCTTTTCTTACTCTATTTACCTCCTTCCAGAACATCTTCTTTCGTTCTTCAAAATTCTCACTCAACCTTTGACCCCACCTTTCGTTTGCATCTTTTTTCGCTTCTCTAATTTTCCGTTTTGCCTCTCTCCTTTTCTCCTTGTACCTCTCCCATACCTCAACACTACCATCCTGAAAGTGGTGATGGGCTGGCCTATCAGAGTGAGAACTGAGCGATCTCTGCCATACCCATAGCTTACTCTGACTGTTCCTTTTACTTATATATTTTCTAGATCTCGAGTGACGGCGTCTCTTCCGTGGATTGACCTCCCAATCTACCAAGATTGGAAGCCAAAGCGTCACATTTTTCCTTTGCCCCTCAACTTTCTCTTCATAATTGCTGAGGGGCACAGGGCCCTGGGTGGGTCTTTGGTTTCCCGGGCGTTTCTGCACCCTCCTCAGCTCCCCGCCATGGAGTGGCTTCAGTCACCCAGGCTTTATTGTGGTCGGCAGGGAGGGTTCTGTGGGGGCGCTCGGTTATGGCCTTGGCCTTGCTTGGGGCCTTAGGGCTGTTCGGCCAGGCAGCTTAGGGAACAACAACAACAACAACCATCCTGAAAAACCCTCTCAAAACACTGTCTCTTCTCCTCAACTGCCTCTCTCACCGTATCATTCCACCACTCGCTTCCCTTCCTGATACCTCTGCCTCCTACTTTCCTTTTACCGCATACCTCTGCACTTGCTTTCACTCCTTCCTTAACCCTCTCACGACCATAGGACACAGAGGTTGCCAGATTAGTAATAAGAAAAAGATTACTCTCACTGTTATAATTACCTCTCCAAAATTAGTTTTCTGCCCACAGCTAACTCAAAGACAACTGCAGAGGTTGAAGTAAACAAACTAAAGGTTTATAGATACCCCTGACGGTAACAAAGGATTTAAAGTATCCCTAATAGGCTCAAAAATCGCGTCCGGATGTGAGAGGGTTAAACTGTTGCCATTCAACCTCTACTTCTCTCTCTCTCACTTCCATCCACTTTTCATTTAGTCTTTCCTTGTACTCCCTCTCTTTTGCACTCTTCTCTAACTCACTAACTTTTATTACTTCTATTACTTCACGCTTGTCTCTTATTCTCCTGTAACTCTTAACTCTTAGCTTTCCCTCCACCAGGTAAATAAATCCTACTAATTAGTAAATTACTCCTCGGTACAAAGTGCCTCTCTCTGATCCATGTGTTTGACCTTCTCTAGTAATATTAACGAAAGCACTTTGGTCTGCCTCGAATGGGCCAATAGGCCTTCTGCAGATTTCCATTTTTCTTATGTTCTTATGTTACTGGAAACCACATCTGTTATAGTTGGTTGTTGGAAGGAACATAATAATTGATATTGGTTCAGGGGTAATTTATCGAGAGGACTTCCCTAGTGGTTAAGGCCCCATTAATGGCTCTTTCCATTCACATATGCATAGCCTACGTGAGTTGCAGTTGGGATGTGTGTACATGCTTAGATTGATATGCAGGATTCGAAGTTGCATAATAAATCGTAGGCAGTGTCCACCATCCTTTAACTGTCTTCGTGGTGCGATGCATAAGGTGTTGATTTTCGGTGTGAGCGTCCTGGGTTCGAATCCACGGACTGCCATATGCGTTTGTAAATTTCATTAATCGATTTTAGGAGTATAGTTGGTTGTTGGAAGGAACATAATAATTAGGATAGTAAAGTTACTCTCTACAGATCTTTGCGCTGTCCATACGCGGCTTGTGTTCTCTGATATTCTCATTTGTTTTGTGTTACACAAATTATACTTTTTAATACATAGCGATGCTATTTAGTTCTGTTTTGCTAATATTTACGTTGTGATCATTGTAATTATTTTGTTTACTGTTGAGGTGTGGGAAAATTTGGATGGCTTGATAAATATAGTTGGGTTGGTAGATCAATAGAGAGAGAGAGAGAATGCCCATTGCCTATTGTGATAGATATAGTAAAATATCCATTCATGTGATGATAAACCATTATGATGAATATGTTTACTTTTAAAGAGTGTGTATTTGTTTTTGTTTTTTCCAATAACATGTTTTGTTATATAATTTGAAGTGTTTTTATGCTTTCCTATGTTGTTGTTGTTGTTGTTACCCAAGCTGCCTGGCCGAACAGCCCCAAGGCCCCGAGCAAGGCCATAACCGAGCGCCCTCACAGAACCCTCCCTGCCTACTATTCTATTATTCTATCCTGCTTTCCTATTATGCAGTATAGTTGGTTCATAAAATATTGTGGCTTTCAAGGTGTCAAACCTGGACAATTTAGTTTAAGGCTGGAGTGAACATGAGAAGGAATTCATATCATCACCAACCCACCAATTAACTTACAAATGAACCTAATTAATGAAATCAATGAAGGAGGTGAAAATGAGAATTATGGGTAGAGGATTGGGTTTAGTAGGAAAGAATGGTAGAGATTGGGAGTTGAATCAGTCGCTGTTTGCTAATGACAGCGTTGGTGGCGGATTTTAAGGAGAAACTGCAGCGGGAAGTTTGGCGTGGTTTGTGGTAGGAGGAAGCTGAAGGTGAACGTCAATAAAAGTAAAGTGGTGGTGTATAATAAGGGTGATCGTTGGGTGAATCTAGATGTGAGGCTGGATGCAGAAATGTTGGAACAAGTAGAGTGTTTTAAATATCTAGGAGGAATGATAAGCAGGAATGGAGGTAAAACAGAGCATGTGAAGGAAGGAAAATTTTTGGAGCAATGAGAAGTACAGTACAGTATGTGGAAAGTGAGAAATCTCGGAATGAAAGTTAAAAGTGCAATATATCAAGGGATTGTTGTACCAACAGTGAGTGAGCTGCTTAAGGAGTATGTGTGGCGTGACTCATAGAGACAGATTGAGGAATGAAGAGATATGTAGGAGAGTGGGGCCTCAGGAACATTTGTCGGCCAGAGTGGACAGAAGGGTGCCGAGATGGTATGGTTATGTTGAACGAATGGAAGTTGAAAGGCTTACAAAGAGAATATGTGAGTCAGATCCTAAGTTCGAATCCCTGGACTGCCACATGTATTTGTTGATTTAATTAACCCCTTGAAGCTCTGACGCATTTTATCAGTATATTTTGGCTATCCTTAGACGATTCTATGCAGCTTAGGAAGGATCTGTGAGTGTTAAAAGGGTAAAGAATCTCTCAATCAACCCTCTGACTTCCATATACCCTTCCTAATCGGAATAAAATCGTCTAATAATTACCAGAAAACAAAACAGAAATGCGTATTGGAGCTTGAAAGGGTTAATTGAGTTTAGGAGTAAAGTCGGTTGGTGGAGGGAACATAATAATAAGGGGAGATAGAGGGGTAGGAAGACCCCTATTGAGATGGAGAGACTGTTACCATAGAGCAGTGGTCTCCAACCTGTAGCTTGCGTGCACAATGGCGCCCTTGGAACTATATTATAGGTTTGACTCCTGCAAGGAGATAAAGAAAACCTAATATTTAGTAGTGGCCCCTCCATCATTGACGATTATGCCTATTACATAAGGCCTCCTCTTCAAACGCTCATTTACCGTAGTTTGAATCTACCGCGCAGAGCATAAAAAATTGAGGAGCCTTCATCATGAGCGCACGCAACCTCACTCATGGTTCTGTCATTATGAAATTGGGTTTTCACTACGAAAAAACTTCGTAACAAATAAAAAATAAAAAGAAAATAAGAATAACTATTCATAAGCTTTCCATATACTCGTGGATGTACTTGTGTGGATATTTGACCAGACGCTGACTTCAGGCGTCATACTTCCTTCACTGACATATCAAGTAAACCAAAATCCTTAATACATCAACGAATGGGAAGGGGGTGGTCGGGAGGGCCCCAGTCGTCAATGATTACGGGGCCACTACTAAATATTAGGTTTTCTTTATCTCCTTGCAGGAGTCAAACCTATAATTTATTAGTGGCCCCTCCATCATTGACGATTATGCCTGATATCTAAGACTGGAGGGGGACATTCGTAATCATATCATAACTCTAGCAAAAGCAGATAATCAAACAACCACATAGTATTCTTACTTTGTAAAAAAGATATATTTAGCGCATACACTTTTTTTTTTTTTTTTTTTTTTTTTTTTTTTTTAAAGAGACAATGAACGGAGGAAGGAAAAACACAGATAAAACAAAAAGGTCCATGTGCCTAAAGGCATCCTCCATTCATAAAATGTTTGTAACAACTGGATTTAAACATTTGTAGATTGTAAGTTTGTGGAAAGCAATTCGAGGGAAGTGAATTCCAAAGAGTAGTAGTTCTAGGGATAAATGAATTTTGATAAGCAGAAGTTCTGCATTGTGGAGGAGAAAGTGTAAATTCATGGGCGCTCTCAGCTGCCCTAGTTCTACGGGGAAAGATGTGGAGAGGCGGGACAATTGAAGCAAGTTCCTCGGAACAATTGCTGTGAAAATATCTGTAGAATAATGCAAGGGATGCAACGTTTCTTCGTATGGATAATGTAGGAAGGTCCTGTGTGATTGCAGGGTTGTTGATTAATCTAATAGCTTTATTTTGAATTTTGTCCAACTGCCTCAATGCAACCACTCCACTTCCACTCCACAGAGGTGAACAGTAATCCATCTGAGAACGCACATGACTTTTATATATTACGGCCAACTGCTCGTCAGTGAAGAATTCTCGAACTCTGTACAGGAGTCCCAGTTTTTTAGAGGCATTCTTAGCAATGCTTCTAACATAATGTGTCCAGCTCAAGTTAGTAGTTAATGTTACACCGAGAATGTCAATACTATAGGAAGTGGGAATATTTACATAATTAAAAAATATATGCGAGTCAGTGAGATTCTGTCGGTTAGAAAATTGAATGTACTTGGTTTTCTGTGCATTAAAGGAAACTAGATTCTTTTGTCCCCATTCTTCAATTCTAGAAAGGTCCTGGTTCAGAGAAATTGCAGTGCTTATTTTTGAATTTATAAGATCGGGTTGGGTGAAAGAATTGGTAAATGTGAAGGAACTGTGGAGTGTTGAGTCATCTGCGTAGGAATGTATTGGATTATGAGTGGTAGATATGAGATCATTGATATGAATGAGGAACAGAATTGGGGCCAAAACTGATCCCTGGGGAACACCAGCATTTATTGAGTGAAATTGAGAATAAAGGCCATCTACCATTACACATATTTTTGTTATGAAGATAAGAAGAAATTAGTGGAACTAATGATGCAAGGCCGTAGTGTGACATCTTCGACAATAAGGATTGATGCCAGACTCTATCAAATGCCTTTGATATATCCAGTGCTATTGTATGTGTTTCACCATGTTGGTCTGTAGCTTGGTTGATTTGATGCGTAAGAAGGCAAAGAATGTCTGCAGTTGATCGACATCGTCTAAAACCATATTGCCTATCACTGATTAATTTATTATTCTCAAGATGCTTAATTATGTGATTATTTAATATAATTTCAAAGACTTTACCAAGAGTGGAAGTTATAGCTATTGGTCTGTAGTTTGATGGATCTGAAGAGGCACCTTTTTTAGGAACTGGATGGATGTTTGCTTCTTTCCAGGGTACTGGGAAGCATGAGGTATGAGTACATAGACGGAAAATTTTTGCCAATACAGGAGCGAGCACCAAGGAGCAATTCTTAAGTACTATTGGAGGAATTTCATCTGGACCAGGAGCCTTATCTACTGAGAGATTCTGCAAAATAGTTTTGACATGTCTGGTGTGGATCTTAAGTGAGGGAATTTCAGGCGAATTAAAATTAAGTACAGAGACATCTTGATTTATTTCATCTAAGGTTGAGTTGGTGGAGAAAATATCCGCAAGAAGGTTAGCTTTACCTCGTGGGTCACTTACAAGATTGCCAGTCGGAGATTTTAATGGTGGAATGGATGAAGCAGTTGTGAAGTTGGATTTGAATGAGTTAAGAGTAGACCAAAATATTTTGTTATCATTTGGATTATTTAGAAGTTTATTTGCCTGCTTGTGGAGAAAGTTTGATTTAGTTAGGTTTAATACAGTTTTGGCATGATTTCTGATGTTTCTAAAGTAATTAAAGGCTTCATGTGTTTTGATCTTGTGTATGCATTGTAGGCTATTGCTTTTTGTTCAGTTACTCTAGCACAATTATGGTCAAACCATTTAGGTGAATTAGATCTTTTAATGTACTTTTGATGAGGAATAAAAGTTTCCATTCCAATTTTTACAAAATCTTGTATGTGGCTCAAGGTGGAGTGTGCATCATTAGAAAAGAAAGAGGTCCAGGGAATATCAATAAAGAAACCTTGAAGACCCTCCCAGTCTGCCCTATCGTAATGCCATTTAGTCACCAAAACAGGTTCAGAGTGGGAAGGTGTGGTAGGTGATAGACAGGTGGCCTGTATCAGACAGTGATCAGAAGATCCAAGCAGGGACCTCACTGTAACATCATAATTTTCTGAATTGGTTGTTAAAAATAAGTCCAGTAGGTGGGAATTATGATTAGGATTATCTGGTACACGGGTGGGTTGGTTGACTAGTTGAGTGAGATTAAATGAGTCTGCAAATAGCTCACATTCAAGACCAGCATCATCAGTCCTGGCTGAATGAGTGAGCCATTCAACATTATGGACATTAAAATCACCCAACACAGTGATTTCAGAAGAAGCATTTAAGTTGAGGACACTGAGTTGTGAGGACAGAGAATCAAAAAGACTTTGCTTATACAGCATATATATTCAAAAAGGGGTACAAGCAGGAGCGTGCTTCGAAGAAGCCTGCTTGAATAAAAAAGGGTTAACTCTGAGACTGTACACAGATCTGCTAGTTAAGAAGGCACCCCACTTAAAGTAAGTGGTGAAAAATAAAAACTTATAAGTTTACATGTGCACATATAAACCCCATTAACTAGTGGATATATTCCTAAAAATATACCCAAACATAAAATGAACTCTTGTGCTTTCGCAGAAGTACTGAACTCTTATACTTATGCAGAAGTACTTACATCAAAAATAAAATTTGCAGTCGCAACTACTGAGATTTTCTTAAAATTATATTGCTTCACAGCCAAAACTACTTACAACAAGAGTTGTTGTTTTACTACTATTGTACTTTAGCCCAATTTCCTGTAATGCATACTACAGAGAAATTTTATATCACAACACCTATATACAGTATCACAGCTCGTATGCTCCGTACACATACTCCGGTGGGGTCTAGGGTGTCCTATGTTACACTGACTGCACCCCCTCCCCCCTTTTCTTAACCTAAACAATAAATGACTGAGAGGCCACCTAGACCCTCTGCCTTAAAGCTATACATGGCATGGAAGGTCTGTCTAGAGCTACTGACAGGTATCGAGTCAAAAACGTATGATTAGAGGACCATAGGTGCGTGGATGCTATGTCCTCAACAGAAAAATTCTTAAGGAAACGTAAAGAGGCCGCCCATTTGCGTAAATCGTGGGCTCTTCCCACGACGCCGGATTACTCTCTTTAATGACTTCGACTAGGAGAGAAGCTAGTTTTCGTTTCATTAAGCGTTGGCCCGTACTCGCTACCCATAAAGCACCCTGTTGATTCAGAGGTGCTACTCTCAAATATTTGGTTAGAGCTTGCACTGGACATAAATTATGGTGCACTTTTCCCCTTTTTAACGCCGGCACCGTGAACTCTGAAAAAACATGATCACTGTGTTCATTTTTGGCGATGAACGCCGGGGAAGGTGCAAAATGAATACACTCATTGAGCCTACCAAACCTTATGCAATTAGGTGTGTTGTTCATCGCCGCCAGCTCAGATACCCTGTGCCCGGTAGCCAAAGCCATAAGGAAAACTGCCCTTTTTAAAAGCAAGTCAAAATCTGCAGTATTTTGGTACAGACGGGAATGAAGTAAAGACAACGCCTTGTCCAGAGACCAGGTAGGCATGAGCTGACGGGGAGGTGGGCGGAGTTTAAAACATGCTCTCATGAAACCTTTTTCCTCCGCTAGTGGTATGGTTAGACCTGTAAGGTCAGAGAATGGCATCCTAATTGCTGTTAAGTGATTTTTTAACGTTACTACAGATAGACGTTTCTGCTCGAACAGATAGTTTAAATAATGAAAAACCAAAGCCACCGAAGGTACTGTTTGTTCTGTTCTAATTATCCAAGAAGTAAAGGACTGCCAGTGCGATTGATACTGTCTCTTTGTAGATTGGGTATATTGATTCATGAATTTATCGGTCACGTTTCTACCATACGGTGTTAGCCACTTGGCCTCCTGAATGTCCATAATGCAAAAGTCAGCGAGGTCTCTAGGTTGCCAATCGTGTCTAAGTGGAAACACCCGACCGGGAACGACACCGGGTTCGGGCACCACGTTTTCAATTGCTGGTACCACAACTGCGCCGGCCACAGGGGCGCGATTAACGAGACTACGCCCCGATAATCCCGTAGTTTGTTTACTACGTGGCACATTAGAGAAGCGTCTGGTGGCGGAAACAGATAAACGGAACTCCAAACGTTCCAGTCCGTCACCAGTGCGTCGGGTCCTCCCGCCGGCATTATTGTCCGGCGGGTGAGGTACAGCGGGAGTTTGTGAGTCTCCTCGGACGCAAACAGATCCACTTGTGGACAGTAAGGCTCCGCAATCATTTGGTCGAAAAAAAATTGCTGGAGCGCCCATTCTACCGTTGTGCTCTGTCTCCGAGACAGAGCGCCTGCCCAGACGTTTGCTACGCCTGGGAGATAAGATGCGTGAAGATGAATGTTCAGCTTGCCGGCTAGAACAAAAATAATTTCTGACACGTTTTGCAACTTCCGAGATCTCAGTTGACCCTTGTGTCTGAATGCAGTGAACCGCATTCAGATTGTCCATCCTGAAGGCCACCGATTTGTCCCGTAAAGTAGAGCCGTGAGCCTGAAGGAAATACAAGGGGACTAGTAACTCTTTGACATTGATGTGGGAGGTTTCTGAAAGGGACCAAAGCCCTTGACCCTGATGCCCGTGGTTTGACTGAAAGCCCCAACCTATCATTCCTGACGCATCCGTGTCTACCCATACCGTCGGCGGAGGAGAGGTCCATGACATGACCGAGTTCAATGTTTCCCTCTTCGCCCAGACCGCTAGTAAGCTGTGTATTAATTTTGGGGTGTGCCATAATGTTTCTGCCGGCAATAGTGGAAAAAATTTGTTGCCCTCCAATATTAAACGTTTGACTTTCAACCGGCCCAACTTTACAGTTAGTTGAATCCAGTTGAGAGAGCCGACCAGAGATTCCCAGACTCTCCGTGTCGTAGTCAGACTGTGAAGAAACATAAACAGTTTCTTGCGAAACCTGTTCCGATTGTCCACACTCTGACTCAGAGTGAGAGCAGCTGTGTCCCAGACCAGCCCTATCCACTGGACCACTCGTGAGGGAACAAAGTTTGACTTTACCGGGTTTACCTTGAACCCTAGAGATTTTACATGATTTAATGTGATGTTGACATGATTGATGCATAACTGTTCCGTCTCTGCCACCACCAGCCAGTCGTCTAGATACCACAAAATCCTGATCCCTTGTTCTAACAAGGGCATCAGGGCTTGCCGGACCAATTTCGTGAATAAGCGAGGTGCTAGGTTCAATCCGAACGGCATCCTCTGAAAGACATAAGTCTGATGCTTTATTCGTAAGGCCAAAAATCGTTGAAACCTTTTGTTTACCGGGACGTGCCAATACGCGTCTGTCAGGTCTAAAGAACACATCCACACTTCCGGCGGAAGTGTTAGCCTGATTTGATTCACTGTCAGCATCCTGAAGGAAACGTTGTGAATATGGAGGTTCAGATAAGACAGGTCTACGACCGGCCTCATCTGAACACTGTCCCTTTTGGGCACTAGAAAGAGTTTGGACGTAAATACTGGGTAATTTTGAGGGACCGGGATGATGACATTCTTGGCGATCATCTCTTGGATCAGTGACTCCACCTCTAATAAAACAAAATTTTCCTTTGTCGGCTGACGTAAGCGAGGTCGCCGGAGCCACTGCCAGGTGATGCCTTTGCGTGCCACCATCCTCGCCCATGTGTTTAATGGCCATGCGCGATGACACGCCCGGAACGACCCAGTTAGCAGACAAGGGTTCGCCGGCTGGACTACCCTCTGATCCACCCGCCGTAAGACTGGCCCTGGGAGTGAGAGAGACCCTAGTTTTTTGGTGGTGGTGGTGGTGTATGCTTTGATGACTGGCCGGGTTTGGCCGGAGATGGGCCCTGGCCTGGTCGTTGATACTTCTGTCCTTTATGATTACCTGAAAACTTTCCTTGCTTGTATCTGTACTGAGCCTGACTTTGGGTGGAAGAGGACTTAGGCAGATGAAATGGCTTTGCCCCACCAGGCTGAGCTTTTGCGACTGGTTTGGGCTTGGTAAAATTGAAAGCAGGTTTCTTAGATGGGGCGGGACTGTGCTTAAAGGCCTGAGCCATGTTGAACACTGCTTTCCACACCTCCGGGGACATTAAAGAGGCAGTTAGAACAGGGGACATAACTACTTGATTTGCAATCCTATCCGGGAGCTTCCTCACGAGAGACATCCTTAGATCTTGTCGTGCCCGCACCGCCTCTAGCAAGGCTGTACGGATATCCCCCAGTGACTGTATAGAAGTCTGGAGTAGCAAGCGTCTAGAGTCTAGACAGTTCGATAGCCTTTCGGACTTTCGCGTCCGCGATTGCCTGAGCAGATCTGAGCATAGACTTCGCTACCTGTTGTGTGACAATATACTGGGAAAACAGTCTATATGCTTTCCCACGTAGCCTAAACTCCCGGTCTAGGTGAGCAGTGGACGGTGTGGAAAAGGGATCTTTAAGCTCGCATAGATTAATTTTAGGGGCAGCTAAAAAATGCAAATAAAGCAGAGGGAACTCCGCCGGCAGAGAATACCGGCATAGAGAACCAAGAATGGCTTTCTTGTGGAATTTGGTGTGAAGATTTAGAGGTAAAAGTTGTTGCAAAGTTTTGAGCCTCCACTTCCCATTCCACCCAAGGACCCGGACCCAACTGCTCCACCTTCAAAACTGGATTTGCGGCTGTGTCTGTGAACGTCTTTAAACCTAACTCTGGTGTTAGAGCTGACAGTGCTTTTATATCATTGAAACCGTCATGCTTGGTCCAGTCCGAAAACAGTTTTGAAGCTGACGCAGGGGGTAGGGCAGGTGTAGAAGTATACACAAAATAATCATGGTGATAATAGTTAGGAATGGCCTTAATATTCACATCAAGTACATTCCCTAGAATATCTAAAGCACGTAACTTCCTAGATTTATTCCCTTGGATTACCCACTCACGTGGTACCGGAAGCTCCCCCGACATAGTGGACTGTGCTACCTCTGGCTTTGCTGGGAACATTGTTACCCATGACTCATCTGGCCCGTATAGGAGGGGCATAGCTCCCTTTCGGACCGGCGCTTTGTCTAAAGGGGGAGGATTTACATCTGCTACTACTCTCACATTGGAAGTAGTCAGTGCCGCCGAAGTTGGCCTAGTAACCATAGTAGGTGATACAGGGGGAGGGTGCGGAATTTGTGTCAAAGCAATAGAAGTAGCCAGTGGTCGGACATTCGATGCTGTCGTGGAAGCTCCCAAACCAACTGTGGGAGTCTCCTGCTGCTGACCAAAAAACTTAGTTAGTGCATTCGCTAGTAACCCATTAATTTCATCAGCTGTGACAAATTTAGCAGAGGATGAACTATGTGGCGAATCATTCCTACTCTGAGAGTCGTCCACCACTGAACCTGACTCTTGAATATCCATCTCAGAAATTATAGAACCCTCATCCCTTTCCCCCGGCCTTTCAGGAGAGGATTCCGCCGAAGCCGGGACCCCCTCATGCTGCCATGTTAAGTCCGGGATGGACGATGGGATCTCAGCATCCCAGTGGACGTCTGCCACTACCGTTGGTGCATAAGAATGATGTGAGCCGTCACGCCATGGCTGGGAGTACCTCCAAACTCCCCGGTCTTGGCCGGAACTCACTTGTGAGTTAGGTACCACACCAACTACTGAGCCCTCACTCGAGCCCTCTGGAGGGTTATAACTGCTGGTAGAACTCTCTAAAGCTGGTACATGTGAACTGGTAATAATATTAGGTGACACCTTGTCCGCCGGTATATCCCCCACCACAGTCTCTGACTCCACTCCCGACCTGTCAGATTGGACATGAGACATGTCGGGAGTAGAGGCAGAAAGCGAGGTACGAGGCTCCGGCGAATGCCTGGAGGTCTTTCGTACATGAGTATCCTTTTTAGAAGACTTGTGACTTCGCCTTGACTTTGATTTTCCCCTAGGACTATCCTTGGTCTTCTCCTCCTTGCACTTCTTTCTCGAAGGGGAAGTAGAGTGACTATGTGGCTGCTGTCGGAGGGGAGACCGTGACCTGGACCTCGATTTTGACTTGGAAGTTGTCGCCGGGGGTGTCGGCTCTCGAGGTCTCTTAGATGTGCCGGAGGAGAGAGTAAGCACTGTACCCTGCCCAGTCTCAGTCAACTTACGCACATTTACTTTACTTCTAGAATGGGGATGTTTAAGTGGGGGATACTGAGCAATCAATCTGTCCCACAGAACTACGTTATCACACTGCAGAGCTTTATGAGCCACTGAAGTAGCATAAGTAGATAAAAGCTGTTTGACCTCACACAATGCAACTGCCGCGGCCAAATTATCTTGTTGTAAGACTTTAGTACTCAATTGACTACAAAAAGTACAATTCTTCGTCACCCACAGACCCCTTGACCGGTCCAAGCATTTGACGCATCTGATGCATAGAGTATGGGCAAAAATAGGGATCCCTGAACAGGAGGGTGTTAAGCACAGAGCAAAAACAGGGTCTAGTGGCACCATGACAGAGACTGGGAAGAGCTAACCCACCCCCGGGCTCCTTCTGGTCCTCTGTTGACCCGCCGGAACTCCGCCCTGGAAAAAATTTCCAGGAATTAATGCTCATAAGGTTACCCCAAAATGTTCTAACACAAGTGTTAATGAACCGCCGGGCAACAAGACGTAATACACCACTATTACCTCTTGTTACCCTGTAGGTTCTTATGTAAAGATTTTAGAATATCTTTACTTGTCCAAAAGATTTAAGCACATCCTCCGACATAATATAGAGACGAGCATGTCGTTATAAATGACGCAGTCTTCCCAGTGGTTGTTTGGCCACCGGAAACCCATATTAAGACGCCGGCCTCCTTATAATATCGCAGTTAAAAAGGGGGTAAGCCTATCTTAAACGTTGATTGATCTGACTTCTCTCGAAGCCTTCATAGATCGCCGTATTTTGAAGGCCTCGATACCCAATTGTATCCCTCAATTGTCTGGCTAACTCCACCGAATTGCAAATCCATTAATCCCACCTCCCCAAGGTTCAACCGCCGGGTGTGAAAGTAATTTAAATGTTAACCCCAATTGTTCCTATCCCCACTTCTTTGCAAAAGATCGCCGGGGTGGAAAGACCAAACAAACAAAACAGCCTACAGTGGACTCTCGCATCTAACGCATTTTGATCTAGCAAATTTGCATCTAACGGCCCTTTTGGAGCTCTACCCTATCTCAATCTAACGAACCAAAATCCATATCTAACGGCAATTATTCTGGGTGCCCGGTATCAATTTTCCAAATTTCCCGCCGATCCCTAAAATTTCCCGCCAAATAGGCCTACCGTACTGAGCTAAGTGGCGTCCCTCCCTCCTCCCTCCCTCCCCGTCACTGTCGTCAGTCCAGTCCGCGCCGCGCCTTAGGCCTACATTACTGAACCCAACTCAATCTTTTGTTGTGTTACTCGCCCCAACCTTAAGCTTGTTTTGTGTTATGCCTTTTGTGATGTCAACCCAATCCTCAGGTACTGGAGAGGGGAGTGGTGAGAATGGAAATATGCATGAAAGAAAGACAAAAGTACCAGTGAAGAGGGTTACGCGTGTTGGAAAAAAAATGAATAAATATACGGCAGAGGATAAAGCGAAAGTGATTGAACTAATTGAAAAAGGTCTCAAGAACTGCGAGATAGTGAAAATAACTGGGTTTCTCGAGGGGACAGTGCGTAACTTTAAGAGTCAGAAAACTAAAATTAAAGCCAGCCTATCTGTTGCAAAGACGTGTTTTAGTGGCAATGTTAAGAGAGGGAGGCGGTGGTGGAGGTGAGGAGGTGCGCGGCGCTTACCAGTTAGCCTAGCCTCCCTGCTCGGATATCTTCGACATCGTCTAACCTACACACTTCATTATTCACTCACAGGTTGGTTTATTATTAATTCTTCTTATAATTAATATATTACATGATTTTAATATATTTGATGTCACAAAATAGCACTCGGAAGGGCAAAAATAGGTAAAAATGGGGACTCTGTCTAAATTTTGGCACCAATTACCATTTTTCCCATTAGTTTATGTATTTATATCTAACGAATCTGGATCTAACGCAATTTTTTTGGCACCTATTATTCGTTAGATATGAGATCTTACTGTAGTTTTTAAATGGCTTTGCAAAAACCGGGAAAAACTATACTCCACCGGTGTCCGCATGAACACCTAGTGAAACGGGTATAGCCATCCCGCCGGGAATCACATAGTAAGCGTGAACACAGGCTCCACCTCAGAGGCTCAGTCCTGGAGAGCCCTCAGCCCACCACTCGCCGGGGGAAACTAGCCTATTTTAACCACGCGTGATATAAAACTCGGCAACCAGCCGGATTTTCTCGGTGCAATCGAAAAAAAAACGCCGGAAAAGGCAACCAACCGGATTTTCTCGGAGCAATCGAGAAAACCCGCCGGAAAAGGCAACCCACACTAGCCAGATGCAATCTGAGAAACACAATTAGGCCCCGGATTAAGCCAAAACACAACTAATCCATGACACACATGACACGGTATTACATATTTAAATCATAAATCCATAACACTTGTACAGTACATGTAAAAAGCTACGAGCGGCTGGCTAGGCCTAAGCAGACGGAAATAACACTTAATCACGTCGTAATATAAACAAAAAGCACTGTAACATATCACAACAGGAACAACCGCCATCACCACATCGTAGAAAAAAAATCCCGGGAGAGGGAAGCACTGACTCGGGACCTAGAAAAAACTTCACTAAGTGAAGAAAAATACGCTATGAACGTCAGTAAACAAACAATAAGGCAACTTCATCAGAAAGATAAGAAGAAGCCTGATAATGCGTAGTTAAAGCCAACTAAATAACTAGGCCAGCTAGCCGCGAAAAATGTAACACGCGTCCACCACGGGACCACGAGGGTACACCCGAAATAGGTGTCCCAAACACACGACCCAAATACACTGCACTGCGGGAAACCCGTCCCTGACACTCTTGCTACGCATATCCTAACCTTACTCGATACATCCCAGAGTAAACAAATGAGAAAAAACTCACTAGGGACGCAGCAAATGCGGAACCAGCGGAGCGTGGGGAGACACGTCAGGGCAGGTTGAGCGCAGAGCAGAGAAGGAAGTATGACGCCTGAAGTCAGCGTCTGGTCAAATATCCACACAAGTACATCCACGAGTATATGGAAAGCTTATGAATAGTTATTCTTATTTTCTTTTTATTTTTTATTTTTTACGAAGTTTTTTCGTAGTGAGAACCCAATTTCATAATCACAGAACCATGAGTGAGGTTGTGTGCACTCATGATGAAGGCTCCTCAATTTTTTATTCTCTGCGCGGTAGATTCAAACTACGGTAAATGAGCGTTTGAAGAGTAGGCCTTATGTAATAGGCATAATCGTCAATGATGGTGGAGCCACTAATAAATTATGGCGCCCGCAAGGGTGCACCAGAAAACTAAAACATTCTTCATTTATATATAGTTTTTTATTTATTCAAACAATAACAATATTACGAAAATATGTAATATTCATCCAGTAACACGATACTACTAAAGTACTACTGTACTACACACACACACACAGAACTGAGAGAATTACCATATGAGGAGAGATTAAAGAAATTAGATTTACCATCTCTAAGGGATAGGAGGGAGAGAGGTGATATGATTATGATGTACAAATGTGTGAGAGGACTTGAGAAGGTGGACAAGAAGGATTATATTTGAAAGATAATGGTAGAACTAGGGGACATAGATATAAGCTAATGAAAATCCAAAGGAGAAGTGAGAAAGTATAGTTTCCCTTACAGAAGTATAAGTAAATGGAATCAGTTAGAAGATGAAGTGGTGTGTGCAAAAAACATTCATATTTTTAAGGCAAAGTTAGATAATTGTAACTCAGGAAGCGGGACAATAAGAGCCTAAAAAGCTCAACTCCTGTATACTACAAATAGGTAAATACAACACACACACATACAGAGAGAGAGAGAGAGAGAGAGTTGGGAGGAGGGAGGAGGGAGTGAGGGAGGACGGACGAGTACTGCACACGACGCTTACCGGTACTTGTTGAGGACGAAAGTTTCCACCCCGGACTGGTCGTTCTCGTTCACCAGTGCAGTTGGTGTGTATCTGTTGCGTGGGTAGAGTGCTGCACAGTGTTGCTAAACCATTGCATATTCAGCACTTGTGTTTTTGTCCACATTGATTTCATTCATAATAAAGAACAGTAATGGCTTCTAGTTCAAAATACTACAAATAGGTAAATACAACACACACACATACAGAGAGAGAGAGAGAGAGAGAGAGAGTTGGGAGGAGGGAGTGAGGGAGGACGGACGAGTACTGCACACGACGCTTACCGGTACTTGTTGAGGACGAAAGTTGCCACCCCGGACTGGTCGTTCTCGTTCACCAGTGCAGTTGGTGTGTATCTGTTGCGCGGGTGGAGTGCTGCACAGTGTTGCTAAACCATTGCATATTCAGCACTTGTGTTTTTGTCCACATTGATTTCATTCATAATAAAGAACAGTAATGGCTTCTAGTTCAAAGAAACTAAGTCACAATTACACCTTTCGTAAGGAATGGGAAGAAACCTATTTTTTCGTCAATTTGAGAGAAGTGTGTGTGCTTAATTTGTCATGCTACTGTTGCAGTATCCAAGAAAAGCAATGTAGAGAGGCATTTTGTTACACTTCACAAAAATTATGATACTAAATTATAGGTTTGAGTTCCGGAGGGAAGAAGGAAGACCTAATATTTAGTAGTGGCCTCGGAATCATTGACGATATGCCTTAAACAGTAATGGCACTCTTTGAACCCAAAAGTCAGCTGTTCAAATCACCCGCGTCAGAGTGTAAGAGACCAAACATCGTAAGCGTACGCTCATATTCACTTACGGAATCGTCCTTATGATCGGGAGCTCACTACGAATAAACTTAGTAAAAAATAATAAAAATAAAAATATTAGAACCACTAATCTGCTATGCTTCCCATCGTGTGGATGTTGATAGTGTGGGTGTGCCCACAGACGCTGAAGCGTCAAGCGCCATTCTTCCTTCACTGACATAATAATAATAATAATAAGCATGTTACTTATTTCTCACAAGTGCCAATTTTTCCGCAGAATTCACCGGCGCTCGAAAACGATTACTTAAAAACATCAGAGACAAATGGGAAGGGGATGGAAGGGACGGCCGGAATCGCCAATGATTCTGGGGCCACTACTGAATATTAGGTTTTCCTTCTTTCCTCCGGGACTCAAACCTATAATTTATTAGTGGCCCCTCCATCATTGACAATATGCCTGATATCTCAAGACTGGAGGGGGACATTCGTGACAAATATCAAACCACTAACAAATCAATAATAGGATGAAACTAAACCCGATATAGAGTTCTAACTTATCTTTATTTTTGTATACACAATACAGAAAAATATAAAAGATATACAAGTAGCGTACTTAAAGAAATACCTGTGTGCAACCAATTTCTGAAATTATAGGATAGGAATTGTAGAAAAGTTGCATGTCATAATCTATTGATTGCATGTATAAAAACAGATCACTTAAATGTACACAACAATGTAACTGTTATTAATAAAATCTTTGTCTATGAATATATATTCTTATACCATACATACATACAACATACAATAGTTTAGCGTCATTTTTCCATTGCATGCATTGTAACGGCTTAAACGGGGTTGCCTTTCAGTAGTTGGAGTGTACTGTAGTACAATAAAGTCCTGCCACAGCACTGCCCCACCAAGTCAGCACCATATACAAAATATTCTTTTACTCGTAACTATATTGCAAGTTCCTGAGTAACCTTATGATAATGAGTATCACAAAATATTTGGTGATGTATCCACAAAACAAAAACAAAAGATTATAGGTTTGAGTCCCGGAGGGAAGAAGGAAAACCTAATATTTAGTAATGGCCCCGAAATCATTGACGATATGCCTATTACATAATTGCCCTCTTTCAAGCCCTAGCGTCAGCTCGTTTGAAACATCCGCCACAGGGAGAAAGAGAAGCCACGTCATAAGCGTACGCTAATTCTCTTATGGAATCGTCCTTATGATTGGGTACTCACTACGAAAAAACTTCGTAAAAAATAAAAAAGAAAAGTTTACTTAAATTAAGAAATGCTATAATTAAGCTTCCCAACTTTGTGGATGTCTTCCGTGGATTCTTATCCGAGACGCTGATCAGCCTAGTGTCATACCTCCTTCAATGATATATCAAGACATCAACGAATGGGAAGTGAATGGAAGGGAGGGCCTTCATCGTCATTTATTTTGGGGCCACTACTCATTATTAGGTTTTCCTTCTTCCCTCCGGGACTCAAACCTATAATTTATTAGTGGCCCCTCCATCATTGACGATATGCCTGATATCTCAAGATTGGATGGGGACATTCGTGACAATATCTAAAACCACTAACAAACCAACTATAGGTTGAGAAAAGACACTCAAAAAAGCACTCTTAAATTTATTGTTTATATACGATATTTGGTATAAAAATAGAAAAGCAAAGTAGACCGCGCACTTCAAAGATAGTCTACTTATACATAACCACACAGGTACATGTAGGTAATGAATATCACATTTGAGATTCACTAAAATAATGTTCAAGAATATTTTTTCTTTGACAAAATAACGATACTATTCTGATTCTCATTAGATGTCAGAGTTTCTATGAAGGACAAAAGTATTTGATCACAAGTACAGTATTTGTACCTTAAAATTAACTTGTACGTATAACTACTGTACTGTATATGCTTGTACAACATATTGCATATATCTCATAGTTGCAACTATTATTAATATACAGGTATATCACTTAAAATTAAAATGTTATCTGGAACTGTAGAACAATACAACAGTTCAACAATATTAAGTATCACAGCTCGTATACTCATCACATATCCGGCGGAGGGTCTGAAGGTCTTAGCTCTCCAGTACCCTCCCCCCCCCCCCTCTTTTTACTTAAAATAAACTTAAATCTATCAGCACAAAGACCAATTTAGATCCGTTGACGTAATGCCACGCAGGTGAGCTGTGCTCTGTCCAAGGCCACAGACAGGTACAGTAGCGCATCAAAAAAGTATGATTAGACGCCCAGAGGCGCGTATTAGCAATATCTTCTACCGAAAAGTTTTGTAGGAATCTTAATGACACTGCCCACTTTCTAATATCGTGGGCTCTCCCCACTATACCGGGGTTACTTTCCTTAATAACCTCGACCAGCAAAGACGCTAACTTCCTTTTCATGATGCGCTTACCTGTACTATTAACCCAGAGAGTTCCCGTTGCTTAGGTTGGGATACTCTCAAGAACTTAAGAAGAGCTTGTACTGGGCATAATAAATTATGTGTATCCCCTCGCTTTAGCGCCGGGATCGTGAAATCAGAAAAAACATGATCACTATGCTAATTTTTAGCTACAAAAGTGGGTGACAGCGCAATTTGTACACTGATATTGCGTCGTCCAAACCTGAAACAATTAGGTTCGTTGCTCATCGCCGCCAGCTCAGATACCCGGTTACCTGTGGCCAAAGCCATAAGGAATACAGCCTTCTTTAAGGTTGAATCAAAATCTGGAGTGCGATTATACTTTGGAGAATGAAATTAAGACAAAGCTTTGTCTAGCGACCAGGTAGGCATGAGCTGACGAGGTGGTGGGCGGAGCTTAAAACAGGCACACATAAAACCTGTCTCCTCCGCTTGTGGTACAGATAGACCCGTTAAGTCATAAAAAGGGGTTCTAATAGCTGACAAATGTTTTTTTAGTGTTACTACGGAAAGGCGTTTTTGTTCAAATAAATAGTCCAGGTATTTGAAAATTAAAGCTACAGATGCTTCGGTTTGAGCTGTTTCCACTATCCAGGTTGTAAAAGATTTCCAATGTGACTGGTATTGACACCTGGCAGATAGAGTGTACTGATTTAAAAATTCATTAGTTACACTTTCACCCTAAAGAGTTAACCATTTTGCCTTTTGAATGTCCAAAATGCAAAAGTCAGCGAGGTCTCGAGGTTGCCAATTGTCTCTTAAGTGGAAGTGCGAGATCGGGAGTAACACCGGGTTCTCGCACCACGTCTTCAACTGGTGGTACCACACCTGAGCAAGCCACAGTGGCGCTATAATCGAAACTATGCCCCGATAATCTCGTAGTTTGCGAACTACCTGACACATGAGTGATGCGTCTGGAGACGGAAACAGATAGATGGAATTCCACCTGTTCCAATCCTCCAACAAGGCGTCTTGACCCCCCGCCGAAGTTACTTCCCGGTGGGTTAGGTAGATAGGAAGTTTGTTGTTTTCCTTGGACGCGAATAAATACACTTGTGGACGGTACGGCTCTGCAATCATCTGATTGAAGATGGTTTGCTTGAGCGACCATTCTACTATTGTGCTCTGTCTCCGGGACAGAGCGTCTGCCCAGACATTGGCCACGCCTGGCAGGTATGATGCGTAAAGATAAATGTTCAGCTTGTCTGCCAGAACAAAAATCTTTTTCGACAATTCTAGCAATATCCGAGACCTCGTTGACCCCTGTTTTTGGATGCATGTTACTGCATTCAAATTGTCCATTAGATTGGCTAGTGATTTCCCTTGTAACGTGTAACCGTGAGCCTGAAGGAAAATTAAGGGGACTATTAACTCTTTCGCGTTTATGTGAAAATTGTCGGACTGAGACCAAATCAGAATCACCTGATGACCTAGGCTCGACTGATAACCCCAGCCTATTGTCCCTGAAGCTTCTGTGTCTATCCATACCGTGGGTGGAGGAGACGTCCACGTCATTATTGAATGCAATATTTCCTGCCTCGCCCAAACCGACAGTAAGTTGTGGATTAATGTCGGAATTCGCCATAACTTTCCCGCCGGCAACAGCGGGAAATGTTAGTTTCCTTCCAAGATTAATCTCTTTACTTTCAACTGGCCCAACTTTACAGTAAGTTGAATCCAGATGAGAGAGCCGATCAGAGACTCCCACTTCTTTCTCGTGGTTGTCAGATTGTGGAGAAAATGGGAGGTTTGACGACCTCCCAAATAATCAAATAAGGAAAACCTCCTATTTGGTAGTAGTCTCGGAGTATCCAAAGTAGGGCTTATAAGTTCAGCCGCTGGGACAGCGGGCCGATTTATCGGTACAACTGTACTACATGTGCAGTCCAATATCTTCTAGAGTAGCACCTAAAATCTCTACTAGGTACGTTGTACACACTTCGAGACTACTTATTGAGAATAGAAAATAAAAAAAGTAGGGTAGAAAAAATTAAAATAGTTGCCCACTCAATCTAGCTTCCCTCTGGATGCCTGCACGAACTCAACATACCTGCCCTCAGCCAGGTACAACCATCAAGGTATCAAGTAATCAGACTAGATTGGATGGGCAGGGGTTAGGCGTGAGGGTGGGATATTCTGTCGTTGGATACTCCGAGACTACTACCAAATAAGAGGTTTTCCTTATTTGGTTATTTGGGAGGTCAAACCTCCCAATTTAGTAGTAGTTTCTATGTTATCCAATGTAGGGCTTGAATCCCAAGTCGGAGGCGGACATCCAAGCAGCAAAAACCAAACCTAAGTATAATTAGCTTATCAAGAAAAGAAACAATAAACCTTGTTGTTTATTAGAAAAAAAGAGTGTAACTACATGGTGCATATTAAGATAATGTAGTTACATGTGTATCAATTTAAAAAGCATCAATATTATAGGTTTGACTCCTGTAAGGAGATAAAGAAAACCTAATATTTAGTAGTGGCCCCGTAATCATTGACGAACATGCCTATTACATAAGGCACCCTCTTCAAACACTCATCCGCCGTAGTTTGAATCTACCGCGCAGTGGATTGTGTGGATCTTTGACCAGACGCTGACTCAGGCGTCATTCTTCCTTCACTGACATATCAAGTAAACCAAAATCCTTAATACATCAACGAATGGGAAGGGGATGGTCGGGAGGGCCCCAGGCGTCAATGATTACGGGGCCACTACTAAATTATAGGTTTGACTCCTGTAAGGAGATAAAGAAAACCTAATATTTAGTAGTGGCCCCGTAATCATTGACGAACATGCCTATTACATAAGGCATCCTCTTCAAACACTAATCCGCCGTAGTTTTGAATCTACCGCGCAGAGCATTTAAAAACTGAGGAGCCTTCATCATGAGCGCACGCGACCTCACTCATGGCTTCAGTCATTATGAATTGGGTTCTCACTACGAAAAAACTTCGTAAAAAATAAAAACAAAAAGAAAATAAGAATAACTATCCAATAAGCTTTCCATCATATCGTGGATGTACTTGTGTGGATTTCTGACCAGACGCTGATTCAGGCGTCATTTCCTTCACTGACATATCAAGTAAACCAAAATCCTCAATACATCAACGAATGGGAAGGGGACGGTCGGGAGGGCCCCAGTCGTCAATGATTACGGGGCCACTACTAAATATTAGGTTTTCTTTATCTCCTTACAGGAGTCAAACCTATAATTTATTAGTGGCCCCTCCATCATTGACGAACATGCCTGATTTCTAAGACTGGAGGGGGACATTCGTAATCATATCATAACTCTAGAAAAGCAGATAATAAAAACAACCACATAGTATTCTTACTTTGAAAATATATTTAACAACGGCGTAGCCGAAAAAATACAAGAAAAAGGGGGTTCAGGCAGGTGCGTGCTTCAAAGAAGCCTGCCTGACAAAAAATGGGTAACCCTGAAGATTCTGAACACAGATCTGTAGTTACAAAGGCACCCCACTCAACGAGTGGTGACAAAAAAATAACAAGTTATAAGTTTATATGTGCACATAATAAACCCCAACATAAACTTGGAGATAAATTGCAAAGGAACTCCATTATTCTAAAATTAAATTGCTTTCGCAGCTAAACTACACTAACAACACCGTTGTTTTGTACTTAACATTGTACTAGCACAATTTCTCACTGAGAAATTTTCATATCACATTTTAACCTTAAATTGTATCACAGCTCTCATACTCCGGCGGGGTCTAGGGTGTCCTATGTCAACTGACTGCACCCCCCCCCCCCCCCCTTTCCCATGAAAGTAAACAAAAGTGACTGCAGGGCCACCTAGACCCTCTGCCTTAAAGCTATACCTGGTAAGGAAGGTTTGTCTAGAGCAACTGACAAGTATCTAGACAGAAACGTATGATT
This sequence comes from Paralithodes platypus, assembly GCA_032716605.1. NCBI lineage: Eukaryota > Metazoa > Arthropoda > Malacostraca > Decapoda > Lithodidae > Paralithodes > Paralithodes platypus. The sequence goes on from CM064484.1 coordinate 42,142,752, forward strand.
AGACGCCCACAACTGCGTGGACGCTATGTCTTCAACTGAAAAAAATTTAAGGAAACGTAAAGAGGCTGCCCATTTGCGTAAATCGTGGGCCCGACCCACAACGCCGGGATTACTTTCTTTAATGACTTCTACCAGAAGAGAGGCTAATCGCCGTTTAAGTAAGCGTTTACCCGTACTTGCTACCCATAAAGCACCTTGGGGGTTTTGAGGAGCTACTCTCAAATATTTGGTTAGAGCTTGCACTGGACATAAATTATGATGCACCTTTCCCCTTTTTAACGCCGGCACCGTGAACTCAGAAAACACGTGTGCACTATGCTCATTCTTGGCTACAAAACCTGGGGAGGGTGCAATGGAAATACATTCATTAAGTCTACCAAACCTAAGACAATTAGGTGTGTTGCTCATCGCCGCCAGCTCAGACACTCTGTTTCCGGTGGCCAAAGCCAAAAGGAAAACCGCCTTTTTTAAGAGTAATGCAAAGTCTGCAGTATTTTGGTACAGACGAGAGTGAAGCAAAGACAAAGCTTTGTCCAGAGACCAAGTAGGCATGAGCTGACGGGGAGGTGGGCGGAGTTTAAAACATGCTCTCATAAAACCTGTTTCCTCCGCTACCAGTATGGAAAGACCCGTAAGGTCTAAAAAGGGCACTCTAATCGCAGTTAAGTGATTTTTTAATGTTACCACAGATAAACGTTTCTGCTCAAACAGATAATTCAAATAATTAAAAACTAATGCCACTGAGGGTACAGTTTGTTCTGTCCTAACGATCCAAGAAGTAAAGGCTTGCCAATGTGATTGATACTGTCGTTTTGTAGACTGAGTATATTGATTAAGTAATTTATTGTCACATCTCTACCGTATGGTGCTAGCCACTTGGCCTCCTGAATGTCCATAATGCAAAAGTCAGCGAGGTCGCTAGGTTGCCAATCGTGTCTAAGTGGAAATACCCGACCGGGAGTGATACCGGGTCCGGGCACCACATTTTCAATTGCTGGTACCACAACTGCGCCGGCCACAGTGGCGCGATTAGCGAGACTAAGCCTCGATAATCTCGTAGTTTGTTCACTACGTGGCACATTAGTGACGCATCTGGCGGTGGAAACAGATAGATGGAGCTCCATCTGTTCCAGTCTGTCACTAGGGCGTCTGGCCCCCCTGCCGGCGTTTTCGCCCGGCGGGTGAGGTATAGAGGGAGTTTGTGAGTCTCCTCGGACGCAAAAAGATCCACTTGTGGATGGGAGAGCTCTGCAATCATTAGGTTGAAAATGGGTTGCTTGAGCTCCCATTCTACTGTCGTGCTCTGTCTCCGGGACAGAGCGTCTGCCCAGACGTTCGCTACGCCTGGGAGATAAGATGCGTGAAGATAAATATCTAGACTGTTGGCTAGAGCAAAAATCTCTTCCGACACGTTTAGCAACTTCCTTGACCTCGTTGACCCTTGTTTCTGAATACAGTGGACTGCATTCAGATTGTCCATTCTGAAGGCCATCGACTTGCCCCGTAACGCCGGGCCGTGAGCCTGAAGGAAATACAAGGGGACTAGTAATTCTTTGACATTGATGTGCGAGATTTCTAAGTGGGACCAAAGCCCCTGACCCTGGTGCCCCTGATTTGACTGAAATCCCCAACCTATTGTGCCTGACGCATCCGTGTCTACCCATACCGTTGGTGGAGGAGAGGTCCATGACATTATTGAGTGCAATGTTTCCCTCTTCGCCCAGACCGCTAGTAAGGTGTGGATTAATTTCGGGATGGGCCATAATTTTCCCGCCGGTAAGAGCGGGAAATATTTGTTGCCTTCCAATATTAATCGTTTTACTTTCAACCGGCCCAACTTGACAGTTAGTTGAATCCAGTTGAGAGAGCCGACCAGAGACTCCCAGACCCTTCGCGTCGTAGTCAGACTGTGAAGAAACCTGAACAGTTTCCTGCGAAACCTGTTGCGATTGTCCACACTCTGACTCAGAGTGAGAGCGGCGGTGTCCCAGACCAGCCCTATCCACTGAATTACTCGTGAGGGCACAAGGTTTGACTTTACCAGATTTACCTTGAACCCTAGAGTTTTGACATGATTTAAAATGATATTGACATGTTTTATGCATAATTGTTGTGTCTCTGCCACCACCAGCCAGTCGTCCAGATACCACAACACTCTGATCCCCTGTTTTAACAATGGCATCAGGGCTTGCCGGACTAGTTTTGTGAATAATCGAGGTGCCAGGTTCAAGCCGAACGGCATCCTCTGAAAAAAAAAATTTTGGTGCCTGATCCGTAAGGCCAAAAACCTTTGAAATCTTTTGTTGACCGATACGTGCCAATAAGCGTCTGTCAGGTCTAGTGAACACATCCAACCTCCCGGCGGAAGTGTTAGCCTGATTTGGTGTACTGTTAACATTCTGAAAGATTCGTTGTGAATGTGAAGATTCAGATAAGACAGGTCTACGACCGGCCTCATCTGAACACTGTCCCTTTTGGGAACCAAAAATAGTTTGGACGTGAATACAGGGTAATTTGGGGGGACCGGGATGATGACATTCTTGGCAATCATTTCCTGGGCTAGTGACTCCACCTCTAAAGAAACAAAATTCGCCGTTGTCGGCTGACGTAATCGAGGTCGCCGGAGCCACTGCCAAGTGATGCCTTTGCGTGCCACCATCCGTGCCCAAGTGTTTAACGGCCATGCTTGGTGACACGTTCGGAACGACCCAGTTAGCAGACAAGGGTTCGCCGGCTGTACTACCCTCGGTTCCTCCGGCCTTAAGGTAGGCGCCGGGAGTGAGAGAGACTTTAGTTTTTTGATGGTGGGGTTGGTGCTGGCCGCTTCGCCGGCTGGCTGGTGTTGGCCGAAGACTGGCCCTGACCTGGTTTATTTTGGCCGCGTCCTCTCTGACCTGAAAACCTACTCTGTCTATGCCTGTACTGACCCTGGGGGGAGTGGGAGGACTTAGGCGGAAGAAAAGGTTTAGATCCCCCTGGCTGAGCTTTAGTAGTAGGCCTGGGTTTGGGGAAGTTAAATGCAGGTTTCTTAGAAGGGGTGGGACTGTGCTTAACGGCCTGTGCCATATTGAACACCGTTCGCCATACTTCAGGGGACATTAAAGATGGAGTAAGTACTGGTGACATCACCACCTGGTTAGCAATGCGATCAGGTAGCTTGCGAACTAACGACATCCTAAGATCTTGTCGTGCTCGCACCGCCTCAAGCAAGGCGGTGCGTATGTCACCTAAGGATTGGATTGACGACTGAAGAATCAGTCGCCGGGATAACTCAACCGATCTTCGAGCATCCGCGTCTGCGATTGCCTGAGTGGACCGTAGTAAAGACTTAGCCACCTGCTGAGATACTATGTACTGTGAAAACAGGCGAAAAGCTTTTCCCCGTAGCCTAAATTCTCTGTCTAGGTGAGTAGGGGTAGGGGTAGTGAACGGGTCCTTCAGTTCACAAAGATTAATCTTAGGGGCAGCTAGGAATGCAAACAAAGCTGACGGGACTCCGCCGGCAGAACCCACCGGCATGGAGAACCATGAATGTGTATCTTGAGGGATCTGGTGGGAAGATTTAGAAGTGAAAGTGGTTGCAAAGTTTTGAGCCTCTACCTCCCAATCCACCCAAGGTCCTGGACCCAACTGTCCCACCTTCAAAACTGGATTAGCTGCGTCGTCTGTGACGGTCTGTAAATCTAGTTCAGGAGTAAGAGCTGACAGAGTCTTAATATCATTAAACCCATCCAGCTTAGACCAGTCTGAAAATAGTTTTAAAGCTGAGGCAGGAGGTAAACCAGGCTTAGAAGCATACACAAAATAATCCTGGTGATAATAACTAGGTATAGCCTTGATGTTTACGTCCAGAACATTACCCAAGGCATCCATGGCCCTTAATTTCTTTGATTTGTTGCCCTGGATAAACCACTCACGCGGTACCGGGAGTTCCCCTGACAAGGTAGGTTGGGCAAGCTCTGGTTTAGAGGGGTTCAAAAGAACCCATGACTCGTCTGGCCCATAAAGCAGGGGCATAGCTACCTTTCTAAGAGGCGCTTTGTCTAGAGGGGGTGGATTGACATCCGTTACGACCCTGACATTTGAAGTTGTCAATGCCGCCGTAGCAGGCTTAGTGCTCCTTGCAGGTGACAGAGTAGGAGGGTTAGGAATCTTAGATAAATCAATTGACGTCATCAGAGGCCGTACCGTAGAACTTGTCGAGGGAGCCCCCAAGTCCATTGTGGGGTTTTCCTGTTGTTGACCAAAAAATTTAGACAAAGCATGAGTAAGCAACCCATCAATTTCTTGTGCTGTAACAAACTGGTTTGATGAAGAACTTACAGGTGAATCATTATTATCCCGTGCGGCGTCCAAGCCTGAGCCTGACCCTTGTCCTTCCATATCCGAAATTATTGAAACTTCGTCTTTTTCCTCCCGATCCTCCTGAGAAGACCCCGCCGAGGCAGGGGTACCTTGTTTCCAAGATAGGTCTGGGATAGAGGATGGGATCGCCGCGTCCCTGTGGACGTCGGCTACTGTGTGACTCGTATGAGTCGGACGTGGGTGGTCAGACCCTGGTTGAGCAAACCGCCAAACACCGAGGCCCTGGCCTACGCTCTCTTGAGAGTCTAAAACATTCTCAATTATTGACCCTCCTGAACTTTCCATTTCCAGGGTTAAAATATTAATTGGCAAATGCTCTTTAGGGACAGGCGCTGCACTGGACTCTGAGGCCGTAACACAAACTCTGTCAGGTGTAGAGGTACGATGAGATGCACTAGACTTAGGGGAATGTCGAGAGGACTTCCGATGTGAATCCTTTTTGGAGGATTTATGGCTGCGGTGTGACCGCGAACTAGTCTTAGATCTGGAGGATTCTCCGCCGTGACCACTGGTGGAACCTTCCGTCTTACTCTTCTTACTCGCCGGTGAAGAGGCACGACTAGATGACTGGTGTCTGAGAGGTGACCTTGACCTAGATCTCGCCCGCGACGAGGAGGCGGATGCCGGGGGTGTAGGCTCTCTCGGGCGTTTAGGTGTAGTCGCAGACGATACAGAACCCTGACTAGTCTCCGTCGGCTTAATACTCGTGACTCTAGAGGAACGTTTAGGGGGAGGGTGTTCTGACAGCAATCTATCCCAAAGTGGGACGTTGTCACATTGAAGTGACTTATGCGCGACAATGGTAGTGTAGGCCGACATCTGTTGTCGAACCTCTCTCAACGCTACCGCCGCGGTCTTATCATTCTCACAAAGGACTTTAACAGCTAATTGGGAGCAAAAGGAACAATTATGCATAACCCAGAGACCCCTTGAACGGTCTAGACATTTAACACACCTTATGCAAAGGGTGTGTGCAAAAATAGGGATACCAGCACAAGTAGGGGTAATGCACAGGGCAAAAACTGGGGCCACGGTAGCCATGACAGAGACTGGTGGGTAAAAACTACCGCCGGGTCTGTATTGGTCCGCCGGAGCTCAGCTCTGGAAAAAAAAAAAAAATTCCAGGAATTAATGCTCATAAGGTTAATCCAACATGTTCGCACACAAGTGTTAATAACCCGCCGGGTAACGAGATGCAAAGACACAACTAACACATCTCGCTACGCGGCGGGGTGTAAAAAATCTAAACAAATCTTTTGCTAAAGAAAGTGAAGAATACCCTCTGATATAATGGTCCAGCATGGCACTTATAGTCTCTTGGAGGAGGTGACTGTCTCAAGATTCAATTTTGTAACAAAGCAACCCCCCATAAAGACGCCGGCCCTTGAAATATTTTAGTAGAATAGCCCAGGGCAGGATGATACGAGATCTGATGTTTAACGAATTGTCACAAAAGATCGCCGTAAGTTAGAAGGCGGCGATACCTAATTGTATCACTAAATTAAGGGGTTTAAATCGAAATTGAATTTTGTAAATTCCTTAGTTCCTCCACCTAGGAGCACCCGCCGGGTGTGAGAATCGATATTTAACCTAATTGAACCTTCAATCGCCGTAAGAGTCAAGGCAGCGATACACAGAGTATCACTAAAATGGATTGGTTAACTAACTGAAAGACATAAGTCGTTCATCCCACCCTACCCAGGTGCACCCGCCGGGTGAGAAGTTTAAAAGTTAACCCCATAAGTTCCTGTCCCCACTTCTTTGTAAAAGATCGCCGGGGAGGAAAGCCTAAACAACAGCTAGGTTTTTCATGTGGTTGTCGTAAACCAGGTAGAAAAACTCCCAAAACGTATGTCCACAAGAACGCCGTTTTATATGGATGGGTACAGCCATCCCGCCGGGAATCAAAGGAGGCCTGAAACCAGGCACCCACAGAGACGCAGTCCTGGAGAGCCCACAGACACCCCCACGCCGGGGATACAAGTCAGTGTTAACAACCACGTGTGGCCCAACCTGCTCTCGGCCAGGATTTTTTCATGGTGAAACCGAGAAAAAACCCGCCGGAAGGAAACCCACCCTGAACCAGACACCATCTGAACAACACAAGACACGAGGAGAGCCACGCACGACTAACCCAAGGTCACACCATAATCCGTGGAATTAGCCAATACACAACTAACCAGGAAACAATTATAGTCCTAGGAATTAGCCAATACACAACTAAAACCCGGATACACATGACACAGTAGGGCATATTTATAAATAATAAATAATAACACTAGTACATGTGGCAAAGCTACGAGCGGCTGGCTAGGCCTAGGCAGACGGCATAATAACAGTTGAAATATACACACACACTGGAAATATCACAACAGGAACCACCGCCAACACACCACCGTAGCAACAACTTCCAACCCAGGGAAGACTGGGACTCGGGACCCAGAAAAAACTTCACTAAGTGAAGAAAAATACGCTGGGAACGTCAGAAAACAAAGCTTACCTCATCAGAAAGATAAAAGGCAGCAATAATTAACGCGTAGTGAAAGCCGCCTGCATCACAAACTAACTCAACTGTGAAAAAGTTCACATGTCCACAACGGGACCACGAGGGTACATCCGAAATAGATGCCCCATACACTCGACCCAAAATACACTGCACTGCGGGCAACCAGCCCAGGACACTCCTGCTACGCCTATCCTAACCTTACTCGATACATCCTGGAGTAAACAAATGAGAAAAAACTCACTAGGGACGCAACGAATGCGGAACCAGCGGAGCGTGGGGAGGCACGTCCGGGCGGGCTGAGCGCAGAGCAGAGAAGGAAGAATGACGCCTGAATCAGCGTCTGGTCAGAAATCCACACAAGTACATCCACGATATGATGGAAAGCTTATTGGATAGTTATTCTTATTTTCTTTTTCTTTTTATTTTTTACGAAGTTTTTTCGTAGTGAGAACCCAATTCATAATGACTGAAGCCATGAGTGAGGTCGCGTGCGCTCATGATGAAGGCTCCTCAGTTTTTAAATGCTCTGCGCGGTAGATTCAAAACTACGGCGGATTAGTGTTTGAAGAGGATGCCTTATGGTGCCTTATGGTGCTGGGGAAATACTTTGGGGGGGTACTAACAGTGGAGTCGGAGGATGCAGTGCCTACTATTCCCATCAAACAGGCACCGGCACTAGAACTAGTAGAGTTTTCCCATGCTAGAATAAGAAGGGCTATAGAAAAAATGAATAGAAGTAAGTCACCGGGACCGGATGGGATACACCCAAGAATCATAAAGGAAGGAGGGGAGATGTTAGTAGAGCCATTGAAAATGTTATTTGAGGTATCGTTTAATACAGGACAAATCCCGATGGACTGGAGAGAGGCGAACATAACAGCTATATTTAAGAGGGAAAGAGAAATGACCCAGGGAATTATAGACCAGTCAGTTTGACAAGTGTTGTGTGTAAACTAATGGAAACGGTAATTAGAGAAGGAATAATGGATCATATGAAGTCAAACCAACTTTTCAGTGGGAGACAGTTCGGATTCTTGCCGGGGAGGTCGACGGTACTACAGCTAATTAAGGTGGTAGATGATTGGATGCAAATTCTAGAAGATGGTGATGTAATAGACGTGGTATATTGCGATTTTATGAAGGCCTTCGATAAGGTCCCACATAAAAGGTTAATAGAGAAAGTTAGAAGCTATAATATAGGGGAGAAATGTGTGAAATGGATAGAAGCCTTCCTGAAAGATCGGAGACAGAGGGTATTGGTGAATGGAATAGGCTCGGGGTGGAGGGAAATTACAAGTGGGGTACCTCAGGGATCTGTGTTGGGACCATTGCTGTTCGTTATATTTATCAACGACTTGCCTGAAGTTATAACTAATGGAAGTGAGGTATACCTGTATGCGGATGACACTAAACTGTATAGAAGAGTGAGGAGTAAGGAAGATATGGGTTTGCTTCAAGGAGATGTGGAGGGCATGAAGGGATGGTCTGAGCATTGGTTAATGCCTTTTCATCCAAAAAAAATGCAAGTACATGCGGATTGGGACCAGCAAGATAGACAAGGTAGGATACAGTATGTATGAAGCGATGGAGGAAGTGAGTGCAGAAAAGGATATAGGAGTAGTGATAGATAATAAGTTAAATTTCTCAGAACATTTAGCGGAAAAGATAAACAAAGCCAATAGAATTGTAGGGCTGATAAGGAGGACATTTGTGTCACTTGACGAAGAAATCTTCAGGAATCTATACAGCGCTGGTTAGGCCACACCTGGAATATGCAAACCAGGTGTGGGCTCCATATATGGTAAAGGATATAGAAGCAGTGGAGAAAGTGCAGAGAAGAGCTAGCAAGCTGGTACCAACGTTGAAGAACGCGGGCTATGAGCAGAGGTTGAGGACACTGGGACTTCCGACACTGGCATATAGGAGAAAGAGAGGGGATATGATAGAGACTTTTAAGATAGTGTCAGGAAAGTACGATGAGGATGTGTGTGAAGGTATCTTCTTGATGCGGGAGGGAACAAGAACGAGAGGACACTCTAAGAAAATTTACAAAGAAAGAAATAGGCTTGAGAAGGCGAAGAACTCATTTTGTGATAGAGTGGTAAATGAGTGGAACGCACTGCCCCAGTATGTAGTCGATTCCGAATCAATAAGGGAGTTTGAAAGTAATCTTGATAAAGCATGGGGAAGACAAGATTTGAAGTTTGATTATAAAACAAAAATACAGAATAGTAAAAATGTTGCGTCTGCTACCGCCGCCGCCAACACCGTGAACGACCGCAGCAGTGCAAGCACTGGTACTGAGCTGGATACACAGGCATAGTTTGCCTTTTTCCAGAGGATCTACTGTAAGAAACTGTAAGAAATGTAATAGGCATGTTCGTCAATGATGGAGGGGCCACTACTAAATATTAGGGTTGCTTTATCTCCTTACAGGAGTCAAACCTATAATTTATTAGTGGCCCCTCCATCATTGACGAACATGCCTGATTTCTAAGACTGGAGGGGGACATTCGTAATCATATCATAACTCTAGAAAAGCAGATAATCAAACAACCACATAGTATTCTTACTTTGAAAAATATATATTTAATGGCGCAGCACATATATACAAAAGGGGGTCAAGCAGGGGCGTGCTTCAAAGAAGCCTGCTTGATACAAAAGCAGGGGCGTAGGTAGAGATTTGGAGGCCCAGGGGGCCTGGTGCCTGGAGGGGCCCCCTCCATGGTTTGCTTATTATAGAAGGGGGTGGGGGTGGCGAGCGAAGCGAGCCTAATCAGCTGGGGGGTTCGGGGGGGGCGCTGTAAGCCCCCCCGAGAAAATTTTAGAATAATAATGCTACCTAGGTGCATTTTGACGATATCCATGACTCAATAGTGGGGTACTGGTAATAATTTAATATACAATTAATTATTATATCACCGTGATCTAATGGATTAGGAAATGTCTGGATGGTACAATACTGTAAAAACATATACCACTTTGATGAACGCTTTCTCTTTGTCGTTCATTTAGGCATGTCTGAAATAAGAATATAAAATATAATACTAATAAAATAATAAAAAATAATAATGTACATGAAACGTGATAACATTAAAATATTATTTCAACCCCACCACTGGCGTTAGGGAGTAAAATAGGCGTCATTGGTAGGCCTAATCAAGCTATGCATTACCTCAAATCTCAATACTGGGGGCCTCTTCTTGAGAACCCCCAGTAACTTGTTAGAAAGCTTACCAACGTTTGCACCTGACCCTGGACCAGCCAAAGGGCTTGATTAACCTACAAACGAGTATTCAATGCTCACAACTGTGTTCCTTCTTATTTCACAGTTCCTGGCTTGATATGTACATCCACCATAGCCTATAGCCTATATGGAAGGCGTATGGTAGCATAAATAAAAGTGCTCCAGAGTCTAAATTTGAAAGAATGAGTCATAGTGCTCATAGCCTAACCAAGGTAGCCTACACTCTACACCATTAATGTTGCCCTCTATGCTCTATTTTAGCTGATGTATTGCACCCATATTGACTAATATTAAACGACTATGCATCTTTTTCACGATAAAGCTAAGGTTTAGTAAGACCATAAACATTGTATAGGCTATGTTAGGCCCCCTACAGTTCGAGAAAAAAATATGAGACCAAAACATAGGACTACAAATTTCAAGGCCTAAAAATTTAGCACTTTAGAAGTTTAGCCTACTCTACAAATATCTTCGATACCACTTAACTTTCTCACAAGGTTAAGTACATAGGTTATCTATGAAATATAGCTATCGATTTGACCATTACAGTTCACGAAAAAGAAAATATTACCGAAATTTTTGGTTCCTATATTTATATAATTGTATGTAGGCTAATCTTCGATTATACACTCAACTTACTAACAATCACCATGTTTCTTGTTGTCAAATTAGGCTATATCTTATTATTCCTTTACACATGCTTACGAAAAACTCAGTATATTAACCAAATGTCAAACTCAATAGTGCTATTTTGTAATGTATATAAAGTATAATCATCAGGCCTACCTATAGGCAGTGTGTCCTAAGCAAGTGGCGGGTAGGAGGCTAGGAGCGAGAGCGACGATGTTCCCCTTGCACTGCCAATCAATACTGATGGAGTGATCGTTATTTTTCTAATTTTAAATACCCATGACGTCGCAGGATAGAAGAAAGAGGTTAAATCAGAACACACATGGTGTTTATTTTACTCATTATTAATATTACTTATATATACAATTATACAGTATATACTATTAGTATAATTAATATTATTTTCAGATCCATTTGGGGGCCCCTTTCTCTTGGGGGCCCGGGGGGCGATTTCAAACAGCCCCCTCCCCCCCCCCCCCCCCCCCCCCCCCCCTTAGCTACGCCACTGTACAAAAGGTTAACTCTTGAGACTCTGCGAACAGATCTGTAAGTTAAAAAGGCACCCCACTCAACATAAGTGGTGAAAAATAAAAACTTATAAGTTTACATGTGCACATATAACCCCATAATACTTGTGGAAATATTTTGCAAAATATATCCAATGCTTATAGTCCATGAGCCAGGCCAGATATCGGTACCACCTGGGGTGACTAAACACGAATGGTACTAAAATGTTTATAGAGTGACTGTAAGTACATTAAGATATGATAGCCTTCTCGCACTGGTAGCTTAGTCTAATTTTTTTGATGCAATAGGGGCGCTACCCAAAAATAAAGATTTTTAGCGTGACGCTCGGCGTTTTCCTCATTTTCTTTAAAATCCATCACACAATCATCGCGAAACTTTGAACACCTATGTAGAATTATATTCTCTACCAGAGTTGTTCCTAGGTATTTTTCAAATTTCCTCATATTTCGGAATATACTCTATATTTTGGGTATTTTCCTCTAAATCTAGAATAAATCCTTAAATATGGGGAACATTGAAAAATATATTCTAACAGCTCTTGTAGCTTATTTGATTCTCTACAAGAATTATTCCGATGTGTATTTCAAGTTTCTCCATATTTAGGGGTTTATTTCATATTTGGGGATTTTTTGTTATATTTTGGGGATAATTTATTATTGGAAGGAGCAAACATATGTAGAGTGGTTTCCATGTAATGTGTTGTTTGTTCATGGTTTAATGGTGATATTTTTTGCAGGTGTGTGTCGACTGTTTGACGGCAGGATGGAACCATCTGCGAGGAAGAGAGCACGGATCGACTGTATCATCCACTGCTCTGATGATGACAGCGATGCTCTGGTGTCACCACAGGATTTGGACTCCTGGAACACATTGCTCAGGGCTGCAGAAATCAGGCAGCATGATCCAGTCCTGGAAGCAGCCAAGGGCCTTGAAGAAGGAGGAATACCACACATACATTATCACCGTAAATGTCGTAGTCTCTTTACAATGAAGAAGTCACTGGATTCTATCCTTGCCAAGGGTGTCAAGATAGAATCAGCAAGCGTCGACCCCAGGAGGAGGGCATCAAGGGATGCCCCTAGTACTAGCAGGGTGTATGCCAAAGTATGTATCTTCTGCGAGAAGTCAAGCAAGTACATAAAAACAACAAAGACAAGGGAGCCACTCATACAGTGTGTTGAGCTACGAGCAGATGAGAAGATTCGCAGAGCAGCAATAAGGAAACTCAACCAGAGAATCCTTGGTTTAGTTAGCAGAGACCTTGTTGCTGCAGAGGGTCACTACCACAAGTCGTGCTACAAACTCTTCACAAAAGATGATTTCCCAGCGGCCGCCAGGTCGGGTGCAGGTGAAAATCAGGAAGAAAGCGAGGAAGCACGCTACGAAGAGGTTGAGACAGAAGCCCTCGAGGAACTCTGCTTGTATAAAAGGACCAAATTATTCCCCAACCCAGAGGTACTGCCTATGACAAACCTCACATCTAGGCTTGAGAGATCCATGATGTCCCGTGGTATTATCCAACTGAAACCAGCGACAAAGAAACATGTTCGCCGAAAGATTGAAACCGAGTTTGGAGAATCACTACGCTTTGTCCCAGATGAGAAAGGAAAGCTTCTAATCTATCCACGCAGCCTCTCAATGGACGACCTTGCCCGGCAAGCACACAAAATGGCAAAAGACCTGCAAGAAGCAAGAGCAGCTAACTCTGAAGATGTCTTAACCAAAGCAGGAATGCAGCTGAGGAATGAGATCAATAAACAAGATGTGAGTCAGCCATGGCCTCCCGATACAGATCAGAATGTCATTCCTGCAGCAGTCACTCAATTCCTGCACACCCTGCTGACAGGAGAGTGTGAGTGTGAAACTCCCTCTGAAAGAGCTCAACGTCTTGCCACTTCCTTTGGCAGTGACTTGGTCTTTGCTGTTACCAGTGGCAAGACAAAACCACCCAAGCACGTACTGCTGACCAATGCTGTAAAGTCTTTGACAGGAAACACAGAACTGATCCGAACTCTGAATCGTCTTGGTCACTGTGTGTCTTACTCAATGTTTGAGGAGATCGATACAGCCCTTTGTATCCAGAAGCTGGAATGCTCAAAGGATGACATTCCACTGCCAGCAAACATCTACCCTGGTGTGTTCACAACCCTGGCCTGGGATAACATTGACCGACTTGAAGAGACCCTAAGTGGAGCAGGTACTTCTCATAGAGTCAATGGCATTGCTGTCCAGTCCAAGGTTGCAGGCTCTGTGCCAGAGAAAGTCCTGCCAGAGATTACCAAGTCCAAGATAAGAAGCATCACTCAGACATCATCAATGCTGCCAATATACAATGTTGGGCGGCGGGCAGGGCCACCTAGGATTGAGACTGCGTATGTCGACACTACCAAGGAAGTCCAGGATTCAAAGACAAAGAACCATATCTGGCTTCTTACTCGAATGTCAGACCATGAGGACCAGTCCATCAGCAGTTGGACTGGGTTCAACATCAAAATGCGCAGAGACATTGCAGTGGTTCAGGACACTGTAAGCTACCTGCCCACTATCAATGCTCCCGCAACAGAAATGTCCACCGTTAATGAAATCTTGGAACAAACGCATGCTATCATGCAGTCCTTACAGCTTAACAAGATTGTGTGCGTGTTTGATCAAGCACTCTATGCCAAAGCTGCCGAAGTTATCTGGAAACAAGAGAAGTTCAAGAACATTATCATCAGGATGGGCGTCTTCCACACAATCTGTAATCTCATCTCCACCATAGGAAAGAGGTTTCAAGATGCAGGTCTTAGAGATCTGTGTGTGGAATCAGGTATCATCGCAGAAGGATCAGTGTCAGGAGTGATGAACGGCAAGAGGTACAACAGAGCAGTGAGACTACACAAGCTCGTGTATGAAGCACTGATGAGGCTTGCATGGAAAGGCTTCCTTTCATGGCTAGAAGAAAACCATTCAAGGGACATACACCATCTAGATGAAACACTGAAGGACATCAACAGCTTTCACAGCAATGTGTCTCAGGGACTCTTTCAAGAGCTGATGGAGAGTGAATCATGCACACATATCATGAAGCTTTTCCAAGTTTATCTTGAGACCCTCAGAGATGAACACAACCTCTCAGCATTCTGGATGTCATACCTGGACATGGTTGAGATCATGCTGGACTTAATTCGAGCCTCCAGAGAAGGCAACTGGATGCTCCACCTAGGAGCAATCCGACAGATGATACCGTGGTGTTTTGCCTATGACAAAGTGAACTATGCCCGGTTCCTAACCTACTACTATGCCTTGATGTCTCGACTGCCCATTGAACACCCAGAGGTCCATGAACACTTCATGCAAGGTGGCTTTTCGGTCCAGATCGGTAGCAAGAATCCCTTTGGACGGATCCCTGTGGACCAGACAATCGAAGAGACGATCAACAAAGACACCCAGACACCAGGGGGCACAAAAGGCCTCAGCCTGAAAGGCGGAGCTGTCGCCAGGTACTACCTGACATCGGAGTATCGCAGCAGGTACTTAAGGCAGCTCAGGACTATGGTAGTAGGCCAAAAGTATACTGACTTCAGCCACCCAGACCTACAGATGCCCAGGATTAGAAGAGATGAGGCCGATGTCCAATCTTTAGTTCAACTGATGGAGACCAGCTGGTTGAACCCCTTCAACGCAGAGCAAGAAGATCTTGTCAGTTTGTCAACTGCGACTATGGCACCACCAGAAGTTGTCAAAGACCTTCTAGGGGCCTACAGAATAGGAGAGGATGCATATCAAGCCTTCAAGGAAGAGCGCCTTGAGATCGATACGCCAACTATACAGTTTCATGACACGATGACGAAGACGAAACTGAGAACGTTCACTAACATCAGAATGAAGCCACGCTCACAAGACCATGCCAAGGAGGTTATCTTAAAGGCTGACAGGAACCTATTTGGCCAGATGATCCTTGTTGCCGAGAACAGAAAGCTCAAAATGAGTGATGTCTTGGCTCATCCCCTGGGGCCTTTGCCTTGGGCACTTGCCAGCGGTGATGGGTCTCTCCGCAAGACCAACAAGGCTGCCCTCGCAAAGGAGTTAGAGAGGAATGTTTCTCCTGCAGAAGTGATACCCGAGCCCTCTGCTACCATAATTGATGGGATGAGCCTGGTCCACAAACTGAAGGGAAACGACAAAACTTTTTCACAGCTTGCAGGTACAGCACTGAGTCACGCTGTTCATGAAGGTGCTAAGAGCAGGCGCATTGATGTTGTGTTTGATATCTACAAGGAGACATCCATCAAGGATGCAGAACGAGCCAAAAGAAGTGCAGGCACAGGAATTCATTTCAAGAACATTCAACCTGGGCACAACATCCAGCAGTGGAGAAAGTTACTCGGTAGTTCCTCCAACAAGGCAAGTCTTATCAAGTTCTTGGTAGAAGAATGGAAGGCACCACAGCACAGGGAGAAGCTCAAGGACAAGGAGCTGTATGTCACATGTGAGCAGCGCTGCTTCAAGATCACCAAAGAGCAGTGGGAAGAGGCTCCTGAGCTTAAGTCAACTCAAGAAGAAGCAGACACACGCCTTCTTCTCCATGCACTTCATGCAGCAGAATCTGGGAACAAGTCTGTCATCATCACTGCAGAAGATACAGACGTCATGGTGTTGTGTCTTGGCATGTGCCACAAGATCCCATCCCATCTGTTCCAGAAGTGCGGGACGAAGAACCGGACAAGATTCCTGGATATCACCACACTGAGCCGCACACTGGGAGGCAGCGTGTGTGATTCATTGATTGGTATGCATGCCTTTACAGGCTGTGATACCGTCAGTGCATTCGCTGGCCGAGGGAAGATGACGACACTCAAGCAGGTGAAGATGGACAAGACATACCAGCATGCTTTTCACGAACTTGGACGCTCATGGGAAGTGTCTCCTGAACTCTTTGAGAAGCTACAGGAAATCACCTGCCACATGTACCTACCATCTACCCACACAACTAAGGTAAACAAGCTTCGGTATGAGCTGTTCTGTGCAAGACGTGGAGAGGTAGAGTCAAGTCAACTCCCTCCTTGTGAGGACTGCCTCTTCATGCATGCACTGCGTGCAAACTACCAGGCTGCGATCTGGAGGAGAAGTCTTCAGAGCCAGCCATTTGTTGCGAACCCAACAGACTGCGGTTGGATGACAGATGAGGACGGTAAGCTTGCCGTCAACTGGATGCGAGGCTCACCAGCACCAGATGCTGTTATGCAGCTACTGTCTTGCAAGTGTGTGCGGTCATGCGAACTCCCTAAGTGTACTTGCCTCAGCAATGGTCTAAAATGCACGGACATGTGCAGGTTACAGACATGTCAGAACAAGGCTATTGAAGAAGAGCCGGTGGCACAACAGTCAGATTCCGAGTCTGACGTAGATGATATTTAGGAGTAGTAATTTGCCATAATAGTATGTACAAGCCCATGGCATGCTTAGTGTGTATTTACAGGACTTGTATTAAATGTGACAATTACTATATGCATTTTGTTGACATTTAGGCATTCCTGTCCCCAAATTTGACATTTTAAAAAATTTCGGAATTTTCGGTAGGGTATGTCTATTCAAGAAGTGATAACGACCATTAAGCTACCAATGTGCAAGGGCTATCATATCAAAACATAAACTAGAGACATGTAGCAAGCTAAAAACACCTAAGAGAATTAGTCACCCCGGGTGGTACCGATATCCCAAAATTCGGGTCTTGGCTCATGGACTATTAAACTAAATTGCTTTCACAGCCAAACTACTATAACAACACTGTTGTTTGTACTATCATTGTACTAGCACAATTTTCTGCACTGAATAGTACAGAGAAATTTTCATATCAACAATACCCATAACTAGTATCACAGCTCTTATACTCCGGCGGGGTCTAGGGTGTCCTATGTTACCCTGACTGCACCCCCCCCCCCCCTTTCCTTGAAATTAAAACAAAAAGTGACTTAAGGGCCACCTAGACCCTCTGCCTTAAAGCTATACATGGCAAGGAAGGTTTGTCTAGAGCTACTGACAGGTATCGAGTCAAAAACGTATGATTAGAGGCCCACAATTGTGTGGACGTAATATCTTCCACAGAAAAATTCTTCAGGAAACGCAAAGAGGATGCCCATTTGCGTAAATCGTGGGCCCTACCCACAACGCCGGGATTACTCTCCTTAATGACTTCGACTAAAAGAGAAGCCAATCTACGTTTGAGCAAGCGCTTACCCGTACTCGCTACCCATAAAGCACCCTGGGGGTTTAGAGGAGCTACCCTAAAATATTTGGTTAGAGCCTGCACTGGACATAAATTATGGTGCACCTTTCCCCTTTTCAACGCCGGCACAGTGAACTCAGAAAACATGTGTGCACTGTGCTCATTCTTGGCTACAAACCCTGGGGAAGGTGCAATGTGAATACATTCATTAAGTCTACCAAACCTGAGGCAATTAGGTGTGTTGCTCATCGCCGCCAGCTCAGACACTCTGTTCCCGGTGGCCAAAGCCAAAAGGAATACAGCCTTTTTTAAGAGTAATGTAAAATCTGCAGAATTTTGGTACAGACGGGAGTGAAGTAATGACAATGCTTTGTCCAGAGACCAAGTAGGCATGAGCTGACGGGGAGGTGGGCGGAGTTTAAAACATGCCCTCATAAAACCTGTCTCCTCCGCAACTGGTATGGAGAGACCGGTAAGGTCCCAAAATGGTATTCTAATCGCTGTTAAGTGATTTTTTAACGTTACCACCGATAAACGTTTGTTCAAATAGATAATTTAAATAATTAAAAACTAACGCCACCGAGGGCACAGTCTGTTCCGTTCTAAGGATCCAAGAAGTAAAGGCTTGCCAATGTGATTGATACTATCGTTTTGTAGACTGAGTATATTGATTCAATAACTTATTGGTCACATCTCTACCATATGGTGCTAGCCACTTGGCCTCCTGAATGTCCATAATGCAAAAGTCAGCGAGGTCGCTAGGTTGCCAATCGTGTCTAAGTGGAAATACCCGACCGGGAGCGATACCGGGTCCGGGCACCACATTTTCAATTGCTGGTACCACAACTGCGCCGGCCACAGTGGCGCGATTAGCGAGACTAAGCCCCGATAATCCGCAGTTTGTTTACTACATGGCACATTAGAGACGCGTCTGGCGGCGGAAACAGATAGATGGAACTCCACCTGTTCCAGTCTGTCATCAGGGCGCCTGGCCCCCCTGCCGGCGTTATCGTCCGGCGGGTGAGGTACAGTGGGAGTTTGTGAGTCTCCTCGGACACGAACAGATCCACTTGTGGATGGTAAAGCTCTGCAATCATTAGGTTGAAAATGGGTTGCTTGAGCGCCCATTCTACTGTTGTGCTCTGTCTCCGAGACAGAGCGTCTGCCCAGACGTTTGCTACGCCTGGGAGATAAGATGCGTGAAGATGAATGTCCAGCCTGTTGGCTAGAATAAAAATCTCTTCTGACACGTTTAGCAACGTCCGAGACCTCGTTGACCCTTGTTTCTGAATACAGTGAACCGCATTCAGATTGTCCATTCTGAAGGCCACCGACTTGCCCCGTAAAGTAGAGCCGTGAGCCTGAAGGAAATATAAGGGGACTAGTAATTCTTTGACATTGATGTGGGAGATTTCTAAATGGGACCAAAGCCCTTGACCCTGGTGCCCTTGGTTTGACTGAAAACCCCAACCTATCGTTCCTGATGCATCCGTGTCTACCCATACCGTCGGCGGAGGAGAGGTCCATGACATTATTGAGTGCAACATTTCCCGCTTCGCCGAGACCGCTAGTAAGGTGTGGATTAATTTTGGTATGGGCCATAATTTTTCCGCCGGTAATAGTGGAAAATATTTGTTGCCCTCCAATATTAAGCGCTTTACTTTCAACCGGCCCAACATTACAGTTAGTTGAATCCAGTTGAGAGAGCCGACCAGAGACTCCCAGATTCTCCGTGTCGTAGTCAGACTGTGAAGGAACATGAACAGTTTCCTGCGAAATCTGTTCCGATTGTCCACACTCTGACTCAGAGTGAGAGCAGCTGTGTCCCAAACCAGCCCTATCCACTGAACTACTCGTGAGGGAACAAGGTTTGACTTTACCAGATTTACCTTGAACCCTAGAGTTTTGACATGTTTTAATGTTATGTTGACATGATTTATGCATACTTGCTCTGTCTCTGCCACCACTAGCCAGTCGTCTAGGTACCACAAAATCCTGATCCCTTGTTTTAACAATGGCATCAGTGCTTGCCGGACTAATTTCGTGAATAAGCGAGGTGCCAGGTTCAAACCGAATGGCATCCTTTGAAAAACATAAGTTTGATCCCTGATCCGTAAGGCCAGGAATCTTTGAAATCTTTTGTTTACCGAGACATGCCAATTAGCGTCTGTCAGGTCTAAGGAACACATCCAACTTCCCGGCGGAAGTGTTAGCCTGATTTGGTGCACCGTTAACATCCTGAATGACTCGTTGTGAATATGAAGGTTCAGATACGACAGGTCTACGACGGGTCTCATCTGAACACTGTCCCTTTTGGGAACCAAAAATAGCTTGGATGTGAAGACTGGGTAATTTTGAGGGACCGGGATGATGACATTCTTGGCAATAATTTCCTTGACCAGTGACTCCACCTCTAAAGAAACTAGATTCGCCGTTGTCGGCTGACGCAAGCGAGGTCGCCGGAGCCACTGCCAAGTGATGCCTTTGCGTGCCACCATCCTTGCCCAAGTGTTTAACGGCCATGCTTGGTGACACGTTCGGAACGACCCAGTTAGCAGACAAGGGTTCGCCGGCTGTACTACCCTCGGATCCACTCGCCTTGAGACCGGCCCCGGGAATGAGAGAGACATTAGTTTTTTGATGGTGGTGGAGGTGGTGGTGGTGGACGCTTCGCCGGCTGGCTGGCGTTGGCAGAAGACGAGCCCTGACCTGGTTTATTATAGCCTCGTCCTTTCTGACCTGTAAACTTACCCTGTCTATACCTGTACTGACCTTGAGGGGAGGAGGACTTAGGTAGATGAAAGGGCTTAGATCCCCCTGGCTGTGCTTTTGCGACTGGCTTGGGTTTGGGGAAGTTAAAGGCAGGTTTCTTAGAAGGGGCGGGACTCTGTTTCAAGGTCTGAGCCATATTAAAAACTGTTCTCCACACCTCAGGGGACATTAAAGAGGGAGTGAGCACTGGTGACATGACCACCTGATTCGCAATACGATCAGGAAGCTTCCGTACCAAGGACATCCTGAGATCTTGTCGAGCTCGCACCGCCTCGAGCAAGGCTGTGCGTATGTCACCCAATGACTGAATTGACGACTGAAGGAGCAGTCGCCGAGACAGTTCAACCGATCTTCTGGCATCCGCGTCTGCGATTGCCTGAGTGGACCGGAGCATCGATTTAGCGACCTGTTGCATCACAATGTACTGTGAGAAAAGTCTAAATGCTTTCCCCCGTAGCCTAAATTCTCGGTCTAGGTGAGTTGGGGTAGGGGTAGTGAAAGGGTCCTTGAATTCACATAAATTGATTTTGGGGGCAGCTAAGAAATCAAACAAAGCCGAAGGGACTCCGCCGGCAGAACACACTGGCATAGAGAACCACGAATGACTATCCTGAGGGATCTGGTGGGAAGATTTTGAGGTGAAGGTGGTCGCAAAGTTCTGAGCCTCCGTCTCCCATTCCACCCAAGGTCCCGGACCCAACTGCCCCACCTTCAACACTGGATTAGCGGCTGAGTCTGTGACGGTTCGCAAATCGAGTTCTGGTGTGAGAGCTGACAGTGTCTTTATGTCATTAAAACCATCCTGTTTGGACCAGTCAGAAAACAGTCTCGAAGCTGAGGCAGGGGGCAGGGCAGGTTTAGCAGTATAAACAAAATAATCCTGGTGATAATAGTTAGGAATGGCCTTAACATTAACATCTAGTAAATTCCCCAAAGTATCCAAGGCCCGTAATTTTGTAGATTTATTGCCTTGTATTACCCACTCTCGTGGCACTGGAAGTTCCCTTGACAAGGTAGGTTGAGCGACCTCTGGTTTAGTGGGGATCAAGTGAACCCATGACTCATCCGGACCGTACAGTAAGGGCATAGCTACCTTTTTCATAGGTGCTTTATCTAAAGGGGGCGGATTGACATCCGTTATAACCCTGACATTAGAAGTAGTCAGTGCCGCCGTAGCAGGCCTAGTGACCACCGATGGTGATATAGAGGGAGGGTGAGGGATCTGAGTCAAGGCAATAGAAGTCATCAGAGGCCGGACATTAGAACATGTCCTAGGAGCTCCCAGGTCCACTGTAGGAGTCTCTGGCTGTTGGCCAAAAAATTTAGAGAGAGCATTAACCAGCAGCCCATCTATTTCCTCTGCTGTGACAAATTTATTCGATGATGAACTCAAAGGTGAATCATTACGGTCCTGTGCGGCGTCTAAAACTGAACCCGACTCTTGCACTTCCATATCTGAGATGATAGATACCTCATCTTTGTCATCCGGCTCATCATGAGAGGATTCCGCCGAAGCCGGAGTCCCATCTTGTTGCCAAGACAAGTCAGGAATAGATGATGGGATCGCCGCGTCCCGGTGGACCTCAGCCACTATTCGTATAGTTTGAGCCAGAGGTTGAGAATACCGCCAACCACCCAGGCCTTGGCCTGCACTCCCTTGGGAGTCCGAAATAACCTCAATCATGGAGCTCCCACTTGACTCTGCCATTGGACGATCACTGTCCACTGAACTTTCCAATTCTAGGGTTAAAATACTAAGAGGTAAACTGTCTTTTGGTACTGGTACTAAACTATCTCCATAAGATTGAACACTAGCTCTGTCGGGGGTAGAGGTATGACGAGAGGCACTAGACTCCGGTGAACGCCGGGAGGCCTTTCGATCATGTGAGTCATTTCGGGAAGACTTGTGGCTACGGTGCGACCGCGAACTGCTCTTGGATTTAGAAGATTTCTCGCTATATCCACTTGTTGACCCCTCCGTCTTACTCTTCTTGCTCGTTGGTGAAGTAGAGCGACTCGGCGGCTGCTGTCTAAGCGGGGACCTTGACCTAGATCTCGCCCGTGACGAGGAGGCTGCCACCGGGGGCGTCGGTTCTCACTGTCGCTTAGATGTGCCTGGAGCTGGAGCAAGTATAGAACCCTGTCCAGTCTCCACCGGTTTACGAACAGTTACTCTAGAGGGACGTTTAATGGGAGGGTGCTCAAGTAGTAACTTATCCCAAAGCGGGACGTTATCGCATTGAAGTGACTTATGAGCTACAGTAGTAGTATAAGCAGTCATTTGCTGCCTGACCTCCCTTAAAGGTGGGGGCTCATGGGTTGAGGTAAACATGGAAAAATAATTGCCAACCTGCATATAATTATCTTGTAAAATGCAATGTCACTGAAATAATTATTAACAATGGTATAAAGGATTTTGCGATCGTCTATACCGGACCTGTGACGTCATAGTGACGTCACACCAGTATCCTTATCCTAGACTGGATGGTGGACTTATACTGGTGTGACGTCACAGGCCTGGTATAGATGATCCACAAAATCCTTTATATCATTGTTAATAATTATTTCAGTGCCATTGCATTTTGCAAGATAATTATGTACAGCTTGGCGATTATCATTCCATGTTTACCTAAAACCATGAGCCCCCACCTTTAAGGCGACCGCTGCTGTCTTATCATTGTCTTGTAAAACTTTAACGCTGAGTTGCGAGCAAAAGGTACAGTTTCGCATCACCCACAGACCCCTTGAGTGGTCTAGACATTTAACACATTTTATACAAAGGGTGTGTGCAAAAATAGGGATACCTGAACAGGAGGGCGTAATGCATAAAGCAAAAACCGGGGCAAAGGTAGCCATGACAGAGACTGGTGGGAAACTTACTCCAGGTTCTCTAAGACTCGCCGGGGCCCAGCTCTGGAAAAAATAAAATTTCCAGGAATTAATGCTCATAAGGTTAACCCAACATGTTCGCACACAAGTGTTAATAACCCGCCGGGTAACAAGACGTAATACTCTACGATCACAGCTCGCTACGCGGTGGGGTTCCTATGTAAAGATATCAGAATGTCTGAACTTGTCCAAGAGATTTAAGCATACCCTCTGACCCAATATAAAAAACCAGCATGGTGTTTATAATTGAAATAGTCTTTCCGGTGGTGTCTGATTCAAGATTCAATTTTGGCAAAACAACCCCCCAAAAAGATGCCGGCCCCTGAATTATCTCGGAGATCAAAAACTGGGAAGGCTCCCAATATACGAGATCTGACTTCTAAAGAATTGTCTTAGGATCGCCGTACGTTGAAGGCGGCGATACACAACAGTATCCCTCAATTGTCTTGGTCAACTAAACCGAATTGTAAATTCGTTATTCCACCTTACCAAGGAGCACCCGCCGGGTGTGAAAGTAAGTTTTTATTAAAAAGTTAACCCCAATTGAGCCCCTCAATCGCCGTATGTTGAAGGTGGCAATACAAAAAGTATCCCTTAATTGTCCGGTTAACTAAACTGAATTACCAATTCGTTCATCCCACCCTTCCAAGGTGCACCCGCCGGGTGTGCAAGATGTTAAAAGTTAACCCCAATTGTTCCTGTCCCCACTTCTTTGTAAAAGATCGCCGGGGAGGAAAACCAAACAACAACAGCTAGGTTTTTTCCTGGTTTTGCAAAACCGGGGAAAACAATTTCAGAACACGTGTCCGCATGAACACTGTTAGATGGGTACAGCCATTCCGCCGGGAATCATAGGGAGCCTGAAACAGGCACCACCACAGAGACGCAGTCCTGGGGAGCCACAGACACCTCCTCGCCGGGGAAACAAGCCTGTTTTTGAAACCACGCGTGGCCAAAAACTCGGCACCCAGCCGGGTTTTTCATGGTGAAACCGAGAAAAACCCGCCGGGAAACAACCCACCTCGTCCAGATACCATCTGAACGCCACATAGGACCAAAGAGTTAGCCAAAACACAACTAACCCCGGGCCCACAAATAGTCCGTGGAATTAGCCAATACACAACTAATCCAGGAAACAAAAATAGTCCATGGAATTAGCCAATACACAACTAAACCAGGACACACATGACACAGTAGTACATATTTAGAAAATAAATCAATAACACTTGTATATGTGGTAAAGCTACGAGAGGCTGGCTAGGCCTAGGCAGACGGATAACATTAACATGTCGGAATATAAACAGAAAGCACTGAATTATATCACAACAGGAACCACCGCCAACACACCACTGTACAAATACTTCCGGCAAAGGGAAGAACTGACTCAGGACCCAGAAAAAACTTCACTAAGTGAAGAAAAATACGCTGGGAACGTGTTTTCTGAGTTCACTGTGCCGGCGTTGAAAAGGGGAAAGGTTCACCATAATTTATGTCCAGTGCAGGCTCTAACCAAATATTTGAGGGTAGCTCCTCTAAACCCCCAGGGTGCTTTATGGGTAGCGAGTACGGGTAAGCGCTTGCTCAAACGTAGATTGGCTTCTCTTTTAGTCGAAGTCATTAAAGAGAGTAATCCCGGCGTTGTGGGTAGGGCCCATGATTTACGCAAATGGGCAACCTCTTTACGTTTCCTGAAGAATTTTTCTGTGGAAGATATTACGTCCACGCAATTGTGGGCCTCTAATCATACGTTTTTGACTCGATACCTGTCAGTAGCTCTTGACAAACCTTCCTTGCCATGTATAGCTTTAAGGCAGAGGGTCTAGGTGGCCCTTAAGTCACTTTTGTTTTTAATTTCAAGGAAAGGGGGGGGGGGGTGCAGTCAGGTAACATAGGACACCCTAGACCCCGCCGGAGTATAAAAGCTGTGATACTAGTTATGGGTATTGTTGATATGAAAATTTCTCTGTACTATTCAGTGCAGGAAATTGTGCTAGTACAATGATAGTACAAACAACAGTGTTGTTATAGTAGTTTAGCTGTGAAAGCAATTTAGTTTAAGCATTGGATATATTTTGCAAAATATTTCCACAAGTATTATGGGGTTATATGTGCACATGTAAACTTATAAGTTTTTATTTTTCACCACTTATGTGAGTGGGGTGCCTTTTTAACTTACAGATCTGTTCGCAGAGTCTCAAGAGTTAACCTTTTGTATCAAGCAGGCTTCTTTGAAGCACGCCCCTGCTTGACCCCCTTTTGTATATATGTGCTGCGCCATTAAAATATATTTTTCAAAGTAAGAATACTATGTGGTTGTTTGATTATCTGCTTTTCTAGAGTTATGATATGATTACGAATGTCCCCCTCCAGTCTTAGAAATCAGGCATGATCGTCAATGATGGAGGGGCCACTAATAAATTATAGGTTTGACTCCTGTAAGGAGATAAAGAAAACCTAATATTTAGTAGTGGCCCTGTAATCATTGACGACTGGGGCCCTCCCGACCATCCCCTTCCCATTCGTTGATGTATTAAGGATTTTGGTTTACTTGATATGTCAGTGAAGGAAAAATGATGCCTGAGTCAGCGTCTGGTCAAAGATCCACACAAGTACATCCACGATATTATGGAAAGCTTATTGAATAGTTATTCTTATTTTCTTTTTATTTTTATTTTTTACGAAGTTTTTTCGTAGTGAGAACCCAATTCATAATGACTGAAGCCATGAGTGAGGTCGCGTGCGCTCATGATGAAGGCTCCTCAAATTTTAAATGCTCTGCGCGGTAGATTCAAACTATGGCGGATGAGTGTTTGAAGAGGGTGCCTTATGTAATAGGCATGTTCGTCAATGATTATAATAATAATAATAATAATAGTTCTTAAAGCTAGCGCATGCTAAGCTAGCTAAGGATAGCTCAATAAGGCCGATTAGGCGTATTTCCATTGGGGTCCTGTACTACTACCCCATCCCTTTGCTCATGAGGGATGGTAACGACTCAGTGCTTGTGAAAAATCTTTAATGCGCCGAGCGTGGGCGCGAACCCGGGCCTTCTGGGTGGAAGTCCGAGACGCTAGTCACTACACCAAGCGAGCCGCTTACGGGGCCACTACTAAATATTAGGTTTTCTTTATCTCCTTACAGGAGTCAAACCTATAATTTTGTCTTTATTTGCTTTGTAATAATTATTCTGCAATGCATATTTACTTTCATTCTTAAAAATAGTTAGGAAAGGTTGTCCATATAATGTATATATTTAAAAGTCTGGATCGCCCCTTGTCATTTTGTGCCACCACACTTTAATGAGAGTGGGTTATCAAACTTTGGGGTGACACAAAATGCAGCTAAAGTGTGGTGGCACAAAATGACAAGGGGCGATCCAGACTTTTAAATATATACATTATATGGACAACCTTTCCTGACTATTTTTAAGAATGAAAGTAAATATGCATTGCAGAATAATTATTACAAAGCAAATAAAGACAAAATAAAAACGAAATAGCGTAATATACCAAATATCATGAGGTATGTCAGGGGCTGGAATAATCGACAACAGAACATATCGGCAATAAATTTGAATATATACAATTTAAGATGTGTTGTGACATTACATATTAGGTGAAATTATAATACATATAAAATGCCCCAGAACAAGAAGCCCACCACAGAAGCCACGAGCGAACACCACACAGAAACACCCGGAAGAAAGGTCCACAGAACGAAAGGACCAGCTGACCGAGCCAGCCATTTCAGACAGGCCCAAGCCCGCAGGGCTAAGCAGCTCCAGGCCGCACCTATCTACCTTTTCTAAACTGACCATTTTCCACACCTCACGGACACTACCCCTCGTGTCCTACACTCCTAACTACAAAGATGATGAACAGGAATATACATTCATATTAAAAACACCCATGCCCTGTCCCGACGTTGAGCCAATGCCAACACATCAGACAGCCATAATTATATCTATGTATGTTCTTACATCCGAGAAGTAGATGTTATATATCTTAGAAGTTAAACCACCCACGCCTGTCCCTAGACCTTGTATATCATTTCCCATGACGAGTATAGATATATGTAACCCGTGCTCAGTCGCCCCCTTGCATTGTTCCTCTAGTAACTAAGTGTCTCTAATATTAACTGCCACCAGTATTGATACGACATAGCGGCACTGTCCTTGTGTCGTATTGTGCCAAGTACAGATCAACCAGGTTTCATCACCTTATTAGGACGACGACTATAATGTCATCGTTCATCGATGTATGCAATCCTTAGTTTAAGTATTAATATTAACATTCCCTAACATCTTGTCTTGCCAGACTAAGCTTCTGAAGACCCATCGCCCCATAAATCTATGTATTCAATCCTTAGGTTAAGTATTTTTATCCGCCATTGTGTTCACCTTTTTCCATTTACTTTTCCACAATTGTCATACGTCTCCCCCTTGCCTCCTTCGTATCCACAGTCCACACTACGCCAATTTACTTCGTGTCATACACCTCTTACCCCAACCAGAGATTGTATAAGATAACCTGGTTACCAGTATCTGTCATAAATACCCCGAAACAATAACTAAGTACCCCTACGAACTGCCGCTGTTGTTGGTATATTTATATTTCATAGAAAACGCAGTTCCCAGGGCCAACTAATAGTATCCATAACCCCTCGGACTGATCACATAACTCTATCTTTTCCAGACTCATATACCACCCCATAGTTACATTCCCCGGTAGCATTTGGCTAACGTATTCTACTGCCTTTTCAAACTTCCATATCAACTGCAGCCTAATGCCACCCCCACGCCCAGAGACCTTAGGGTCAAATTCCCCTATAGCCCCCCTGCACTCCTCCCCTCTCATTATAAGACCCCGCACTTCTCTACTCTTGTCCGACCTAGCCTCTCTCTCATACCTCTTGAAGATCCTTGAATTGTCTGTTGCTAACGCTCTCCAACCTTTTATATATATACTCCTATCCAGCCTACCTTCACTTAGTAGGCCAGAACAACATTAGAACTTTACTAGCCCCTTGCATGCCATCTATTCTCTTACAACCCATTCACAACCCTGCACCCAATGGTCGTCGGTGCGAGGCTAGCCGCCTCGCAAGTAACTAACTTCTATTGCCATACTTCCAGATAAATGTGGCAGAGTTAGCAACCCAGTCTCCACCACAGCCAGCAAACCCTACAATTAACAACCAGCCGAGTAAAACCAGCTAGCTAAAGCACCTTCGGTTTTGGTATTAAGGACGCCCACATCTGTCTCATACACAGAGGGTTATTACAAACACTGGTATTACACATTGGCGATGGGCTGGTCTATCAGAGTGAGACCTGAGCGATCTCTGCTATACCCATAGCTTACTCTGACTGTTCCTTTTACTTATATATTTTCTAAATCTCAAGTGACGGCGTCTCTTCCGTGGATTGACCTCCCAATCTACCAAGATTGGAAGCTAAAGCGTCACATTATTCCTTTGCCCCTCAACTTTCTCTTCATAATTGCTGAGGGGCACAGGGCCCTGGGTGGGGCTTTGGTTTCCCGGGCGTTTACGCACCCTCTCAGCTCCCCGCCATGGAGTGGCTTCGGTCACCCAGGCTTTATTGTGGTCGGCAGGGAGGGTTCTGTGGGGGCGCTCGTTTATGGCCTTGGCCTTACTCGGGGCCTTGGGGCTGTTCGGCCAGGCAGCTTGGGGAACAACAACAACAACAACAACAACAAACACTGGTGATATGGCAAGCCCCTAGCCACAGCCGCCGGACGACTATCACAGAGAGAGGGCGCCCAGCTCCCCCTTTTTGCCCACCCGAGGAGGGAGACCTCCACCCCCGCGGAGGTATACCTGGCCCCTGTTTTGACTTCTGAGTCATTGCCAGGTAGCACAGGAATTCTTCCTATCAATGAACTAACCATGCATGATTAACACCTTTACTAACCTCTATTAACTCACAATAAACCAATTACCTTTCTTGCATACTCTTATCACTAAATTAGCACCTCAGCTATACCATAGAATGAAGATTGAACAATCTAAGAGAGACGCTCCTATCACAGCTGTCCCCATCCTCCTCGCAAAGTAGATCCAGTCTCTCTCCCCTAAATACTTCCAGTATAGCCAAAATAGTACCTTTTACTAAGGCTCAGTTATATTAAAATATGAAGGCTCCCTATAGCCATGTGCCACAGGCCCACAACAGTAATCAACATCTTACCTAGTCCCCATATCTATTGAGAGCTCAAATAAGTCCATAAGACTCGAGATCCCTACTGTCTACAGGGTCCAGAACCGAGCCTATAAATCTAGCTCCCGCCCCCAGTCAAATCAGTTGAAAGCTAGACACCAACCAGTGGTCACTACCCTGCAGTTAACCTCTAGTCTGCCCTTGTGTTACTCCGGAGTTGAGAGATTCCAGATTCGGCAGACTCCGTGGCAGAGAAGACTAATAGAAGCATCTGTCCATGTACAAGTCCTAACGTGCACCTTATAACCTTCACACAAATTCGTGGGTATATAAGTGTGTAGCCAGCAACGATCGTCAAGAGATCCGACTTGAGAACTTCCTACATTTTGGACCATCTGGACGGCCGAGTCGTTAGCCCCCAACATCACCGGAAGCAAGATAACCAGGACCAGATCTACAAATACTATTCAAGATTCATGTTGCTAGTACTAAGTGTTATAGTACTAGTTTGATACTCACTTATTAACTTTCTAGAAAGTGGCTAAAACCTTGCCCAGTGTAATTCATATTTAACCATTCCATTTGGGACGTACTAAGCGATCAGTGCTCTTTAATTAACAGGCGACATTGACTCTCGTAATTACCTTATTTAGATATTAAAACTCTAGTGATATCTAACGTTCGCCCACTGATTTGTGTTCTACGTATTTCTGCCATAAGAATATAAAACTTAGATCAGTACCCCCATGAGGTTACTAGAGATTCCGTGTTCTACAATATACGCGTGTCTAATCCTAACTGTGAGCTGCTACTTGGGCACGCGACCAGCCAGTAAGAGATCAAATCAGTGAAATTGAATTACACAAATATATTGAGGTCTTCCAGTAAAATAAAAACTTGCTAATTAAACCCGTGATCAGAAGAATATACCTGAACGTTGGAAGTGGGAGACTAGGCTCCATCCAGATCCGCTAATGCTAGCAGTTCCCTTCTATTATTTGTTTTGTGTGAGAATTACTATCTTTCTATGCTCTTTATTTATTTACTTCAATAAACGTGAACTTGTGTCGTGTTACCGTGTGTTTATTTTGTGTTCTCTATTCCTCATACCTTGTATTGTGCATGCAGCCTTATATACCCAGTCATTCAGAACTCACATTACCCAAGTTAAACCTGTAGAAAAACAGGGCATAACAACATATTTATTTGTTTAACTATGAGTAATCTTGGCTTATCTTAATTATGCCTTATTTAATATATAAATCACTGAATTTTTGTGTAGCAGGTCTTGTGATATGTTTTACCTTTTTGACCCCTGGGTATAGCCTATAAAATAAATGGGATATAAAGTGTTCATAATTTTAAAGATCTATCTATCTATCTATTGCCTGACACCATGATCCCCGAAGGGGTGGCCACGAACGAACCGCCCCCAAGCACCTCTGTCCCCAGTCAGTCGATGCCCCTCCTCCCAACCAGCACCGCCTCCATTCATATACTTCCTCACTCCATCCTTCCACCTCTCCTTCGGTCTACCTCTCGATCCCTCTCTGTCCTTCCACCTCGCTCTCGTACACCCTCTTAGTCATTCTCTCGCTTCCCATACGTTCCATATGGCCGAACCATCTCAAGTTGTTCCTTTTCACACTTTCCAGCACATCTACCTCCACACCACACCTCCTTCTTACTTCCTCATTCGTTTGTCTATCCCTCCATGTAACTCCGCACGCACTTCTCAAGTAACTCATTTCCACTGCTCTCACTCTTGGTCTGAGTCTCTCCATGAACGTCCATGCTTCGCTTCCGTAATTTAGTGTCGGGATTACCACACTGTCATGCAAGGACTTCTTCTCTTCCATACTGACCACTCTATTTCTTGTTACTGCTTTCAACGTTCCTACAACCCTCTTCCCCTGTTGCACCCTCTCCCGCACTTTTTCATCCACAGTCCCATCTTTACTCAACACACTGCCCAGATACTTAAAAGGGCTGCCGATCTCCATAGCCTGACCATTCAACTTCACCTCACACTCTGTGACTTCACCCCTTTCGAAGACCATAACCTTGCTTTTCCCCACAATTACCTTCAAATTCCGTTTTTCGCACACTGTTCCAAACTCATTTACCAGACCCTGCAACTCCCATTCATTATCGCTCATCAGAACTGTGTCATCCGCAAACAGCAGCATAGGCAGCTTCCACTCATTTCCCTCCCTTTTCAGTGATACACCAACATCCACTGCTCTTCCTAGTATTTCTTTCATGACTCCATCCATATATACAGTAAACAACCACGGGGACATCACACACCCCTGTTTCAACCCAATACTCAGGTCAAAGAACTCGCTCTGCTCACTCTCCATACGTACTGCCGCCTTTGCACCCTCATACATGCTCTTCACTGCTTTCAGCAACTTGCCATCTACTCCGTATATTCTAATTACTTTCCAATTTTAAAGATCATATCACAATATACATTTTAAGGTGTTACATGCTTCTGTATCTCACAAAACTGCTGAGTTATAAGTATTAATTTCCTTGTCCCCTATTCTATTTTTTATCGCGCTCCTCACTTTTGCAAGGGTGATCAGTGGTCACCCCCCTGGAAATGATGACCCACGACCCCCTCTAACATAATATGCAGAGAAAAAAACTTTAACTCTCAGTGCAAGGTTCGACCCCTCGGCTCCCAGACTATAGCACCCGCACTTAACACTCGTAACACACAGTGCACTCTCATAAATACCAAACATATCACACTAATATTGACTTCTACAAGCATTCATTCTTTCCACGAACCATAGCCTACGGGATTGGAACAGTCTCCCAGAAGATACAATTAATAGCCTAACACTAGACACATTCAAACACAGAATATACGAACATTTCGCCCACATCACACACACGCCATTAACCCTCCACTTAGCTCTCCCCATCCTATATCCTGACCCCCCATCCTCCACCCTAATACCCTTATTTATTAGTGGCCCCTCCATCATTGACGAACATGCCTATTACATAAGGCATCCTCTTCAAACACTAATCCGCCGTAGTTTGAATCTACCGCGCAGAGCATTTAAAAACTGAGGAGCCTTCATCATGAGCGCACGCGACCTCACTCATGGCTTCAGTCATTATGAATTGGGTTCTCACTACGAAAAAACTTCGTAAAAAATAAAAACAAAAAGAAAATAAGAATAACTATCCAATAAGCTTTCCATCATATCGTGGATGTACTTGTGTGGATTTCTGACCAGACGCTGAATCAGGCGTCATTCCTCCTTCTTTGCTCTGCGCTCAGCCTGCCCGGACGTACCTTTCAGGCTCCGCTGGTTCCGCATTCGTTGCGTCCCTAGTGAGTTTTTTCTCATTTGTTTACTCTAGGATGTATCGAGTAAGGTTAGGATAGGCGTAGCAGGAGTGTCCTGGGCTGGTTGCCCGCAGTGCAGTGTATTTTGGGTCGTATGTATGGGGCATCTATTTCGGATGTACCCTCGTGGTCCTGTTGTGGACACGTGAACTTTTCACAGTTGTGTTAGTTGGTGATGCAGGCGGCTTTCATTACGCGTTAATTATTGCTGCCTTTTATCCTTCTGATGAGGTAAGCTGTGTGTTTGCTGACGTTCCCAGCGTATTTTTCTTCACTTAGTGAAGTTTTTTCTGGGTCCGTGTCAGGCTTCCCGGGGTGGGAAGTTATCGCTTCGGTGGTGTGTTGGCGGTGGTTCCTGTTGTGATATTCCAGTGTGTGTTTATATTTCAACTATTTTCATGCCGTCTACCTAGGTCTAGCCAGCCGCTCGTAGCTTTGCCACATGTCTAGTGTTATTATTTATTTTATAAATATGCCCTACTGTGTCATGTGTATCCGGGTTTTAGTTGTGTATTGGCTAATTCCTCGGACTATATTTGTTTCCTGGTTTAGTTGTGTATTGGCTAATTCCACGGATTATGTTGTGACCTTGGTTAGTCGTGCGTGTCTCTCCTCGTGTCGTATTGTTCAGATGGTGTCTGTTCAGGGTGGGGTTTGCCTTCCGGCGGGGTTTTTTTCTCGGTTTCACCATGAAAAATCCTGACCGATGAGCAGTGTTGGGCCACACGTGGTTTTTAACTCCCCGGCGTGGGGAGGTGTCTGTGGCTCTCCAGGACTGCGTCTCTGTGGGTGCCTGGTTTCAGGCCTCCTTTAAATTCCCGGCGGGATGGCTGTACCCATCCTTACATATATATATAGATATATATAAAGAAACG
This sequence comes from Paralithodes platypus, assembly GCA_032716605.1. Lineage (NCBI taxonomy): Eukaryota > Metazoa > Arthropoda > Malacostraca > Decapoda > Lithodidae > Paralithodes > Paralithodes platypus. The sequence continues at coordinate 42,176,323 of CM064484.1, forward strand.
ACGTTCTTGAGAACACTCGTTTTTTATAGGTTTTTCTACCTGGTTTACGACAACCACATGGAAAACCTAGCTGTTGTTTAGGCGTTCCTCCCCGGCGATCTTTTACAAAGAAGTGGGGTCAGGAACTTGTGGGGTTAACTTTTAGACTTCTCACCCGGCGGGTGCACCTGAGCAGGGTGGGATAAACGACTTAGGTCTCATATAGTTAACCAATCCATTTGAGTGATACTCTGTGTATCGCTGCCTTTACTCTTACGGCAATTGAAGGTTCAGTGAGGTTTAACCAAATCGATTCCCACACCCGGCGGGTGCCCCTAAGTGGAGGAACTAAGGAATTTATAAACAAATCCAATTTCGATTAACCTTAATTGGGTGATACTTTCAGTATCGCCGCCTTCTATTTTTACGACGATCGTTTGGGACAATTCGTTAAAAAATCAGATCTCGTATATTCCTGCCCTGGGCTATTCTACTAAAATATTTCAAGGGCCGGCGTCTTTATGAGGGGGGGCTTTGTTACAAAATTGAATCTTGAGACAGTCACCACCTCCTACAGACTATAAGTGCCATACTGGACCTTTATATCAGAGGGTATTCTTCATGTTCTTTAGCTAAGAAGATTTGTTTAGCCTCTTTACACCCAGCCGCGTAGCGAGATGTGTTAGCTGTGTCTTTGCATCCCGTTACCCGGCGGGTTATTAACACTTGTATGCGAACACGTGGGTTAACCTTATGAGCATTAATTCCTGGAAATTTTTCTTTATTTTTCCAGAGCTGAGCTCCGGCGGACCAATACAGACCCGGCGGTAGTTTCCTCACACCAGTCTCTGTCATGGCTACTGTGGCCCCAGTTTTTGCCCTGTGCATTACCCCTACTTGCGCGGGTATCCCAATTTTTGCGCATACCCTTTGCATAAGGTGTGTTAGATGTCTAGACCGTTCAAGGGGTCTCTGGGTTACACTTAATTGTTCCTTTTGCTCCCAATTAGCCAATAAAGTCCTGTGTGACAATGACAAGACCGCGGCGGTAGCGTTGAGAGAGGTCAGACAACAAATGTCGGCCTACACTACCATTGTCGCACATAAGTCACTTCAATGTGACAACGTCCCACTTTGGGATAAGTTGCTGTCAGAGCACCCTCCCCCTAAACGTACCTCTAGAGTAACGGGTTTTAAGCCGACAGAGACTAGCCAGGGTTCTGTATCGTCTGTGGATACGTTTAAACGCCCGAGAGAGCCTACTCCCCCGGCAGCCACCTCCTCGTCGCAGGCGAGATCGAGGTCAAGGTCACCCCTCAGACAGCGGTCTTCAAGTCGGGCCTCTTCCCCGGCTAGTAAGAAGTGTAAGACTGAAGCTTCCCCCAGTGGCCATGGTGGTGATTCTTCCAAACCTAGGTCTAGTTCGCGGTCACACCGTAGCCACAAATCCTCCAAAAAGGATTCCCATAAGAAGTCCTCTCGACATTCTACTAAGTCTAGTGCATCTCATCGTACCTCTACACCTGAAAATGTTTCTGTTACAGCCTCAGAGTATAGTGAAGCGCCTGTCCCTAAACAAGATTTACCTATTGATATTTTAACCCTAGAAACGGAAAGTTCAGGAAATTCAATAATTGAGAATGTTTCAGACTCTCAAGAGAGCGTAGGCCAGAGCCTCGGTGTTTGGCGGTTTGCTCAGCCAGGGTCTGACCATCCACGTCCGACTCATACGAGTCACACAGTAGCCGATGTCCACAGGGACGCGGCGACCCCATCCTCTATCCCTGACTTATCTTGGAAACAAGGTGCCCCTGCCTCGGCGGGGTCTTCTCAGGAGGATCGGGAGGAACAAGATGAAGTGTCATTAATTTCAGATAGGGAGGGACAAGGGTCAGGCTCAGGCCTGGACGCCGCCCATGATAATACTGATTCACCTGAAAGTTCTGCATCTAACCAGTTTGTTACAGCACAAGAAATTGATGGGTTACTTACTCATGCTCTATCAAAATTCTTTAATCAACAACGAGAAAACCCCACAATGGACTTGGGGGCTCCCTTGACAAGTTCTGCGGTACGGCCTCTGATAACGTCAATCGATTTATCTAAGATTCCTAACCCTCCTACTCTGTCACCGGCAGGGAGCTCTAAGCCAGCTACGGCGGCATTCACTACGTCAAATGTCAGGGTCATTACGGATGTTAATCCACCCCCTCTAGACAAAGCGCCTCTTAGAAAGGTAGCTATGCCCCTGCTTTATGGGCCAGACGAGTCATGGGTCCCTTTGAACCCCTCTAAGCCAGAGCTTGCCCAGCCTACCTTGTCAGGGGAACTCCCGGTACCACGTGAGTGGTTTATCCAGGGAAATAAGTCAAAGAAATTAAGGGCATTGGATGCCTTGGGTAATGTTTTGGACGTAAATATCAAGGCTATACCTAGTTATTATCATCAGGATTATTTTGTTTATGCATCTAAGCCTGCTTTACCCCCTGCCTCAGCTTCAAAACTTTTTTCAGACTGGTCTAAGCTGGATGGGTTTAATGATATTAAGGCTCTGTCGGCTCTTACTCCTGAACTAGATTTACAGACCGTCACAGACGAGACAGCTAATCCAGTGTTGAAGGTGGGACAGTTGGGACCAGGACCTTGGGTGGATTGGGAGGTAGAGGCTCAAAACTTTGCAACCACTTTCACTTCTAAATCTTCCCACCAGATCCCTCAGGATACACATTCATGGTTCTCCATGCCGGTAGGTTCTGCCGGCGGAGTTCCGTCAGCTTTATTTTCTTTTCTAGCTGCCCCTAAGATTAATCTTTGTGAACTAAAGGAACCATTCACTACCCCTACCCCTTCTCACCTAGACAGAGAATTTAGGCTAAGGGGAAAAGCTTTCTGCCTGTTTTCACAGTACATAGTTTCTCAACAGGTGGCTAAGTCTTTACTCAGGTCTACTCAGGCAATCGCAGACGCGGATGCTCGAAGATCAGTTGAGTTATCCCGGCGTCTGATTCTTCAGTCGTCGATTCAATCCTTAGGTGACATACGCACAGCCTTACTTGAGGCGGTGCGAGCACGACAGGATCTTAGGATGTCATTAGTTCGCAAGCTGCCTGATCGCATTGCTAACCAGGTGGTAATGTCCCCAGTACTTACACCTTCTTTAATGTCCCCTGATGTATGGCGAACAGTGTTTAACATGGCACAGGCCGTGAAGCACAGTCCCGCACAGGCTAAGAAACCTGCATTTAACTTCCCCAATCCTAAGCCTCCTACTACTAAAGCTCAGCCAGGGGGTTCTAAGCCGTTTCTTCCGCCTAAGTCCTCCCAATCCCCCCTGGGTCAGTTCAGGCATAGACAGAGAGGGTTTTCAGGACAGAGGGGACGCGGCCAGTATAAGCCGGGGCAGGGCCAGTCTTCGGCCCACACCAGCCAGCCGGCGAAGCGTCCAACACCACCAAACCCACCATCAAAAAACTAAAGTCTTTCTCACTCCCAGTGCCTATCATAGAGCCGGAGGAACCGAGGGAAGTACAGCCGGCGAACCCTTGTCTGCTAACTGGGTCGTTCCGAACGTGTCACCAAGCATGGCCGTTAAAAACCTGGGCACGGATGGTGGCACGCAAAGGCATCACTTGGCAGTGGCTCCGGCGACCTCGCTTACGTCAGCCGACAACGGCAAATTGTGTTTCATTAGAGGTGGAGTCGCTGATCCAGGAGATGATTGCCAAGAATGTCATCATCCCGGTCCCTCCAGATTACCCTGTATTCACGTCAAAACTGTTTTTGGTTCCCAAACGGGACAGTGTTCAGATGAGGCCGGTCGTAGACCTGTCTTATCTGAATCTTCACATTTACAACGAGTCTTTCAGAATGTTAACAGTTCATCAAATCAGGCTAACACTTCCGCCGGGAGGCTGGATGTGTTCCCTAGACCTGACAGACGCCTATTGGCACGTGTCGGTCAACAAAAGATTTCAAAGGTTTCTGGCCTTGAGGATCAGGCACCAAAATTTTGTTTTTCAGAGGATGCCGTTCGGTTTGAACCTAGCACCTCGATTATTCACGAAACTAGTCCGGCAAGCCCTGATGCCGTTGTTAAAACAGGGAATCAGAGTGTTGTGGTATCTAGACGACTGGCTGGTGGTGGCAGAGACACAACAATTATGCATAAAACATGTCAATATCATTTTAAATCATGTCAAAACTCTAGGCTTCAAGGTAAATCTGGTAAAGTCAAACCTTGTTCCCTCAAGAGTAATTCAGTGGATAGAGCTGGTCTGGGACACCGCCGCTCTCACTCTGAGTCAGAGTGTGGACAATCGCAACAGGTTTCGCAGGAAACTGTTCAGGTTTCTTCACAGTCTGACTACGACACGAAGAGTCTGGGAGTCTCTGGTCGGCTCTCTCAACTGGATTCAGCTAACTGTCAAGTTGGGCCGGTTGAAAGTAAAACGATTAATATTGGAAGGCAACAAATATTTCCCACTCTTACCGGCGGGAAAATTATGGCCCATACCAAAATTAATCCACACCTTACTAGCGGTCTGGGCGAAGAGGGAAACATTGCACTCAATCATGTCATGGACCTCTCCTCCTCCAACGGTATGGGTAGACACGGATGCGTCAGGCACCATAGGGTGGGGATTTCAGTCAAATCAGGGGCACCAGGGTCAGGGACTTTGGTCCCACTTAGAAATCTCTCACATAAATGTCAAAGAGTTACTAGTCCCCTTGTATTTCCTTCAGGCTCACGGCCCGGCGTTACGGGGCAAGTCAGTGGCCTTCAGAATGGACAATCTGAATGCAGTTCACTGTATTCAGAAACAAGGGTCAACGAGGTCAAGGAAGTTGCTACTCGTGTCGGAAGAGATTTTTGTTCTAGCCACCAGTCTAGATATTTATCTTCACGCATCTTATCTCCCAGGCGTAGCGAACGTCTGGGCAGACGCTCTGTCCCGGAGACAGAGCACGACAGTAGAATGGGAGCTCAAGCAACCCATTTTCGACCTAATGATTGCGGAGCTCTCCCATCCACAAGTGGATCTTTTTGCGTCCGAGGAGACTCACAAGCTCCCTCTATACCTCACCCGCCGGGCGATAACGCCGGCAGGGGGGCCAGACGCCCTAGTGACAGACTGGAACAGATGGAGCTCCATCTATCTGTTTCCGCCGCCAGATGCGTCACTAATGTGCCACGTAGTGAACAAACTACGAGTTTATCGAGGCTTAGTCTCGCTAATCGCGCCCCTGTGGCCGGCGCAGGTGTGGTACCAGCAATTAATAATGTGGTGCCCGGACCCGGTATCGCTCCCGGTCGGGTACTTCCACTTAGACACGATTGGCAACCTAGAGACCTCGCTGACTTTTGCATTATGGACATTCAGGAGGCCAAGTGGCTAGCACCATACGGTAGGGATGTGACCAATAAATTGCTCAATCAATATACTCAGTCTACTAAGCGACAATATCAATCTCATTGGAAAGCTTTTACTTCTTGGATTGTTAGAACGGAACAAACTGTACCCTCAGTGGCATTGGTTTTTAATTACTTGAACTATCTGTTTGAGCAGAAACGTTTATCTGTGGTTACTTTGAAGAATCACTTAACTACGATTAGAGTGCCCTTTTTCGACCTTACAGGTCTATCCATACCGGTGGCGGAGGAAACAGGATTTATGAGAGCGTGTTTTAAACTCCGCCCACCTCCCCGTCAGCTCATGCCTACTTGGTCTCTGGACAAAGCTTTGTCTTTACTTCATTCTCGTCTGTATCAAAATACTGCAGACTTTGCTTTAATCTTAACCCGGGAGCTGCGGGGAGACTCTTAAGAGTTCCCCCGGCGCACTGCGGGGAGACTCTTAAGAGTCAGAGAAAAAAAAAATCAACTTTTGAAATCGAATTTTTTTTTTTTTTTTTTTTTTTTTTTTTTTTTTTGGCCCCTGGGCCATGCAAAATCTCAGTCCTCTACCTCCCCTCCTTCCCCACTTTCCTCCTCTCCTTCAGTTTTCACCTATTTTCCCTGTTATTCCCTTATTCTGAGGTATATTTTCGTGCTAACATTAGAAATCCGATTGGAGGGTGTGGTCATCACTGATAGCAAGCGAGTGCAAGAGAGAGAGAGAGAGTATCGATCGACTGTGTCTCAGTGGCCTTGGGGGAAATTGGCGGGAAAGCAGATTGCCTCACCCATACATTATACAACTCGCGGGCTATATCTCCGATTTTGACCATCCAAACGCTGTTTCACTCGTTTTATTGTTGTTTCAGGTTAATACCTTTATAATCAACCCATAATAGGCGCATATGGATAAGTATTAATGCTATTAATGGCACAATGAATATTTTAGTGACGGAAACACCTCAAATACGTCAGCACAGGGGGACGTTTCCAATTACCCCCATGCGCACTTCAGAGGTTAAAGAAGGCAGTTTTCCTTTTGGCTTTGGCCACCGGAAACAGAGTGTCTGAGCTGGCGGCGATGAGCAACACACCTAATTGTCTTAGGTTTGGTAGACTTAATGATTCAATTTCCATTGCACCCTCCCCGGCGTTTGTAGCCAAGAATGAGCATAGTGCACACGTGTTTTCTGAGTTCACGGTGCCGGCGTTAAAAAGGGGAAAGGTGCATCATAATTTATGTCCAGTGCAAGCTCTAACCAAATATTTGAGAATAGCTCCTCATAACCCCCAAGGTGCTTTATGGGTAGCGAGTACGGGTAAACGCTTACTTAAACGGCGATTAGCCTCTCTTCTGGTAGAAGTCATTAAAGAGAGTAATCCCGGCGTTGTGGGTAGGGCCCACGATTTACGCAAGTGGGCGGCCTCTTTACGTTTCCTGAAAAACTTTTCAGTTGAAGATATTGCGTCCACACAGTTGTGGGCGTCTAATCATACGTTTCTCTCTAGATACTTGTCAGTTGCTCTAGACAAACCTTCCTTACCATGTATAGCTTTAAGGCAGAGGGTCTAGGTGGCCCTGCAGTCACTTATGTTTATTTTCACGGAAGGGGGGGGGGGGGTGCAGTCAGTTGACATAGGACACCCTAGACCCCGCCGGAGTATGAGAGCTGTGATACAATTTAAGGTAAAAATGTGATATGAAAATTTCTCTGCGAGAATTTGTGCTAGTACAAAGTTTAGTACAAAACAACGGTGTTGTTATAGTAGTTTTAGCTGCGAAAGCAATGTAACATTAGTTCAATGGAGTTCATTAGCAATTGATCTCCACATGTATTTTGGGGTTTATGATGTGCACATATAAACTTATAACTTGTTATTTTTGTCACCACTCGTTGAGTGGGGTGCCTTTTGTAACTACAGATCTGTGTTCAGAATCTTCAGGGTTACCTATTTTTGTCGGGCAGGCTTCTTTGAAGCACGCACCTGCCTGAACCCCTTTTTCTTGTATATTTCCGGCCTACGCCGTATTAAATACATTTTTCAAAAAGTAAGAATACTATGTGGTTGTTTTTATTATCTGCTTTTCTAGAGTTATGATATGATTACGAATGTCCCCCTCCAGTCTTAGATATCAGGCATGTTCGTCAATGATGGAGGGGCCACTAATAAATTATAGGTTTGACTCCTGTAAGGAGATAAAGAAAACCTAATATTTAGTAGTGGCCCCGTAATCATTGACGACTGGGGCCCTCCCGACCGTCCCCTTCCCATTCGTTGATGTATTAAGGATTTTGGTTTACTTGATATGTCAGTGAAGGAGGAATGACGCCTGATTCAGCGTCTGGTCAGAAATCCACACAAGTACATCTACGATATGATGGAAAGCTTATTGGATAGTTATTCTTATTTTCTTTTTGTTTTTATTTTTTACGAAGTTTTTTCGTAGTGAGAACCCAATTCATAATGACTGAAGCCATGAGTGAGGTCGCGTGCGCTCATGATGAAGGCTCCTCAGTTTTTAAATGCTCTGCGCGGTAGATTGAAACTACGGCGGATTAGTGTTTGAAGAGGATGCCTTATGTAATAGGCATGTTCGTCAATGATTACGGGGCCACTACTAAATATTAGGTTTTCTTTATCTCCTTACAGGAGTCAAACCTATAATATGTGTGATATGCGCAAGTCCAGCGCCCTACACATTATGAATCGAGATCGAGAAATAAACTTAAATCTTCAGGAAACTGCAGTTGCTAAGGCATTCTGCCCCTTGGCGACGACATCCGACATCCGAGTACCGTAACGACTCCCGACTTTCAACTGAACTGTTCATTTTATAAAGCATTCAGAAAAAAAGATCCAGTTTCCAACAGCCTTATATTGAACATGAAAACCAAGTCATCGGACACCACATGTTCAACAAAGAAAACAGCGATAGAGTGAAACAGACAATTTATCAAATGTGGAGATTACGAGAGAAAAAAATTAAAGAACTGAAATAAGAAGACTGAAGAAAGAAGAGAGAAGAAACAAGACTGAAGAAAGAAGAGAGAAGAAACAAGACTGAAGAAGACGGGATGAAAACTGAGATATATTTACTTTTGCAGACAAATAGAGCACGTCACAAAAAGAAAAATAACAAAACCTCTTAGGGAATAGCCAACGTTAAGGCTAAACTTCCCGAATTCCAACTGAAGCTTCCCGCCCAACAACTTCTGGAAAAGTGTCGCTTTACCAACAGTTTTATATGGAGCTAGCGTGTTAGGTTATACTAAAACAGATATTGATAAGCTGCAAAGAATAGAACATAAAGTCTATAGGTACATTTTAGGAGCTCCAAGGTATGCCCAGGTTGAAACATTAAGGGGGGAAATAGGTGCATCGTCAATGGTAACAAGAATCATGGGAGGACAAATAAAATATTTAAAATATATAGAAGAAAATAACAGATGTGAACTATTACAAAGAATAGTACAAGAAAAACTAGAATTTGCAAATGATCCCAGGTTCGAATCAACTATACTACTGTAAGTAGTAATCTGCAATCTCTCTCTCTCCGCCGCAATGTTGCATCTCTCTCGCTATTCTATCGCTACTATAATAATCAGTGTTCCTCAGAGCTATCCCAGTGCATACCACCTCCTTTACGTAGGGCACGTGGTACCCGTCTTGCAACTCAATCCCACCCCTACTCTGTGCAACTCTCCAACCCAAGAGTGAAACGTTACTCTCAAACTTTCTTCTACTCAACATCTGAGCTCTGGAACTCTCTCCCAGAATCAGTCTTTCCCTCTTCCTATGACTTAAATTGCTTCAAACTCCGTGTGTCCAGGCATTTTGGCTCGAACGTCCCTTGATTTTGGCCCTGTCACTCTTTCAACTATGGGGGAGGCACTCGCTATAGGCAGTTATGCCTTTTGCCTCCCTCAATCACATAGAAAAAAAAAAAAAAAAAAAAAAGTACCTCCGAGAAGTAAAAGTTAAAGATGAGGAACTAATAGAAATGAGTAAAGTAGAGATAAAGAAAAAGTTAAATGATTGGGATACTAAAACTTGGAAAGAAGAAATTAACAGGAAAACAAGTCTAACCATTTATAGAAAATGGAAGAAAGGAATAGGAGAAGAACTAATATATGATAATAGGCCAGCGTCAGTAATCTTATACAAAGCTAGAACTAATAACCTAAATCTAAATGATAGAAAGAGACTTGTAGAAGGGGATACAGTGTGTGAAATGTGTGGGAATGGGATAGAGGACCTAAAACATTTCATTCTGTGGTGCAGAGCATATACACAGAAGAAAGAAGAAAGGAACCTCTATTCCAGCAACCATACATAGAAAAAGAAGATAAATTGTTAGGACATTTGCTATTTGATAGACAGAACATAGATTTATTTATTTTTATTTATTTATTTTTTATATACATTTTGGAGGTTAAGAGAAAATTACACCAACAACAATTAAAGAACCAGCAAACAAAAGAAGATTAAGAAGAATGAAGAACAACCAAGAAGAAAGAAGAACAACCAAGATGAAAGAAGAAACGTAAAACACAAAAAAACCCGAACATAAACAAAAGTAAAAAGAGCACGACAAAAGGGAGGCGCCGTTGTAAAGGCCAAGTTTCCCGCCCAACAAGGAGCGCGTTCAAGAGCATTAATTTTAGCGTGCGGTTGGCGCTACAGGCAAACTGAACGACATTGGGCGCGCATACGGTCGCTTGCGGTCGCTCATCCAGCGCACAGAGATCAGATGCCATATTTGAGGAGTGACGCCGTGAGGCGCATAGACAATACATCTTTATAATTCGTCTTTAGCGCTAGCAGACGAATTATTCTCGACCATATGCACATACAATCACTTAAAAACATTGACTATTCATATTAATATGTGTTATTATTTAGTTTAAAACATTTATATTAAATTTTCGATCAAAATATTGACACAAATAGCCTATACATAGCTGCATTTTGTGTCACCCCAACGTCTGATAACCCACTCTCATTAAAGTGTGGTGGCACAAAATGACAAGGGGCGATCCAGCAGACTTCTAAATATATACATTATATATGGACAACCTTTCCTGACTATTTTTAAGAATGAAAGTAAATATGCATTGCAGAATAATTATTACAAAGCAAATAAAGACAAAATAAAAGCGAAATAGCGTAATATACCAAATATCATGAGGTATGTCAGGGACTGGAATAATCGACAACAGAACATATCGGCAATAAATTTGAATATATACAATTTAAAATATGTTGTGACATTACATATTAGGTGAAATTATAAAACATATTTATTTGTTTAATAGTAGAGCAAGAAATATTCGCATGCATAGACATTTCAATAATTCTGAGGAGTGACAGATTAATTACCGTGACGAACACTGATTTTCTGAACTGGACTCTTGGTCAAGGTCACAAGTCTAGATGCCCCACCATATACAGTACAGTAGTATAAAATCCACCTTTACTATCTCTCCTAACCCCTATTATACTAACAATTGTTCTTTTCACCCCTCCTAAAACGCCTGTGCAGTAATCTGGAGACACCACAACCCTCCAAGCAAACTGCACATTTAAACAATAAGAAGAAGAAGAAGAAGATGCCCCACCCACCCACCCACCCACCACTCGATATATCTACGTTCCTACTGGCCCTCACGCAGCCGTGGTGCTTAGCGCGGTCAAACCTATATTTCACAAATGTTATGATATTTATATATTTATTAGTGGCCCCTCCATCATTGACGATTATGCCTATTACATAAGGCACGCTCTTCAAACACTCATCCGCCGTAGTTTGAATCTACCGCGCAGAGCATAAAAAATGTGAGGAGCCTTCATCATGAGCGCACGCAACCTCACTCATGGTTCAGTCATTATGAAATTGGGTTCTCACTACGAAAAAACTTTGTAACAAATAAAAAACAAAAACAAAATAAGAATAACTATTCATAAGCTTTCCATATAATCGTGAATGTACTTGTGTGGATATTTGACCAGACGCTGACTCAGGCGTCATTCTTCCTTCTCTGCTCTGCGCTCAACCTACCCGGACGTGCCTCCCCACGCTCCGCTGGTTCCGCATTTGTTGCGTCCCTAGTGAGTTTTTTCTCATTTGTTTACTCCGGGATGTATCGAGTAAGGTTAGGATATGCGTAGCAGGAGTGTCCTGGGCGGGATGCCCGCAGTGCAGTGTATTTTGGGTTGTGTGTTTGGGGCATCTATTTCGGGTGTACCCTCGTGGTCCCGTGGTGGACGCGTGAAACTTTTTCGCGGTTAGCTAGCTTTGTGTTGTAGGCGGCTTTCACTACGCGTTATTATTGCTTCCTTTTATCTTTCTGATGAGGTAGCTTTTTCTTCTCTGACGTTCCCAGCGTATTTTTCTTCACTTAGTGAAGTTTTTTCTGGGTCCCGAGTCAGTTCTTCCCTTTGCCGGGAAGTTTTTGCTACAGTGGTGTGTTGACGGTGGTTCCTGTTGTGATATAATTCAGTGCTTTTTGTTTATATTACGACATGATTACTTTTTATTTCCATCTGCCTAGGCCTAGCCAGCCTCTCGTAGCTTTGCCACATGTACAAGTGTTATTGATTTATGTTATGAATATGTACTACTGTGTCATGTGTGTCCTGGTTTAGTTGTGTATTGGCTAATTCCACGGACTATTTGTGTGTCCTGGATTAGTTGTGTATTGGCTATTTCCATGGACTATTTGTGTGTCCTGGGTTAGTTGTGCTTTGGCTAATTCCACGGTCTATTTGGTGCGTTCAGATTGAATCTGAACGGGGTGGGTTGCTTTTTCCGGCGGTTTTTCTCGGTTACACCATGAAAACCCGGCTGGTTGCCGAGTTTTAATCACGCGTGGTTAAAATAGGCTTGTTTTCCCCGGCGAGTGGTGGCTTGAGGCTCTCCAGGACTGCGTCTCTGTGGTGGTGCCTGTGTTCAGGCTTACTGTGTTTCCCGGCGGGATGGCTTTACCCATTTAGCTAAGTGTTCATGCGGGCACTTGTTGAGTTTAGTTTTTCCCGGTTTTGCAAAGCCAGTAAAACTAGGCTGTTTGTTGATTGGTCTTTCCTCCCCGGCGATCTTTTGCAAAGAAGTGGGGATAGGAATAATTGGGGTTAACGTTAAACTTAAATTCACACCCGGCGGTTGCACCTTGGGAGGGTGGGATTAACGGATTTGCAAATTCAGTGTAGTTGACCAGACAATCGAGGGATACGATAAAGTATCGCCGCCATTCAACATACGGCGATCTATGACGCTTCGGGAGAAGCCAGATCTAGCATTTAAGACAGGCTTCTCAGTTTTTGATCTGCGAGATAATACGGGGGCCGGCGTCTTTTTATGGGTTTTTCAGTAAACTTAACAAACACCACTGGGAAGACTGCGTCATTTATAAAAAGCCATGCTGGTCTTTATATCATGTAGAGGATATTCATAAATATTTTGGACAGGTTAAGATATTCTGAAATCTTTATCGATGAACCTCCCGCATAGCGAGCCGTGATAGTTGTGTATTACGTCTCGTTACCCGGCGGGTTATTTAACACTTGTGTTCGAACATGTTGGTGTAGCCTTATGAGCATTAATTCCTGGAAATTTTCTTTTTTCCAGGTCTGAGTTCCGGCGGGTCTATAGAGAACCTGGAGTAAACCCGGGGGTGGGTTCGTTTTCCACCAGTCTCTGTCATGGCTACCCTAGACCCTGTTTTTGCTTTGTGTGTTACACCCTCCTGTTCAGGTATCCCTATCTTTGCACACACTCTTTGCATTAGATGTGTTAAATGTTTAGATCGCTCAAGGGGTTTGTGGGTGACGGGGAACTGTACCTTCTGTACTCAATTGAGTGTCAATGTATTGCGAGACAATGATAGACCCGCGGCGGTCGCTTTGCGGGAGGTCAGGCAGCTGTTGTCAACTTATGCTACCACAGTGGCTCATAAAGCGCTTCAATGTGATAACGTAATTCTTTGGGATAAATTACTGATTGAGCACCCCCCCTATTAAACGTACCTCTAGAGTAATTGTACGAAAGTCGGCAGAGACTGGGCAGGGTACAGCACTTACTCTGGCCCCTAGCACATCTAAGAGACCTCGTGAACCCACGCCTCCGGTGACAGCCTCCACGTCACGGGCGCGGTCCAGGTCCAGGTCGCCCGTCAGACAACGGCCGCCTAGTCACTCTTCTTCACCAGCAAGAAAGAAGAGCAAAGAGGAAAAGTCCAAGGGCAGTTCTAGTGATAGATCTGAGAAGTCCAAGAGCAGTTCTAGTGAAAGATCTAAGTCACACCGCAGCCACAAATCTTCCAGGAAAGATTCTCAGGAACGAAAGGCCTCCCGGCGTTCGCCGGAGCCTCGTGCCTCACTTTCTGCCTCTACTCCCGACTTATCTAGTGTCCAATCTGATGGGGCGGGAGTGGAGTCAGAGACTGTGGTGGGGGTGTTACCGGCGGACAGGTTACCAATGGATATTATAAACTTAGAATTAGAGAGTTCTGTGGGCAGTGATCGCCCTTTAGAAGAGTCTAGTGGGGGCTCAGTGGTTGATGGTGTATCTGACTCCCAAGGGAGTTCGGGCCAAGGCCTGGGTGTATGGCGGTATTCCCAACCAGGGCATGAAGGCCCACGTCTGGTTCAGGAGCCACAGGTAATGGCGGACGTCCACCGGGACGCTGTGATCCCATCATCCATTCCAGACTTAACATGGCAACACGACGGGATTCCGGCTTCGGCGGAATCCTCTCATGATGGGCCAGATGACAAGGATGAGGTGTCTATAATCTCTGACATGCAAGAGTCGGGTTCAGTTCTAGACGACTCACAGGATAGGAATGATTCACCTCTTAGTTCTTCTTCTGCTAAATTTGTCACGGCGGAGGAAATAGATGGGTTATTAGCTACTGCTCTAACAAAAAAATTGGCCAACAGCCGGAGACTCCTACAGTGGACCTGGGAGCTTCCATGACAAGTTCAAGTGTTCGGCCTCTGATCGCTTCCATTGCTTTAACTAAGATTCCGCACCCTCCCTCTATATCACCTACTATGGTCACTAGGCCTGCTTCGGCGGCACTGACTACTTCTAGTGTAAGGGTGGTAGCGGATGTGAATCCTCCCCCTTTAGATAAAGCACCGTTAAGAAAGGTAGCTATGCCCCTTTTATACAGTCCAGATGATTCATGGGTTCAAATGATCCCAACTAAGCCAGAGGCGGCGCAGCCCACTTTCTCAGGGGAACTTCCAGTGCCACGTCAGTGGGTAATCCAAGGAAATAAATCTAGAAAGTTACGAGCTTTGGATATTGCGGGTAATGTACTTGATGTTAATATTAAGGCCATTCCGAACCATTATCACCATGACTATTTTGTGTATACAGCTACACCTGCACTGCCCCCTGCCTCAGCTTCAAAACTGTTTTCTGACTGGACCAAGCATGACGGCTTTAATGATATAAAAGCACTGTCAGCTCTCACTCTAGAATTAGATTTACAAACGGTCACAGACACAGCCGCTAACCCAGTGTTGAAGGTGGGGCAGTTAGGTCCAGGACCTTGGGTGGAATGGGAGGTAGAGGTTCAGAACTTTGCGACCACCTTCACCTCAAAATCTTCGCACCAGATTCCTCAGGACAGCCATTCTTGGTTCTCTCTGCCAGTCTTCTCGGCCGGCGGAGTTACATCTGCTTTGTTTGCCTTTTTAGCTGCCCCCAAAATCAATCTATGCGAACTTAAAGATCCTTTCACTACACCTTCCCCAGCTCACCTAGACCGGGAGTTTAGGCTACGGGGGAAGGCGTATAGACTTTTTTCCCAATACATTGTTACGCACCAGGTGGCGAAATCTATGCTAAGATCTACTCAGGCAATCGCGGACGCGGATGTCAGAAGATCGGTTGAACTATCTTGGCTGTTACTCCTTCAGACTTCTATTCAGTCGTTGGGGGATATCCATACAGCCTTGCTCGAGGCAGTGCGGGCGAGACAGGATCTTAGGATGTCCCTGGTGAAGAAACTTCCTGATAGAATTGCGAACCAGGTGGTCATGTCGCCGGTGCTAACTCCCTCTTTAATGTCCCCTGATGTGTGGAGAACTGTTTTCAACATGGTTCAGGCCTTTAAGCGCAGTCCCACCCCTTCTAAGAAACCTGCTTTTAACTTTTCCAAACCCAAGCCAGTCGCAAAAGCTCAGCCGGGTGGGTCAAAGCCCTTTCATATACCTAAGTCCTCTTCCCCCCAAGGTCAGTACAGGTATAAACAAGGTAAGTTTGCAGGTCATAAAGGACGAAACTATAACAGACCGGGCCAGGGCCCGTCTTCTGCCAACGCCGGCCAGTCGGCTAAGCATCCACCACCACCACCACCACCACCATCAAAAAACTAAAGTCTCTCTCACTCCCAGGGCCCGTCTCACGGCGGGTGGATCAAAGGGTAGTACAGCCGGCGAACCCTTGTCTGCTAACTGGGTCGTTCCGGACGTGTCACCGCGCATGGCCAGTAAATACTTGGGCGAGGATGGTGGCATGCAAGGGCATCACCTGGCAGTGGCTCCGGCGACCTCGTTTATGTCAGCCGACAAAGGCAAATTTAGTTTCATTAGAGGTGGAGTCACTGATCCAAGAAATGATCGCCAAGAATGTCATCATCCCGGTTCCTCAAAATTACCCAGTCTTTTCATCCAAACTATTTCTAGTGCCCAAAAGGGACAGTGTTCAGATGAGACCAGTCATAGACCTGTCTTATCTGAACCTCCATATTCACAACGTGTCATTCAGGATGCTGACAGTAAACCAGATCAGGCTAACACTTCCGTCGGGAGGATGGATGTGTTCTTTAGACCTGACAGACGCGTATTGGCACGTCTCGGTAAACAAAAGATTTCAACGGTTTCTGGCCTTAAGAATAAAGCATCAGACTTATGTCTTTCAGAGGATGCCGTTTGGATTGAACCTAGCACCTCGCTTATTCACGAAATTAGTCCGGCAAGCCCTGATGCCCTTGTTAGAGCAAGGGATCAGGATTTTGTGGTATCTAGACGACTGGCTAGTGGTGGCAGAGACGGAACAAGTATGCATAAATCATGTCAACATAACATTAAATCATGTCAAAACTCTAGGGTTCAAGGTCAACCTGATAAAGTCAAACCTTGTTCCCTCACGAGTAGTTCAGTGGATAGGGCTGGTCTGGGACACAGCTACTCTCACTCTGAGTCAGAGTGTGGACAATCGCAACAGATTTCGCAGGAAATTGTTTCTGTTCCTTCACAGTCTGACTACGACACGGAGAATCTGGGAGTCTCTGGTCGGCTCTCTCAACTGGATTCAACTAACTGTAAGATTGGGCCGGTTGAGAGTCAAACGTTTAATATTGGAGGGCAACAAATATTTTCCGCTATTGCCGGCGGAAAAATTATGGCCCATACCAAAATTAATCCACAACTTACTAGCGGTCTGGGCGAAGAGGGAAACGTTACACTCAGTGATGTCATGGACCTCTCCTCCGCCGACGGTATGGGTAGACACGGATGCGTCAGGAACGATAGGTTGGGGCTTTCAGTCAAACCAAGGGCACCAGGGTCAAGGGCTTTGGTCCCATTTAGAAATCTCCAACATCAATGTCAAAGAATTACTAGTCCCCTTATATTTCCTTCAGGCTCACGGCTCTGGTTTACGGGGCAAGTCGGTGGCCTTCAGAATGGACAATCTGAATGCGGTTCACTGTATTCAGAAACAAGGGTCAACGAGATCTCGGAGGTTGCTAAACGTCTCAGAAAAGATTTTTTATTCTTGCCAACAGGCTGGACATTCATCTTCACGCATCTTATCTCCCAGGCGTAGCAAACGTCTGGGCAGACGCTCTGTCTCGGAGACAGAGCACAACAGTAGAATGGGCGCTCAAGCAAACTATTTTCGACCAAATGATTGCGGAGCCTTACCATCCACAAGTGGATTTGTTTGCGTCAGAGGAGACTCACAAACTCCCACTGTACTTCACCCGCCGGACGATAACGCCGGCGGGCGGGCCAGACGCACTGGTGACAGACTGGAACAGGTGGAGTTCCATTTATCTGTTTCCGCCACCAGACGCGTCTCTAATGTGCCACGTAGTAAACAAACTACAGGATTATCAGGGCGTAGTCTCGCTAATCGCGCCCCTGTGGCTGGCGCAGTTCTGGTACCAGCAATTGAAAACGTGGTGCCCGCACCCGGTGTCACTCCCGGTCGGGTTTTTCCACTTAGACACAATTGGCAACCTAGAGACCTCGCTGACTTTTGCATTATGGACATTCAGGAGGCCAAGTGGCTAGCACCGTATGGTAGAAACGTGACCAATAAATTCATGAATCAATATACCCAGTCTACAAAGCTACAGTATCAATCGCATTGGCAAGCCTTTACTTCTTGGATTCTTAGAACAGAACAAACTGTGCCCTCGGTGGCTTTGGTTTTTAATTATTTAAATTACCTGTTCGAACAGAAACGTTTATCTGTAGTAACGTTAAAAAATCACTTAACAGCGATTAGGATGCCATTTTTGGACCTTACCGGTCTCACCATACCAGTCACGGAGGAAACAGGTTTTATGAGGGCATGTTTTAAACTCCGCCCACCTCCCCGTCAGCTCATGCCTACCTGGTCTCTGGACAAAGCATTGTCATTACTTCATTCCCGTCTGTACCAACATACTGCAGATTTTACATTACTCTTTAAAAAGGCAGTATTCCTTATGGCTTTGGCTACCGGGAACAGAGTATCTGAGCTGCCGGCGATGAGCAATACACCTAATTGCCTCAGGTTTGGTAGGCTTAATGAGTGTATTCAGATTGCACCTTCCCCAGGGTTCATAGCCAAGAATGAGCACAGTGAACACGTGTTTTCAGAATTCACGGTGCCGGCGTTGAAAAGAGGAAAGGTGCACCATAATTTATGTCCAGTGCAAGCTCTAACCAAATATTTAAGAGTGGCACCTCTAAATCACCAGGGTGCTTTATGGGTAGCAAGTACGGGTATATGCTTGATGAAACGTAAACTGGCTTCGCTCTTGGTCGAGGTCATTAAAGAAAGTAATCCCGGCGTTGTGGGTAGGGCCCACGATTTACGCAAGTGGGCAGCCTCTTTGCGTTTCCTTAAGAATTTTTCTGTTGAAGATATTACGTCCACACAGTTGTGGGCCTCTAATCATACGTTTTTGACTCGATACCTTTCAGTTGCTCTAGACATACCTTCCTTACCATGTATAGCTTTAAGGCAGAGGGTCTAGGTGGCCCCTAGGTCACTTATTGTTTAATTTCATGAAAGGGGGGGGGGGGGGGGTGCAGTCAGTGTAACATAGGATGCCCTAGACCCCGCCGGAATATGTGAGCTGTGATACTGTTTTATGGGTGTTGTGATATGAAAATTTCTCTGTACTATTCATTACAGGAAATTGTGCTAGTACAATTGTAGTACAAATAACAGTGTTGTTGTAAGTAGTTTTGGGCTGTGAAGCAATCTAATTTTAAGCATTGGGTATATTTTGCAAGATATCTCCACTAGTTTATGGGGTTTATATGTGTACATGTAAACTTATAAGTTTTTATTTTTTAACCACTTACTTTAAGTGGGGTGCCTTATTAACTGGCGGATCTGTTCTCAGAATCTCAGAGTTAACCCCCTTTTTTATCAAGCAGGCTTCTTTGAAGCACGCTCCTGCTTGTACACCCTTTTGTATATATGTGCTGCGCCAAAAATATATATCTTTTCGAAGTAAGAATACTATGTGGTTGTTTGATTATCTGCTTTTGCTAGAGTTATGATATGATTACGAATGTCCCCCTCCAGTCTTAGATATCAGGCATAATCGTCAATGATGGAGGGGCCACTAATAAATTATAGGTTTGACTCCTGTAAGGAGATAAAGAAAACCTAATATTTAGTAGTGGCCCTGTAATCATTGACGACTGGGGCCCTCCCGACCATCCCCTTCCCATTCGTTGATGTATTAAGGATTTTGGTTTACTTGATATGTCAGTGAAGGAAGAATGACGCCTGAGTCAGCGTCTGGTCAAAGAACGATACAAGTACATCCACGATTATATGGAAAGCTTTTGAATAGTTATTCTTATTTTCTTTTTGTTTATTATTTGTTACAAAGTTTTTTCGTAGTGAGAACCCAATTTCATAATGACTGAACCATGAGTGAGGTTGCGTGTGCTCATGATGAAGGCTCCTCAAATTTGTTATGCTCTGCGCGGTAGATTCAAACTACGGCGGAGGAGTGTTTGAAGAGGGTGCCTTATGTAATAAGCATAATCGTCAATGATTACGGGGCCACTACTAAATATTAGGTTTTCTTTATCTCCTTACAGGAGTCAAACCTATATAATATGCGTGTACTGTTACTTAGTAATATTGTATTGTGTAACCTAATCAACCCGAATGATATACATTTAAGTAAGAATACACCGAAATATAATCGTGATTAGGCGCGAATGGAGTGGCACCGCGGCTGTGGCCATGTGCTCCAATGTTTATAAACAACACGCTTTAGGCCTACATATCAAGATCTATAATTAATGATCCATCATTTCGATATTATTTTGATCTAGTTGAATTTGTAAAAAATTGTGATGACTATTCCTATAATATAATCGCTTACTTTTAGGTATTATATATAATAACTCCGGTAGGTTATCGGCCTTCTATAGGATTATGACGCTTCTTTTGGAGATTCTGAGGATATAGCTTGTTATGCCCTGTTTTTCTACAGGATTAACTTGGGTAATGTGAGTTCTAACTGACTGGGTATAGAAGGCTGCATGCACAAAACAAAGTATGAGGAATAGAGAACACAAAATAAACACACGGTAACACGACACACGATCACTTTTATTTAGGGACACACTTCTATATGTTGTTTGATGATGATTAATCTGACGCATAAGAAGATATGCATATTTGTACAAGACAATTTATAGAAGTTAAACAAACTAGCATTAAGTGGATCTGGATGGAGCCTAGTCTCCCTCTTCCTTAACGTTCAGGTATTAATCTTCTGATCACTGGCTTTATTCACAAGTTTATATATTGGAGACCATAAATATTACTTATAGATTCATATTCAGTTAGATTTATCACTAGTAGCTCTGGTGCACAAGGAGTAATTCATAGACTAGATTAGACACGCGTATTTTAGAGCACGGGAATTCTAGTATCCTGAGGGGGTACTGATCTAAGTTTTATATTCTTGTATCAGAAACACATAGAACGCAAATCAGTGGGCGAACATCAGATATCACTAGGGTTTCACGGTTATGTATTAATATCTAGATATATTAGTAATTACGAGAGTTAATATCGCCTGTTAATTAATAAACACTGATACGCTTAGCACTTCCTAATGGGATGGTCATATATGAATTACACCTGGGACAAAGATATAGCCACTTCGTAGAAATATTAATAAGTGAATCTCTACATAGCACTATAACACTGTAGTACTGATAGAGTGAATCTTGGGTCATATTTGATTGGTCTGGTCCTGGTTATCTTGCGTCCGTGAGGTTGGGGGCTAGCGACTGGTTCCGCGGCCGTCCAGATGGTCCATATGTAGAAGTTCTCAAGACGGATCTCTTGGCGATCGTTGCTGGCTACACTCTTATATACCCACTGGTTTATGTGAAGGTTATAAGGTGCACGTAGATGTCTTTTACGTGGACAGATGCTTCTATATCAATCTGCCACGGAGTCTGCCGACTCTGGTACTCAATTCTCAGGAACAACACAAGGGCAGAGCTAGAGGTCAACTTAAGGGGGCCAGCCACTGGTTGGTGTCTATCTTTCAACTGATTTTACTGAGGGCTGGAGCTTGGTTTATAGGCTCGGTTTTGGACCCTGTAGGCCATAGGGATCTCGAGTTTTTATGGATTTATTTGAGCTCTCAATGGATACGGGAACTAGGTAAGGTGGTGATTACTGTTGTGGCACATGGCTATATGGAGCCTTCATAATGTGATATAACTGAGCCTTAGTAAGAGGTACTATTTTGGCTATACTGGAAGTATTTAGGGGAGAGAGACTGGATCTACTTTGCGAGGAGGATTGGGACAGCTGTGATAGAAGCGTCTCTCTTAGATTGTTCAGTCTTCATTCTATGGTATAGCTGAGGTGCTAGTATGGTTATCGGAGTATGCAAGAAAGGTTAATGGGTTATTGGGGGTTAATAGAGGTTAGTAAAGGTGTTAGTCATACATGGTTACTTCATTTATAGGAAGAATTCCTGTGCTACCTGGCAATGACCCGGAAGTCAAAACAGGGGTCAGGTATACCTCCGCAGGGGTCGGGGTCTCCCTCCTCCGGTGGGTGAAAGGGGTAGGGGCGCGTCCCTTTTCTGTGATGGTCGTCGGGGCGGCTGTGGCTGGGGGCTTGCCATATCACAAGGGTTTGTAATAACCCTCTGTTTATGAGACAGGTGGGTGTTCGTAATACCAAAACCGAAGGTTCCTTGATCAGCTGGTTTACTTGGTTAGGTTGTTAATTGCATGGGTGGTTGGATGTGGTGGATACTGGTGCTAACTCTGCCACATTGATCTGGAAGTATGGCAATAGAAGTTAGTCACTGGTGAGGCGGCTAGCCTCGCATGGACGATCATTTGGTACAGGGTTGTGAATGGGTTGTGAGGGAATAGATGGCATGCAAAGGGTTAGTAAAGTTCTAATGGTGTTCCTTTCTACTGGGGGAAGGTAGGCTGGATAGGAGTATATATACAAAAGGTTTGAGAATGTTAGTATCGGAAAAGTTAAGGATATTCAGGGGGTATGCTGGAGAGGCTAGGTCGGAAGGGAGTTGAGGAGCGTGGGGGGGGTTAACGAGAGGGAGAGGGTTAAGGGGGGTTACGTGGGAGTTTGACCCTAAGGTCTCTGGGCGTAGGGGTGGCATTAGACTACAGTTGGTATCGTAGCCTGGGGGTTAATGACAGGGAAGGTATGTTAGCCAAACGCTACCGGGGGATGAGCAATATGGGGTGGTATATGAGTCTGGAAAGGATAGAATCATGTGGACTGTGGGGCTGTGGGGAAGAGGAGGTTAACTGTAGGTGTGTGCTTGATTGTGGATAAAAGTAGAGAAAAACATGGTGTATTATTACTCGTCAATACGATGGTTATGGACACTGTTAATCTGACACTATTTCTTGCTGACCTAGTTGTTCCTGGGAACTGCGTTTTCTATGACATATACACCAAAGAAAGCGGCAGTTCGTAGGGGTAGCTTCGGTATTGTTTCGTGGTGGAAATGCGTCGAGACAATGGTAAAAGAGGGTTGTGTATACAATCTCTGGTTGGGGTAAGAATTAGAGTTACTGCATGGTGGCTAACATCTTCAGTCATTTCTGTCTAGGTCTTACAGGAATAATGGTTTTATATACACTGGTGTACCCGTGGGTATCATAGTTTCTTATCAATTAGGACATGGGGTTTTAACATATTACTTCTCAGATGGAAGAAGATGCATAGATTTATGGGGGCGGTTGGTCTTCAGAAACTTAGTCTGGCAAGACAAGGTCTTTTAGGGGGTTAACATATTACTTCTCGGATGGAAGAACATACATATTTTTATGGGGGCGGTTGGTCTTCAGAAACTTAGTCTGGCAAGACAGGGGGTTAACATATTACTTCTTGGATGGAAAAACATACATAGATTTAGGCCTGTCTGAACTGGTTGGCATTGGCTCAACCTAGGGACAGGGCATGGGTGTATTAAATTAAGGTGTATTCATGTTCATCATCATGTAGGTAGAGGTGTAGGACATGAGGGGTAGTGTATACGCGAGGTGGGGGAAAGGTCAGTGGTTAGAAGGGATAGGCAGGTGTGGTTTGGAGCTGCTTAGCCCTGCGGGCTTCGGCCTGTCTTAACTGGTTGGCTTGGTCACCTGGTCCTTTCGTTCTGTGGGCCTTTCCTTCGGGTGTTTCTGTTCCCGTTTCCTGGTGGTGTTCGCTCACGGCTTCCGTGGTGGGCTTCTCGTTCTGGGGCATTTTATAGCTATATAGGTACATTTATAATTATGACATCCAAATCGATTATTTATATATGGATATATACAAAAAGTCTTAAAACTGTTATCAAGTTCCGAAAGTCTGAATCGGGTTGAGTTTAGACCCTGTGGAAGAGCAGGGTTGAGTTGGCTTGATATTGGACACCCTTTTATGGCATTTGGGTGTGAAATACGACACCATTTCCAGTCTATCGGAGATAGTGATGGTAAAGGAAAATGCGGCATTTATGTTTCGATAGGAGGCGTAGAGGATCCGCATGTATTGAAGTGGCGGACGAAAATATCATATGACAAATTTTATGAACGAATTTGCTTTCTTTCATATATACTTTATTGTAGAATGTAATAATAAAAAATATGGTTACTAATAAATATTAATATGTATTTTAGGCCAATGAGACGCTATAATTTAATAGCCTAGCATGCTTTAGGCCTAATTACTTATGGATATTACAGGATAAATATCCTAGTAGTTGATTAGATGTAAAGAACGGTCATTGTCGTTGTTTAGAGCGTCAAGTGAAGACGCTGGTATAAACGTAACCATGGCAACCACCCTGTTTGTTTACGTAGTGCGGAAGAGGTTTCGAAATCGTTCAATATGCCCTAATGCGCGCTACGGAAACTGTAGCGTCTGAAGTCTTGCTCTTGAACGCGCCCCAGGTGACTGAACGTAAAATAAGCGACGATCCACGAAATATATCAACAAAATCAGCTGAGCATGAGCACGTGTGGACGTATATCGGAAGAAGGAAAAAATAATGGGGAAAAATACAGTAGAATTATCTTTGAGGCATCTGAAAGACCCAAATTTTGGAAGATGTACTACGCAAAATAAGGTGAGATATTTATATTATTTGATATATCCTAGGCTAGCCTACCCTGGTAGTGGTCTTGGAAGTTGGTGTGAGTCATGTTTAGGCTAATAGGCCTACAGTAATGATGTCAATGCTAGCCTAGTGGGTAAACCTGACTATTTGGACTGACAGCGATTTTAGTAAGTTCTAGGCCTATTTTGTTTTTTATAATTTTTCCCTCAGATAGGCCTAGTCCCTATAGGCCTAGCCTAGTGTTGTTTTATACTGAAGAGGAGCTGAAATTAATATTTACCCATTAGGCTATCCAACAATCTAAAAACACACCCCCTACTAGTGGGGAAGGTTATGAAGTTCAGGGAAAATGGGGGGTTAAAAACTTAAAAATACAACAATAGGCCTAGCCGATAAATCTACAGTTTTACTACCGCTATTTTGTCGCTATTCTGTTGGTACTAATGGGTTAATATTATTAGTAGTAGACTTAGTATGGTTTGATGATGCACGGAAATGTATATTTGACTTGAAATAGATACATTGAAGTATTACAAACCTTCGCAAACTCATAAACAGGGAACGTGAGCCGGGTTTAGACCGTCGCGCACCTATAAACAGGGAACGTGAGGGAGAGTTTAGACTGTCGCGGAGACAGGTTACTTTTCGGTTAGGTTAGGCTAATGTTAAAAATACTAAAATGCGACGGTCCTCGGTATTAAACAAGACTGTATATCAAAGAAAAAATTAAAAACAACAACAAATTACCTGAAAAACTCGTATCTGGTTGGTGATAATTTTTTATCAAAATACGTTTTTTTCCAGTTTCCGCGTCTGCTGAACCATCCAAAAACACGCTAAAAGGCGTGTTTTGAAGGGGGGAGGTGGTGGTGGGTAGTGGGGGAGGGGTAGTATAACTGTAGATTTACCCAATAGCCTATAGCGTTTTGGGAAAAATGTTATTTTAGCCTAGGCCTAATACCACAAATTTTCTGAGTGTTTTTTTTATAAAAGAAATTTTTCATTTGCATCAATATAGGCCTAGGATATAGTGTTTGTAATTAGGCCTAATTAGAAATCTCGGTAAAACCTATTTTCCCCATTAGGCCTATTGATCGATGTTGAGACACGCCCCCGATAGTGATTTGAAAAGACATTAGCATAACCTAGTATTATGGGTGTGGGGGCTGCTGCCCCCACACCCCCGCTGGTTGAGTACTAGCCTAGCCTAATCCCTTGGTAAAAAAAACAAAAAAAATTGGCTGTCATTAGGCTATAGGCTAGCCTACGAAGGTGAAGGAAAAGTCGATGAAGTCTACGGTGTTTACTCTGCAATCTTCAGCTTTGATTGTACATTGATAATGGGAAAGTACCGTATTGACAACCTTGTTACGAAAATTAAATTTTAGTACCATAGCCTACTTTTATAGGCCTAGGCCTATTAGGTTTTTCCGAGGGTTTAACACATTTTCATATGATCTTTAAGAGCTATCGATAACTGGAAGTACCGTATTGACAACCTTGTTACGAAAAAGACATTTTAGTACCATACTTTTTTATTAGGTTTCGCCGAGGGTTAAAACAAAATTTCTTATACTCTTTAGAGCATATAGATTCATTATTAATCTTCAAATATATCAACAAAATTTGTGGTATTAAATTAACATTAAACCACGTTTTGTATCAAAACTTGGCTCGGGTTTTTCCAAATTGCAAACCCATAAAACCCAATTTTGTGAATACCAGAGTCAACTTTTGACGAAAGCTGGCTCGGGTTTCACGGGGTGGAGTGGGTAGCCTAATATCTTATGTTATAAAAATTGTCAACTTTGGGAAGACATTAGCCTAACCTAACAACCTTACCTAACCTATCCTAGTATTATGGGTGGGGGCTGCCGCCCCCACTGGTTGGGTTAGGCCTAGGTTTTTTTTTTTTAATGTGCTAGGCTATTAGCCTAACCTAACAACCTTATCTAACCTCACCTAGTATATGGGTGGGGGCTGCTGCCCCCACACCCGCGCTGGTTGGGTTAATTTTTTTTTTTTTTTTTTTTTTTTTTTTTTTAGCCTAGGCCTAGCCTATGTGCTATTAGCCTAACCTAACCTAGTACTGTATATGGGTGGAGGCTGCCACCCCCGCTGGTTGGGTACTGGCTGAAAAACTAATTGTTTTACAGTATATAGCCTATGTATTTTAGCGTTTTTTTGTTTTCTCCCTTATATTACATTTCAGCTCTTAACCCTTAAAGAGCGGCGCTCGACTTAAGTCGTGCACCAATTTGCAGCAAGTTAGGAGCATTATTAAGGCTTTTAAAGGGTTAAAATCGAGTACAAATGGCCGGGAGAGCAGCGCGCCAGACAGCCGACTCCCAGGGCTTACCGCCGCCCATTAACTCATGTTCCCTGTGTTCTCGAGAGGCCAGCAGTATAGCCAGTAGTGAACATAGCTGGGAAAAATATACCGATATATGCTAAACTTCCATGTTCGTGGCACCACTGCAAGAGAACCACGAGTGCTACGTAGATCGTTCTGGTCTCATTTTGAAGCTTTTAGTGCCTAGTTTTTTGCTAAATAATTTTGTGTTCATGCAGATGCTTGATTTATCATGCAGGAGGGCCTGAATATGCCCAAATGAGCCCAAAACACCCCGCTAGACAAGGGTTAATGACATATATATATAGCAATGATGTATATGCTCTACCGGACCTATTAGGCCTAAAAAGATCGATGGGCTAACTGTCGGTCCAAAACATCAGTATAACCGCCTAGTGTTAGGATAAGTCGTGAAAGCAAGCCTGCTACTTTAAATTTGTGTGTAGGCCTAAGCAACTAGGCTAAGCATTTCATTTCATTCATTTTCATTTTCTATGGAGCTCGTCCTGGAATCTTTACGACTCTGAACCTCACGATTCTATACAGGACTGGCCATTTGTATCGGCACTAGCTCAGAGAAGCCACAGCCTAGGTTTAGGCCTAGGCCTAGCCGGCCAAGGTCAGGCACAGAACCACGACTTTGGGGAAAAACTTTGGTAAGATTAGGAGTAGTGGGCGTACCACTACCGACATACAGCATAACTCATCTATAAAACATTAACCTAACCTAACCTAGTACTACATGAATAGCCTACTAGGTTAGGTTAGGTTAATGTTTTATAGATGAGTTATGCTGTATGTTGGTAGTGGTACGCCCACTACTCCTAATCTTACCAAAACTTTTGGTAACGTTCAACAAGACTACATCGGCCTTATTTAGGCTAGGCCTACCATGTTTTTTGTTTTTTTCTTCAAGGAATAGGTGAGGCCTAGGCTATAGCCTAGCCTAGTGTTTCATAGTTGTTTTGCATGTTTGAGTGGAGGATTTGCATCAGAGTTGATATTGATTAAATCAATTTGATTTAATCACTTGATTAAATCAATGATTTTTTTACCAAAAAAATCATTATTTTTTTTGATTTTTTTGATCTGTGAATCTAGATAAAAAGAATTCTGAAGAGTTCTAACCTATGTACATAGTCAGATATTACCAAGTGCAGGTCTACCAGACTGCCATGTTTTCACTTTTACTTCAATATCTCTGGATTTTGGTCACAGCCTTGGGATCAATATTTTAAAGTATACATCCACAAAGCTACTAGTCACTAAGTCTGTACTAATAATAACAGATTATTATTTTTCTGTAATTCTGTTCAATAATAGTTTTTGTAATATGATTTCTTGAGGATCACTAGCAACTCAGCCAGAAGCAGCAGTGTGGTCAGACAGTGAAACATGACTAGGACAGGAACAGATCAGGAGTCTGGGCTAAGGGCATGGATGAAACAGAATTGTTATAAATTCCTCTACTTGAATTACTACTCAATAGGGCGGGGGAATATTTAAAAAAAATCAAATAAATAAAAAAAATCAATGATTTTTTATTTTTTTTATTTTTTAAAAAAAATCAAAAAATCAACAACCCTGATTTGCATAAACTTACCCATTAGGTTATCCATCAATCTGAAGATACAGCGTCAAATTGCGCCATTTATTGGGTGAATCGCACTTTTACAGTAGAAAAGGGGGTAAGATCCTATATAGCGAGAGTAACCGTATTTTGTTTGCCCAACCTAAGGTTCTTTATTTATATCCTCATATCTATTACTTAGATTCTTCACTTACCTCAACAATACTAACCCCGATAGCTGGGGAGGGTATGAAGTATATCAGGGAAAGAGGGGTTGAAACACGGCGATTAACTAGAATATAGCCATGTTGATTAACAAAGCCAAGACGTTGTGTATCCTTGCTTGTGATTGGTTGTTGACTATCGTGACGTCCTCAGCGATGACGTCATTCCAGCCCTCGGCCAACATGGCATCATTACACCCGCTTATTTTAACACCCGCTTAATCTTACACCCGGTTAATTTTACATCAGCGGTGTACATGTTTCACACAACGTGTATTATAATGTCATTAGTGCACTGTGTAATTTGCGTGTTGATATTCAAAGCGTTTCTATTTATCAATAAATACTAAGGGTAATTATAGGCAATAGGCTCGCACCCGTATTTTTCATATTTTTTCCTCCAGATTTTGAGAAATGAGTGTTTTCATGGTCTTAGTTATAATTCGAATGTGGAATACACGATGGGTTGAGGGAGGGCTTTGCCCCCCCCCCCCCCTTGAATTATTGAAAGTGTCATCTATGTTGCCAGCAGGGGGTAAATATCGATTATACTGCATAAGGAAGCCGTTTGTAAACAGTGAGGATGTCCGAAAGAGCTCTGAGATTGATTAGAATGGGCATTTTTTAATAAATTCAATATTAAGGAGACGGACCACAGCTATTTTCAAGGATGTTTTTTTTTTTGGATTTGTTATTAATATGATTTAAAAGCTTTCTATAATAAAATGTGTTCATGGAAATTACTATTTACCCATCATCCAAGAATCTAAAAACACGGCCCCCGATAGTGGGAAGGGCAATGAAAAATAGGGAAATTGTGGGGTAAAAACTATGAATGTTGTTTATGAGACCTAGTATATTAACCTAACCTAACCTAACCTAGACCTAGTACGTGGGATACAAAACTAGCCCTTGCATGCCAGCTACTGTGGGTTCATAGTACCCAGTACGTGGAATACTAAACTAACCCTTGCATGCCAGCTACTGTGGGTTCATAGTACTCAGTACGTGGGATACTAAACTAGCCCTTGCATGCCAGCTACTGTGGGTTCATAGTACTCAGTACGTGGAATACAAAACTAGCCCTTGCATGCCAGCTACTGTGGGTTCATAGTACTCAGTACATGGAATACAAAACTAGCCCTTGCATGCCAGCTACTGTGCCACACTCGTCCGACGGCATTAACCTAACCAATCAAGCCAACCTAACCTAACCTAGTGTTCATAGTGGGGGCTGCGCCCCCACACCCCCGCTGTTAGCAACTACAAATCAGACTAACCTCGGAGGATTCATGGTCAGCAAATACAAACTAGACTAACCTCGGAGGATTCATAGTCGGCAAATACAAATAAGACTAACCTCGGAGGATTCATGGTCGGCAAATACAAATTAGACTAACCTCCGGAGGATTCATGGTCAGCAAATACAAATTAGACTAACCTCGGAGGATTTATGGTCAGCAAATAGGCCTACAAATTAGACTAACCTCGGAGGATTCATGGTCAGCAAATAGGCCTACAAATTAGACTAACCTCGGAGGATTCATGGTCAGCAAATAGGCCTAGGGCCTACATATTAGACTATAAACCTCGGAGGTAAAAATTACCGCGAGTTTAGTCAATATAAATCAGAGTAACCTCGGTCATTCAATTACTGTTTGAATATCAATATGCGAATTACAGTGCATTAATTATGTCATAATACTAGTTGTGTGAAAAATATACAAATCCACAAACGTAAACCACCTCCTAAATACCGGTACAGTAGATCTGTTCCACAATATTATATTAAGTGGGCTAAGAGTTGATCAACATGGCTAAATTGCAGATAATGTTTCAACATCACTTTTTCTTTGATATAATTCATGCCCTCTGCACCTATATGGGTTATTATTGACGAGGTAAGTGAAGGAAATAAGTCTGTATTGAGGATATACATTAAAGATTCCGTGGTAAACGTAGCCTAGGCTTGGACCCAAATAACGACGGTATAAAACCCTTACCCTTGGTGTATTGGAGAATAATGGTCTGCAGCCAAATTAACACAATGCCACTGGAAGCTCCGTTCATAATCCCGTTATATAGAAGATGTTGTAGGTGTTTTCATAAAGCAAAAACACTTCACTATTCATTGAACAACAGTTCCACCATTTCAAATATGTCCGACTGGCCCGACTCCGAGAGCTTATAAACACCAAGGATAATAAATGAATCAATGTGACGTCGTAGAGGGATTGAGAAACAAAAGAGGCTTATTATATGGACTGACGTGTATTTCTACACTCGTTAAAATATCGCGAGAATTTGTGACGTCACCGTCTAGACAGTGACGTACTCCCACAACAACCATTCATATGCCATCATCGCTCGTGATGTCACACCCAGTTTATTGACCAATAGAATATCAGTATACAACTCGACTCGCCTCCACTCGTCGTCCACCAGCTGAGCTGGGAAATTGTAGAAAGTGAGTCCACAGATACTCTGTAAACATTAATTTATTCATTATATTTTCCACTTCTAACCATCTCCGACGTAACATTCATTGGGAGGTTTGACGTACCTCCCAACCTACCAAATAGGAAAACCTACTATTTGGTAGTAGTCTTGGAAAATCCAACGTCAAGGCTATTAACCTAATTGCAATGACGACTTGTCTATTTTGACTGCTATGTCGTCATTCCAACCGCGGTTAAAAAGAAAACGTCTAGAGTCTACTCCTTATCTTGCTCTAGGAGACGTTGTACATTAACCAAAACTACCACCGAAGGTGAAAAAAGCATAGAAGAGAAGAAAAAGGGGTTTACCTTAGTTACCGCTTAAGGCCCATCCTGTGTTCCGTCATGTGCAGATCCCTGTCGAACGTGCGCATGAGCGACCCTCTCTTGTCATCACATCTCACGTCAGCAGAAGAACGCGGATGGGCAGGGGTCCGGCGTGAGGGAGGGTATTATGTACGTTGGATTTTCCAAGACTACTACCAAATAGTAGGTTTTCCTATTTGGTAGGTTGGGAGGTACGTCAAACCTCCCAATTTGTTAGTAGTCTTGGCAAATCCAACGTCAAGGCTGCATAACAAATAGGAGGAGGACATCCAAGCCCAACCTACCAAAAAAAACCAATGCATAAAACAAAATTACGAATGACAAAGACACAATGTAAACAAGAGAGTTTAATAAAAGAGTGAAAAACTGAGGAGTAGCTAAAAAGAACAGTTTTAACACATGCCCGTCATTCATAGTAATGCAAAAACATAGACTTGTCTGAAACCAAAAAGGTACTGTACCCAAAATCCCTTTTCTTCAAAAACCAACAAAAACACTGAACACAAGAACAAAACACAATTTTCAATGTGGCAAAAACACTTATGTACTGGAACAATACATAATCCCAAACTTGCAATCCAGTGTTGCAAACCCATACACCCCCCCCCCCCCCCTTTGTAAAAAAAAAACAAAGGAAAAGAACGAGGGACAAGGGGGGAAGACCAGGGATCTTCGCCAGAGCACCAGGAAACACGACCCCCAAGAGCAATCACCGGCCGAGGGGGTCGAACACTGGACACGGAGAGGTAGGAGGAGATGAAGGAATTGATAGAAGACCACAAAACCGCGGAGGCGAAGGCAGGGAAGGATCGACGTGGCAGGAACCGGAAGGAGGCAGCAAAGGATCTGACATCGCGCGCAGAACCCCTACAAACAGGGTGACGGGCACGAACGGGGCGGCCCAGCTGCACCTGCTAGAGCCTCCCACCTGTCCGAGGAGACACCCACACAGCAGTACCCGAAGGCGGCGCCACAGACGCAACAGAGGAGTGCAAGGCTGACACCGGGCACAACACATGGCGAGGATGCCCACGCCGTAAAGCCTGGACGGCGAAAGGCTGGAAAACGGGGGCCTCCCTCCCATGCGTGGTAACAAAAGGTGGGGAGGAGGCGAACGAGACGCCATGCAAGGACGGGGAGAATCGTACGCAGTCCCGGGGCCGTGACAATGCCGCTAGTGCAGACACCCGATCCCCAGTGGCCAGAGCGACAAGGAAGAGTGGACGCCCGAGCAACGGAACCGGC
The DNA here is from genome assembly GCA_032716605.1 of Paralithodes platypus. Classification (NCBI taxonomy): domain Eukaryota; kingdom Metazoa; phylum Arthropoda; class Malacostraca; order Decapoda; family Lithodidae; genus Paralithodes; species Paralithodes platypus. The sequence continues at coordinate 42,208,780 of CM064484.1, forward strand.
GTAGCGGCCCTCGTATACGTGGGTGAAGCCAGAAGGACCAGAGCCCGCCCCAGATCCCACAGCGGAGAGACCTGGCGCGGAGGCGGTCGATCCCGGAAGGCAGCCGTCAGGAAGGAATCCAGCACCTGTGGCGGAACGACCAGCCCAGCGACGGACCCAAAGAACCCCCCGGACGGCAGACAAGTGGGTACGTATAGCGTCGACTGGAAAGCGACGCGTACGGAAGAGGTGAAACAAGGAGCGTAGGACGAGGGAAGGAGAGCCAACTGGCAGGCGAGTGGCCTGTAGCCACCTAGTAAAAAACCTCCAGCGGGACCCGTAAGGCCCCCAAGGAGAAGACGGCCAGGAACGCTGCAAGAAGTCAGTCAGGGCCCGGCCGGGGACCGGGAGCCACCGTGCCTCATGAACAAGCACGATGCGAAGGCCAAAGAGGTCCGCAGGACCCCAACCTAGCCCAAGTGGAAGCCGGAGACAGGTAGAGGGACCGGACCCGGGCACCACCGCGGCAACCGGGCGGACCAAGTCCGTGCCGGCCACAGAGGCGCGAGGAGCCAGACGCAGCCGTGGTACAGCCGCAGCATCGCGAAGACTGGGCACATCAACAGCGCGTCTGGTGGCGGAAAGATGGATATCGACCGCCACCTGTACCAGGCGACCATGAAAGCGTCCGGACCCCCCCCGGAGCGCGAGGCCGGAGGGAGAGGTCCAGAGGCAACTGGCGCGGCACCCCCGATGCGAACAAGGCGACCTCCGGAACACCTCAGGAAGCCGCGAGGTCGGCGAACACAGTCCGTTTCATCGCCCATTCTACAAGAACGCCCTGCCCTCTCGACAGGGCGGCCGCCCAAAGGGTGGCAGGCCCGGGCAGGGAGGAGGCATGCAAGGAGAAGGGGTGTCGGTCCGCGAGGAAGAACAACTCCACCGAGACCCCTAATAGAGTCAACGACCTGGAGGACCCCCGCATAAGGAAACAGGGGACAGCTTGTCTGAGTGTCCAACCCGAAGGCCACCGACTCACCCCGAAGGGCCAGCGCGTGGTCCCGCAGGAAGAACAAAGGAACCAACAATCCGAGGGCATAGACAGGTAAGAGGAGGGAGACCCACCCATCTGCCGGGAAGTGGACGTCCCAGGTTCGATTGGGAACCTCACCCAACCTCGCTCGACGTATCTGTGGTTACCCAGACCGTCGGCGGGGGGGGGGGGGGCGATCCAGGGCACAGCCGCAGAGAGCGAGCCCCGAGCAACCCAGCGACCGAAGCGTCGGCGAACGGTACGCGGGAGCGGCAGGAGCCGATCCATAGGGGCAACGGAAACACCGCGGTGCCCATGAGGAGGAGGCGGCGTAGCCAGAGGCTCCCTAAGGGAAGGGGCAGAGCGGCCCAATGCAGCGAACCCACGAACGAGTCCCAGAGCCACCCCGGGAGGGAGACCGAGTGCAACACGGCGAGGACCGTCCACCGAAGGTGCACCGCGGCCGGCAGACCCCGGGTCACCGTAGCGCCGGACAAAACCCATGCGAGACCGACCCATGGCACGACACGCGACGGGGTCAAGCGTGACTTGGGAACATCGAAGGGGAACCCTAACCGTGCGATGTCGCGAACGACTGTGAGGGCGTCGCCAATGCACAGGCCTAGGGCGTCGGAAACGACCAACCAAACGGCCAAGGAAAACAGGAGCTGGAGCCCGCTCCTGAGGAGAGGACCCAGAGCCTGCCCCACCAGTGCGGAGAAGATCTGCGGCGCGATGTGGAGACCGAAGGGAAGGCCGTCGAACAGGAACACACGATCGGAAGTCCGAACGGCCAAGAATCGCTGGAAGCGAGGATGGAGAGGAACGAGCCAAGACACATCCTGGAGGGCCAGCGACACTACCCACGACAGAGGGCACAGGGCCAGGCGTACCAGGGGTACCGGCAGCATCCGAAACCGTGTGTGCACGATGTGCCCGTTGAGGGCCAACAGATCCACCACCGGTCGCATCGCGTCGCAGGTCGGCGACGGAACCAGAAAGACACGGGAGAGGAAAACCGGGTGACCGGCGGTCAACTCCCTCGACGCTACCCAGCTCGGGCATGGAAGTGAACACGTGGGCCACCTCTGAAGAGATGGGCCGTTGTCGGTGACAAGAGCGGAGTGGGGGTCTGGACGTCCACCTCCAGGTGAGACCCCTCCGCGCAACCCGCCGCCCCCAACGTCCCTCGCGGCTACCGAGGGGCGCAAGGGCGAAAACAACCCGAGGGAGCACCCGAGAGGAGGGGAGCGACCCGGTACGCCCAGGCGAGAAGGAGAAAAGGGCGGGCCACCCCAACCCCAGGCCGGCGCGGGGCTGACCCCTTCGAAGGGCGGCCGGAAGCGGAAGGCCGGCCAGCCCCGACACAGAGGGGATGAAAGGGGCAAGAACAGAAGTGCGAGGCGGAACCGACGCACAGGCCAGCAACGTCCCAGTCCTGCGCCCGTGCAAGGCGGCAGCACTTGCAGCAGCACCCCGAAGAGGACCGGCAGAAGGACGGGACTGAGAAGACCCCGCGCGCGGCACAGCGCGTCGGTGCGTGACGTAAGCAGGGGCCGGAACGACACAGCGCGGCGTCGCGTGTCGGAAGCAGGGGCCGCCGACAGAGAAGCGTAGCATTCCCAAGCATCCTGCTTAAAAAAAAAACGACGTATATAGCGCAGAGTACAACAAACCCTGACGAATAACCAAGGGGGCCGGCCGGCAGAACGAAGACCGTACCGTCGTGCGGTGCCGAGTTGCCGCGCACAAAACCGCCTTCAGCTCGGGAACCAAAGACACCGCGAGCCGAAGGTGGACCCGCTGAACGCGGTCCAAACCCTCGCGAAGATCGCCTGGCGCAGACGCCTCGAAAAGCCGCAGGTGGTGAACAGACGTCTGGAGGGAACCTAAAGACAAGACAATAAGTCCGTCACCCTCCGTCGCAAGGGAAAAAACCTCGGCGACAGAGGGCTGATCCGGGTGAGAGAAGAACGGGGTAGCAATAGAACAAAGTTCAAGAACGGGCGCGCTCATCCAGGACCAGAACGCGCCGTCCAACCCGCCGACAGACACAAGAGGAGGCAAAAGCAGGGACGACTCCGGGGGAGGGACGGAAGGAGAGCCGTCGACGGATCGGTGTGTGAAGTCGAAGGCCTCAGCAAACCAGGCCTCCAATGGGAGAGGGTGACCGAGCATGATGGCTAAGCCAGGCGTACCGGCGTCGCACAAACCTGTCCCATAGGAGGACAGACCCGGCAACACAGCCAGGGACTGAACAGCCGGAAGGATGTCAGGGCGGCTGAAGTCTGACCAGAGCGTAGGCCTGCAGAAGGGAGGGGGACCGTAGCAGGGGTAGGTAGGGTGAGGTGCTGAGGGTGAGGCACCGCCAAGAAGGGCGAGAAGAGGGAGTCTTCCATCGACTCCAAGCGCCCGTCGAAGCGTGACACAACCCAGCCCTGCATAGCCGACAATTGATCCGAGAGAGGCTACCCCCCCCCCCCCCCCCAGATTGGTCGGCCCGCAGGGGCGAGCGTGAGCGGGAGCGAGACCCACGACACGAACCAGCAGCGTCGCGGCCCAAGGAAGGCGAGCGACGACGGTTGTGTCGCCGTTGAGGGACTCGTCCCCGATCACGAACGGCCGAGGGGGAAACAGCACCATTCCCCTCTTCCAGCGACACATCAGCTCCTGAGAAAGGGGACCCCGAAACCTCGCGAAACCCCACCGAGGCAAGAGGAGGGGTACCCCCCTGGCGAGACGGTAAGTGAAGGTCAGGAAGAGAAGAATGAGGAGGAGCAGGACGACGGGAGTGGGAAGGCTGGCCGGGTGAAAGGAGGCCAGGAGCCGCGGGGGGAAACAGAGCAAGGATCCCCGGGGCTGAGATAACAGGGCGGCCCGACACCGAGGCGGAGGAGGGAGGGACCACCACCGTGGGACGAGACCGTGAAGGAAGAATAGGCACTGAAGCAGGTGAAGTAGGAGAAGCAACGACATCCAGGCGGACCCTCCTGGACAGTGTAGGAGGAGGGAGCAGAGGGCCATCTACAGCATGAACAACCGCGCGCGGAGAGGACAACGTAAGAGGAAGTCGTCTGGGCTGGGGAAGCGGGCGGAAGGGAGTAGAGCCCCTATCCGTAGAGGCCAGGGGAGGGCGCACAGGGGCAGAGCCGCTAACCCCGGCCTCAGGGCGAGAACCATGACGAGGGCGATGGGCGTCGTCAAGGCGATCAGGAGGACGACGAGGCGAGCGAGAGCGTGGACGGAGCCGGGTAACCCCCCGACGATGGGACGACCGGCTGCGGGACCCAGGGGAGAGGGCCCGAGCAGGGAGAGGGCCAGGTAAATGGCCGTCAGTCGGGTCAGGGATACCCAGGGCGACGCGGATCCGGTCGGCAACAAAGGCTGGGGAACGGTGGCCCACAGTCCTAACGTGGCGGGAGACCATCGTCCACACCGACGGAAGGGAAGCAGGAGGCCACAGCCGCCGCCGAGGAACCAGGGCCATGGAGCAGCACAACCACCAGGGCCAGACACGTGCCACACAGAGCAGGGAGGTAGGCCGTAGAGGACACACAGAGCGAGTGGCGCAAGCAGGACTTGTGGCTCTCCAAGCACGGGGAGCGACAACCAAGGCGAAAGCAAGGCAGCCTACCTGCACTAGAAGAACACACACCATAATCAGCACGTCGAAGGAGTAAGTGGAGAGAATGTCCAAGAAGAACCAGGGAAGGAGCATGGGGAAACAGGAACACACATGCAAACAGGTATCCGTACTCACCCTAAACTGGGAGCACAGAGGTAGGTGAGGAGGGCGGCCGAGGCGGAAGAGCACTAGCAGAACCTGCAAAGATGGAGAAAGTGTGAACCACCACTCAACATCTTACATGCAGGGCCTATAACACCAGTAAAGTGCATACACCAATATAGTATCAGGCAACAAGATGACATAACAAAAGTCAATAGTGAAAGCCAACTATTACCGCAAATTTGCGGGCCAATGGAGGCATAACCGGACCGACACCATCCTCCTGCAATTTCGCGGGACCCCCCCAACGATCTCCGCAAATTTGCGGGGAACCGAAATGTCCCAGAGGACCGAATCGAGCACCCCGCAAATTTGCGGGACCGGCCGAGATGGTCCGGCGCCGAAAAAGCGAGAGGAGCGTCTAGGAATACCAAAAGAGGCCCAGAAAAAAGCGTCATCTCCTTATGAACTCCAAGCGACGATGGCCATCAAGCTGAGCAGTGTCTTCCTTGATAATATCCTGACTCAACCGGTCAAGGGAGAGGCAAGGAAGACACACCAGGGGAGAGGAGGCACATCCCCTAGGAACCACCCAACCCACAGAGATAGAGCAAAGCCCATGAGGAGAAGTGGCAGGAAGGGTGGTTTGGCACAAACAGGGGCCCCCGTAGGGTACCCCAGGATTGGGCAAAAGGGTATGAAAGGATGGAGGTGAAAACAGTAAGGGAACACAAAAAACCAGAAAATGAAACTGGCGAGAAAAAGGGTGGCCTAGCCGTGAGGAGAGAATGTGTGAGGGGGGAAAAACCCTGTGGTGTGAGGGAGGGGCCCCCGTGGGGTACCCCAGGATATCACGAACCACCAAGCGCCCAGGCCCTTGAGACACAGTGAAGGCTCGAAAGGGGGGACTCGGGAATAACGCTAATAATGCGGCCGACACAAACCCTACAAACAGCACCGCCACCACGAAATCTCAGATCGTGAACCAACTGTACACCTAGGCTATGAAAATATGAAAACTCATAGGGGCATAGCAATTCCTGAATGAGAAACAAGCTAGGCTAAAATAAGCTAAAAGCTAAACTATGCCCAGACTAACAGGAAAAAAGAATATGAAAAGAGAAAGGAATGAAAAACACACACGAGGAACGCCAGGCGCCCCCGTACCTTCGGTAGCTATTTCCACACGCGTCTCCATTAAACACACTGAGGAGCCCATTTACGTGTGCCCTAGATCACGTAACATCTGTCTAACAAAAAAGAAGGCCAGATAAGCCGAAACGAACCTAAACAGGGTGAATTAAAGGAGCACAACAAAAGCGACTGCATTCAATGGAGCGCGTGAAAAAATGATGACAAGAGAGGGTCGCTCATGCGCACGTTCGACAGGGATCTGCACATGACGGAACACAGGATGGGCCTTAAGCGGTAACTAAGGTAAACCCCTTTTTCTTCTCTTCTATGCTTTTTTCACCTTCGGTGGTAGTTTTGGTTAATGTACAACGTCTCCTAGAGCAAGATAAGGAGTAGACTCTAGACGTTTTCTTTTTAACCGCGGTTGGAATGACGACATAGCAGTCAAAATAGACAAGTCGTCATTGCAATTAGGTTAATAGCCTTGACGTTGGATTTGCCAAGACTACTAACAAATAATAGATATACAAGTACAAACACAAAAAATTATACTGTAACTAGGCCAAATTCCTGAGATATCATTACTCCCGCTATGCAGGATTATACCGAAAAGGGAAATTGTGGGGTACATTGGATACTCGATGGGTTGAGGGGGGGCATTGCCCCCCTCATCCCCCTTGATTTATTGTCGTCCTCATTTATGTAGATCTGGGTAAATGTTTATCACCAACCAGTGACGAGTTTTTCAGGTTATTTTTTGTTGTTTTTTATTTTTTATTTGATATACAGTGTTGTTTAATACCAAGGACTGTCGCATTTGGTAGCATTCAAGGAGACTACTGCAGGACTCTTCTTCTTCTTACCTCTGACTGGGTATAGGCTATCCTAGTGTTTACTAGCCTATACCCCTTTGAAAGGCCATTAGCCTAACCTAACAACCTTACCTAACCTATCCTAGTAAATTTATAGGTGGGGGCTGCCGCTCCCACACCCACGCTTTGACTTAGATTGTTGGTGTATTTGTCTGTGAAGTGGCTATTTTTCAATTTGTTGATAACGAAAATCCTCCATGCGGACTACAGTATATGGAGAAAAATATGGCGAATCTATTGGTGCCTATTTTCCCTAATAAATTGTTTCTCATAACGTTGCACTAGTGTCCTTGAATATTATCTCGCATTTTACTATTTTTCCATTATCCATCAATCTTAAGACACAGTCCCCGATAGTGGGGAGGGCTATGAAGATCAGGGAAATTGCGGGGTAAAAGGCGTAAATAAAGGGGTAATATTGGAAGAACTCTGAAAATACAATATTTAAAAGTAACAAAACCTGAAAATGGAAAAACCCGAGCCAAGTTTTGACCAAACTTGGCTCGGGTTTTTCAATTTTTCAGAGTCCAAAATCACAGTAACCTCATTTCGAAAGTTGGCTCGGGTTTTTTTTTTTTTCAACGTGGATAAAGCCAGTAAGAATGTGGTTAAAATTAGCCTAACCTAACCTAACCTAGTATAATGGGTGGGGGCTGCCGCCCCCACAACCCCGCTAAATCCATGAAATCCGAGCCAAGTTTTGTCATTAACCTAACCTAACCTAGTATTATGGGGTTAACATTAGCCTAACCTAACCTATCCTATCCTATCCTATCCTAACCTAACCTAACATAATGGGTGGGGGCTGCCGCCCCCACACCCCCGCTAAATCCCTTAAATCCGAGCCAACTTTTGCCAAAAAAAAATCCGAGCCAACTTTCGAAATGAGGTTACTGTGATTTTGGACTCTGAAAACTTGAAAAACCCGAGCCAAGTTTGGTCAAAACTTGGCTCGGGTTTTTCCATTTACAGGTTTTGTTACTTTTAAATATTGTATTTTCAGAGTTCTTCCAATATTACCCCTTTATTTACGGCTTTTACCCAGCAATTTCCCTGATCTTTCACTATCGGGGGCCGTGTCTTAAGATTGATGGATAATGGTAAAATAGTAAAATGCGACAGTCCTTGGTATTAAACATCACTGTATATCATAGAAAAAAACATCTTCAGACTGATCCGGTAAATAAAAATACCAAAGTACTGTACAACAAATTACCTGAAAAACTCTTAGCACATACCACCACGACCTCCATGTTAGGGCTCCATCTTCAAACTGAGCCCGCCCGGGCCGGCGAGGGGCGTGGCGCGTGACGTGATGACTGAAAGACTGTGTAATTGGTTGATAATTTGATGGAAGGCTGTGATTGGTTCCAGGAGTGACGGGAAGCATTGTGATTGGTTCATGCTATGGTTCATGATTCCTAAAAAGACCGCTAGGTGTAGTGACGTTCGACTGAAAGATTGAGGGTAAGAGCTCCCGAACGACGACCATTGTGTACTATTGCGCCGCGGCCATCGACAGGGAGGTATTTTTTACAGTTTCTCGTATTTCACTTATAACGAATTTGCGACGGTAAGTACATAGGCTATACACCAACAAAGTATCATTCATGAAAGTGATAACACACTAATAATCATCGATGGGGCCCGTCACTGGTTGGTCGGTAACTTAAACCTAGATCTGTAAGGGGGCAAAAACGGGTTGCCGGTATTTCGTTTTTGTGAGTAACGCTCACGCCATTTATTGGGTGAATCGCACTCACCGCATCTTTCAAAACAAGAAGAAGAAGGAGGTAAAGTGGTTAAAATTGAAGACAACCCGGATACGAGCCCCATCGATAATTATCAGTGTTCTAGAAGTTTCATGGACGATACTATGTTGGTGTACATGTAATTACCGTCGCAAATTCACTATAAGTGAAATACGAGAAACTGTTAGATTGTTCACCGATAAACAGGGAACGTGAGCTGGGTTTAGACCGTCGGTTAGGTTAGGTTAAACCACAGAACCCCAGCGACGACACATTTGCGTCAGCAATGTATGTAACGCTAAACCCCAGGGACGCATAAGGTGCATCCTGGTTAATTACTCCGATCCTATGGCACCTAGAGGGCTCAGATTTGTATGGGAACTGTGTAAGTATCCCACGCAACAATGCCGAGGGTTGAAAACTCTCAAAAGTCCAACCGCGTGAGCGCGCTAAAACCTGTTTTTGCTTACCCATTTCCCCATGTTAATTCCGACTTTCGGGCGCACCGTAGGACCCCTTAATGACCTAGGGGATCGTTTTTTTGTGGGTTTTCCTTCATTTGTAACCCATTCCTGGTGTTTTCTGGGAAAAAAAAATCACAACCTGCTGGTCCTGGGGTGTACATTTATTATTAACTAGCTTGGGTTAACTAGTGGGTTAAGTTAGGTTAGGCTAATGTTGAAAAGGTCAATATTTACGAGCAGCACCACAGCTGGGATCTCATTTCTAATGGTAGTTTTGGGTGTCCCCCAGGGATCTGTATTAGGTCCTCTGTTGTTTATTATATACATAAATTACCTTGATATAGGTATAACTAGTAGGATGAGTACATTTGCAGACGATACCAAAATGGGGAGAAAAATTGATTCAGATAGAGATATACATACACATACATACATACATAAAATTTTAAGACTGAGTGTTCCACACATAAGTGCAGTTTCAGTCTCTTGTCCTAATGGCGGCATTCCAGGCAACCCTGTTAAGGGCTGCTTCACTTGTCAAGTTCTTGGATTTGAGATCGGTGCGTATAGTCCGATCCCAGGTCTTCCTCGGTCCACCCCTTGGTGCAGCTCCCTCCACAATCACAGACCTGCATTTTTTCACCCAATTTTGTTCATTCATTCTCTCCACATGTCCATACCATCCCAGTCTACTTGTACGCATCACCTCGCTAATACTCTTTATACCTAAACGTCTCCTCAGCTCAACATTTGTTATTCTATCCTGTAGCCTGGCCCCACACATCCATCTCACCATTCTCATCTCATTACGCTCCATTCTGTTGACATCCTCTACTTTAACGGCCCATGTTTCTGAGGCATACGTCATTGCACTTCTAACACATGAGGCATACACCTTTCCCTTCAGGGGGAGAGGCATTCTTTTCATGGTCAGGATTGGCATCAATTCTCTGAACTTCCCCCAGCCACACCTAATTCTAGCAACAGTGGCAGCCTCAGCCCCACCACCGGCAGAGATGGTATCTCCTAGGTAACAAAACTTGTTCACCAGCTCCAAAGACTCATTTCCAAAATTCACAGCCACAGGATCATCACTTAACACAAGCTCGCCTTTGCACACTACGCACTCAAATTTCTCTATTTCTGACTTATCCTTCGGCAGGGGCCCCTTTATTCTACTACAGCGCTTACTCCCATGGTGTACCCAACATCGACAGATGCTACATTGAATTGAGTTAACGCCCACTCCCTTTCCACACACTGCACATGGGTATGCACCGCTCTTTTCCACATTGCCTCGTCTCAAACTACAATGCATAACCTTGGTTTTGTTAATATTGACTCTTAAACCCTTGCTCGCCATGCCCTCTCTCCACTCTCTGAATTTGGCCTCAGCATCCTGCATACTGTCAGCTATTAGGACAAAATCGTCTGCATAAAACAGTTCCAACGGGAGTCCGCCTCTAAAAATTCTAGACAGCGCCTCCAAGACCATAATAAAGAGGAGGGGGCTTAACACTGAACCCTGATGGACTCCAACACGGACTGCGAACTCATCACTCAGTACACCTTCACCCTCACCGAACTTCGCGAATCCTCATACATCTTCATTATCACACGCACCAGCCACTCTTCCACACCAAGTTTCCTCATAGCCCACTGTACAACATCTCTAGGTACCCTATCAAAGGCCTTCTCCAGGTCCACAAACACAAAGTAAAGATCCCTGCCTTTTAGTAAGTATCTTTCCTGTATCTGCCTGACTATGAAGATAGCATCGGTTGTACCACGTCCTGGCATAAAACCAAACTGCATATCATCAATAGAGATGCTTTGCCTGATCAAACCCTCAAGGACTCTCTCACAGACCTTCATGATTTGGTCAAGCATTTTCAGGCCCCTATAATTTCCTCTATCTAGCGCATCCCCTTTTTCCTTTGTATATATATTTACTATTACACTTTTGAGCCAATCCTCTGGGATTTTCTCATCTTTAATAATGGTGTTTATCAACTCAGTGACTATGTTTACACCAATCTCCCCTGAGGCTTTTATCATCTCAGCGACAATGTCGGAGCAACCTGGAGCTTTACCGTCCTTCATTTTATTGATTGCGTCGCTCACTACAGCTGGTGCTATCAAAGGAGGGGGCCCAGATATTGGTTTTTCGATACTAAGCTGTTCCTTATCCCATTCAAACTCTACATTTAGCAATCGTTCATAGTGTACCTTCCATGCTTCTCTGATTTCATTTTCTGCATACACAATCTTCCCATTATCATCTCTAACACACTGTTCACCTATAATATCCCTACTGTAATTTTTAACTCGCCTAGCTAGGTTGAAGATCCCATTGGGATTGTCAGTGTTACACACTTGTTCGAGGACCAGGTCCTTAATGCGATTTTAGCATTGTAAATAACTCTTTTGGCAGTTCGTTTAGCTGCCTGGTATTCCTGCTGCCTCTTCTTCCATGCTTTGAAGCATCTCCTTTTCTCTTTCACAGCATGTTCTACCTCATCGTTCCACCACCAAGAGGTCTTATTCCTGGGGTGACCCTTTGTTTTCCCACAGACTTTGTCAGTGGCAGCGATAAGGCTATGCTTAAGAAAGTTCCATTGGCTATTTACATCGTTAGGCCTAGCTTCCTTATTTCTATTCATTTCCTCCAGTTCATTATGAAACCTATCCCTAACTTCCTTGTCCTTCAGCAGCCACACTTTCCTTTTGGGTATGTAAACCTTCTTGCGCTTAGGATCTGTATAAGCTCATGTCACACACAAGTAGCTTATGCTGGGGGATACATTCTTCGCTCGGGATGACCTTTACATCTCGAACTAGTTTCCAGTCTTTCCTGTTAACCAAGAAGTAATCTATCTGGCTACTGGAGACCCCAGAGTTATATGTGATCAGGTGGCTCTGTCTTTTCTTGAACTTTGTGTTACATGTTGAGTGCAACGCAGGACTCCAATATATATTCGCCTTCTAGATTTCTCCTTCCGTAACAATCCTCCATGTACCCCCTCGTATCCATCTGCAGATGCTCCCACGTGACCATTGAGGTCCCCCCCCACGATAGTTATTCGTTCTCCGAGAGGCCTGAAATGACACTGACGGTGTCATTCCAGAAGTCCTCTTTTATCTCTTTCTGTAAACCAGCCTGTGGGGCATATGCAGATATCACATTCAGAATTCTTTCACCAACTTTCAACTTCAAAACAATCAGCCTTTCACTAACTCTCGTAATCTGAAGCACACTTTCCGCCAGCTCTTCAGCCACCAGAACACCCACTCCTCCTTTCGCTTTATCAGTCTCCACACCCATCCAGTATATCCTATATCTTTTCCTCCTTCCGACAATCCACTGTACCCCATGCCTCTTCCAGAGTGTTTCCTGGGTACAGCAGACGTCCACTCGCCTCCTCTCACACATCTCAGCCACTTCATTCGCACGCAGATTCAAACTACCAACATTCACACTAGCAAGTCTGAGTTTGTGGGGGGCATTTGTCATTGTCCTGTGCGGTTTTGTTTCATAAGTTTATTTTCTTTGATTTTAGTCATACGTGTAGTTAGGTAGGTTTGGCTGGCAGATGGGCATCACCCCCCCCAGAACTCCGGCTCCAGTCTACCCCGGGACCATTCCCAGCACCATCCCCCAAGTGATTACAAGGGGGTAGGATCCAGTGGCCTCGGTACGCCCCACCAGAACCAGCCGCAGGGACGCACCCCGTGCGCGTACACGGCACTACGACTGGCCTGATATTTTTCGCCAAATGACAGGGTAGCCTCCTGGAGCGCTACCTCCAGGTTCGGGCCCCTATACTATCGGGCGGAAAGTGCCAGTCCGGGGAAACACTACGTACTGTACCGTCTGGATCCATTTCGTCCAGGTTGGGCCCAGGGCGCCAGGGCCGGGTCCAGAGGGAGCGACACCCACTGCCAGTGTGCCGCCATTAGGCAACTTGGAGCAAGTACAATGAAGCCCTGTCACAGCACTATCATATAGAGACAATGCCAGCACCAATAACAAGGCTTCATTGTACAGTATAGTGATGGCTACTTGGTCCGCAAGTCTATCACCATCCCCCCTATTAGTCGCCTTGTACGACATGCAGTAGGATACGTGAGGCATATTCTTTTTTTCCTCCACCATTAGATGAAGGCCCCCTTACCCCCTGGGGGTGTCTGCAAAGTGCAAAGTGCCTAGAGTGTCTGCAAAGGGATCTAGATGGTATAATGGTATAGGCAAGATACAGTGGTGCACCAAGTTTCGCGCCCAATAGGGACCGCCGAAAGTGCCGCGAAAGTGCGATTCGCAAAAGTTGGGGCATTGAGCTTATGGGAATTAATTTAATAGGGACCGGGCATGAACGAAAACTCACTCCCATGTTGAACAAACCATCATGAAATTGGGAGGTTTGACGTACCTCCCAACCTACCAAATAGGAAAACCTACTATTTGGTAGTAGTCTTGGAAAATCCAACGTCAAGGCTATTAACCTAATTGCAATGACGACTTGTCTATTTTGACTGCTATGTCGTCATTCCAACCGCGGTTAAAAAGAAAACGTCTAGAGTCTACTCCTTATCTTGCTCTAGGAGACGTTGTACATTAACCAAAACTACCACCGAAGGTGAAAAAAGCATAGAAGAGAAGAAAAAGGGGGTTTACCTTAGTTACCGCTTAAGGACCATCCCGTGTTCCGTCATGTGCAGAACCCTGTCGAACGTGCGCATGAGCGACCCTCTCTTGTCATCACATCTCACGTCAGCAGAAGAACGCGGATGGGCAGGGGTCCGGCGTGAGGGAGGGTATTATGTACGTTGGATTTTCCAAGACTACTACCAAATAGTAGGTTTTCCTATTTGGTAGGTTGGGAGGTACGTCAAACCTCCCAATTTGTTAGTAGTCTTGGCAAATCCAACGTCAAGGCTGCATAACAAATAGGAGGAGGACATCCAAGCCCAACCTACCAAAAAAAACCAATGCATAAAACAAAAGTATGAATGACAAAGACACAAGTGAAACAAGAGAGTTTAATAAAAGAGTGAAAAACTGAGGAGTAGCTAAAAAGAACAGTTTTAACACATGCCCGTCATTCATAGTAATGCAAAAACATAGACTTGTCTGAAACCAAAAAGGTACTGTACCCAAAATCCCTTTTCTTCAAAAACCAACAAAAACACTGAACACAAGAACAAAACACAATTTTCAATGTGGCAAAAACACTTATGTACTGGAACAATACATAATCCCAAACTTGCAATCCAGTGTTGCAAACCCGTACACCCCCCCCCCCCCCCTTTGTCAAAAAAATAAAGAAAAAGAACGAGGGACAAGGGGGGAAGACTAGGGATCTTCGCCAGAGCACCAGGAAACACGACCCCCGAGAGCAATCACCGGCCGAGGGGGTCGAACACTGGACACGGAGAGGTAGGAGGAGATGAAGGAATTGATAGAAGACCACAAAACCGCTGAGGCGATGGCAGGGAAGGATCGACGTGGCAGGAACCGGAAGGAGGCAGCAAAGGATCTGACATCGCGCGCAGAACCCCTACAAACAGGGTGACGGGCACGAACGGTCCGAAAAACGTGGCGGCCCATCTGCACCTGCGAGAGCCTCCCACCTGTCCGAGGAGACACCCACACAGCAGTACCCGAAGGCGGCGCCACAGACGCAACAGAGGAGTGCAAGGCTGACACCGGGCACAACACATGGCGAGGATGCCCACGCCGTAAAGCCTGGACGGCGAAAGGCTGGAAAACGGGGGCCACCCTCCCATGCGTGGTAACAAAAGGAGGGGAGGAGGCGAACGAGACGCCATGCAAGGACGGGGAGAATCGCACGCAGTCCCGGGGCCGTGACAATGCCGCTAGTGCAGACACCCGATCCCCAGTGGCCAGAGCGACAAGGAAGAGTGGACGCCCGAGCAACGGAACCGGCGTAGCGGCCCTTGTATACGTGGGGGAAGCCAGAAGGACCAGAGCCCGCCCCAGATCCCGGAGGGATCTGCGGAGGGACCTGGCGCGGAGGCAGTCGATCCCGGAAGGCAGCCGTCAGGAAGGAATCCAGCTCCTGTGGCGGAACGACCAGCCCAGCGACGGACCCAAAGAACCCCCTGGACGGCAGACAAGTGGGTACGTATAGCGTCGAATGGAAAGCGACGTGTACGGAAGAGGTGAAACAAGGAGCGTAGGACGAGGGAAGGAGAGCCAACTGGCAGGCGAGTGGCCTTTAGCCACCTAGTAAAAGACCTCCAGCGGGACCCGTAAGTCCCCCAAGGAGAAGATGGCCAGGAACTCTGCAGGAAGTCAGTCAGGGCCCGGCCGGGGACCGGGAGCCACCGTGCCTCATGAACAAGCACGATGCGAAGGCCAAAGAGGTCCGCAGGTCCCCAACCTAGCCCAAGTGGAAGCCGGAGACAGGTAGAGGGACCGGACTCGGGCACCACCGCGGCAACCGGGCGGACCAAGTCCGTGCCGGCCACAGAGGCGCGAGGAGCCAGACGCAGCCGTGGTACAGCCGCAGCTTCGCGAGGACTGGGCGCATCAACAGCGTGTCTGGTGGCGGAAAGATGTATATCGACCGCCACCCGTACCAGACTACCATGAAAGCGTCCGGACCCCCCCCGGAGCGCGAGGTAAGAGGGAGAGGTCCAGAGGCAACTGGCGCGGCACCCCCGATGCGAACAAGGCGACCTCCAGAACACCTCAGGAAGCCGCGAGGTCGGCGAACACAGTCCGTTTCATCGCCCATTCTACAAGAACGCCCTGCCCTCTCGACAGGGCGGCCGCCCAAAGGGTGGCAGGCCCGGGCAGGGAGGAGGCATGCAAGGAGAAGGGGTGTCGGTCCGCGAGGAAGAACAACTCCACCGAGACCCCCAATAGAGTCAACGACCTGGAGGACCCCCGCATGAGGAAACAGGGGACAGCTTGTCTGAGTGTCCAACCCGAAGGCCACCGACTTACCCCGAAGGGCCAGCGCGTGGTCCCGCAGGAAGAACAAAGGAACCAACAGTCCGAGGGCATAGACGGGTAAGAGGAGGGAGACCCACCCATCTGCCGGGAAGTGGACGTCCCAGGTTCGATTGGGAACCTCACCCAACCTCGCTCGACGTATCTGTGGCTACCCAGACCGTCGGCGGGGGGGGCGGTCCAGGGCACAGCCGCAGAGAGCGAGCCCCGAGCAACCCAGCGACCGAAGCGTCGGCGAACGGTACGCGGGAGGAGCCGATCCATAGGGGCAACGGAAACACCGCGGTGCCCATGAGGAGGAGGCGGCGTAGCCAGAGGCTCCCTAAGGGAAGGGGCAGAGCGGCCCAATGCAGCGAACCCACGAACGAGTCCCAGAGCCACCCCGGAAGGGTGACCGAGTGCAACACGGCGAAGACCGTCCACCGAAGGTGCACCGCGGCCGGCAGACCCCGGGTCACCGTAGCGCCGGACAAAACCCATGCGAGACCGACCCATGGCACGACACGCAACGGGGTCAAGCGTGACTTGGGAACATCGAAGGGGAACCCTAACCGTGCGATGCTGCGAACGACTGTGAGGGCGTCGCCAATGCACAGTCCTAGGCGTCGGAAACTACCAACCAATCGGCCAAGGAAAACAGGATCTGGAGCCCGCTCCTGAGGAGAGGACCCAGAGCCTGCCCCACCAGTGCGGAGAAGATCTGCGGCGCGATGTGGAGACCGAAGGGAAGGCCGTCGAACAGGAACACACGATCGGAAGTCCGAACGGCCAAGAATCGCCGGAAGCGAGGATGGAGAGGAACGAGCCAAGACGCATCCTGGAGGGCCAGCGACACTACCCACGACAGAGGGCACAGGGCCAGGCGTACCAGGGGTACCGGCAGCATCCGAAACCGTGTGTGCACGATGTGCCCGTTGAGGGCCGACAGATCCACCACCGGTCGCATCGCGTCGCAGGTCGGCGACGGAACCAGAAAGACACGGGAGAGGAAAACCGGGTGACCGGCGGTCAACTCCCTCGACGCTACCCAGCTCGGGCATGGAAGTGAACACGTGGGCCACCTCTGAAGAGATGGGCCGTTGTCGGTGACAAGAGCGGAGTGGGGGTCTGGACGTCCACCTCCAGGTGAGACCCCTCCGCGCAACCCGCCGCCCCCAACGTCCCTCGCGGCTACCGAGGGGCGCAAGGGCGAAAACAACCCGAGGGAGCACCCGAGAGGAGGGGAGCGACCCGGTACGCCCAGGCGAGAAGGAGAACAAGGAGGCCGACCCAGAGAACTACACATTGTGTTGACGTGGAGGTACCCCCGGTACGGGCCGTGCGGGCATGAGCGCCACGTTGACCTCCTCTACCCCCGCCCCCCCCAACCTCGTCGAAAAGGGCGGGCCACCCCAACCCCAGGCCGGCGCGGGGATGACCCCTTCGAAGGGCGGCCGGAAGTGGAAGGCCGGCCAGCCCCGACACAGAGGGGATGAAAAGGGGCAAGAACAGAAGTGCGAGGCGGAACCGATGCACTGGCCAGCAACGTCCCAGTCCTGCGCCCGGCAAGGCGGCAGCACTTGCAGCAGCACCCCGAAGAGGACCGGCAGAAGGACGGGACTGAGAAGACCCCGCGCGCGGCACAGCGCGTCGGTGCGTGACGTAAGCAGGGTCCGTAATGACACAGCGCGGCGTCGTGTGGCGGAAGCAGGGGCCGCCGACAGAGAAGCGTAGCATTCCCAAGCATCCTGCGTAAAAAAAAAAAACCCCGACGTATATAGCGCAGAGTACAACAAACCCTGACGAATAACCAAGGGGGCCGGCCGGCAGAACGAAGACCGTACCGTCGTGCGGTGCCGAGTTGCCGCGCACAAAACCGCCTTCAGCTCGGGAACCAAAGACACCGCGAGCCGAAGGTGGACCCGCTGAACGCGGTCCAAACCCTCGCGAAGATCGCCTGGCGCAGACGCCTCGAAAAGCCGCAGGTGGTGAACAGACGTCTGGAGGGAACCTAAAGACAAGACAATAAGTCCGTCACCCTCTGTCGCAAGGGAAAAACCTTGGCGACAGAGGGCTGATCCGGGGGAGAGAAGAACGGGGTAGCAATAGAACAAAGTTCAAGAACGGGCGCGCTCATCCAGGACCAGAACGCGCCGTCCAACCCGCCGACAGACACAAGAGGAGGCAAAATCAGGGACGACTCCGGGGGAGGGACGGAAGGAGAGCCGTCGACGGATCGGTGTGTGAAGTCGAAGGCCTCAGCAAACCAGGCCTCCAATGGGAGAGGGTGACCGAGCATGATGGCTAAGCCAGGCGTACCGGCGTCGCACAAACCTGTCCCATAGGAGGACAGACCTGTCAACACAGCCAGGGACTGAACAGCCGGAAGGATGTCAGGGCGGCTGAAGTCTGACCAGAGCGTAGGCCTGCAGAAGGGAGGGGGACCGTAGCAGGGGTAGGTAGGGTGAGGCGCGGAGGGTGAGTCACCGCCAAGAAGGGCGAGAAGAGGGAGTCTTCCATCGACACCAAGCGCCCGTCGAAGCGTGACACAACCCAGCCCTGCATAGCCGACAATCGATCCGAGAGAGGCTACCCCCCCCCCCCCCCCAGATTGGGCGGCCCGCAGGGGCGAGCGTGAGCGAGCCCCCCGACACGAACCAGCAGCGTCGCGGCCCAAGGAAGGCGAGCGACGACGGTTGTGTCGCCGTTGAGGGACTCGTCCCCGATCACGAACGGCCGAGGGGGAAACAGCACCATTCCCCTCTTCCAGCGACACATCAGCTCCTGAGAAAGGGGACCCCAAAACCTCGCGAAACCCCACCGAGGCAAGAGGAGGGGTACCCCCCTGGCGAGACGGTAAGTGAAGGTCAGGAAGAGAAGAATGAGGAGGAGCAGGACGACGGGAGTGGGAAGGCTGGCCGGGTGAAAGGAGGCCAGGAGCCGCGGGGGGAAACAGAGCAAGGATCCCCGGGGCTGAGATAACAGGGCGGCCCGACACCGAGGCGGAGGAGGGAGGGACCACCACCGTGGGACGAGACCGTGAAGGAAGAATAGGCACTGAAGCAGGTGAAGTAGGAGAAGCAACGACATCCAGGCGGACCCTCCTGGACAGTGTAGGAGGAGGGAGCAGAGGGCCAGCTACAGCATGAACAACCGCGCGCGGAGAGAGGACAACGTAAGAGGAAGTCGTCTGGGCTGGGGAAGCGGGCGGAAGGGAGTAGAGCCCCTATCCGTAGAGGCCAGGGGAGGGCGCACAGGGGCAGAGCCGCTAACCCCGGCCTCAGGGCGAGAACCATGACGAGGGCGATGGGCGTCGTCAAGGCGATCAGGAGGACGACGAGGCGAGCGAGAGCGTGGACGGAGCCGGGGAACCCCCCGACGATGGGACGACCGGCTGCGGGACCCAGGGGAGAGGGCCCGAGCAGGGAGAGGGCCCGAGCAGGGAGAGGGCCAGGTGAACGGCCTTCAGTCGGGTCAGGGATACCCAGGGCGACGCGGATCCGGTCGGCAACAAAGGCCGGGGAACGGTGGCCCACAGTCCTAATGTGGCGGGAGACCATCGTCCACACCGACGGAAGGGAAGCAGAGGCCACAGCCGCCGCCGAGGAACCAGGGCCATGGAGCAGCACAACCACCAGGGCCAGACACGTGCCACACAGAGCAGGGAGGTAGGCCGTAGAGGACACACAGAGCGAGTGGCGCAAGCAGGACTTGTGCCTCTCCAAGCACGGGGAGCG
The DNA here is from genome assembly GCA_032716605.1 of Paralithodes platypus. Taxonomy (NCBI): domain Eukaryota; kingdom Metazoa; phylum Arthropoda; class Malacostraca; order Decapoda; family Lithodidae; genus Paralithodes; species Paralithodes platypus. Next base: position 42,228,435 of record CM064484.1, read on the forward strand.
ACAACCAAGGCGAAAGCAAGGCAGCCTACCTGCACTAGAAGAACACACACCATAATCAGCACGTCGAAGGAGTAAGTGGAGAGAATGTCCAAGAAGAAGCAGGGAAGGAGCATGGGGAAACAGGAACACACATGCAAACAGGTATCCATACTCACCCTAAACTGGGAGCACAGAGGTAGGTGAGGAGGGCGGCCGAGGCGGAAGAGCACTAGCAGAACCTGCAAAGATGGAGAAAGTGTTAACCACCACTCAACATCTTACATGCAGGGCCTATAACACCAGTAAAGTGCATACACCAATATAGTATCAGGCAACAAGATGACATAAAAAAAAGTCAATAGTGAAAGCCAACTATTACCGCAAATTTGCGGGCCAATGGAGGCATAACCGTACCGACACCACCCTCCCGCAATTTTGCGGGACCCCCCAACGATCTCCGCAAATTTGCGGGGAGCCGAAATGTCCCAGAGGACCGAATCAAGCCCCCGCAAATTTGCGGGACCGGCCGAGATGGTCCGGCGCCGAAAAAGCGAGAGGAGCGTCTAGGGAATACCAAAAGAGGCCAGAAAAAAAGCGTCATCTCCTTATGAACTCCAAGCGACGATGGCCATCAAGCTGAGCAGTGTCTTCCTTGATAATATCCTGACTCAACCGGTCAAGGGAGAGGCAAGGAAGACACACCAGGGGAGAGGAGGCACATCCCCCAGGAACCACCCAACCCACAGAGATAGAGCAAAGCCCATGAGGAGAAGTGGCAGGAAGGGTGGTTTGGCACAAACAGGGGCCCCCGTAGGTTACCCCAGGATTGGGCAAAAGGGTATGAAAGGATGGAGGAGAAAAGAGTAAGGGAACACAAAAACCAGTAAATGAAACTGGCGAGAAAAAGGGTGGCCTAGCCGTGAGGAGAGAATGTGTCAGGGGCGAAAAACCCTGTGGTGTGAGGGAGGGGCCCCCGTGGGGTACCCCTGGATATCACGAACCACCAAGCGCCCAGGCCCTTGAGACACAGTGAAGGCTCGAAAGGGGGGACTCGGGAATAACGCTAATAATGCGGCCGACACAAACCCGACAAACAGCACCGCCACCACGAAATCTCAGATCGTGAACCAACTGTACACCTAGGCTATGAAAATATGAAAACTCATAGGGCATAGCAATTCCTGAATGAGAAACAAGCTAGGCTAAAATAAGCTAAAAGCTAAACTATGCCCAGACTAACAGGAAAAAAGAATATGAAAAGAGAAAGGAATGAAAAACACACACGAGGAACCAGGCGCCCCCGTACCTTCGGTAGCTATTTCCACACGCATCTCCATTAAACACACTGAGGAGCCCATTTACGTGTGCCCTAGATCACGTAACATCTGTCTAACAAAAAAGAAGGCCAGATAAGCCGAAACGAACCTAAACAGGGTGAATTAAAGGAGCACAACAAAAGCGACTTCATTCAATGGAGCGCGTGAAAAAATGATGACAAGAGAGGGTCGCTCATGCGCACGTTCGACAGGGTTCTGCACATGACGGAACACGGGATGGTCCTTAAGCGGTAACTAAGGTAAACCCCCTTTTTCTTCTCTTCTATGCTTTTTGCACCTTCGGTGGTAGTTTTGGTTAATGTACAACGTCTCCTAGAGCAAGATAAGGAGTAGACTCTAGACGTTTTCTTTTTAACCGCGGTTGGAATGACGACATAGCAGTCAAAATAGACAAGTCGTCATTGCAATTAGGTTAATAGCCTTGACGTTGGATTTGCCAAGACTACTAACAAATACATATTATATAGAGTACATAGTAGATAAGCATATAAATTATAGATAAATATAATGAAACACAAATAAAACTAACCATAGACAGCAGTGTTAAGGGCTTGATGGGCTCGATGGTAGGGGTTATCCGAGGCATTGGGTAGGGCTAGTTGGCCCCACCACTGCCTCCACCACCTCTCCTCACCACCAGCATCCTCACCACTCATCTGCGCACATCGCCGTAGCACATCCATTCGGTGTTGGTTTTCCCCTAAAGCCTGCCTCCTAAACAAAGCCCGAGAAATCATCGTCGAGCATGAGGTTTGCCAAGGCTTGGGGATCTGGTCGGTTGCCTTGTTCAGAGGAACCTTCAGCCTGGACTGGAACCTCTACCTCCCTAGGCTGCTGGGGTCTCGGCGGCTGCAGGTAACGAGTTATCAAAGCCTGTTGGCCTTCATTAACTTTGTTGTTGAAAACTTCACTAAGAAGGGAGATGACTGACTGAAGATTCTCCATTATTTTTTCTTTGTTGGTGATTGAAAGCTGCTCGGTCTCCTCAGCAATTGACTCGCAGGACACGATGGTGCGGGAGAGGAAGGCTGTGGTGGCAACTTTCACTTTTTCCTCTTGTTGTTTGCCAGGTTGTTTGCCATCTTCAATTTCCATCTTGTCAGCTTCCATCATATCTTCTAGCGACTCCTCTTGCGTGTGGCCGATCAGGTCTTCAAGGTCTTCGTTCGTTACCTCAGCAAAGCCAGGAACAGGGACCTGCCTCAGGTTATCCATATTTGCATGTTTGTATGCCCTTGGCCGCTTTGCATGGTAGAGGATAAGAGGGCGCATCCTGTGAGTGCCTGTAGCGTTGGCAGTCAGGAGCGCTGTAAAGCGATCCTTAGCCATCTTGATGCCCCTGGCCTGCTTCTCTGACTTAAAATTTAGGTTGAACGGGGTGAACGCTTCCAGTAAACACCAGTCTCATCACAGTTATACACTTGAGCTAGGTTGTAATTTCCTTCCTCGATCATTTTTTCTGCAACAGGGATGAAGGCAGTTGCAGCTTCGGTATCTGCCGACTGTGCCTCGCCATGGTAGGTCGCATGCTTGACTTTGGCCCTGCCTTTGAACCTTTGCAACCATCCTCGTGAAGCAGTAAACTCGGGGGGCGATGCAATATTGCGTTTCTTAGCAATAGCATCATAATACAGGCGGGCCTGATCTTGTATTTCCGGACCTGTAACACTGACACCTTCCCTAGACCTCCTATTCAACCACTTTAGTAAATAATGTTCAGCCACTCTCATAATCGAACTGTAATCACTCACAGTCTTCACTCTTCTACCTGTACTTCCACCCTCTACACCTGCTCCAAAATATTTCTTGGCTAGGGCTAGATTGGTTTTAAGTTCATTCTGCTGCTTTCTCATGCTCCTAACTGTAGACTCTGGCACATTATAAACACGATTTCAGAGTTACGAGCACCTTTCTCCATTTCTGCCAATATTTTGTTTTTCAGTTCATCATCATACTTGCGCTTCGTCACCCCCTTCCGATAGTCTCGCTTTGTCTTCACTTTTCCTCCTGCTTTAGGCCTTCGATCGTCATTATTACCGTCACCTCTCTTGTTTAAATTGTGTTTCTTTGTCATTCATAATTTTGTTTTATGCATTGTTTTTTTTGGTATGTTGGGCTTGGATGTCCTCCTCCTATTTGTTACGCAGCCTTGACGTTGGATTTGCCAAGACTACTAACAAATTGGGAGGTTTGACGTACCTCCCAACCTACCAAATAGGAAAACCTACTACAGTATTTGGTAGTAGTCTTGGAAAATCCAACGTACATAATACCCTCCCTCACGCCGGACCCCTGCCCATCCGCGTTCTTCTGCTGACGTGAGATGTGATAACAAGAAAGGGTCACTCATCCTCACGTTCGACAGGGATCTGCACATGACGGAACACGGGATGGGCCTTAAGCGGTAACTAAGGTAAACCCCTTTTTCTTCTCTTCTATGTTTTTTCACCTTCGGTGGTAGTTTTGGTTAATGTACAACGTCTCCTAGAGCAAGATAAGGAGTAGACTCTAGACGTTTTCTTTTTTAACCGCGGTTGGAATGACGACATAGCAGTCAAAATAGACAAGTCGTCATTGCAATTAGGTTAATAGCCTTGACGTTGGATTTTCCAAGACTACTACCAAATAGTAGGTTTTCCTATTTGGTAGGTTGGGAGGTACGTCAAACCTCCCAATAACCTACCTCAATTACTAATAAATCTCAACACACTACATGGCTGGTGCACTACAAACAGACTTAATCTAGCCCCAGCCAAATCCACCGCAACCCTGCTCACAAGTTGGACAGGAGAACACGAATACATCCCTCAACTCACTATAAACAACACACCCCTAACACATACACACACACCCAAAATCCTAGGAGTAACATATGATACTCATATGACATTCAAACAGCACACCACAAACATTAAAAAGAAACTGACACCCAGACTTAACGCCCTCAGGTCACTTGCTCACACAAAATTTGGACACAACAAAGAAACTACCACCACAGTATATAAACAATACATAAGATCAGTGATGGAATACGCAAGCCCAGCCTGGGCTTCTAACCTAGCTGAAACACATCATAAGACCTTACAGACTAATTTGTTAGTAGTCTTGGCAAATCCAACGTCAAGGCTATTAACCTAATTGCAATGACGACTTGTCTATTTTGACTGCTATGTCGTCATTCCAACCGCGGTTAAAAAGAAAACGTCTAGAGTCTACTCCTTATCTTGCTCTAGGAGACGTTGTACATTAACCAAAACTACCACCGAAGGTGAAAAAAGTATAGAAGAGAAGAAAAAGGGGTTTACCTTAGTTACCGCTCAAGGCCCATCCCGTGTTCCGTCATGCGCCGATCCCTGTCGAACGTGCGCATGAGCGACCCTCTCTTGTTATCATTTTTTCACGCGTCGCCATTGTTGAGTCCGCTTTTGTTGTGCTCCTTCAATTCACCCTGTTTTAGGTTCGTTTCGGCTTTTCTGGCCTTCTTTTTGTTAGACAGATGTTACGTGATCTAGGACACACGTAAATGGGCTCCTCAGTGTGTTTAATGGAGACGCGTGTGGAAATAGCTACCGAAGGTACGGGGGCGCCTGGCGTTCCTCGTATGTGTTTTTCATTTCTTTCTCTTTTCATATTCTTTTTTCCTGTTAGTCTGGGCATAGTTTAGCTTATTTTAGCCTAGCTTGTTTCTCATTCAGGATTTGCTATGCCCTATGAGTTTTCATATTTTCATAGCCTAGGTGTACAGTTGGTTCACAATCTGAGATTTCGTGGTGGCGGTGCTGTTTGTAGGGTTTGTGTCGGCCGCATTATTAGCGTTATTCCCGAGTCCCCCCTTACGAGCCTTCACTGTGTCTCCAGGGCCTGGGCGCTTGGTGGTTCGTGATATCCAGGGGTACCCTACGGGGGCCTCTCCCTCACACCACAGGGTTTTTCGCCCCTGACACATTCTCTCCTCACGGCTAGGCCTCCCTTTTTCTCGCCAGTTTCATTTACTGGTTTTTGTGTTCCCTTACTGTTTTCACCTCCATCCTTTCATTCCCTTTTGCCCAATCCTGGGGTACCCTACGGGGGCCCCTGTTTGTGCCGAACCACCCTTCCTGCCACTTCTCCTCATGGGCTTTGCTCTATCTCTGTGGGTGGGGTGGTTCCTGGGGGATGTGCCTCCTCTCCCCTGGTGTGTCTTCCTTGCCTCTCCCTTGACCGGTTGAGTCAGGATATTCAAGGAAGACGCTGCTCAGCTTGATGGCCATCGTCGCTTGGAGTCATAAGGAGTTGACGCTTTTTTCTGGGCCTGTGTTGGTATTACCTAGACGCTCCTCTCGCTTTTTCGGCGCCGGACCATCTCGGCCGGTCCCGCAAATTTGCGGAGTGCTCGATTCGGTCCACGGACGATTCGGCTACCCGCAAATTTGCGGAGATCGCTGGGGGGTCTCGCGGTGAGGCGGGAGGGTTGTGTCGGTACGGTTATGCCTCCATTGGCCCGCAAATTTGCGGTTATAGTTGGCTTTCCCGGTGACCCTTTTTTGTGTCATCTTGTTGCCTGGTACTATATTGGTGTATGCACTTGCCTGGTGTTATGGACCCTGCATGTGAGGTGTTGAGTGGTGGTTAACACTTTCTCCATCTTTGCAGGTTTCTGCTTGTGCTCTTCCGCCTCACCCGCCCTCCTCACCTCCATCGGTGCTCCCGGTTTAGAGTGAGTACGACTTCCAGTTTGCGTGTGTGTTCCTGTTTACCCATGCTCATTCCCTGGTTTTTATTGGACATTATCTTCACTTACTCCGTCTACGTGCTGCTTATGGTGTGTGTTCTTCCCTTGCAGGTGGGATGCCTTGCTTTCGCCAGGGCTGTGGCTCCCCGTGTTTGGACTGCCACAGGTCCTGCTTGCGACATTCGCAATGTGTGTCCTCTACGGCCTACCTCCCGGCTTTGTGTGGCCGTGTATGGACCTGGTGGATGTGGTGGACCATCACCCTGGTTCCTCTGACGCGGCGGTGGCCTCTGCATCCCTTCAGTCTGTGTGGGCGGTGGTCTCCCACCACATCAGGACTGTGGGCCACCGTTCCCCGGCCTTTGTTGACGACCGGATCCGCGTCGCCCTGGGCATCCCTGACCCGTCTGGGGGCCGTTTACCTGGCCCTCTCCCTGCTCGGGCCCTCCTCCCTGGGTCCCGTGGTCGGTCGCATCGTCGGGTGGATCCCCAGCTCCGTCCACGCTCTCGCTCTCCTCGCCGCTCGTCCTCTACTGCCCCTCCTCGTCCGCCTGCTCACCTTGACTCCGCCGTTCGCCCTCGTCATGGTTCTCGCCCTGAGGCCGGGTTTAGCGTCTCTGCCCCTGTACGCCCTCCCCTGGCCTCTCCGGATAGGGGCTCTACTACCTTCCGCCCGCTTCCCCTGCACAAAAGACGTCCTCTTCATTTGTCCACTACTCGCGCGGATGTTCATGCTGTAGCTGGCCCTCTGCTCCCTCCTTCTACTCTGTCCAGGAGGGTCCGCCAGGATGTAGTTGCTTCTCCTCCTACTTCTCCTGCTTCAGTGCCTCTTCTTCCTTCTCGGTCTCGTCCCAAGGTGGAGGTTCCTCCCTCCTCCGCCTCGGTGTCGGGCCGCCCTGTTCTCTCAGCCCCGGGGATCCTTGCTCTGTTTCCCCCCGCGGCTCCTTCTGACCTCCTTTCACCCGGCCAGCCTTCCCCCTCCCGTCATCCTGCTCCTCTTCCTTCTTCTATTCCTGATCTTCGCTTGCCGGCTCCCCGTGAGGGTACCCCGCCGCTTGACTCGGTGGAGTATAGCGAGGTTTCGGGGTCCCCTTTCTCGGGGGCTGACGTGTCGCTGGAAGAGGGGGATGGTGATGTTTCCCCCTCGGGCGTTAGTGATCGGGAACGAGACCCTCAGGACCGTCACGGCCGTCGTCGCTCGCCTTCTTTGGGCCGCGACGCTGCTGTTTCGTGTCGTGGGTCTCGCTCTCGCTCACGCTCGCCCCTGCGGGCCGAACTATCTTCGAGGGGGTCGCCTCTCTCGGATCGATTTTCGGCTATGCAGGGGTGGGTTGTGTCTCACTTCGACGCGCGCTTGGAGGCGATGCAAGAATCCCTCTTATCGCGCTTCTTGGCGGTGACACAACCTCAGCGCCTCACCCAACCTGCCCCTGCTTTGGTCCCCCTCCCCTCTGCGGTGGACCACATTCCTTCTCGCCCTGCTTCTCCGCCTGCCCGGTCGTCGGCTAGTACTGCTCCTGCCCTGGCTCAGGTGGTTGCCCCTACTGTCTCACATGCGGGGGTCCTCCGTCTGCTAGGGCAGGGTCCGCGCTTGCCCCCCGTCCAAAAGGCCAAGGTCCCGTCGCGGACTATGCCGCTCCTCTATGGCTCCTTGGCTGTTTGGAAGGGGGTGCAGGCCTCCCACCCGGAGCGTGCTACCGACTTCCCGTCAGGTGAGAGGGCCCTACCTTTGGACTGGTCGGTCCAAATCAATGACAAGATGCAGTTCAGGGCGATCAGGGTGGATGGTCAGGTGGCCGACGTGGAGGTGCGGGCGTACCCGACGAGGACTGACCTTCAGTACTTCTCGGTGAAGCCCAAGCCCCCGTCTGCTCCTCGGACTAAGCTCTGGTCAGACTTCAGCCGCCAGGACATCCTTCAGGATGTTCAGTCCCTGGCTGTGTTAACGGGACTGTCCTCCTATGGGACGGGTTTGTGCGACGACGGTAAGCCTGGCTTAGCCGTCGTGCTCGATAACCCTCTCCCATTGGAGGCCTGGTTTGCTGAGGCCTTAGACTTTGCCAACCGTTCCGTCGACAGATCTATTTCAGTCCCTCCCCCAGAGTCGTCACTGCTTTTGCCTCCTCTGGTATCTGTCGGCGGATTGGATGGCAAGTTCTGGTCCTGGATTAGCGCTCCCAAACTTGAAATTTGTGCTATTGCTAACCCGTTCTTCTCCCACCCAGATAAGTCCTCTGTCGACAGGGATTTTACCTTGCGGCAGAGGGTGGCGAACTTATTGTCTTGTCTTTTAGGTTCCCTCCAGACGTCTGTTCACCACCTGCGACTTATCGAGGCGACTGCACCTGGCGATCTTCGCGAGGGCTTGGACCACGTTCGGCGGATCCACCTTCAGCTCGCGGTGTCTTTGGTTCCCGAGCTGAAGGCGGTTTTGTGCGAGGCAACTCGACAACGCCAGACGGTAAGGTCCTCGTTCTGCCGGAAGGCCCCTTTGGATATTCGTCAGGGTCTATTATACTCTGAGCTATATACATCGGGGCTTTTTGCGCAGGATGCTTGGGAACGCTACGCTTCTCTGTCAGCGGACCCTGCTTACGACACGCAAAGACGCGCTGTGTCGCGACCGGGGTCTTCGCAGTCCCGTCCTTCTGCCGGTCCCCTTCGGGGTGCTGCCGCCACTGCTGCCGCCAAGAAAGGGCGCAGGAAAGGGAAGTTGCCGGCCAGAGCGTCGGTTCCGCCTCGCACTTCTGCTCCTGCTCCCTTTCATCCCCGCCGAGAAGGGGCTGGCCAGCCTTCCACTTCCGGCCGCACTTCGACGGGGTCTGACACACGACGGACAGGGGATGGGGTGACCCGCCCTTTTCGGCGAGGTGGGGGGGGTAGGGGTGGTCAACGTGGATCTTATGACCGCAGGGACCGTACCGGGGGACCCTCCACGTCAAAAAATGTGTAGGTTCTCCAGGTCGGTCTCCTCCTTGTTCTCCTTCTCGCCTCGCAGAAAGGGTCGCTCACCTCATCTCGGGGGCTCCCACAGGTTATTTTCGCCCTTGCGCCCTTCGGTGGCCACGAGGGACGTGGGGGCGGAAGATTGCACGGAGGGGTCTAACCTGGAGATGGAAGTCCAGACCCCCGCTCAGCTCTTGTCAACGAAGCCGGCCTGTCTCTTCGGAGGTGGCCGACGTGATTACATCCATGCACGAGCAGGGAATCGTCAAGGAGGTGAAAGCCGGTCTACCGGTTTTCCTCTCCCGTGTTTTTCTGGTACCAAAGAAGGACTGCGACGCGATGCGACCGGTGGTGGATCTGTCGGCCCTCAACGGGCACATCGTGAACACACGGTTTCGGATGCTGACGGTGCACCAGGTACGACTGGCCCTGCGACCTCTGTCGTGGGTAGTGTCGCTGGACCTCAAGGATGCGTATTGGCACGTTCCGATCCATCCTCGTTTCCAGCGATTCTTGGCCGTTCAGACTTCCGATCGTGTGTTCATGTTCGACAGACTTCCCTTCGGTCTCAACATCGCGCCGCGGATCTTCTCGAAACTGGTAAAGCAGGCTCTGGATCCTCTCCTCAGGGGCGGCCTCCAGATCCTGTTTTACTTGGACGACTGGTTGATAGTTTCAGACACCCTAGAACAGTGCGTCCACGACACCCTCACAGTAGTTCAACACATCACACAGTTAGGGTTCAAAATCAATATTCCCAAGTCACGCCTGACCCCGTCGCGTGTCGTGACGTGGGTAGGTCTCGAATGGGATCTGACCAACGCTACAGTGACCCAGAGTCAGCCAAACGCGGTGAAACTTCGCAGGAAGGTCTTCGCCGTGTTGCACTCGGTCTCCCTCACGAGGAGGATCTGGGACTCGTTAGTGGGTTCGCTGAATTGGGCCGCTCTGACCATTCCCTTAGGGAGGCTCAGGCTGCGCCGCCTGATACTCATAGGCAACAAGGTTTTTCCGTTGGCCCCTATGGATCGGCTCATGCCGATCCCGCGTACCATTCACAGACACTTAGGACACTGGGTTGCTCGGGGCACGCTCTCTGCGGCTGTGCCCTGGACCGCCCCCCCGCCGACGATCTGGGTAGATACAGATGCGTCGAGCGAGGTGGGGTGGGGTTACCAATCAAACCTGGGACATCAACATCACGGCAGATGGGTGGGACACACACACCTACACATCAATGCCCTCGAACTGTTGGTTCCCTTGTTCTTCCTGAGGGACCACGCGCTGGCCCTTCGGGGAAAGTCGGTGGCCTTCAGGATGGACAATCAGACAGCTGTCCACTGTATCCAAAAGCAGGGGTCCTCCAGGTCTTTGACTCTGTTGGGGATCTCAGAGAAGTTGTTCTTCCTCGCGAACCGACACAACATCTCCCTGCACGCCTCCTACCTGCCCGGGACTGCCAACCTGTGGGCGGACGCCCTGTCGCGAGGACGGGGCGTTCTTGTAGAATGGGCAATGAAACAGACTGTATTCGACGACCTCGCAGCTTCCTGGGGTGTTCCGGAGGTCGACTTGTTCGCATCGAAGGAGACGCGCAAGTTGCCTCAGTACCTGTCCCTCCGGACTCGCACTCCGGAGGGGGGTCCGGACGCTTTCATGGAAGACTGGAACAGGTGGCAGTCGATATACATATTTCCGCCACCAGACGCACTGTTGATGTGCAAAGTCCTCGCGCGACTGCGGCTGTACCGCGGCAGAGTCTGGCTGATAGCGCCTCTGTGGCCGGCCCAGGCTTGGTACTCCCAGTTGAAGCGGTGGTGCCCGAGTCCGGTCCCTCTCCCTCTCTCAAACTTCCACTTGAGCCAGGTTGGCGACCTGCGGACCTCGTTGGCCTTCGCATCGTGGATGTTCGTGAGGCACGGTGGCTCCCAGTCCACGGACGGGACCTGACTGACTTCCTGAAGCGTTCATGGACGTCTTCGACTTGGGGGACTTACGAGTCCCACTGGAGGTCTTTTACTAGGTGGATACAGGACACTCACCAGACTGTTAGCTCTCCTTCCCTCGTCCTACACTACTTGTTTCACCTCTTCCGTACACGTCGCTCTCAAGTCAACACTATACGTAACCACTTGTCTGCCATCCGGGAGGTCTTTGAGTCCGTCACTGGGCTGGTCGTTCCACCGAAGGAGCTGGATTCCTTCATGAAGGCTGCCTTCAGGGAGCGTCCGCCTCCGCGCCAGATCCCTCCTCAGTGGGATCTGGGGCGTGCTCTGGACCTTCTGGCTTCTCACACATATACACGGGACACTACACCGGTTCAGTTGCTCGAGCGTACACTCTTCCTTGTCGCTCTGGCCACTGGGGATAGGGTGTCTGAACTAGCTGCCATGTCGCGGTCCCAGGAATGCATGCGATTCTCCCCGTCCTTGAATGTCGTCACGTTAGCCCCCTCCCCTCATTTTGTTGCCAAGAATGAGAGAGAGACCCACGTTTTCAAGCCTTTTACCATCCAGGCTTTAAAGCGTGGGCATACTCACCATGTGTTGTGCCCGGTGCAGGCCTTGCACTCCTATGTTGAGTCTGTGGCTCCGACTTCGGGTACTGCTGTGTGGGTGTCTCCTCGGACTGGTAGGAGGCTCTCGAAGGTACAGATAGGCCGCCACATTTGTCGGGTCATTCGTGCCAGTAACCCTGCTTGTCGGGGTTCTGCGCACGATGTGCGATCCTTTGCTGCCTCCTTACGGTTCCTGCAAACTCGTTCGTTGCCTGACGTCGCCTCGGCTGGTTTGTGGTCTTCTGTCCATACCTTCGTCTCCTCCTACCTCTCCATGTCCATTGTTAGACCCCCTCGGCCTGTGATAGCTCTCGGGAGTCGTGTTTCCTAGGGTTCTCGCGAAGTTGCCTGGTCTTCCCCCCTCGTCACTTTTTCTTTTCCTTTGTTTTCTTTCGAAAAGGGGGGGAGGGAAGTACGGGTTTGCAACACTGGATTACAAGTTTGGGGTTATGTTATATGTATACAGTACATAAGTGTTTTTGCCTCATTGTTAATTGTGTTTTGTTTTTGTGATCAGTGTTTTTGTTCATTTTGGAAGAAAAGGGATTTTGTGTACAGTACTTTTTGGTTTAAGACAAGTCTATGGTTTTGCATTACTATGAATGACGGGCACGTGTTAAAACTGCTCTTTTTAGCTACTCCTCAGTTTTTCACTCTTTTATTAAACTCTCTTGTTTAAATTGTGTTTCTTTGTCATTCATAATTTTGTCTTATGCATTGGTTTTTTTGGTAGGTTGGGCTTGGATGTCCTCCTCCTATTTGTTATGCAGCCTTGACGTTGGATTTGCCAAGACTACTAACAAATTGGGAGGTTTGACGTACCTCCCAACCTACCAAATAGGAAAACCTACTATTTGGTAGTAGTCTTGGAAAATCCAACGTACATAATACCCTCCCTCACGCCGGACCCTGCCCATCCGCGTTCTTCTGCTGACGTGAGATGTGATAACAAGAGAGGGTCGCTCATGCGCACGTTCGACAGGGATCGGCGCATGACGGAACACGGGATGGGCCTTGAGCGGTAACTAAGGTAAACCCCTTTTTCTTCTCTTCTATACTTTTTTCACCTTCGGTGGTAGTTTTGGTTAATGTACAACGTCTCCTAGAGCAAGATAAGGAGTAGACTCTAGACGTTTTCTTTTTAACCGCGGTTGGAATGACGACATAGCAGTCAAAATAGACAAGTCGTCATTGCAATTAGGTTAATAGCCTTGACGTTGGATTTTCCAAGACTACTACCAAATAGTAGGTTTTCCTATTTGGTAGGTTGGGAGGTACGTCAAACCTCCCATTCAAAACAAAGCCCTGAAGATCATTACAGGCTGCACAGCTACTTCACCCACAGATCACCTACATCAAGAAACCAAAATCCTCAAAGTCAAAGACCATCTGGACATGAGAGGCACTCAATTCCTGGCAGCAGCCTCCACGAACCAAGACCACCCACTAAACTACATGGCAACACACCCACAGACACCAAGAAATATCAAAACAACACCCAGCACACGGTATCACACACAATTATTGTCCTCTCTCCCTCCCTGCCCACCCCGAACCAACTTCCAAAAGCACATCCATACTCATATCTCTCACCGATCCATCCACTCACTCACAGACAACACGCAGCTGCATGCACGACCTCCCGAAATCCATCCTTCCGAATCCTCCCTTCCTCGCGAGGACAGAGTCCACCTGGCCAGGCTGAGATGCGGACACCATCCAGCTCTCCTGAGCTATCAGAAGAGACTGGATGACTCCGTTGTCGACGCCTGCCCGGGATGTAACATAGCACCCCATACCATTAAACACATCATAGAAGACTGCATTTCACACAACCACTTACGCCAACAACACAATCTACACTCAATGAGAGCTCTGTGGGAAAGCCCGATCATGGTCATGGCCTTTCTCAGGGACTCGGGGCTGTTCGGCCAGGCAGCTTAGGGAACAACAACAACAACAACTAATAAAACGTACGGTATCGAGTGAAAATGAGCATTATCAGTGACACTCTAAAGCATATTTACCAAAGTGAAAGTGACACAAGACCTAATATTTGATGGCCAAAGTATAATAAACACCTGTGATAATGAATAATCAGTGCCTAATATAACAATAACCTAACTCAATTACTAATAAAGCGTATGGTATCGAGTGAAAATGAGCATTATCATTGACAGTGACACTAAAGCATATTTACCAAAGTGAAAGTGACACAAGACCTAATATTTGATGGCCAAAGTATAATAAACACCTTTGATAACGAATAATCAGTGCCTAATATAACAATAACCTACCTCAATTACTAACAAAGCATACGGTATCGAATGATAAAGAGCAATATTAGTGACAGTGATACCCTAATACACATACTTTATATAATTGGCCTCAAAATAACTAAAAATATCAAATAAACATAAAATTCTCAATATCAAACACTAAAATCGTCTAAGGGAGGTAAACAATCTGGCGCGACGAGTGGCTTGGTGCGTGGTAGCCGTGGCCGGGGCGACGCTTCCGAACGCGGGAAGAATTTTCCGCCGAAAATTACTCTACTTCCCGCGCTCGCCATTATGCAACCACTGGGGCTAGAGACCTCTACTAAACGGCATTCTACAGAGGAAGGTTTGTGCAACATTTTACTTTTTTATTCATAACATTACATGCCCTATTCATTGAGTTACAGGTGAGTTAACATAGCCCAATAATCGTCAAAACACCCGGTACCACAGTACAGTCGCGAGCTAGAGGCTGGAGCTAGAGTCTGGAGGGTTAAGTAAGAAATCCACAGGCAACTCAAGTATTGCAACTATCTACTGTACTGTATAATTTTTCTATAGCAAAATTTTTAAAGTGGCGCTAGGGTCCCCGCATGTACCCAAAGTAAATATAGGGGTAAGTATGTAGTATTCGGGTGTATCACCCACCTTGTTTATGCTACTTGCACGCTCGCGATCAGGTTCCCTTCTATTTTGACTGCCGTGGGATACTATAATAAGTTGAGGGGGGAGGGGATTTGCCTCCCCTCTCTCCTCCATGCTATATTGTCATCATCATATATATTGCCAGCAGGGGGCAAATAACAGAAAGAAGAAGCAGTCAAACTAGACGGGAACGTAACCGCGAGCGGTAAGGTGTAGTATTGGGCGTACCGCCTGCCTTATTTACACTACTCAGCACGCTCGCGATGATTTTCCCGTCTATTTTGAGTGCCGTGGGATACAATAAATGGTTGAGTTTTTTTTTTGCCCCCCTCACCTCCCCATGACTTATTGTCATCATCATATATATTGCCATCAGGGGGCAAATAACAGAAAAAATAGACAGGAACATAACCGCGAGTGCACGACCGACGTAAACATGACGATCGTACGCCCGGATACTACATTCGTCCCCTGCGAACGCACGACCTATGTAAACATGACGACCATATGCCCGGATACTACATCCTTCCCAAAATAGGTCCTGCTTAGTCTAAGAAATAAGTAGGCTAAGCTAATTATAAGATTAAACTGTAATTACTTCTAGCCATAAAAACAATGCTAATACAGTATTATTTAATTTCATTTTTCCAGGCGGTACTGGCTCTGGGAGCGCCACATGTTGAGTCTTTCAACTTTTTCCTGGAAGAGGGTCTTCAAGCCGTAATAGCATCACTCCCTCCGATAGAGTTTGCTCTGGAGAGTGGCAGCAAGATCGCACTGTTTTTGAGAGTAAGTTTTGTTTACATGCCAGAATAGGCCTACTGTTCTTGAAGTGCGAGCAAAGGGATTAGCCTAGCGGAGGAATTGTCGAGGATAGGTTAGGTTGAGCTCTGGAAATTGGAAGCAAGATCATATTGTTGTTGACTTAATGAGTGTTTTGAGTAATGATCAAGCTCAATTGTGCATGCCAATTTGTTTTTGTTCAGATGATGAAAAATTGTGATTTTTGATGTTTTTCCAGAAGAATATACTGCTTGAATCAAAGCCAAGGAAACCCTCTCTATCTCCGCGACTAATTGAGGTATGACCAGTTCCGAGATGTCTGAGATCGACTTGATAGAGTGAAAATGTTTGGACTAGAGAGAGGAGTCCGTGCTAGCATAGAAAACTGAGACTACCCTAACACCAACAACGTACAGTAGACTCTAGATGAAATATACAGTAAACCCCCGCTAACTCGGACACTTTTTAGTTGTAAACCCGCACTTCTCAGAATGGTATCGGCCTCTCGGAAATGTTCCTGTATATCTCGGAAATTTCCGAGTTGGACGGGATTTGTGTCTGGTTTACAATGTTCTCTCACTCGGTTTTAAGTGATTTTAGGATGAATTGAAGCCTGTGCCTTTTAATTATTGTGTTAATATTAATTACTATGTACTGTACTGTCCCTGAAAACATAATAAGGTTCGTATTTGTCATTAATATGATAAATTTCACGTTTAAAAAAAAAAAAAAAAATTATCTCAATTTTCTCTGACGCGGACTTTCCTCTTCTAATTCGGAATTTTCCCTCTCTTAAGTCGGACTTCGGACATTTCGGAAAATCGGGCTTCTCGGAAGTGGTCTCCCCCCAATTAGTTCGAGTTAGCGAGGGTTTAATGTACATTGGTCTCTATTTTGTCTGAATATTTTCTAATGCAATGGCATTGAAATAATTAATATTATACCAACACATAAGTAAGCAAAATTACAAAAAGAGTAAAACACTATCTTCCTTTACAAACACAAACACTGCAATTAACCCTCCAGCCCCGGCTATGTATTATATATATATTCCTCGAAACCCGGGTGTTTTGGCCGAAAAACGTCTAGGCTAGGCTAACGTATATTCGTTAATCAGACTGCTTCCCGCATTCCCGCGCATCCCCAAGCGTAGCTGTGTTATTTACCTGTAGAATGACATTAAGTAGAGCTCTCTAAGTCAACTGGTTGAGCTGTGATGATGATTTCATTGGAGATAACTTTATGGCCAAAACAGCCACTTTACACCACTTTTCGATACTTAACAACAACATACAGGCACACACGAACAAGCGACGCTCTCCTTCTTGTGGCCGGAGATGCGGGGCGACGGTCCAGCCGGCTGTTGTTTACATGCGTCGGACCGACGCCTCGCACACGAAGCTCACAGGCTTTCAACCACTGGGCGTTCAAGATACCATCCGGGTACCTGTTATATGCTTTTTTATGGGCGTTCAAGAGCCCTTCCGTGGTGAGAGGGTTAACCACCAAACCCTGAACATCTAAATATTCCCGCCACCGCCCACCCGAGCTTATTTGGTATTCAAATGTCTTGTTTATACATCTTGTAGACTCATACATGCCTAACAAGCAATAATATACCAAATATCATGATCACAAACATTGCCGCATGCCCGCTTATCTCCCGTCTGTACTGGTATCCCGTGTATGTCAGACGTGTTGAAAATATATGTTTGGCAGTTGGGTCATTCCATTAATAACCAGAGCGTCTGACAAATCTCTCGCGGTTAAAGAAAACATGCTCATGTGGAGGACAGGCAAAATACCTAGGTGTGCTCACTACATACATAGCCTACATACATGCATAACATTTTAAGACTGAGTGATCCACACATACGTGCAATTTCAGTCTCTTGTCCTAATGGCGGCGTTCCAGGCAACCTTGTTAAGGGCTAATTCACTTGTCAAGTTCTTGGATTTGAGATCGGCACGTATAGTCCAATCCCAGGTCTTTCTCGGTCCACCCCTTGGTGCAGCTCCCTCCACAATCACAGACCACGCGGTCACACCGAAGCAACCACTCGTGTGAAGGAGGCCTTAAGCTTCACCACATTGACCTTCAGGTTCTGATATCACACACACACACCAATCAAACTTAGGTACCAAACCGTGCTACTCCCACTTGTTATCACTCGTAAACAAGCAGTAGCACAGGCAACTTCATCACTCCCTTCCCTCACTAGGGGTACTCCAACATCCCTGTTCTTCTTTGTATTTCTTTCATGACTCCATTCATAGAAACCATCCTAAATATTAACAGGGCTCA
Organism: Paralithodes platypus; assembly: GCA_032716605.1. Lineage (NCBI taxonomy): Eukaryota > Metazoa > Arthropoda > Malacostraca > Decapoda > Lithodidae > Paralithodes > Paralithodes platypus. The sequence continues at coordinate 42,245,977 of CM064484.1, forward strand.
TCACTGTAATTTAAAAATCATTCTTGTTTCTACCCGTTGATTATGGATGGCCACGTTGAGCAAATGTTAGCATTTGAATGGGCTCTATAAGCATCTGTCCCTCATTTCAAGTCATTTACCATATCGCTCGAACATAAAATCAACATCTACAATTCGCCTATTATCGTGGTTCATCTTTTCCATTTTTATGCTACTGGGATAGATGACTTTTGCTCTGCTTTATGGCAGATTTATTTAAAAAAAATATTTCAAATTTTATTATATTAAATTACGCGTTATTTCCACATAGCGATTTTGATTAGTTCCTTTGCATTTATCATGTGTCGTCCCAGTTTTGGTTTGTTTATTTTGCAAGTTTTACATTATACTAGTACAATAAGGATATTCCATTGAATCCATTCCCTTGTATCAAAGTGTGTGTTGTACAATCAAACTCGGTAGTTCACCAAAATCCTTCATCATCATCTCTGACGCCTTGTTTCCCCCTGGGAAACCCCCGCTAGAGGATGGCCATGCCAGAAACATCTCCAAGTTACTTTGTCAAGACATGCCTCCCTTGCCCGTGCCACAATGCCCCTTCCACTACGTGGAAGTTTTTCTTCAATATATTTTTCCACTTTCTTTTCCCATACCATAGGTGGTCTTCCACTACTAGCGGTTCCACTCACCTGACTCCCATATATCTTTCTTGGCATTCTGTCTTCATCCATTCTCTGACCATGACCATACCACCTCAAAGTACTTCTCTTTATCCACTCAACCACACCACAATCAATGCCCTAAGCCTGCTCTTCCATTCCAAAGGACTCGTACACTTCCCTATTACTTGGCCCATCTAGCCTATTCATGCCAGCTGCCATTCTGAAAAAGCTCATCTCCACAGCTCTCAGTTTGGAGAGGTCCTCGTCACTTGCTGTCCATGTCTCGCTTCCATACGAGAGTGTTGGGAGCAGCACACCGTTTCTCAGTGACTTTTTGACTTCCTGGCTAACCATTCTTCCTTTGAGAATACTATCAAGTTCTCCAATCACCTTTCTCCCTTGCATTTTTCTCTCTTTTATCTCACTCTCCATTTTACCATATTTGCATAGTACAGCTCCCAAATACTTGAAACTTTCAACCTCTTCCAGTACTTCATTTTTATTTTACAACTTTTCTCATGTTCTTTCTTGATTCTATATTTTTCCTTAAAATCTATGGTTTCATGCATTCTTCTCTCAAACACCATTACCTTACATTTCCCTACATTGACCTTTAACTTTCTCTTTTCACTTACCCTGTCAAAGTCAGTGACCACTCTCTGAAGTTCTTCCGCATTTTCCGCCAACAGGACTGCATCGTCCGCATATAGGCATGTTAAAATCTTCCATGTTCTTCCCTCTGATTCCAGTCTAGCTCCCACACCCATTGATCCCGCCCTACATTCTCTAATCACTCCATCCATGTATATATTGAACAACCAAGCTGACATGACACATCCCTGTCTTACACCTACATTGACCTCAAAACTTTCACTTAAAGAGTATAGCTCGTCATATATTTTGACTCGGGTATCCCCAGAATCGTCATTGTCAATGTACAACATCTATCTATCTATCAATTGCCTGACGCCGTGATCCCCGAAGGGCTGGCCACGAACGAACCGCCCCCATGCACCTCTGTCCCCAGTCAGTCGACGCCCCTCCCCCCAACCAGCACCGCCCTCGTCATGTACTTCCTCACTCCATCCTTCCACCTCATATTCGGTCTACCTCTCCCTCTCTGTCCCTCCACCTCGCTCTTGTACACCCTCTTAGTCATTCTCTCGCTTTCCATACGTTCCATATGGCTGAACCATCTCAAGTTGTTCCTTTTCACACTTTCCAGCACATCTACCTCCACACCACACCTCCTTCTTACTTCCTCATTAGTCTGTCTATCCCTCCATGTAACTCCGCACGCACTCCTTAAGTAATTAATTTCCACTGCTCTCACTCTTGGTCTGAGTCTCTCAACCAACGTCCATGCTTCGCTTCCGTAAGTCAGTGTCGGGATTACCACACTGTCATGCAAGGACTTCTTCACTTCCATACTGACCACCCTATTTCTTGTTACTGCTTTTAGCGTTCCTACAACCCTCTTCCCCTGTTGTACCCTCTCCCGCACTTCTTCATCCGTAGTCCCATCTTTACTCAACACACTGCCCAGATACTTAAAAGAGTTGACGATCTCCATAGCCTGACCGTTCAGCTTCACCTCACACTCTGTGACTTCACCCCTTTCGAAGACCATAACCTTGCTCTTCCCCGTATTTACCTTCAAATTCCGTTTTTTGCACACTGTTCCAAACTCATTTACCAGACCCTGCAACTCCCATTCATTATCACTCATCAGAACTGTATCATCCGCAAACAGCAGTATAGGTAGCTTCCACTCAATTCCCTCCCTTTTCAGCGATACACCAACATCCACTGCTCTTGATAGTATTTCTTTCATGACTCCATCCATATATACAGTAAACAACCACGGGGACATCACACACCCCTGTTTCAAACCAACATTCAGGTCAAAGAACTCGCTCTGCTCACTCTCCACACGTACTGCCGCCTTTGCACCCTCATACATGCTCTTCACAGCTTTCAGCAACTTGCCCTCTACTCCTTATATTCTTAATACTTTCCACAAACCTTCTCTATCCACTCTGTCATAGGCCTTCTCCAAGTCCATAAAGGCAACATACACCTTTTGTTTCTTCTCCAGATACTTCTCCACAACACAATTCAGGGTAAAAATCTGATCTACACATCCTCTTCCCTTCCTAAAACCTCCCTGCTCATCGCCTATCCATTTCTCCGTTCTCACACTCACTCTCTCAATCACTACCCTACTGTATACCTTCCCTACTACGCTTAGAAGACTTATTCCTCGGTGGTTACCACACACTCCTCTTTCCCCTTTGCCCTTATATAGGGGGACTATTATGCCAGTCTTCCAGTCATCGGGTGCAGTCCCCTTCTCCCATGCTAGTTTGCACATTTTCCATACCCATTCTATCACTATCTCACCATCATACCTCAACATTTCCCCACACACTCCATCTGTTCCTGGTGCTTTCCCCAATTTCACTCTTTTCATGGCTTCCCACATTTCTGACCTGATCCCCACCTCCTCCTCCACTACTTCTCTTCTACTTCTCTTCTTCTCCCTCCCATACCATATCCAGCTATGTTTGCTGGCTCTTCATTGCTTACATTTAGCAACTCACTGAAGTACTCCCTCCATCTTTCGACTCTCTCTTGCTCCTCGGCTAGCATTCTCCCATTCTTATCTTTCACACCCTTACTGTTTCCCTTGCTACCTTCCCTAACTTTCTTGACTTCTTTCCAGAACAGTTTCTTACTCTCCCTCCATTTTACACTCAGATTCCTTCCAAATTCCTCATCTACTCTTCTCTTACTTTCCTTCACTACTCTCTTCACCACCCTCTTACTCTCCACGTACCTCGCTCATTTCTGTCTCTCGGAATCTTCATTCCCTCTACTACCCAACCACTCTCTATATGCTTTCTTTTTTTTTTCCACAGCTATTCTTACCTCTTCTGTCCACCATGCTGTACCTTTCACTCCCCTCCCTCTTCTCCTCACTCGATGTTATGTACAACATACTCCTATGTAAAATATTAGGTGGCTGGGTTCTATATACTGTATATATAAATATATGCAATTTTGTGTTTTGGGGGGGTGAATTTTGTGACGTCACTGGAGTTATAGTGACGTCACAGGAGATATAGAGTACCTATATTTTCACAATAACACCCTCAGTCAAACTAATCTTCTTTGTCGAGTTGTGGAGGTGCCAGTTTCTCTAATATGTTTCCCAATAATACGGTTTTGACAACCCGTAAGGGAAGGAAGGAAAAACTACTATTTATTGGTGGCTCCTGAAGTCAATGACGTAAGAGCCTATGGTAATATGGCCTCGTTCCGGGCTCCTCTGAGCCCGGGTTAATCCTGATCACTACGGTCGAGAACCAATATCTTCTTAGGGGGTACCCCTTAATCATTCCTAAGGTACGTCATTGAGACGGAGCCACTGAAAAGTGAAAAATAAAAGAAAAAAGGGATAGTACAGTTCAAACGCCGCACCACTTGCGCATTCAGATCTTCCTCTGTTCCCATTAGCATGCCTTGAAATCCCAGTTGGCCTTGAACTGGCCTCTAAAGTATATACCAAATTGAGCATGTGAATGGGAAGGGGATGGAGGGAGGGCAATTTCGTCATTGACTTCAGGAGCCACCAATAAATAGTAGTTTTTCCTTCCTTCCCTTACGGGTTGTCAAAACCGTAATTTATTGGTGGCTCACGTCAATGACGTAAGAGCCTAGCATATCACGACCGGTGGAGGGACCTTCAGATGCTCTTTAGCTATAAAACAAATTACAGTAGGCTCACATATCTCGATCAATCTCATCTCAATATTTCGCATCTCGATGCCACCTTCAAGCTCTCCCCAATCACAAATCTCGATGAAAAAAACTTTAATCTCGATAGCTAAATATCGATGCTAGATGCTTATATACTAATATAAACAGATTAATCTTGACCAAATCGATGTGTGAACCTCACAGTCATTGTGTTTTGTTCACCTGTATACTAATGTACCGCTAGTATCGATCGTCTCAAGCGGTAGTCTAACCTGTCTCTGCCGCTTTCATTTACGTAGTAATATAAATTACTTTACCATGTTTTAATATACATTATTATTTGTATGAGGAAAATCTAATATATATATAGTAAAGACAAAAGAAAACTTGATTAAACTTTATACCATGGAAAATTTATTGAAGTCGGTAGATCTAGCGGCCACTTTGGGTACCAGTCAACGTCCGCCATTCGCTTGAAAACTTGTATTGTGAAGTCGTTTACCTGGACCTTTTTTTATCGCATTCATAAAATGCCGGTACTAGTGGTGACAGGGTGAGGGAAGCAATTGCAAGAATTGATGACGGTGACTGTGCGCCGGGTGCGGAGACGCAGTAACCTAACTGCGTTCGCCTCGGAACCAACAATCAACCACACAAACCTCTTTATCAATAAATATAAGGTAAAAATAAAACTTTCATTATTCATTTTATCTATTTTAACATATTATATATATTGCATGTGATTGTGGGGGGCAAATGTGAAAATTGACAGATTTGATGTAGGTTAGTCGGCAAGTGGCTGGAACCGATTGTATTTTTTCCCATAAGAAGTTAACTTCGCATCTCGGTATTTCGAATCTCGATCGGTATTTGTGGGAACCAATTATGATCGAGATTGGAGATTCCACTGTAAAAGGAAGACTGAAAACTAATATATGAACTGTGACATGTATTTACTTATAAAAGGTATAACAGTAAGAAAAGATATACAGTATAAGGCGGGTACCATTAAAAGAAGCCTTATTTCATAGAAACAGAACTATTGAGATGTGAATACATACTGGTAATCTATCTCATCAATTTAGCGTAAAATCTAAAATAATGTTAAACATTTGTAGTTGCAATAAACATAGGTATTGCTATGTAATAGATATCATGTGGTCATAACATTCTTGTTATATGTTTCAGATTGTGTGACCTGCCTTTACGTCATGGGACTTCAACACGCCCCCCTCTTTTCTTTCCATTTATAGTGACTGGCAGGGCACACTCTCTCTTATGCTGTTGGACTGGTAAAAAAGTGCTGAATCAGATACAACAGACTACTTAATGCCCTCAAGGGGTATGTTCTTGCCTTAAAGCTATGCATGGTAAATTGGGTCTCTCCAGGTGTACTGACAAATATCTGGATAAGAAAGTATTGCTCGAGGACCAGAGCCCCGTTTGAGAGATATCTTCTACTGAAAAGTTGTTGAGGAACCTGATGGTAGTGGCCCACTTGCGGACATCGTGAGCTTTGGCAATCACCTGGGGATCTGCCTCCTTAATTACATCTACTATTGTGGATGCTAAGACTTTTTTCCCCAACCTTGTTGAGCCATCTGGAGAAACCCATAAATGTTCCTTATTTCTAGGAATAACAGACTTAAAGTAGGTATATAATGCTTTCACAGGACATAGTGCATGGTGTATCTTTCCCCTTTTCAAGGCAGGAATGGAGAAAGGTGTAAAGATATGTTCCTGGTGCTCGTTTTTTGCAATAAAATCTGGTGCAGGTGCAATATGTACAGAGTCGTTATTAGGGGCAAACCGTAGACAGTTTGGGGACCTTGCCATGGCCGCTAATTCTGAGACCCTATGGCCAGTGGCCAGGGCCATCAGAAATACACACTTCATAAGTTTCTTCTCTATGTTTGGTTTCACCGAGTAGGGCCTAGACTGTAATAATGTTAGGACCCTCGAGATTGACCATTGAGGAAGTAGTTGACGATTTGGGGCTCTGAGTTTGAAGCAAGCTCTCATAAACCCTTGTTCGTCTTTCTGGGGTAAGGATAGACCGGTAAGGGTGAGGAAGGGTTCCTTCACTGCCGACAGGTGGTTTCTAAGTGTGTTCACTGCTAGATTCTTAGTTTCAAACAAGTAATTTAGGTATTTCAATAACAAGGAAGCTGATGGGTTCTTCTGGTTAGTATCTACAATCCACGTTGTAAATTGTTTCCAGTGAGAGCTGTATTGTCTCAGGGTGGAAGCTGTGTACTGATTTGTGAGCTTGTCCGTGACTTCCTTGTCGTAGGACGGGAGCCACTTGGATTTGAGAATGTCCACATAGCAAAATTGAGAGAGGTCTGCAGGTTCCCAATTTCTTCCAAGTGGAAATCTGTTAGGGGGAGTTGCAGGGGGTTGTTGCACCATTGAGTAAGTTGAGTGTACCACGCTTGAGTAGGCCACATTGGAGCGACCAGGGTTACTTGTCCCTGGAACGATATGAGGTGGTGAATGACTTTGCACATTAGTGAGGTGTCTGGGGGTGGGAAGAGGTAAATCGATGTCCATCTGTTCCAGTCTACTGTGAAGGCATCCGGGCCTCCCTCCCGTGTCTTGAGATCCCGAGAAATGTGAGCCTGGAGCTTCGTTGATTGAAGAGATGCGAACAGATCGATTTGTGGTGAAAATGGTAGCACTAATTGGTTGAACGTTTCTTGTTTGAGGGCCCATTCCACTGAGGTGCTCTTTCCCCTGGATAGAGCGTCGGCCCATAGATTGGAGACCCCTGGTAGGTATGTTGCGTGGATTACTATGGAGTATTTCTGGGCTAGAAAGAATATCTTTTCTGAGAGATCTTGAAGGATCCTGGACCGGGTGGAGCCTTGTTTCTTTAAGCAAGTTACGGAAGCCGTGTTGTCCATCCGGAACGCTATTGATCTGGAGGTCAATGACGTCGCATGGTCCCTGAGAAAGAATAGAGGAACTGCTAGCTCTTTGGCATTGATGTGATACTGACTTAGTGTGGTCCATTTCCCGTGGTTCTGATGGCCTTCCGTTGACTGGTAGCCCCATCCTATCAGACTCGAGGCATCTGTGTCTATCCATAAGGTGGGAGGTGGATCTGACCAGTGTGTCACCGATTCCCGTACTTGAGATCTTGTCCAAAAAGCCAGGAGATGTAGGATCCTCTTTGGGATGGCGAGCGGGTAATTGTGAGGTGTTAGAGGGAAGGCTTTGTTGCCTAGCCAGATTAGTCTCTTTAGTCTGAGGCGGCCTAGGGGTACTGTCATTTGTACCCAATTTAGTGAGCCCATCAAAGATTCCCAAGTTTCCTGGTGATATTCTTCGCATGTAATACTCTGAACAGTTTTAATTGTAGACGTTTGGCATTGGCTGGGCTTTGCTTTATCGTTTGGAGTTGTGTGTCCCAGATTAAGCCTACCCATTCCGCTGATTGTGAGGGAGTGAGCATTGACTTCTCCAGGTTCACTCTGAAGCCCAGCTTTGTAACATGTTGTACTACTTTCAAGGTTTGTTCTTGGCATTGGAGAGGTGTGGACCCGAGAATCAACCAGTCGTCTAGGTAGAACAGGATCTTTACTCCATTTTCGAGTAGTGGGAGGAGAGCTTGTTTGACTATCTTGGTGAAAATTCTGGGGGCTATGTTCAGACCGAAGGGCATTCTGGTGAACATTACCGCTTTGTTTCTGAATGGGATAGCTAGGAACTTTTGGTATCTTTTTGCTATTGGAATGTGCCAGTAGGCGTCTTTTAGGTCCAGGGTAATTATCCAGGCCTTTGGTTGTAGTACTAGCCTTACCTGGGAGATAGTTAGCATTCTGAATTTTGTATTGTGAATTGACTTGTTGAGAAGGGACATGTCTATCACGGGTCTTAGTTGGCGGTTGTCTCTTTTTGGGACGAGGAACATGCGTGACAGAAAAACTGGTGTGCTCTCTGGAGGGTGAGTGAGAACTTTGTCTGTTAACATTTGGTTTATCACTGTTACCAATTCTGGAGATAGCTGTATCTTGTTGGGCTGAGCTCTGAGGCGGGGTCTTGCCAGCCATTTCCATGTGAGGCCCTTCTTTACCACTCTCTTTGCCCAGGATCTTTGAGGCCAATGCTGAAAATTTTCCCTGAATTGGCCTGTCGAATGCAGGGCCAGTTCTTGGTTGATGGCCTCTTGGAAAGTCAAGTTTTTTGGATCCTGGGTCGTTTGGTGAGAGTTGGTGGATTGGTGGTGACCTTGTGGTTTCTGGTGGTTGGGAGCATGGCGTCCTGCTTGATGAGTCTGACGTCCTGTATGTTGAGGTCTTTGTTGTGACCCGTAGTTTTGTTGTTTCGGTGGAGGTCGTGTGTGGGGTGATGGTTGGGTCCTTCGTGAGCCTCGACCTCTGGCCTGGTAGTGTCCTCTGTGCCCTCTGTTGCTTGATGAGTTACTCCTGTGCGTCTGAAATGTATGAGGGGTATATTGTCGAGGGGGGAACTGGCCCCTCCCTTTTCCCCGGTAAGGGTGAGAGTGAGGGTGGAACCTACTAGGGTGGCCTTGCCTATATGCTTGAGACTGTCTTGACGTTGCTATCTCCGGTCGTAGTAGTAGGGAGTGGACTTCGTTCCATGTTGTTTGGGGCATTAATCTGCTGGTGAATAGGGGTGAGAGGAGGACTCGAGCGGCGATATCTTTTGGCATTTTCCTGGACAAGTGGATGCGTATATCTTGTCTTGCTCTGGCTGCTTCATAAATCGCAGTCTTGACATCACCCGTGGTCATTAGAGAGTTGACAAGAGATGCTCTCTTGATGAGATGGAGAGCTGTTCTGGATTTTTGTTCAGCGATGGAATCTGCCACCTGTCTCATGGAATTAGAGAGCTTCTGCCATGTGATGAAGCTTGATAGCAGTCTGTGGGCTTTTTGGCGTAGTCTAAAATCCTTGTCGATCAGCGTCGGAGTAGGTGTAGAGATCATGGGGTTATTTGATGGCTTGCATAGTATCTTTGGGGCTCTGAGGTATTCCCAGAACCCCTGGGGAATAGAGTCGGAGTTGTGCACATACATTGTGGCAAACTGGTGATCATCTTGTGGGATTCTTTGGGGTGTAGTATCCATACTGGAAAGAGCAAATTTTTCTGCCCCAGATACCCATTCAGACCATGGGCCATAGCCTAAGGATGAAACCTCCAGCATGGGAATTTTACTTTCGGACATTTTTGTGGAACATTGTATGTCTGTTGCGAGAGTGGATAGAGATTTAACCCTTAATTAGCGGCTCACCACATAAGTCGTATTTAATAAAGCTGGACTATGTGGCGGCGCTCGACATAGGTCGAGTGGCAATTTCAGCACGTAATGTTGCTGAGAGAGAGACAAGTGGTGGCAGGAGAGTAGCGAGCGTATGACTGCTCCAGACCACCGCGGCGAACATACTGACACGAATTCCAGCTCCCTCCTCCCTCTCTCACTCGCTATATAAGGAATTGTATCGGGAAAGTGGCTAATTACATGCTTTTTGCACTCGCGTTGCACGGTTATTGCAAGAAAACTAGCCATCATAAAAGGATCGTTATGGTGTCATTCGAAAGCTCTGTTTATGCCCTTTCAGGGATAGGTACTTGTTTTACGTTCTGGGTCTTATTTAGGCATGAAAATGATCACGTAAACAGCCCTATTTTGGCTAAAAACACCCCGCTGGGCGGTACATATAAATAAACCGCATAGGCCGCTCGTAAGGTGTTAATGGCATTATGCCCGTCGGCTTTATTCAAATCCGACCATGGTTTGAAGCGTTTTCCCGAGAGCACTGCGGATGTCTGTGTGAACGTAAAGTACCTAGCGTCTGACATAGACGGGAAAGGTTTTATGATTACGTCCAGTACTTGGTCCTGTGCGTCTTTTGCCCGGAGGTGTCGCAGTTCGTCCATTTCGATTACCCAGTCATTTGGGACAGGTATCAGTTCTGGATGGCCTGTGTCCGCATCTTCAGGTGTTTCCACTGGTATTTGCTTCCAGTGACGGGAGTCCCCAAACAGAAGAGGGAAGGGTTTCTTGGAGATTTCCGGTTCTTGTTCGATAGGGGGGGGGGGACGAATATGGGACAGGAATAGGTTACTGGGAAGGCCAGTGGCTTGAAGACTGGGTTGAGTGGAGGATGACGGAGTGGGTGTTAATTCCTGATCATGCTGTTTGGGCTGGGCAGGTATCTGAGCTAGTGGGACTGGGTCGGGTGTGGCTGGTTGTAACTTGGATGGGGACAGGGCCCTACATTGAAGGTCCTGGATAGCCTTATCCATAGAAGCCAATTTCTGATGTAAGTTGTCTGTTAACTCATTGGTCAATGATCTTAAAGTATCTTTCATCTCTCTCCATAAGTCATTACGAGGGCTCAGTCTTGAGTCTGTGTCAGACTGGTGAGGTTCTTCTCCTGAATGGTCTCCCTGATAAGTGCGGGAGTCCTTGTCATTCCAACTTTCGTCAGTGTGGCTGCTGGAAATGATGTCGTAGCACTCTATTCTGTCGTCGGCCATATCGTAGGGGTCTTGGGTTTCCTCAGGGGGTATTGTATTTTGATCTTCTTCAAATGTACTGTACCCTACTTGGTCTGGGTCTGTCAGAGTGGAATGTGATTGGGCTGTTGGATGTGAGGGATGGTGGAAAGATAAGTCTCTTGGGGTATGTATTTCCGCTCTTGTACATATCTTGATTGTATGAGGGGGAGCTGGTTCGGTAGAGGTAGGTAAGGGGGTTAGTTCAAATTGTTGATCCATAGAGTCCGCCCACTTGTCTAGGGATAGTGGGGAGGGGTTGACCTCCTCAGAGCCTGGTTCAGTCTGGATGAATGGTGGTTCTTTGGCATGGGGTTTCCTTGTATGTTTGTGTCTTTTACTGGGCGACTGGGGGCTGGTTGACCTCTCTCTCTTCTTGCTAGAATGTGACTTTTTCCTGTCGTGTGATGAGGAAGAGCTACGGGATCTAGCTACGGATATCTCTAAGAATTTTACGAATTCTGGGTTTGCAATTTCTGGGTGTTTCTTCAATGTACCTGAAATATACGATTTTACCGCATGCCACACAGCTTTCAGAATATTCTTACATGTGTTGGGGGCTAGTGTAGAAAGTGGGTTATGGAACTTAGCTATGTAATAATTACACCTGTCACAAACTTTAGGGTTCCACCTAGCTTTTGTCCTATCAATACACATAGCGTGATAGGCGCAGAGATTATGAGCTGTAAGGGATAATGTGGTGCAATCCCTGCTTGAGCATAGGGTTGAGTCCTCGGGAGGGTCCATTTCATGTACTGTGATACTGTCCATGTAGGCTGGTGAGGGTTCCGGGGAGGAGAACCCTCTGAAGGAGAAATCGTCTTCCAGGATGAGGACTTCTGTTTGTTGCACCTTAGCTTTCTTCTATGGTTGCATGTAGGCCCTGACGAGAGGGGAGAAAAGAAAACAAAAGGATTCTTTTAGAGAGGGGAGACAATTTGTGTTTGTTTCCTGAAAAACTAAAATTTTGTACGTAGGCCTATCCCTGTAAATTAATTAAATTATGTAAATAGTGGGAATAATCTTAGCCGGTGGACCAGAACAAACGTCTAAAGATTTGACTCGTAGACTGACCTGATATTGCAAGTTTGTTAGGTGTGGGCCGGGGCCCACAGGTGGCTTGGCTAGGGGTGTCAAGTGCTTGAAGTCCGGGATAATGTACTGGACCTGTTGTGGTATCTCTTGGTATGGAGGGAGTAGGTCTAATTGATGATCAGAGCTCCTCCTCTGTAGTGTCGTGTCTTGCCTGAGCCTGTTGAAATATCACGGAGTCAATGTTGCATAATGAGATAAGCATCGTTCTTATTAGGTTTACTTGGTTTGGGCTAGGACTAGGGTCTAGCCTTGCATCATTTGCTTTAATTTAATTGGTTATACAGACGTGTTTATCATAAGTTCTCGTATTTGATTTAATTCTGAACGTTTTGTTAAATATTGTTTAACATGTTTAAGGTTAAATTAGCCTACTATAGTATGGTCTAACCAAGAGTACCCAGTAATAATTTCTATTTGAGTCCTGTATTTGGGGCCCTTCTCTTAGGGTACCTGGTGTTGTTGGGATAGGCTTAGGACTAGCCTAGTGTTAGAGTACCCGGTCCATAGCTTGATGGTATCCGGCCGGGTGTTGTGGGTTATCAAGACCTATTCTAGTCTGGGGATATCTGGGTACCCGGGACTGTTGTCATACTCGGTAGTTCCGGTATCGGGTCTTGGTGCTCTGGCTTTATAAATATAAGTCCTAGGGAAAAAACCCGGGAGTCTTGGGTTATATTTATATGGTAGTAATGTCTTTCCCGACCATCCGGGTACCCGGGACTTTAACCATACTCGGTAGTCCCGGTAGCCGGGTCTTGGTGTCCTAGTTTCATCGAAATGAGGGCTAGGATAACCGGGGAAAATATGAGTGTATGGTAACATAGTGTTGGCCGCCTGTTTGGGTGGGTCTCCCTACCCGGCAGTCTTGAAACCCGGGTCTTGGGGACCGGGGTTTGTTGAGATAATGACTCGGGAACCGGGAATTTGGTATTGAATGGTATTCTGGTGTCTCCCGCCTGATCGGGCACTCGGGACTGCCACCCGGCTGGCGGTCCCGGTGTCCGGGCCTTGGTACCCGACCCTTTTGTGATGGGTCTAGGTTACCTGGGTAATTGGAATTTTATCAAACCGGGAATTTGGTCTTAAATGGTATTCTGGTGTCTCCCGCCTGATCGGGCACTCGGGACTGCCACCCTGCTGGCGGTCCCGGTGTCCGGGCCTTGGTACCGGACCCTTTTGTGATGGGTTTAGGTTACCTGGGTAATTGGAATATTATCAGCATGTCCCACATCAGTTTTTCATTGTAGAGGGACAAGGTCAACTATGATATTATTATGGGTACTCATTGGGAGTAGGAGCTCATGATAACTTGGGAAAATAAAGTTATATTATACGAATGTTTAGACGAGCAGTACCCGCGGGTTAATACAATTTCGATCCATAGTTGATGTAATGCTGGTTTAAAGGAAACACTGTCATGTGACAAAAACTTGAAGGTAATAAATATGATCAGTGATTCGTGACCGACTAGAGTGGAAACTAAACAAATTAAATTAAAAGAGACTTGAATGTAAATAATGAAAGCACTTTTGTCCCCAATCAACAATTTCGGTGGAGTGACGGGTAAACCCTGGCCAGGGCACAACCAGAGGTTACTGTCTAAACGAATTAAATTAAAAGAGACTTGAATGTAAGTAATGAAAGCACTTTTGTCCCCAATAAACAATTTCGGTGGCGTGACGAGTAAACCCTGGCCAGGGCACAACCAGAGGTTACTGTCAGCCGATATAGTTAAAAAGGATAGGGCACTTTATATAACATGATACTTAAGAGAAAACTGACGAATTACACTTTAAAAACAAATTTACAGAACACTAAGACACTGCAGCTATAGAGCCGAGGTTCGTATGATACGAACAAACGAGATAAAACATAATAGTTAGCGGCTCTGTGGAAAGTGGCTTCTTAAATGGCACGTTCGTAGGCCAGCCAGACGAAAGATCTTACTTCACAGGCTTACAAGTAAAAATTAGTCCATATACTGTACATACTTTCTTAGACGCATATACTATTACAACTGCACAAAAACTCACTATGGACAAAGATTTTGCGTCGAAGAGGGGCTATATAAACACTGTGGTGGAGATAAGAAAACTTCGTCTGCCTCCTATGGCCTACGGACGAGAGAGGCCAGTTCAAGGCCAACTGGGATTTCAAGGCATGCTCATGGGAACAGAGGAAGATCTGAATGCGCAAGTGGCGCGGCGTTTGAACTGTACTATCCCTTTTTTCTTTTATTTTTCACTTTTCAGTGGCTCCGTCTCAATGACGTACCTTAGGAATGATAAAGGGGTACCCCCTAAGAAGATATTGGTTCTCGACCGTAGTGATCAGGATTAACCCGGGCTCAGAGGAGCCCGGAACGAGGCCATATTACCATAGGCTCTTACGTCATTGACGTAAGGAGCCACCAATAAATTAGCCCCATGGAAAATGAAGGGATGTCTTACCTACCACATAAAGATTCATATATTAGTAAATGAAAGTTGAGAACATTGGAAATAACCTAAATAATCCATATAGCCGGAAAAAATACAATTGTATTTGGGAATCGGCTCATCTGTTTATGGGGGTCAGCCAGGTATTCCTATCTCAGCCACGCCTTTGTATCGGCTTCCTCTCTTTTAGGGAAAGCCACACTGAAAAGCAGGAAGAAATATCCTTACATTTTTTTAGAAGATCCTTACATTTGGAAACCCATTACGCCATCAGATAGTATACTAGGACCAATAGAGAGGAAAGGGAGATGGCTGTGATGAAGATGCGGGGGTGAGGAATGGAAGTCGCGACGATCGAGTTTCGTCCATGAAGGGGAGGGCAGGGGAGGCCCAGTTGGGAAACAGCTGATCGATCGATAATAGCCGAGTACAATTTTAATTTAATAAATTAATGAACTGTGCATACTGGGAGGTTTGACACTCTCCCAATACCAAAGAAGGAAAACCTTCTATTTGGTACGTAGCCTCGGAGTATCCAACGTAGAGCTATATACATCTCTTATAATTCCGTTCCGTTGTGGAGCGGGTAATTATCGTAATCCATAGCGTGATTAATCGATAACATCTAGAGTAGCACCTACTCTCTCTACTAAGTACGTTGTACACACTTTTGAGGCTACTATTAAAAAGAAAATCTGAAAATAGTGATGAGAAAGAGAAGAGAAAATTGTAGAATATTGTCCATCCTATCTGGCTCCCTAAGCCGCTGTTACGGGCCCACCGAACCATACGACCGGGTTTATTAGATCATCTAGGTATCAAGTTAAAAGACAAGATTGGATGGGCAGGGGTACAGTGTGAGGGCGGGATACTATGACGTTGGATACTCCGAGGCTACGTACCAAATAGAAGGTTTTCCTTCTTTGGTATTGGGAGAGTGTCAACCCTCCCAATTTAGTAGTAGCCTCTGCGTCTCCAACGTAGAGCTAGAGTAACAAATTGGAGGCGGACATCCAAGCGAAAAAACACAAACTTAGCCCTTAGTAAATATCAGGACCATGGAAAGACCGACTTAAACAAGAGAGTTTATAGAAAGAGTGTACAGACAGGTGCATATCAAGAGAGGTAAAGTACAGTCAAGTCTTATTCCATGAGATAACTTAGCCTAAGACAAAGAATGATGCATTTCATAATGATGAATATAAATTCCAGGATCCCCCCCCCCCCCCTTCCTTTCGGAAGAAAGCAGGACGACCCATACTGTAACAAGTAAATACCGGCATACGCCGAATATGAGTACCGTACAGGATGTGACGAGAAACTACATGAGCAGCATCAGTGACGAGCACTAAAAGCCATATGAGAAAAGTTCAGTGGTATGAGGACAAGACATACCGAAAGAACGTAGTATACTTAAGACTAGAAAGTATATCAAAAGCTTAGCCCAGTTATTAATCTTGAACATAGGTGCAAGTATGGGTATAGTGCAATACCCTTCCCTCCCCCCCAATAAGGAAGGACAGGACAGGAGAAGGACAAGAGACAGAAGGAACTCCGCAGGTAGACCCCGAGGGAACCTGCAGGCCCAATGCACTACAAGGACGCCCCGGTCTGTCGGCGGACAACGACAGAGAGGAGGAGACAAACGTGGTGGGGGAAGACCAAAGCCCTGTGTCGGCAAAGTCCGGGCGAGAAAATCAAGTAAAACCTGAATGGAGCAGCGTACGAACGGACGGCATGAGCTGTGCCCAGAACGTACGGGTTACAGGCCCGAAGAACCCGACACAGGCAAAGACCCACAGCACGGCGATCAAGCCTCCTATCGGACGTAGGCACCACCCGTAATGTCAACCCCGACACTGGCCTGGCCGAGGACACATACGTATGCAGGGTTTGAACTGGGCAGAACGGACGATGAACTCTACCATGTGTGGAAGCCGGTACAGGAAAGGCCTAAAAACGGGAGTGGCGTGTACGGGTGTAGCCACAAAACGAACAGACGGAGCCAAAGTAACCGACCCAAGGACGGGAGAAAACGGAAGCAATGCCGGGTCGTAGACATGGCAGCTATCTCCGAGACGTCGTCACCCGCTCCCAAAGCCAGAAGGAACAGTGTCATGGCATGGAAGTGTGCAGGCGCGGGGTAAATAGCCTCCGCCAGAGACCACTTAGGAGGAATCTGATGCGGGGGAGGCCGAAGTCCAAAGCAGGCCCGCATGAGGAAATCCAATGCCCTGTGAGGAACGACCAACCCCGTGAATGACTCAAACGGTACCCAAATGGCCAACAGGCGGGGCCAAAGCATGGTGCATATGTTGGGACGCATCTCAAAAATAACCAAATGAGGTAGGGAAACACGAACGCCACCAACAGGCGTGTCCGTGACGTTTTGGTCATCCCAGAAGGAAAACCGTGCCAGTGAGAGACGGAAGTCTACCACTGAGAATGTGGCCAGTGGAGAGGATTTGACAGTCAAAGAACGACGAAACGTCGGCAGCCACCCTGCCTCACAAACATCCACGATGTGAAGGCCAACGAGGTCCCGAGGCCACCAATCGATCCCAAGTGGAAATCGGGGAACGATAGGGGAACAGGACCCGGGCGCCACCGCCACAGCTGAGCGGACCAGGCGTGTGCCGGCCAGATGGAAGTGAACAACCAAACAAAGTTCACGTACCCACTCAGCCTGCAGAGGACTTTGCACATCAAAAAGGGCGTCGGGTGGCGGAAACACATCGAAGACGGTGTGTCGGAAAAACCAAACTACCCGGGCGCTCTGTCCCATCGACAGAGCAACCGCCCATAGGTCGGCAGTCCCGGGTAGGTAGGGGACACGCAGGGCGACGACGGAAAGGAGTGCGGGGCAAAACAGGTACCCCGCCAGGTCCTGAAGAAGGAAAAGACTACGCAGTCACCTGACTCAGGGTGACAGGCGTGCTCGACCTGTCCCAGTCGAGGCCCGCCCACGGTTCATCTTGCGACGGTGGAAGGCAGGACTCGGGAACGGCGACTAGGAAACCGAACCGAGGAACAAGGAGAGCGGCGTGGACACAGTGTGCGGGAGAGTTCGCGGAGAAGAACCCACCCACCACGGAAAAGAGGAGCGGAAGACCCCGAGTGAACAGGGGAGGCAAGGCCAGTCCGACGAGGGTCGTAACGACACGAGGGGCGACATGGAGACCGAAGGGTAAACCGCCGAACGTGACATAATGAGAGTCATCAAAGACGAGGCACGACAGGTCGACTACCGGTCACAACACCTCGCTGTCCATCACGGACACCAGAAAGACATGCGACAGGAAGGCCCGCTGGTGAGGCGAGACTTCCCGAATAAACCCATGGACAGAAGAACCGAGGCGACGTCTGGGGAGACAGGCCGAGGACACGCAGGTCGCCGGAGCAGAAACGTCGACCGGCACCTCGAGGACAGACCCCGCCGTATTATCCGGCGCACCCACGAACGGCAAAGCTAAACCGAGAGTGGGGACGCAAGAGCCGGTAGGGGCCCCGAGTCTGGCGGCCTCGGTACGAGCCGGCCTGCCGACCCCAACGAAGAGGAAGCGGTTGAGGAGGGGCGGAACATCCCAGGCAGACGGGGAGCGAAGAGCCCCGCAGCAGCAAAGAGGGAAGACCCCTGCCAGGCAGGAGCAGAGAAGAGCCCCTCCGGAGGGAGCACAGAAAGCAACAACGAAGTGCGGACCTCAGCCGGAGCCAGTGTACAGAAGGAAAACCACAGAGACTGGCGACAACGCGCAGCCTCATGGAAGGGACACTGAAGGAAGCCGACGGAGGCGAGCTGCAGGCGCACATGCCCAAATGGGGCCCCACCCTTCCCGAGCACCCTAGGCGGTGGGGCTACAATAAGCCTGAGGGGAAGCCGAGCGAGGTGCAGTCGCTCGAAGAGGGTGGAGAGCATGCGAGCAGGGCGCCGCCAGGGCATGTGAACACGTTCCAGGGCACCCTTCTCTGGTGGCGTGAAGGAACGTGGCATACGTGCAGAAAGATAACGTAGGGGCAAAGAACCAGGCCCAAAATGGAGGGGAAACCCCGGATGAAGGCACGACGAGGCTCGACACGGAGGACAGGAGGGAGTGGTGAAGAACCCATCCCCGACCGAACCCCGAAGTCGACGCCCTCCGTCAGCCACAAGGTACAGTAAAAGAGAAACTAAGGAATGACACTACTGAAACTCATACGATGCCGACAGAGTGGGCGCGTCGACATATACGCCGTGTCGAGCAAAGGCTTCGAGCCGTACCTGCCAACGCGCAGGCACCGGGCACACTCCTTGTGCATGTGTAAGAGCCCGTCCCGGGCGGGATGCCGCCACGTGCCCCCACGACGACGGCTTCCCGTAAGGGAAGGGAAGCGACATCCGTTAGGGACCGGAAACGTCCCGAGGGACGGAACGTGGACAGGCCGACCAACCAGCCCCAGGCCACACGCAGGGAGCATGACTAAAGAAGTCGATGCCGCCCAGGAGCGAGTGGGAGGAAGGACAACCGGAGCAGCAACCACAGGTAGAGCAGGTGACGTAGGCAAGAACACCGCCCTGTACGGAAGCACGTACGGAGATCGTACAGGGGAAGAGACAGGGCGGAGTGGAGCCGGAGACTGTCGGCGACGTTGTGAAGTAGAGCGGCGTCTCCCCTACGACCCGGCGTCCTCGGAAACAGGAGGGACGTCCGAACGAGGCACCAGGGGAAAAGCGTACAGGCGCCAGGGAGACAGCATTTTCTTGCAATAGACTTTTTCTATTGCACTAGACATATCGAAAGCCTTCGATAGAGTCTGGCATAAATCTTTTATTTCTAAACTACCCTCCTTCGGTTTCTATCCCTCCATCTGTGCCTTTGTCTCTAATTTCCTTTCCGGCCGTTCCATAGCCGCGGTAGTGGACGGCCATTGTTCACTTCCTCATCCTATAAACTCCGGTGTTCCTCAGGGCTCTGTCCTATCTCCTATTCTCTTTCTAATTTTTATAAATGATCTCCTTAACTGTACCTTAATTCCCATCCATTCATACGCAGACGACTCAACCTTACACTACTCCATTAGTTTTTCAGAACGCCCCAGCCAGTAATCCCTCAACGACAAACGTAATGAAGCCATAGAACTCTTAAATTCTGATCTAAATACTATTTCCAATTGGGGCAGAGAAAACCTTGTTAACTTTAATGCTTCCAAAACCCAATTTCTCCATCTATCTACCCGTCAGGATCTCCCAGCGGACTATCCCTTATTCTTCAACAATACAAAAATCAACCCTTCATCTTCTCTCAATATTCTTGGTGTCTCTTTTTCTTCTGCTCTCATTTGGAAGGACCATATTACCAGTCTTGCTAAGGCAGCCTCCCAGAAGCTGGGTGTGCTCAACCGCCTTAGGGGGTTCTTTTCCCCTGCACAGCTTCTTGCTCTGTACAGGGGCATAGTGCGCCCTTGTATTGAGTATTGTTCACATGTGTGGGGAGGTTCCTCTCACACCGCTCTCCTAGACAAAGTTGAAAGGAAGGCCTTTCGTATCATTAACTCCCGTCCACTCACCAACTCTCTGCAATCTCTCTCTCTCCGCCGCAATGTTGCATCTCTCTCGCTATTCTATCGCTACTATAATAATCAGTGTTCCTCAGAGCTATCCCAGTGCATACCACCTCCTTTACGTAGGGCACGTGGTACCCGTCTTGCAACTCAATCCCACCCCTACTCTGTGCAACTCTCCAACCCAAGAGTGAAACGTTACTCTCAAACTTTCTTCTACTCAACAGCTGAGCTCTGGAACTCTCTCCCAGAATCAGTCTTTCCCTCTTCCTATGACTTAAATTGCTTCAAACTCCGTGTGTCCAGGCATTTTGGCTCGAACGTCCCTTGATTTTGGCCCTGTCACTCTTTCAACTATGGGGGAGGCACTCGCTATAGGCAGTTATGCCTTTTGCCTCCCTCAATCACATAGAAAAAAAAAAAAAAAAGCAGAGGAAAGGGGAAGCATGGTACGCACCCCTTCGTCGAGGAAGCGCGGAAACCGTCGGAGGCGGTCCTTTACAGAGAGAGCGAAACCCCGACCACGGAGAGCAGAGGCGAGACCTTGCCCCTACAGCGTCCGGGAACGGAGGACGAGACCCAAAGGTCAAGATCGATGAGACACGGTCTACACCTCCGAGAGGTAAACCCAACGCGGTTGGAGCCCGAGACATGGGTAGGACTCTCCATGGCCCAACGGGCATGGCAGGACGGGAACCCCCACGGTGTGCGCAGGGAGGAAAGGATATCCGTACTGCAACCGGAAAGGAAAAAGAGACCGAAGGCCCCAGGATGAAGCGCCCCAGGCAGAGCAGGGAAGAAAGCAGGCGGGCCACAAAGAGTTACCACAGGTAAAGAGGAGGGACAGCAGTAGAGCATCCCAAGAATACCGCCACGTACAAGCATGGGGTGGGTGGAGGCAAAACCGGGCAGCGGTGGCCTCCTGAGCCTTGGGTGGAGCCACATGGATGGTCTGAACCAGACAGGGAAGCACAGGAATTGAGTGCAAGCACAATATTGGTAAAAAACCCTTAATCCCTGATAGGAGAGTACCCCTTCCACTGTGGAGGCAGGCTAGGACGAAAAAGGGGGCCCCTTCGAAACAGGCACGAGGGCAGAAAAACGCACAAAAGTGGTCACTACACCCTGCAAATGGAGCACCTTTCATGAAAGTGAGGATCCCCCCCCCCCCCCCCTTGTGTGGGGTGAGGGGTGAAGAGGGACCCCCTATGCGGAGGGTCAGGGAGAGACCAGGCGAACCAGCAAGTGCAAAGAACCCCGTGCAAGTCCCGAGAAGGAGGGCATGAAAAGCCTCATAAAGGAAGAGGATAATAAGAATACCCAAAGGAGGAAGGTACTGAAGAGAAGAAGACGCCCAAGGGTACCCTCAGAGTAGAGTGGTAGCACAATCTGAAGAAAAGGAGAAGTCCGGGAACTACTGCAACCGAGTCCCAATACAGAGGCAAAGCAAAGCACCCTAGCACCGACCCAGAGAAGAGCGGACCATAACGGGCCGCTCTGCCCGGGGCGGAAATCCGCTCCGGAGCGGAATGTAGGACGTAGCACGAATGTAGGACGGTTGGAACTCACCACCCGGGGAGGAACCCGTGGCGAGAGCAGAGCGAAGGAGACATACTACACTGGAACCAGAAGAAAAAAAACCCTGTGAAGACCCCGTGGAGGCCACGGGAAGGGATGCATGTATGTCATCGACAGTAACAAGAAGAAAGCCTGGTTGTAAGCCAAAGAAAAGAAAGGCCATGGCAATGCACGCATGTACGGCAGTGGCCGAGACAAGACGGAGCCTGGTCGGAAGCACCACGAAAAAAACCACTGAAGGCGATGAATCCTGAAGAAGAAGGCCAAAGAGCGCCCCCGAAACGGGAGGCCAGGCAGGAGGATCAGGCAGGAGGTCATGCACAAAAGAAAGATCAGAGATCCAGAAGAGGCTACAGGCACCAGGTCAGGGAGTAGCCTAAAAGCACTCACGAGGCCTGGAGACTGGAGTCCCATCCAATGAAGGAGAGTGCCCCCCCCCCATGTCCCCCTGGAAGTTAAAGCTGAAGAAAACCCTCCAAAAGGAGGAACAGGAAGGCCATAGGGGAACCAGCAACAGGCCAAAGAGCCCCAAACCCCAGGTCAGAAAAAAACCAAGGGGTAGGCACAACCCTCTGAAGAACTGAAGGAAACCCCACCCCAAAACCGAAGGGAGACCGCTACCTTAACCCTTCCTACCCGGTCTGCCTTAGGTAAGGACAGCACGAAAGAAGGGCCGCTACCCGGTATGCCTTATCTAAGGCATGAGCATAATAGCCTAATTAAGCTTGGTCCGAACGTCGTGCGTACGACTTATGTCAACAAACCCAAGCGTTCGTCACCGCACCTCCGAAAACAAGAAGGAGAAGACTCCTCAATGTTATTGTTCTGACGTCATAACGAAATTAGTGTCTAAAAAGCCCCCATATTGGCAACATCTCTGCAATATTGGCTCCACTGAAATCGTCATCACAACTGAACCAGTTGACTTACAGAGCTCTACTCAATGCCAAAATACAGATTGAAAACTGCACTACAATTATAGATGAGTGGGAAAGTTCTAGCAGTGAAAATAAACATAAATACGGTAGCCTAGGCCTAGACGTTTTTCAGCCATATCGCCCGGGTAGGGGCGACCGTCATTTGGTAAGACAGCCCGGGGAGGAAAGGTTAAGGCCGGTATCAGGGAAGAGGTCCTGTAGGTCAGAAAGCACAGCCCAGTAAAAAGGAGCATTAAAATATGTCTGAATGGAAGTGCAGGACGACCAGTCTAGGCCTAAACCGAGTCAAGATGAGCGCGTCCGGAAACGGGGATGTCCGAACTAGAGCGGAAAAACCCCGACATCGAGCGGGAACGCCTGCGTTCTCAGGCGGGGAGCAACAACCCGCCCCAGAGCGGAGGAGTCTGAAACGGACTCCCCCGCCCAGGAGCGGGACGCGGCAAGAGAAGGCAGGGAAGCGACATACCCGTCCCAGAGCGGAGGGGCCGGATAGAGACACCCACGCCCAGGAACGTGATGCGTCAAAAGACGAGAGCAGCGCCGATGGAAGGCAAGAATGCACAAAAGCAGGCCCGTCTTAGAGCGGAGAGGCCCCGAGGGGCCCCGCCGGCAGCCGAGGAACCCGAAGGGAGCCAGGCCAGGCACAACAGACGCGGGAGAGTCCGTGGGCATCAAACAGGAACAACAACAAGTCCCCAATATACCACGGGCAAGGCCCGTACCAGAGCGGAGGAGCCAGGAGGCGACCATGGGACCGTAAAGGAAAGCCCCGACCTAGAGCGGGAAGTACCCGGCCCAGGGCGGTAACCCAACAGAAACGTCTCACAAAGTGCTGCGGCCCAAGTGACAGGGAAGGGGACCGTAAAGGAAGGCCCCGACCTAAAGCGGGAAGTACCCGCCCCAGGGCGGTAACCCAACAGAAACGTCTCAGCAAGTGCTGTGGCCCAATGGACAGTGAAAGCCATCCCTTCCAAAAACAGGGGGGGGTCCAAAGTGAACCCCACCAAATCACAACAGGCGCGGGAGAGCCAGTGGGTAAGCAGACACAACCGAAGGGGACAGAGACAGAAGAAAAACCGTCAGCAAAACACATCAGAACGGGTTACGTCCGTGGTTACGGGGAGAACCAGGAAAACAGAGCACCGGGACCTTCAACAACACGAGCACGAATGCCAGAAGGAGGTTACCACAGTGTTGAAAACCAAAGCGCCCCCCCTGAGGCTAGGCCAAAAACGGCAAGCAACCGAAACGGTACGAGTGTCAGTAAGACAGGAAATTACATGGTGCACGAGGTACCGGCCCCTTGAGGAGGGAAAGCAACCAGCAGCAGGGATAAAGTCGCCCCCCCACTAGGCTAGGCTAAAAACAAAAGTGAGCCTATTCGGCACTTGAGACAGTAATATATGAAATGACAGGGAGCCACCAGGTACCGGACCCTTGATGAGGGTAAGCAACAAGGGATCGGAGCGACAGGAAGACAGAGCACTGGGGCCGCCGAGCAATACAGGGGCATGTACGCCAGAATGAGGAGGCCACAGAGTTGTACACAAAACGCCCCCCTTCTAGGCTAGGCGAAAAAAGTCAGCCTAATCGGTACTAGAGTCAGATTAATAATGAATTGGAATAGGCCAGGCGAAAAAACGGAAGTTAGCCTATTCGGTACCAGAGCCAGTAATATATGAAATTACAAGGCGCCACCAGGGACAGTACCCTTGATGAGGGATAAAATCAATACCGGAGGAGGTGCAGTAGACAGAACAAAAACTGAAGACAAAAACTCATCAGAACGGGCTACGTTCGCGGTTACGGGGAGAACCAGGAAAACAGAGCACCGGGACCTTCAACAAACCGAGCACGAATGCCAGGAGGAGGTTACCACAGTGTTGAAAACCAAAGCATCCCCCCCCCCCCCCCCCGAGGCTAGGCCAAAAAACCGCAAGCAGCCTAAACGGTATGAGCCTCAGTAATATATGAAATTACAGGGAGCACAAGTTACCGGCCCCATGAGGAGGGGAAGCCACCAGCAGCAGGTAACAAAGCATAGGGGGCGACACGAAAAAGGACGGAAACTAAAGTCCCCCCCCCCACCCCCCCCCACTAGGCTAGGCTAAAAACAAAAGTTAGCCTAATCAGTACTTGAGGCAGTAATATATGAAATTTACACTAGGTCCTGCACCCTTGAGGAGAGGCAGCCACCAGCAAAAAAAAACCCAAAAGCGAGACACCAAAAAGGAGGGTCAGCGCCTCCTTCCAAACCAACGAGAAGGGCACAAGTACGCCTAGGCCTAAGTTCGCGAAAAGTATAGCAAAACTAAGGCAGTGACCAAAACGAATTGAATAGAACCTGCTAAGACCAAAACTAAAGCCACTGCAAATGAAAAAAGAACAAAAGATGGCAAAGGCCATAGAATGAGATACGCCCAAGCGGCGGCGCATGCGCAGAAGGCAAAAAGAAAGAGTAACCTCCAGTTTCAACGCCACACTCCAAAAAACACGTTAGAGCCCATTTTCGGCGTGCCTACATCACAGATCATCTGTCTAAAACCACAGGAACCTTAAAGAAGGCCCACAACTCACCCAAAGGGTAGGGGACAGGCGTGGAAGACACAAAAACAGAGGCCCGAAAAAACGCGTGTAGTGCAGGAGAGTAGCGTGAAACAGATGATCTAATAAACCCGGTCGTATGGTTCGGTGGGCCCGTGACAGCGGCTTAGGGAGCCAGATAGGATGGACAATATTCTACAATTTTCTCTTCTCTTTCTCATCACTATTTTCAGTTTTTCTTTTTAATAGTAGCCTCAAAAGTGTGTACAACGTACCTAGTAGAGAGAGTAGGTGCTACTCTAGATGTTATCGATTAATCACGCTATGGATTACGATAATTACCCGCTCCACAACGGAACGGAATTATACGAGATGTATACTGTATAGCTCTACGTTGGAGACGTAGAGGCTACTACTAAATAACTATTTTTACATATCTGATTATTCTTACTACTGTATATATTTTAAGTACATACTGTACACGATAAATTAGGTAAAACAGAGAGGTCAGGAGTTTATTTAAAAGTTATCTTACCGTACAAAAATATAAGAGACAAAGCTGAAACAAAACTGACGAGTGATAAATGTGGGAATCGAGAGGTGGCAGTTTAATAATAATAGCCCCATGGAAAATGAAGGGATGTCTTACCTATCACATAATGATTCATATACAGTAAAAGTCCTTTAATCCGATGACCGATGATTCGAATCTCCCAATAGTCCGAATTTTTCAATTTGAGGCCAAATCCGAATTCACCCGATGGTCCGAATTTCAAAAAGTCCCAAAGTCCCCTTTTTGAGGCATTAGTCCACTCAAATGACACATAGTGGAGCACACACATATCATATGTTCATGAATTCACTTTAAAAGTTTACCATTGTCATTGTAGCCTATTACCTACTTCAAAACATTCAGATTAATGGTCAAAGGAAGCTACTGATATAAACGTAAACACCACATCGTCTGCTAGAGAGTTTGTTTTGCTCTTGAACGCATCCTTGGGACGCTCCGATGCGCTTCTGGCTTGCACCGCATTTTCTGCAAGCGCATTCAGTCTTGAGCTTGAAAACGCACCTTTGGACGTTCCGATACGTTACTATTTATAGTTCAGTGATCGGAGCGTCCCAAGGGTGCTTTCAAGACAACAAGACAAGGGTGCTTTCAATACAATATAATATAACAGAGCACATCACAAAAGGAAAATCACAAAAGGAAAATTACAAGAACCTCTCAGGGAAGTGCCGTTGTTAAGGCATTACTTCCCAAACCACATCTGATCTGATCTTCAAGAGCAAGACAAACTCGCTAGTAGACGATGCGGACATATGGTGTTTACGTTTATATCAGCAGATTCCTTTGACCATTAATCTGAATGTTTTGAAGTAGGTAATAGGCTACAATGACAATGGTAAACTTTTGAAGTGATTTCATGAACATATGATATGTGTGTGTGTCATTTGGGTGGCCTAATGCCTCAATGTTTTCGTCAGGCAGGTTCATAGGGGTAAAGTCCGATAATCCGAAAAATCCACTAATCCGAACGAGGGCCGGTCCGCTGCCCTTCGGATTAACGGAAGTTTACTGTATTACTAAATTATAGTAGAGAACATTGGAAATAACCTAAATCCTCCATATAGCTGGAAATAATACAATTGAATTGGGGTTTCGATTCTCGCTGGTATCCAGTTAAAATTATCCTATGTATGGTACCATTCACAGATCGAGTTGCCAACGGCCACCAGACTTTTGCCTTGCTATAATAATAATAATGTATCTACGTAAATTCTCTGTCATTTCGTGACATATTCCATTAAGACTTTGTTCACAGATGCATTTTGCTGTTGTGTATGCGCCAATTACTATTATGTGTGATGTAGCGTAAATTAGGGAGAATAATTCGTATTGCTATGCTACTTAATTTCAATATTTCTACAAGTCTCATAAATGCTATTAAAGAAAACGTTCCTGTTTGCGTTATTATAGAAAATGTTAAAACAGGCCATATGCCTATAATTTAAACCAAAATCAGTTAAATCACGACTCGTTAATTTGGTATGTTACAATATGTAATCAAGTAAGGAACTAGGCTATACTGTGAAGATACTTTACATGCATAGGTTTGCATACCTTATGTACTCACCTAATTGTACTCACCTAATTGTAGTATACAGGATTTGAGCCTAAGCTCGTGTTGTCCTGTCTCTCTCTCTACATTTATCCAATTTTGCTTTAAAAGTTTGGATATTTCTTGCTCCCACCACCTCCCCATCCAACTTATTCCAACACTCAATGCTTCTATACGGGAAGCTGAACTTTCTTACATCAGACTTACATATAACTTTCCTCAACTTACAATCATGACCCCTGGTTCTTCCCTCGTCCCTCACCACAAAATCTCCCTTGTCGATCTTCTCAAAACCTTTCACACACTTAAACATCATGATCATGTCACCTCTCTCTCTCCTCTCCCTCAGCGTTGGCAGCTTTAGCCTCTCCAATCTCTCCTCATAAGGCAGGTCTCTAAGGCTAGCTATCATCTTAGTGGCAACTCTCTGAACTCTTTCCAGTTTTTTATTATGTTTTATAAGGTGTGGAGACCACACCACTGCTGCATACTCCAGTCTTGGTCGTATTATTGTCCCTATTATTTTTGCTAACATCTCTTCATCTAAATAATTCAGAGCTATTCTCATGTTAGTCAACACTGCATAGGTTTCACCAGTTATTTTATTTATATGCTGTTCAGGTGACAAGCTGTCTGCCACAACTACCCCTAGGTCTTTTGCTTTCACAGCTTTACTAATTATTTCATCTCCTATTTTATATCCCCAAGAAGGTCTATATTTACTTTTTCCCATCTCAAGAACCTGACACTTACTCGTGTTGAATTCCATTTTCCAAGTTTGACTCCACTCATATAACTTATCTAGGTCTCTCTGTAATTCTTCACAACTACTCCTACTTGTAATATGCTTCATTAATTTTGCATCATCAGCAAACATAGATATATATGAGCCTATTCCCATTTGAAGGTCGTTGATGAAAACCAAAAACATGATTGGGGCCAACACCGATCCTTGAGGCACTCCGCTTTTTACCCTTTTCCACGAGGAGAACTTTCCTTTTATTACTGTTCGCATTTCCCTCCCAATTAAATAGTTTTCCATCCACTTTAATAATACTCCCTCAACCCGCCCCACAGTTCTGAGCTTCCACAACAATCTCTTATGAGGCACCTTATCAAATGCCTTCTTGAAATCTAAGTAAATACAATCTACCCACCCCTCCCTCCCTTGTACAATGTCAATTACCCTATCATAGTAACTCAACAAATTTGTGGTACACGAATGTCCTTTTCTGAACCCGAACTGCTTGCTTGAAATTATTTCCTTCTCCTCCAACATACCCACCCATCTTTTTCTAATAATCTTTTCACAAAGCTTGCATATAACACTCGTTAAGGATACCGGTCGATAATTTAGCGGGTCTTCTTTATTTCCACTCTTATATATTGGAGTTATATTTGCTTGTTTCCATTCTAAGGGAAGTTCCCCCTTGTTTAATGAGTGTTGAACAATATTAAAAATAGGTCTCACTAGTTGTTCAGAACATTCTCTTAATACCCATCCAGCAATGTTATCTGGGCCCATAGATTTTCTCACGTCCAATTCTTCCAACAATGATTTTAGTTCATCCTTGTTGACTTCTATCGACTCTAGTCCCTGTATCTCGTTCAATTCCACCACAGGTTCTACATAGTCATCCTCCTCCACAAACACGGATGCTAATGTATCATTCATAATTTCACACATACCCACTGTGTCTTCATATAATTGACCCTCTACCCTAAGCTTTGTTATTTTGTCCTTTATTTTTGTTTTGCCGTTGATATAACTATAGAACAGTTTGGGTTCTTTATTACATTTATTTACTATATCTTTTTCAAAGTTCTTTTTCTCCTCTCTTATAGTCTTGACATAGTTGTTTCTAGCATTCTTATACTCATTCCATTTTTCCTCAGTGTGTCTCCTTCTCACTTTATTCCATGCAGAGTCCTTTTTGTTCTGGGCAATGTGACATCGCATGTTAAACCACTCTTTCTCCTTAGCCAGCTTTCTATCCTTAAATGTTGGTACATATTTATCTACCCCCTCCCTGTAAATGTCTAGTAACATGGTGTATTTTACCTGAATATTCTGTTCTTGCTCAATAAATGACCAATCTATATTTGCAAAGTATCCTCGTAATGATTCATAATCCGCCTTACTATAATTTAATCTATATTCCCCATGTTCCTCCTCTCTGCCTTCCAGAAATTCCACTGTCAATTCAAATTCAATCACAGCATGATCGCTTTTTCCCATGGGACTCAAATATGTTAGGTTCTTTATTTCTTGGGGGTCTTTGGTGAATAATAAGTCAAGTCTTGATGGTTCATCACCTCCTCTAAATCTTGTATTTTCCATAACGTGTTGTGTTAATAGATACCCCATTGTTAGTTCAAGAAATTTGCTACCCCAAGTATTTTCATTTGAACCCGCATCCAAACATTCCCAATCCACCTCCCCGCAATTAAAGTCCCCTGCAAGAATAAGCCTATTTTTCCTTTTACAAATAATTTCCAACATACGCAAGGTTTCCAAAATTAATTCATTATATTCATCGTTGCTCCAAGATTTAGTCTTAGGAGGTAAATACATTGATACAATGTCCAATTTTGACCTATCATTATCCTCAATTTCAACTGCTACCACTTCAGCAATGCTATCACCAAGTTTTAATTCTTTAGCAGTAATTTTATTATCTACCATGATCAACACTCCTCCTCCTAGCTTTCCTAACCTGTCTCTTCTCCATGTACTGTATCCTGCACAACTAATTATATTCGTGTCTACCTCCTGGTTAAGCTTAGTTTCAGTCAAACATACTACCCCGGGCCTCTCTCTCTTTACATATTCGTCAAACTCAATCTTTTTGGAAATTAATCCATCAATATTTGTATACATGAACTTAGCGTTTCCAGTATTTTCCCTATTTTTCTCGTCCCTGCCCGTTCCTTTCTTTTTTGTACGTGCCCCTCCCAATTTATTTCCTAGCTTGTCTCCTCTTCTCTTGTCTCCACCTGGACTGTTTCTCGCTCCGTTTCCATCTCCCCTCCCTCTGCCTCCACTTGGACTGTTTCTCTCTCTATCTCCACCTCCCCTCTCTCTGCCTTCTCCCCCGTCACCCGCACCATCTCCCTTTCCCTCCCTACTTCGTCCCTTCGCTTTATATACCATTTCTTGAGTTTTCCCTCCCACACTCTCCAGAAAAACTTCTTTTCGTCTTCTTTCGTCCTTTCTCCATTCTTTACATTTGCCTCGGTTTGCAATTCTTTTCTTATGTTTCGATCCTCAATACTCATGTCTTTTCTAATTGTAATTTTCTTAAACTTGCTGGTCAAGTTAAGTCTCCATGTTACGTTCATTATTGCATCCACTGTTATCCTAGACCTAAACTGCACTCTCATTGGCCTTGTGTTTCCCTTACTATATTTACCCATTCTCCTAACTTCTTCAATATCATCTCTCCAGTTGTTTCCTTCTTCATCGACATGCTTGATCAATGTTTTTACCTTATTAATTTCTTCCTTATCCCTAGCTTTCCTCTCAATAATGTGCTCCTCTATATCCCCAAATACAATAATACACTTATTTCTATCTATTGTTTCACGCAGGACCTGTTCATTTCTCCTCATAGCCTTTACTACCACTGATTCTAAATCTTTATTTTCCCTTTCTGATTGTTTCTTTTGTTCCTCCATGATTTCCTTCATTGCCACTTCCTTCACTTTTCCTCCTTCGTCATTAACCCATTTATTGTGTTTCTCCTTAATCTCCTCCACATGTGTTTTCATTTCCTTGGTTTGCCCTTTGTATTCTTCAAGTTGCAATCTTAAAGCTTCATTTTTGTCCCGGAGTTGCCCCATATGAGTTTGAATTTCTTTTAGGCTAGCCTGACTCAAATCTTGTCCAGGCTCGATGTCCCCAGCCTGAGCACCACATATTGAACATATAGCCTCAATCTGTGAACTAACACTCGCCTTCCACTCCTGCATATCCTCCTTCCACCTTTTAATGTCATTCAGCTCACGTATAATTTTCCCTAGAATGCCCTCGGTCTCACCGACTTCAAATCCATCAAAGTCAGCCATATTTGTTTACATCCACTCGCATTCACAATCGCCTGAATTATTTTTATCACTCGAAATATCCTCACTTGATTTTAATCTCAAATTATTTTAATACTGCATTATAATACAGGACAACACAAATTATCCTTATACTCAAGTTTAGGTGAGTTTATTTGACGAGCGCTGTAAACAGCTTGCTAGATCAGCTGATTTTCGGGAGCGTGGGTGCGGAGGTGTTGTCTCGTCGGTGGTTCGTGTGTGATGTGTGTGTGGGTATATTTATTAGTGGCCCCTCCATCATTGACAATTATGCCTATTACATAAGGCTACCTCTTCAAACGCTCATAAGCATAGTTTGAATCTATCGCCGCAGAGCTCAGAGGAACCTTCATCATAAGCACATGCAAAATCACTCATGGTTCGTCTTTATGATTGGGTTCTCACTACGAAAAAACTTTGTAACAAATACAAAATAAAAATAAAATAAGAATAACTATTCATAAGCTTTCCATATTCCGTGGATGTACTTCTGTGGATTCTTGGACCAGACGCTGACTAGCGCATTGTTCCGCCTTCCTTGCTCTGCGCTCACCCCACCCGGACGTGTCCCCCTCAGTGCTCCGCTTTGATTCCGCATTTCTTGCGTCCCTAGTGAGTTTTTTCTCATTTGTTTACTCTGGGATGTCTTGAGTAAGGTTAGGATTAGCTTAGCAGGGGTGTCATGGGTGGTTTTCTCGCAGAACAAGTGTATTTTGGGTCGTTTTGTTGGGGCGTCTATTTCGGACGGACCCTCGTGGCCGAGTTGAGGACGCTCTGAAACGTTTTTTCGTGTTTAGCCATCTTTAGTCCTAGCTTGTTAGGAGGCTTTATCTACACGATGTCGGGCTTCTAGCTATCTTTCAGATGGAGTAGCCTACAGTATTTTGTTTTGTACTAACGTTCCTGGTGTTTTTTCTTCACGTAGTGGATTTTTTTCTGGGTCCCGAGTCAGTGTTACCCTTACCCGGGTTTTTTCTACGATGTTGATGTGGCAGCTGTTCCAGTTTTGGTGGGATGGAGTGCTTTTCGATTGTGTTTCGACGTCATTAAGCGTTTTTCCGTTTTCACCAGGCCTAGCCAGCCACTCGTAGTTTTTCACATATGCAAGTGTTTTCATTGTTTATTATTATAAAAAAGTATTCATGTGTGTCCTGGATTAGTTGTGATTGGCTGATCCAGGAGCTTCGGACTGTATCTGATTATGTTTTTCAGATTGCGTTCTGATTGGTGTGGGTTGCCTTTCCGGCGTTTGTTCTCGATTGCTCCGAGAAAGCCGTTTTGTTTACCGGGTTTTAATCAAGTTGGTTAAAATCGGTAGTTACCCCGGCCAGTTTGGTAGCTTGAGGGCTCATCAGAAACTGCGTTCTCTGTGGTCGAGCCTGTGATCAGGCTTCCTGTGTTTTCCCGGCGAGGTGGGCCCCACACATTTATCTAGGTGATCATGCTGACACCTGTTGGATATGGTTTTCTCGGCTTTTCAAAGCCATTGAAACAATGCTGTTTGTTTGTTTGGTCTTTCCCTCCCGGCGACCTTTTTACAAAGAGGTCTGGGGCAGGTACAATTGGTTTGACATTTAATATGAAACCCGGCGGTTGTACCTTCGGGTGGTTATATTAACGGATTTGCAATTCGCTATGGTTTGCCAAACAATTGATTGATACAATAAGGTATCACGGCCTTCAAGACGGCGATCTATGAGGGCTTCTGGGAGAAGTCGGATTAGAGATTAAGATAGGCTTAGACTTTTTATGGGATAAAAAGATGCCTGAATCTTACTAGTGTTTCAAGTGTAAAGGGATATTTGAAATACTTCATCATTAATAAAGATATGCTTCATCTTTATGAAGACTCAGAAGATACGCTTAAATCTTTTGGACAGGTAAAGATATGCTGAAATCTTTAATATGAAACTACAGGACAACGAAAAGTAGTGGTTGAGGGCTACGGTTCGTTGACCAGCGGTTTTATGACACATGTTTTTGAAACATTTTGGGGTAACCTTATGAGCATTAATTCCTGGAAATTTTCTCTTTCCAGGGCGGAGTACCGGCGTGGCGCCAGGTGACCAGGTAGATCCCGGGGGTGGGTAGATTTCCGCCAGTCTCGGTCATGTCGGCACTAGAACCTCTCATTGCTTTATGTTCAACGCCGTTATGCTCAGGTATCCCTATTTTTGCACACAAGCTGTGCATTAAATGTGTTAAATGCCTCGATAGGTCACAGGGGATATGGGTGACAAAGAATTGCACTATTTGTAACCTCTTAAGTGTAAAAATTTTAATTAAAAAAGATAATACGGCGGCGGTGGCTTTGCAAGAAGTGAAACAACTTCTCGCTACTTATTCAACAAATGTAGCACATAAAGCATTGCAATGTGATAACCTTGAGCTTTGGGAGCTGTTAATTATTAAACATGCCCCCCCCTAAGAGTAAGATACGTGCACATAAGACCTCAGAGACTGGGCGGGGACAGGTTACCACACCCTCCCCTGGCAAATCTAAGAGGCCTCGCTCTCCGTCACCCTCGGCATCGGCGACGAGGTCCAAATCAAGGTCACCCCTGAGGAAGCAGGTGAAAGCTTCGGGCCACTCTGCTTCACCTCCACAGAAGAGGACAAAGGAAGAGAGTAGGGGACCTAAAGACATTACTAGAACTAAACATAAGTCTAGTAGGAGTCATAAATCATCCAAAAGGGATCCTCCGGCGCGAAAGGACTCACGGCTGTCGCCGGAGCCTGGTACCCCGCTCTCTGCTTCTACCCCCTCCAAGTCTAACGTCCAATCTGACAGGTCGGGGGTGGAGTCAGAGAATGTGGTGGAGGATGCCCCGGCGGACATTTCATCACCTGATATTCATGCTTTCTCTACCAGGTCACGTGTGTCAGCCTCCGATTTAGAAGTATCTTACGGAAACTATAAACCTCTAGGGTGCTCGGGTGAGGGCTCCCAATTGGAGAGTATACCAGGCTCGCAAGCGAGTAACAGCCACAGCCAAGGTGTATGGCGATACTCACAGCCCTGGCAGGACGGCACACATCCTTTTGTGACTCAAATAGTGGCTGACGTCCACCGGGATGCCGATGTACCATCTTCTATCCCAGATTTAACATGGCGGCATGTGGAGGTCCCGGCTTCGGCGGGATCTTCCCATGATAGGCCAGACTTAAGGGATGAAGAACAGCGTTCTCTGGTCTCGGAGATGGAAGTTGAAGAGTCAGGTCACCATCTAGATGACGCTCAGGGTACTGTCGAATCTCCACGGAGTTCGTCATCTGTTAGGTATGTAACTACAGAAGAGATTGATGGATTACTATTAAATGCACTTAATAAGTTCTTTGGCCCTACGCCGGAAACTCCTACAGTTGGTATGGGAGCTCCCGCGACGTCGACGAATGTGCGACCTCTGGCTACATCCATTGCTTTAGCTAAAATACCTAACCCTCCTCTTGTGTCAGATCCAATTTCCAATGTGCCAGGCACAGCAGCTCTCACTACTTCCAATGTGCGAGTCATATCAGACATAACTCCCCCCCCCTTTTAGGCAAGGCACCAGTCAGAAAAGGAGCTATGCCTCTTTTATATGGGCCTGATGAGTCATGGGTAGCAATGTTACCAACTAAGCCAGAGGCAGCACAAGCTACTATTTCGGGGGAGCTCCCTGTACCACATGAGTGGGTAATCCAAGGCAATAAGTCTAGAAAACTCGGAGCATTGGATAGTCAAGGAAATGTTTTAGATGTTCATATTAAGGCCATTCCAAGTTATTATAACCATGACTTTTTTGTGTATGCATCAACACCAGCCCTTCCCCCTGCCTCAGCTTCAAAACTATTTTCTGACTGGACTAAGAATGATGGCTATAACGACATCAAGGCACTTTCTGCTTTGACGCCGGAGTTGGATATGTTTCCGATCACAGCCTCTAATCCAGTCTTGCAGGTGGGGCAGTTGGGTACGGGACCTTGGGTGGACTGGGAAACAGAGGCTCAAAATTTTGCCACTACTTTCACTTCAAAATCTTCTCACCAAATACCTCAAGAACACCATACTTGGTTCTCTCTTCTGGTTTTTAGTGCCGGAGGAGTCCCCTCTGCTTTGTTTGATTTCTTGGCTGCCCCTAAAATCAATTTGTGCGAATTAAAAGATCCTTTTAGCACGCCTTCCCCAGCTCACCTAGACCGCGAGTTTAGGTTAAGAGGAAAAGCGTTTAGACTGTTTTCACAATATATTGTTACCCAGCAAGTAACAAAGTCTATGTTACGCTCTTCTCAGGCGATCGAAGCTGCGGAAGTCAGGAAGGCCATTGAACTTTCCCGGCGCTTGCTTCTCCAAACTTCCATTCAGTCTTTAGGAGATATTCGGACAGCCTTATTAGAGGCAGTTCGAGCAAGGCAGGATCTGAGGATGTTCTTAGTAAAGAAACTTCCTGACCGTATTGCAAGCCAAGTAGTTCTGTCTCCAGTTCTAACTCCTTCTTTGATTTCGCCAGCAGTTTGGAAGACTGTTTTCAATATGGCACAAGCATTCAAACAAAGTCCCTCTCAACCTAAGAAGCCTACCTTCACTTTCCCTAAGCCCAAACCAGTTTCGAAAGCTCAAGCTAGTGGGCCTAAGCCTTTTCATCAGCCAAAATCCCCTTCCACCCAGGGTCAGGCTCAAGTCAGGTATAAACAGGGTAAATTCTCAGGTAAAGGCCACAGGTTTCACTAACGACCAGGTCAGGGCCCACCTCCAGCCAAACCCAGCCAGTCGTCCAAGGGTACACCACCACCAGCAAAAAACTAAGGTCTCTCTCACTCCCGGGGCCAGTCAAAGGCGTGTTGGAACAGAGAGTAGTACAGCCGGCGAACCCCAGTCTGCTAACTGGGTCATTCCGGGCGTGTCATCAGGCATGGCCATTAAGAACATGGGCGAGGACTGTGGTACGCAAAGGCATCACTTGGCAGTGGCTCCGGCGACCTCACTTACGTCAGCCGACAAAGGCCAATCATGTTTCTTTAGAGGTGGAGTCACTAGTTCAGGAGATGATTACCAAGAGTGTCATTATCCCAGTCCCCCCGACTTACCCGGTGTTTACATCCAAACTATTTCTAGTACCAAAAAGGGACAGTATTCAGATGAGACCGGTCGTAGACCTCTCTTATTTGAATCTCCACATTCACAACGTGTCCTTCAGGATGCTGACAGTGAATCAAATCAGGCTAACACTTCCGCCGGGAGGGTGGATGTGTTCATTAGACCTGACAGACGCATATTGGCACGTCCCGGTAAACAATGGATTTAAAAAATTTCTGGCTTTAACCCTCCAGCCCCGGCTATGTATTATATATATATTCCTCGAAACCCGGGTGTTTTGGCCGAAAAACGTCTAGGCTAGGCTACCGTATATTCGTTAATCAGACTGCTTCCCGCATTCCCGCGCATCCCCAAGCGTAGCTGTGTTATTTACCTGTAGAATGGCATTAAGTAGAGCTCTCTAAGTTAACTGGTCCTGATGTGGCGGCGTCTACGCCGTGGGGCCACCTCCCGAGGCTGCCAACCGCGGATGGCTGCCGACCCTCCACGGCCGAAGACAAAATCAACGACCAGTGGAGGAAAACCGGATGCCGGCCGCGGGGAGCAGTTTCGGGAGCCAAACCGTCACAACCATCCCCTGCCCCCTCTCTGGGGGCACGGGTCCTTGGAGCGGCTTCGGTCGCGCCGGGAGTTTCCACACCTCTCACACCACACACATCACACAGTTTTTCCTACACCGAGAAATGACTCTCCGGCTGTCATTTCTCGAAGACTTCTTCTAGCCGGAGACATTGAGAGCAACCCAGGACCCACGTACACATACATATGTCCAACTTGCTCAAAACCCATCGCTTCGAGTCGCCATACTAAGGGTTCAGTTCTCTGCAATTCATGCGGGAACTGGACCCACTTCACCTGCACAACACTTGCCTCCAAGAAACACTACACAAACACCTGGACCTGTTCCTCATGCCCCTCCCTCTCCCAGTCAAATCCCTCGCCTAAAACCCGTCCACCTCTCCTCCCCAACCCACCTAACCTTCCCATATCATCCACTCCCCCCCTAAAACCCGTCCACCTCTCCTCCCTAACCACCTAACCTTCCCATACCATCCTCAACTCAACACACACCCCCATCCTAATCCATTCCAACCCCCATCTCCTGCTCCCCAATCCCCACCCCCACCTCACCCATCCCAACCCCCCTCCCTCACCCCCACCCCATCCTCGTGCAGCAGCACCCAACATACATCGTGCACATAACATTAACATTCTTCAACTGAACATAGATGGCATCAACACAAAGAAACACGAACTCTCACACTTCATCAAACAACACAACATACACATTGCCATCTTACAAGAAACAAAACTCCGCACAACACAAAAACACCCACATTTCATAATTTCACCACCATCAGACAAGACCGGGCTGTCGGCGGGGGCGGTGGACTCATCACCCTGGTACACAAAGAAATATCATACATAGTAACCAGTGTACAAACCAAATCCCTCCTCCCCCCAAATGATAACACAACAGAAATACAATCAATTAAAATACGCACTGGCAACAACTCCAACATAACCATCATACATGTAAACACATACATCCCTCCCCAAACATCCCCTACAGTACCAAATGAATACAGACCACAATTACAACACATCACAAACACCCCACACACCCCACACACCCCACACATCATCCTGGGTGGTGACTTCAACGCCAAGACGTCGGCCTGGTTTGTCGACAACCCCGACACAGACAGAGGGCTGGTACTACTACAAAACCAAACTGATAACCTCATCATCCTTAACGACATCCATCAACATACCCATATTTATTAGTGGCCCCTCCATCATTGACGAACATGCCTATTACATAAGGCATCCTCTTCAAACACTAATCCGCCGTAGTTTTGAATCTACCGCGCAGAGCATTTAAAAACTGAGGAGCCTTCATCATGAGCGCACGCGACCTCACTCATGGCTTCAGTCATTATGAATTGGGTTCTCACTACGAAAAAACTTCGTAAAAAATAAAAACAAAAAGAAAATAAGAATAACTATCCAATAAGCTTTCCATCATATCGTGGATGTACTTGTGTGGATTTCTGACCAGACGCTGATTCAGGCGTCATTCTTCCTTCTCTGCTCTGCGCTCAGCCCGCCCGGACGTGCCTCCCCACGCTCCGCTGGTTCCGCATTCGTTGCGTCCCTAGTGAGTTTTTCTCATTTGTTTACTCCAGGATGTATCGAGTAAGGTTAGGATAGGCGTAGCAGGAGTGTCCTGGGCTGGTTGCCCGCAGTGCAGTGTATTTTGGGTCGAGTGTATGGGGCATCTATTTCGGATGTACCCTCGTGGTCACGTTGTGGACATGTGAACTTTTTCACAGTGGAGTTAGTTTGTGATGCAGGCGGCTTTCACTACGCGTTAATTATTGCTGCCTTTTATCTTTCTGATGAGGTAAGCTGTGTTTTCTGACGTTCCCAGCGTATTTTTCTTCACTTAGTGAAGTTTTTTCTGGGTCCCGAGTCAGTCTTCCCTGGGTTGGAAGTTGTTGCTCGGTGGTGTGTTGGCGGTGGTTCCTGTTGTGATATTTCCAGTGTGTGTATATTTCAACTGTTTTTATGCCGTCTGCCTAGGCCTAGCCAGCCGCTCGTAGCTTTGCCACATGTACTAGTGTTATTATTTATTTTTATAAATATGCCCTACTGTGTCATGTGTATCCGGGTTTTAGTTGTGTATTGGCTAATTCCTCGGACTATAATTGTTTCCTGGTTTAGTTGTGTATTGGCTAATTCCACGGATTATGCTGTGACCTTGGGTTAGCCGTGCGTGGCTATCCTCGTGTCGTGTGTTGTTCAGATGGTATTTGTTCAGGGTGGGTTTCCTTCCGGCGGGTTTTTTCTCGGTTTCACCGTGAAAAAATCCTGGCCGAGAGCAGTGTTGGGCCACACGTGGTTGTTGACACTGGCTTGTATCCCCGGCGGGTGGGGTGTCTGTGGCTCTCCAGGACTGCGTCTCTGTGGGTGCCTGGTTTCAGGCCTCCTTTGATTCCCGGCGGGATGGCTGTACCCATCCATATAAAACGGCGTCCTTGTGGACATACGTTTTAGGAGTTTTTTCTACCTGGTTTTACGACAACCACATGAAAAAAACTAGCTGTTGTTTAGGCTTTCCTCCCCGGCGATCTTTTACAAAGAAGCGGGGACAGGAACTTATGGGGTTAACTTTTAAAACTTCTCACCCGGCGGGTGCACCTGGGTAGGGTGAGATGAACGACTTAGGTCTTCCAGTTAGTTAACCGATCCATTATAGTGATACTCTGTGTATCGCTGCCTTTACTATTTACGGCGATTGAAGGTTCAATTAGGTTATATATCGATTCTCACACCCGGCGGGTGCTCCTAGGTGGAGGAATTAAGGAATTTTACAAAATTCATTTTAACCTATTTAATTTAGTGATACTATCAGGTATCGCCGCCTTCGATCTTACGGCGATCTTTTGGGACAATTCGTTAAACATTAGATCTCGTATCATCCTGCCCTGGGCTATTCTACTATAATAATTCAAGGGCCGGCATCTTTTTGGGGGGTTGCTTTGTTACAAAATTGAATCTTGAGACAGTCACCTCCTCCGAGAGACTATAAGTGCCATGCTGGACCATTATATCAGAGGGTATTCTTCACTTTCTTTAGCAAAAGATTTGTTTAGACTTTACACCCCGCCGCGTGGCGAGATGTGTTAGTTGTGTCTTTGCATCTCGTTACCCGGCGGGTTATTAACACTGGTGTGCGATCATGTTGGATTACCCTTATGAGCATTAATTCCTGGAAATTTTCTTGTTTTTTCCAGAGCTGAGCTCCGGCGGACCAATACAGACCCGGCGGTAGTTTTCACCCACCAGTCTCTGTCATGGCTACCGTGGCCCCAGTTTTTGCCCTGTGCATTACCCCTACTTGTGCTGGTATCCCTATTTGTGCTGGTATCCCTATTTTTGCACACACCCTTTGCATAAGGTGTGTTAAATGTCTAGACCGTTCAAGGGGTCTCTGGGTGATGCATAATTGTTCCTTTTGTTCTCAATTAGCTGTTAAAGTCCTTTGTGATAACGATAAGACCGCGGCGGTAGCGTTGAGAGAGGTTCGACAACAAATGTCGGCCTACACTACTATTGTCGCGCATAAGTCACTTCAATGTGACAACGTCCCACTTTGGGATAGATTGCTGTCAGAACACCCTCCCCCTAAACGTTCCTCTAGAGTCACGAGTGTTAAGCCGACGGAGACTAGTCTGGGTTCTGTATCGTCTGCGACTACAACTAAACGCCCGAGAGAGCCTACACCCCCGGCATCCGCCTCCTCATCGCAGGCGAGATCTAGGTCAAGGTCACCTCTCAGACAACAGTCTTCTAGTCGGGCCTCTTCGCCGGAGAGTAAGAAGAGTAAGACGGAAGATTCCACCAGTGGTCACGGCGGAGATTCTTCCAGATCTAAGACTAGTTCGCGGTCACACCGCAGCCATAAATCCTCAAAAAAGGATTCACATCGGAAGTCCTCTCGACATTCCCCTAAGTCTAGTGCATCTCATCGTACCTCTACACCTGACAGAGTTTGTGTTAGGGCCTCTGAGTCCAGTGCAGCACCTGTCCCTAAAGAGGAGTTGCCAATTAATATTTTAACCCTGGAAATGGAAAGTTCAGGAGGGTCAATAATTGAGAATGTTTCAGACTCTCAAGAGAGCGTAGGCCAGGGCCTTGGTGTTTGGCGGTTTGCCCAACCACGGTCTGACCACCCACGTCCGACTCATACGAGTCACACAGTAGCCGACGTCCACAGGGACGCGGCGACCCCATCCTCTATCCCAGACTTATCTTGGAAACAAGGTACCCCTGCCTCGGCGGGGTCTTCTCAGGAGGATCGGGAGGAAAAAGACGAAGTTTCAATAATTTCGGATATGGAAGGACAAGGGTCAGGCTCAGGCTTGGACGCCGCAAGAGATAATAATGATTCTCCTATAAGTTCTTCATCTAACCAGTTTGTTACAGCACAAGAAATTGATGGGTTGCTTACTCATGCTTTATCTAAATTTTTTGAAGAAAACCCCACAATGGACTTGGGGGCTCCCTCGACAAGCTCTACGGTACGGCCTCTGATGACGTCAATTGATTTATCTAAGATTCCTAACCCTCCTACTCTGTCACCTGCAAGGAGCACTAAGCCTGCCACGGCGGCATTGACAACTTCAAATGTCAGGGTCATAACGGATGTTAATCCACCCCCTCTAGACAAAGCACCTCTTAGAAAGGTAGCTATGCCCCTCCTTTATGGGCCAGACGAGTCATGGGTTCTTTTGAACCCCTCTAAACCAGAGCTTGCCCAACCTACCTTGTCAGGGGAACTCCCGGTACCGCGTGAGTGGTTTATCCAGGGCAACAAGTCAAAGAAATTAAGGGCCATGGATGCCTTAGGTAATGTTCTGGACGTAAACATTAAGGCTATACCTAGTTATTATCACCAGGATTATTTTGTGTATGCTTCTAAGCCTGCTTTACCCCCTGCCTCAGCTTTAAAACTATTTTCAGACTGGTCTAAGCTGGATGGGTTTAATGATATTAAGACTCTGTCAGCTCTTACTCCTGAACTAGATTTACGGACCGTCACAGACGACGCAGCTAATCCAGTTTTGAAGGTGGGACAGTTGGGTCCAGGACCTTGGGTGGATTGGGAGGTAGAGGCTCAAAACTTTGCAACCACTTTCACTTCTAAATCTTCCCACCAGATCCCTCAGGACTCACATTCATTGTTTTCCATGCCGGTGGGTTCTGCCGGCGGAGTCCCGGCGGCTTTGTTTGCATTCCTAGCTGCCCCTAAGATTAATCTTTGTGAACTGAAGGACCCGTTCACTACCCCTACCCCTACTCACCTAGACAGAGAATTTAGGCTACGAGGAAAAGCTTTTCGCCTGTTTTCACAGTACATAGTATCTCAGCAGGTGGCTAAGTCTTTACTACGATCTACTCAGGCAATCGCAGACGCGGATGCTCGAAGATCGGTTGAGTTATCCCGGCGACTGATTCTTCAGTCGTCAATCCACCGCCTTGCTTGAGGCGGTGCGAGCACGACAAGATCTTAGGATGTCGTTAGTTCGCAAGCTACCTGAGCGCATTGCTAACCAGGTGGTGATGTCACCAGTACTTACCCCTTCTTTAATGTCCCCTGAAGTATGGCGAACGGTGTTCAATATGGCACAGGCCGTTAAGCACAGTCCCACCCCTTCTAAGAAACCTGCATTTAACTTCCCCAAACCCAGGCCTACTACTAAAGCCCAGCCAGGGGGATCTAAACCATTTCTTCCGCCTAAGTCCTCCCACTCCCCCCAGGGTCAGTACAGGCATAGACAGAATAGGTTTTCAGGTCAGAGAGGACGCGGCCAAAATAAACCAGGTCAGGGCCAGTCTTCGACCAACACCAGCCAGCCGGCGAAGCGGCCAGCACCAACCCCACCATCAAAAAAATAAAGTCTCTCTCACTCCCGGCGCCTACCTTAAGGCCGGAGGAACCGAGGGTAGTACAGCCGGCGAACCCTTGTCTGCTAACTGGGTCGTTCCGAACGTGTCACCAAGCATGGCCGTTAAACACTTGGGCACGGATGGTGGCACGCAAAGGCATCACTTGGCAGTGGCTCCGGCGACCTAGATTACGTCAGCCGACAACGGCGAATTTTGTTTCTTTAGAGGTGGAGTCACTAGCCCAGGAAATGATTGCCAAGAATGTCATCATCCCGGTCCCCCCAAATTACCCTGTATTCACGTCCAAACTATTTTTGGTTCCCAAAAGGGACAGTGTTCAGATGAGGCCGGTCGTAGACCTGTCTTATCTGAATCTTCACATTCACAACGAATCTTTCAGAATGTTAACAGTACACCAAATCAGGCTAACACTTCCGCCGGGAGGTTGGATGTGTTCACTAGACCTGACAGACGCCTATTGGCACGTATCGGTCAACAAAAGATTTCAAAGGTTTTTGGCCTTACGGATCAGGCACCAAAATTTTGTTTTTCAGAGGATGCCGTTCGGTTTGAACCTAGCACCTCGATTATTCACAAAACTAGTCCGGCAAGCCCTGATGCCATTGTTAAAACAAGGGATCAGAGTGTTGTGGTATCTGGACGACTGGCTGGTGGTGGCAGAGACACAACAATTATGCATAAAACATGTCAATATCATTTTGAATCATGTCAAAACTCTAGGCTTCAAGGTAAATCTGGTAAAGTCAAACCTTGTTCCCTCACGAGTAATTCAGTGGATAGGGCTGGTCTGGGACACCGCCGCTCTCACTCTGAGTCAGAGTGTGGACAATCGCAACAGGTTTCGCAGGAAACTGTTCAGGTTTCTTCACAGTCTGACTACGACACGGAGGGTC
Organism: Paralithodes platypus; assembly: GCA_032716605.1. NCBI lineage: Eukaryota > Metazoa > Arthropoda > Malacostraca > Decapoda > Lithodidae > Paralithodes > Paralithodes platypus. Next base: position 42,289,698 of record CM064484.1, read on the forward strand.
TGGGAGTCTCTGGTCGGCTCTCTCAACTGGATTCAACTAACTGTCAAGTTGGGCCGGTTGAAAGTAAAACGATTAATATTGGAAGGCAACAAATATTTCCCGCTCTTACCGGCGGGAAAATTATGGCCCATCCCGAAATTAATCCACACCTTGCTAGCGGTCTGGGCGAAGAGGGAAACATTGCACTCAATAATGTCATGGACCTCTCCTCCACCAACGGTATGGGTAGACACGGATGCGTCAGGCACAATAGGTTGGGGATTTCAGTCAAATCAGGGGCACCAGGGTCAGGGGCTTTGGTCCCACTTAGAAATCTCGCACATCAATGTCAAAGAATTACTAGTCCCCTTATATTTCCTTCAGGCTCACGGCCCGGCGTTACGGGACAAGTCGGTGGCCTTCAGAATGGACAATCTGAATGCAGTCCACTGTATTCAGAAACAAGGGTCAACGAGGTCAAGGAAGTTGCTAAACGTGTCAGAAGAGATTTTTGCTCTAGCCAACAGTCTAGATATTTATCTGCACGCTTCTTATCTCCCAGGCGTAGCGAACGTCTGGGCAGACGCTCTATCCCGGCGACAGAGCACGACAGTAGAATGGGAGCTCAAGCAACCCATTTTCAACCTAATGATTGCAGAGCTCTCCCATCCACAAGTGGATCTTTTTGCGTCCGAGGAGACTCACAAACTCCATCTATACCTCACCCGCCGGGCGAAAACGCCGGCAGGGGGGCCAGACGCCCTTAGTGACAGACTGGAACAGATGGAGCTCCATCTATCTGTTTCCGCCGCCAGATGCGTCACTAATGTGCCACGTAGTGAACAAACTACGAGATTATCGAGGCCTAATTCTCGCTAATCGCGCCACTGTGGCCGGCGCAGTTGTGGTACCAGCAATTGAAAATGTGGTGCCCGGACCCGGTATCGCTCCCGGTCGGGTATTTCCACTTAGACGCGATTGGCAACCTCGCGACCTCGCTGACTTTTGCATTATGGACATTCAGGAGGCCAAGTGGCTAGCACCATACGGTAGAGATGTGACAAATAAATTACTTAATCAATATACTCAGTCTACAAAACGACAGTATCAATCACATTGGCAAGCCTTTACTTCTTGGATCGTTAGGACAGAACAAACTGTACCCTCAGTGGCATTAGTTTTTAATTATTTAAATTATCTGTTTGAGCAGAAACGTTTATCTGTGGTAACATTAAAAAATCACTTAACTGCGATTTGAGTGCCCTTTTTAGACCTTACAGGTCTCTCCATACCGGTGGCGGAGGAAACAGGTTTTATGAGAGCATGTTTTAAACTCCGCCCACCTCCCCGTCAGCTCATGCCTACTTGGTCTCTGGACAAAGCTTTGTCTTTGCTTCACTCTCGTCTGTACCAAAATACTGCAGACTTTGCATTAATCTTAAAAAAGGCGGTTTTCCTTTTGGCTTTAGCCACCGGAAACAGAGTGTCTGAGCTGGCGGCGATGAGCAACACACCTAATTGTCTTAGGTTTGGTAGACTTAATGAATGTATTTCCATTGCACCCTCCCCAGGTTTTGTAGCCAAGAATGAGCATAGTGCACACGTGTTTTCTGAGTTCACGGTGCCGGCGTTAAAAAGGGGAAAGGTGCATCATAATTTATGTCCAGTACAAGCTCTAACCAAATATTTGAGAGTAGCTCCTCACAACCCCCAAGGTGCTTTATGGGTAGCAAGTACGGGTAAACGCTTACTTAAACGGCGATTAGCCTCTCTTCTGGTAGAAGTCATTAAAGAAAGTAATCCCGGTGTTGTGGGTCGGGCCCACGATTTACGCAAATGGGCAGCCTCTTTACGTTTCCTGAAATTTTTTTCAGTTGAAGACATAGCGTCCACGCAGTTGTGGGCGTCTAATCATACGTTTCTGTCTAGATACTTGTCAGTTGCTCTAGACAAACCTTCCTTACCATGTATAGCTTTAAGGCAGAGGGTCTAGGCGGCCCTGCAGTCACTTTTGTTTACTTTCATGGGAAAGGGGGGGGGGTGCAGTCAGTTGACACAGGACACCCTAGACCCCGCCGGAGTATGAGAGCTGTGATAAAATTTAAGGTTAAAATGTGTTATGAAAATTTCTCAGTGAGAAATTGTGCTAGTACAATGTTAAGTACAAAACAACGGTGTTGTTAGAGTAGTTTAGCTGCGAAAGCAATATAGTTTTAGATTATTGGAGTTCCTTTGCAATTTATCTCCAAGTTTATGTTGGCGTTTATTATGTGCACATGTAAACTTATAACTTGTTATTTTTTGTCACCACTCGTTGAGTGGGGTGCCTTTGTAACTACAGATCTGTGTTCAGAATCTTCAGGGTTACCAATTTTTTGTCAGGCAGGCTTCTTTGAAGCACGCACCTGCCTGAACCCCCTTTTTCTTGTATTTGTTCGGCTACGCCGTTAATTAAATATATTTTCAAAGTAAGAATACTATGTGGTTGTTTTTATTATCTGCTTTTCTAGAGTTATGATATGATTACGAATGTCCCCCTCCAGTCTTAGAAATCAGGCATGTTCGTCAATGATGGAGGGGCCACTAATAAATTATAGGTTTGACTCCTGTAAGGAGATAAAGAAAACCTAATATTTAGTAGTGGCCCCGTAATCATTGACGACTGGGGCCCTCCCGACCGTCCCCTTCCCATTCGTTGATGTATTAAGGATTTTGGTTTACTTGATATGTCAGTGAAGGAAGAATGACGCCTGAATCAGCGTCTGGTCAGAAATCCACACAAGTACATCCACGATATGATGGAAAGCTTATTGGATAGTTATTCTTATTTTCTTTTTGTTTTTATTTTTTACGAAGTTTTTTCGTAGTGAGAACCCAATTCATAATGACTGAAGCCATGAGTGAGGTCGCGTGCGCTCATGATGAAGGCTCCTCAGTTTTTAAATGCTCTGCGCGGTAGATTCAAAACTACGGCGGATTAGTGTTTGAAGAGGATGCCTTATGTAATAGGCATGTTCGTCAATGATTACGGGGCCACTACTAAATATTAGGTTTTCTTTATCTCCTTACAGGAGTCAAACCTATAATTCCTCAGCAAGCCCTCTATAACCCATCATCTCCAGACATCACCTTTTTTTCCCCAGAACTCGCCCCCACAACATCCTGGAAGGTGGTCAGAACCTTAGGCTCTGACCACCTCCCGATCATTATCACCACCAAAACCAGACTCACCCCAGCTAGCCACAAACACATACACCAATTATAAAAGAGCTAACTGGGAAGCATTCACAAATGAGACAGAACAACACTTCACAACTCTAAACAGTACACCCATCACTAACATCAACAATGCTGTACACATACTTAATAAAACTATCCAAAACGCTGACAAGAAACACATTCCAAGAGGTAACAGAAAAAGACACAACCCCAACTTCACACCAGAAATTCAAAACCTCATCAGACAACGCGACATACTGAAACACTCCTCAGCACCCCACACACAAGACATCACACAACAAATTCAAGCACTCAACACCCAAACTAACAACAAAATACAAGAACAACAAAAACTAAATTGGAATAACTTCCTACAAACACTTGATCACAAAACAAACCCCAAAAAACTCTACAAAACACTAAACAGCATCACACTTTCCAACAGCAACACAACACAATCACATGCTGCAATCACAACAACAGACTCTACTCCTTCATGTAAACAACAAGCAAACACTCTCATCAATCACTTCTCACATGTCAGCCACCTAAAACCTCACAAAGACGACCGACGTGTCATCCGACGTAAGAGACAATTCCCCACAGACCCTGACTATACACCCTTCACCAATCACCAGACAAAGCATATCATCAACAATCTCAAGCACTCACCCGCCTGTGGCCTAGACAACATAGCAACATACACCTCAGACACCTGGGACCACAAGGCATACAAGCACTCACTAACATATCAAACTACAGCTATTCACACAACACAATACCAGACATTTGGAAGCATGGTATCATCATCACATTTCCCAAACCCAACAAAGACCCCACGCTACCCTCCTCCCACCGCCCATCACACTCCTCCAAAGTCATGGAACGCCTAGTATTACAACTAATTACATCTGACCTACCCCTAGCTCCAACACAACATGGCTTTAGGCCACTGCACTCCACAAACACTCTTCTCACAGACCTTACACAAAGAGCTTTCGACGGCATCAACTCAGCTAGACCACCACACAGATCACTATTAGCCACACTCGACATTAGTAAAGCCTTCGATGCCATCCCCCGCCACAACCTAACAAACAAAATCTACAACACAAACATGCACAACAACACAAAAAGGGGGCGGGTGCCCAACCCTGAAAGGGGTTGAAATAGGGGAGCTATCCCCCCGCCAAAGGCGGCTTTCTAGGGCCTTTCCTAGCTGATGCTGAGAGGATTGGGTTCTAGTCATGTGGTGATGGGCTGGTCTATCAGAGTGAGAGCTGAGCAATCTCTGCCATACCCATAGCTTACTCTGACTTTTCCTTTAACTTATATATTTTCTAGATCTCAAGTGACGGCGTCTCTTCCGTGGATTGACCTCCCAATCTACCAAGATTGGAAACCAAAGCGTCACATTTTTCCCTTGCCCCTCAACTTTCTCTTCATAATTGCTGAGGGGCACAGGGCCCTGGGTGGGGCTTTGGTTTCCCGGCCGTTTCCGCACCCTCCTCAGCCCCCTGCCATGGAGTGGCTTCGGTCACCCAGGCTTTATTGTGGTCGGCGGGGAGGGTTCTGTGGGGGCACTCGGTTATGGCCTTGGAATTGCTCGGGGCCTTGGGGCTGTTCGGCCAGGCAGCTTGGGGAACAACAACAACAACAACAACAACACAAAAAACACAAAAAGGTGGCTGGCCAACTTCCTAGCAGGCAGATGTGCACACGTATCTTTTGCCGGTCAGTCATCTAAAATCAGAAACTTTCCAAACGGAGTCCCACAAGGATCCGTCCTATCGCCCGCACTCTTCAGTCTGTACATGCACGATATAACTACACCCAATACGCCCCAAATAAACTTAGCCTCCTATGCAGATGACATAACACTCACATGCACACACCATGACCCAAAAAGAGCAACAGATCTCCTTCAACCCTATCTCAACACACTACATAGCTGGTGCACTACAAACAGAATCTAGCCCCAGCCAAATCCACCGCAACCCTGCTCACAAGTTGGACAGGAGAACACGAATACATCCCTCAACTCACCATAAACAACACACCCCTAACACATACACACACACCCAAAATCCTAGGAGTAACATATGATACTCATATTGTCGGGAATAGGGTAATGATCCCGACAGGTTTTGGTCCAATAGGACATTTGAATTTGGCGGTATCGTATCGCTTGTACGATTTCGGCTGGTTCTTTGTGTATTGTAGTTTATTCTTAAGTTAGGTTAAATATTAACTGTAATGTATAAATATCTACATCAGCTCTAGATGTATTATGAAACCAAGTTATGGGTTATAATTATTATGAGCCGGCAGCCATATGTAATTTCGCGAAGCGATCGGAGGCCGGCCCTTTAGTCTCTCAATCAACACCGTACAGCCAACATCTCCTCCCCCGGCCCTGACTCAACCCACAGTTCACCATGTGCTACAACTACTAATAATATTAACAACAGTCCTACATCACCAGTCCTCTAAGCTAAGTTCATTGTATCGATATTGTATTATGTGAACATTCCTACATGTCATGCAATTGAACTAGCCGCGTGTGGGGGACTGGATTACACCTATCAACGACTACGTCGTTGGTAATTATAATATAACTATTAGTTGGGATATTTCATGTACCAGTGATATGTAATTTAACCTTTATCTAAATTCCCGATAAATATTGGTCCTTCGTGCCCTAAAGCTTCCTTACTGTAGTACCGTTTTGTTTGCTTCCTTGACGCTTGTGGGCTTACAAATGGCTGCCGCCTCGCGCGTTGTTGGCCGCCTGCCATTTCCCTAGTTTAGGTCCAGCTTCTTCCCTCGTGTTTTTTACCGTCTAGGCGCCGTCTCTATCTTTTTTGGGACTAGTTTCCAGGTTTTTTTTGGGCGTGTGTTCCTTGGCGTTTTTTGGTGGGTTAGCTGGGCTGGAGATTGGGGTAGGGGTAGTTTCGTCGGTCACCATTTTGCGCTCATAGGCTAGGCTAGGCAGTCTCGGCCTGCAGGTGTCTGTGGTGGCTATTCATTTCGCTATGGTGGTGTGCCTGTGGTGTTAATTGTGTTTTGTCTTTGTGGGACTCATTATTACTTTTGCTGGAGGGGAGGGTTCTCATGTGACCTTTTATATTTAAATTTCATAATAGCCTAGGCCTAGTTGCTTAAAGTGGCGGTCATGAGTGTCGGTCTTTGTTAATTCCTAAGCGATTGACAGTTAATAGTCAGACCTCATGATTGTAGCTTAACCAACTAGGCTTACCTATAAAGGGCTTACAATAATTAGTGCTTCACCTTACCCTTTCTTTTAATGGATTTAGTATTTAATTCTTTTGTCTAGTTAGATAATTTCCTTTCGATAGTTTATATTAAGGGGGATGTAAGTATTATGTAATTCTTTTTGAATAAATTTCTTAAGTAATGGGGGTTTGCCGCTGTTGATTCCTAAGCGATTAACGGTTTGTAGTCTGACCTCATTGTAGTTTAAGTTGCTTAAAATTAAACCTTAACGATGACAGATTTGAAGAAACTTAAGATTCTTAAGGGAGGGATGAAGGGAAGTTTAAATAGAGGTTTAAGAGATCTTGATGAATTTTTAATAAGTGCCACGGCTGATCAGATAAAAGGTAAATTTGCTACTGTTACTAAATCGCTAGCTACTTATGATAGTTATTCTCAGCAGGTATATGGTTTATTAACAGTTACTGACGATGTGGAAGAAGAAATGTCGGCAGATTTTGAGTACTTTGAGGACGTTAATACAGCCTTAGCCAGACTATCTTCCACCCAAGAATCAACCTCTGTTAAGGATACCGGTACACCAAAGGCGACTGGTTTTAACCTGCCGAAGCTTACTTTGCCTACCTTTTCCGGGGATTCGGCTACCTGGACTGGATTTTGGGATATTTTTGAGTGTTCCATCCATCATCATAAAACACTCACATCCATCCAAAGGTTCACATATCTCCGTGGTCAATTGAAAGGGGAGGCATTGAAGTTAGTCGATGGGTACAAGCTAGAAGCTAACAGCTACGAGTCTGCAGTGGAGTTGCTGAAGAGAACTTACGGGAGAGTGGAAGTCATCAAGACCGCTTTAATTACCAAATTCTTCACACTAGATCCTCCATCCTATGATGTGGCGGACCTAAAGGAGTACTATGCCTCCTTTGAGAGCCTCCTCCGATCTATGGAGACAATGGCCGTCACCAAGGAGGAGATATTTAGTGTGAATATCTTGAATAAGATACCCTCTCCCTTAAGGGAAATCTTAAGACGACAACTAAGCGACTCTCCACTAAACTTGGAAGCGTTGGTGCAGGTGTACCAGACTGAAGTCTTCAATATGGAGAGTACTGGACACTACCGACAAGTGGAGATGTCGCCATCTACTGCAGCTTTCCCGGTACAGACTTCTCCTAAACAGAAAAGGCCAATATCATTAGGTTGTAAGTTGTGCAGTGTCCACGGTCATCTGTGGTATCAGTGTCCTAAGTATCCTAAGGCTACACAGAAGATTAGCAAGGCTAAATCGCTTAAGTTATGTACCAGCTGTCTGGCAAGAGACCACTTCAACAGTACCTGCACCAATTCCTACATCAAACCTTGTAAGTATTGCAAGGGGAAACATTGGTTTTCCCTTTGCACCCAGTCTGATCGGCACGACGGCAAAGAAAAGGGGAGAACCCCCAAAGAGTCACATGAGAAAGGTAAGAGCGAGGGTGATAAAGTATCTACCATGTCCATTGCTTCTCGAGAATGTCAATTGCTTCCTACTATGATGCTGCCAGTAGTGGGGAGTAATAATAATACTATAATGACGCGCACCTTACTTGACCAGTGCTCACAGAGGTCATTCGTTCTGCGGTCATCATTACCCCAGCTCAAGTGTACCAGCAAGGGTCAAGAGAATTTGCGTCTCCATGGTTTCACTGGTGAAATAGATTCCAGTGACTATGATATCGTGGAGATTTCCTATGTTTGTAGAAGAAAGGTATGTCCCATCAAGGCTGTTGACACACTACCCAGTTTCTATATAGCATCAGAGATTCAACCACATTTGAAATATCTCAGAAGCAAGGGGTATAAACTGGCTGATGATCAACTCTCTGCTAACAATGGTATTATGCTACTGGTCGGAGCTGATTATTACTACGACCTGGTTCACCCTGGATATCGGCGGGTAGATAAGCTAATAATGCTCCCCACGATCCAAGGTTATGCCATTTCTGGATCCTATGCCACTTCCTCTCAAGACACACAGGTGGAGGTGGTTACGGTCCTCAAGGTAGCAGTAAGCCCCATAGATAAATATATTAGGCCAAATGTGCCTGATAATACATGTACTGATATAGATAAGCTATGGGACTTGGACAATATTGGAATTGACCCACATGAACTTGATCGTGAGTCCAAGCTAGCGTTAAGCTCGTATGAAGAGACTGTAACGTATGACTCTGGCAGAGGTCAGTATGTGGTAAGGCTCCCTTGGAATGATAACAAGAGTAAATTACCTACTAATTTCCATCTAGCACTTGGTAGGTTGCGTGGGCTTCAGAAGCAGTTTGTCAAGGATCCAAGTTATTGCGAGACTTAGGCGGCAGTTTTGGCCGAGCAGGTACAACGTGGATTTGTGGAGAGAGTAGATCTCAGTGAGTATGGGGATAACATCCATTACCTTGCTCACCATGGGATTAAAAAGGACAGTTCCACCACTCCTGTTCGTATTGTGTATGACTGCTCTGCTAAATCCAGTGATCGCTTCTATAGCCTGAATGATTGTCTGTACACGGGTCCGTCCCTGGTCTCTGATTTAGCGCAAATTATGTTGCGCTTCAGATGTCATAAGTTTGCATGGGTCGCCGATATTGAGAAGGCCTTCCTGATGCTTCAACTCCATCGTGAAGACAGGGACTCGACAAGATTTTTATGGCCACGGGACCCAATGGATCTAGATTCGGAGTACCTGGTCTACAGGTTCAGAGTCGTCTTATTCGGGGCGACCTGTTCCCAGTTCCTTCTCAACGCTACTATCTTGCGTCATCTTGAGGAGGCTGGACTAGATCCTGACTTCAAGAATGAGATCAAGCAGGGGATCTATGTGGACAATCTTCAAGGCACCGGAGACAATGAAGATTTATTGCTCAAGAGATGCTGGGAGATCCGCGATATATTTGCCAAGGCTCATTTATACTTAAGAGAATGGGCCACTAATAGTGATCTTTTGAAAGGTCAATTTGCTTCTGACGGTGTAGCTACTGAGAATAGTGAGGTGAAGTTTTTAGGCCACAAATGGGACACTACCACAGATTGTATATCCTTCTGTCACACCCCATGCGGCAGTGAGCTTCTGACCAAGCGAAACTGCTTAAGCTTGTCAGCGAGGTTGTTTGATCCCCTAGGTTTTTTGCTGCCTGTTACAATCCGTGCTCGTATGTTTTTACAGCAACTGTGGCGGTTAAAACTAGATTGGGACACGCCCCTCCCGATTGAGTTGCAGGATACTTGGCGGTTGATTCGGTCGGACCTTTCCGCATGTTGCGAGGTCCAACTTCCTCGTCAGGTTATTGGTGGTCACCAGGTGGATCTACATGCCTTTTCTGATGCTAGTAATAGTGCGTACGGTACTGCCATATACATATGTAATGGTAGTGAAGCGACGCTGGCTATAGCGAAGGCCAAAGTAGCCCCTATAAAGAAGATTACAGTTCCTAAATTAGAACTTACTGCATTGCTTCTGTCTGCTCGTCTAATAAAGTTTACACTGGATGCCTATGCAGACATACTACAGATTAATAACGTCTATGTCTGGAGCGACAGTCAAATAGCGCTTTCATGGGTACACAGCCAGAAAGTGTTACCTGTTTATGTTTCTAATCGCACTGATGAGATTCATAACTTAGTTCCTACAGCTACATTTCGCTATGTGAGCACCAGGGATAACCCCAGTGACATAATTTCCCGGGGGATCTCGGCACAGCAGTTTATGTCTTCCTCTATTTGGTGGCATGGACCTCCATGGCTTACATCTCCAACTGAATGGCCTCAGGATTTCAGGGAATACATATCTGATCCTTTAAGTCGGCCCCAAGATGATGTGTTAAGTAGTTCGAATGTGAGTACTACACATCAGGATAACAAGTTGGTAGAGTGGGAACGTTACGGCAGCTATGATCAAGTAATACAGGTATTTGCATGGATATACCGTTTCATTAACAACATGAGAAGTCGGGCTCACGGGTCTTTCCTTAGTGAAGATTCGAAGCATATCAGACTCCATGAATTGAGATCAGCAGAAGCAAAACTAATATGTTTAGTACAAAAGGAATCTTATCCTACTGAACATCAAATCCTGAGCAAGGAGTCAAAGGCCAAACCCTCAAACTTAATGAGGCAGCTAGGATTATATATGGAAGGAGGCATAATTAAGTGTAGAGGCAGGATACAAAAGGCGGACATTATTGATTCTGCAAAATATCCTGTCCTCCTTAGCTCCTCTCATTTGATTACCAAAATGTTGATTCGCCAATGCCATCGGACCTGCCTACATTTTGGCGTAAATTATGTTCTGGCGTATATGCGACAACGTTGGTGGATCCCTAAGATGCGACAAACAATTAAAGGGATCCACAATAGCTGTACTATCTGTAAAAGATTACAGGGTAAGCCTTACTCCCCAGTAGATCTACCTCCCTTGCCTGAGTTCAGGGTACAAAGGACTGAACCATTTCAGGTAACCGGGGTAGACTACACCGGAGCGATTCATGATAGGGAATCGCCCGGTACTATCATAAAGGTATATGCCGTCCTATTCACATGTGCGGTAACCAGAGCGATTCATATTGAATTGATTGACGACCTATCCAGTGAGGGGTTTTTGCATACTCTAAGACGCTTTGCAGGCCGCAATGGTTTCCCTCAAATTATTATGAGCGATAATGCGACTTGTTTTGTCGGGGCCTCTAAATATCTCCAGAGTTTAATGGATGACCCGCAGGTTGTGGCTACCCTCACTGGAAAGGGTTGTCAATGGAGATTTATACCAGCACGTGCACCATGGTTCGGGGCGTTTTGGGAGAGAACAATCGGTATCGTCAAATCTGCCTTGAAGAAGGTATTAGGAAGGGCACTGGTGACCAGACGGGAGTTGCAAACCATCTTAATAGAGATTGAGATGTTAGTCAACGACAGGCCCTTGACCTATACCTCGGCAGATGTTGATGACCTCTTACCCATTTCGCCTTCCATGATGACACATGGACGAACCCTTAATACCTTTCCTAGATCGTCCGTAAATGACGAAGATCTGCATGACCCTACGTTCGGCAATGCTGACGCCACACGTCGTCGCTTCCAGTATGTAAACAAGGTGTCCGACGATCTATGGAAACGGTGGACCCAAGAATATTTGCTGTCTCTTCGCGAGCGTCACTCTCATAAGATCAAAGGGACGAATCAACGATGGCCTCGTATCGGGGATATCGTCCTGATTCATGATGAGCGTCCTAGGTTATTTTGGAAGCTTGGGAGGATTATCGATTTGTTCCAGGGCATTGATGGTCTTATAAGGGTTGCTAAAATACGAACTTCGACTGGGGTTACTACTCGCCCAGTCGTGAGGTTATATCCCTTGGAGCAGGATGTAGAACTGCCGGATTATCCTAGCGTCTCTACTGATACCCCTCCGCGGGAGAGTGCTGGTGACAGTGCTCCTCAAGGTGGGGCAGCAGATGATGAGAAGGATGATCCTCCTCAGGCTTCAGGTGGCGCTCGTCCCAAAAGGAGGACGGCTATGAGTTCCGTGGATCTTTGGAGATCAAAGATCCAACAAGGTGATCTTTGACTTCGATGTCCTTTTTTTGTTCCTGTATATATCATTTTTGGTGGCGGGCAATATGTCGGGAATAGGGTAATGATCCCGACAGGTTTTGGTCCAATAGGACATTTGAATTTGGCGGTATCGTATCGCTTGTACGATTTCGGCTGGTTCTTTGTGTATTGTAGTTTATTCTTAAGTTAGGTTAAATATTAACTGTAATGTATAAATATCTACATCAGCTCTAGATGTATTATGAAACCAAGTTATGGGTTATAATTATTATGAGCCGGCAGCCATATGTAATTTCGCGAAGCGATCGGAGGCCGGCCCTTTAGTCTCTCAATCAACACCGTACAGCCAACATCTCCTCCCCCGGCCCTGACTCAACCCACAGTTCACCATGTGCTACAACTACTAATAATATTAACAACAGTCCTACATCACCAGTCCTCTAAGCTAAGTTCATTGTATCGATATTGTATTATGTGAACATTCCTACATGTCATGCAATTGAACTAGCCGCGTGTGGGGGACTGGATTACACCGATCAACGACTACGTCGTTGGTAATTATAATATAACTATTTGTTGGGATATTTCATGTACCAGTGATATGTAATTTAACCTTTATCTAAATTCCCGATACATATGACATTCAAACAGCACACCACAAACATTAAAAAGAAACTGACACCCAGACTTAACGCCCTCAGGTCACTTGCTCACACAAAATTTGGACACAACAAAGAAACTACCACCACAGTATATAAACAATACATAAGATCAGTGATGGAATACGCAAGCCCAGCCTGGGCTTCTAACCTAGCTGAAACACATCATAAGACTTTAAGACAAAACAAAGCCTTGAAGATCATTACAGGCTGCACAGCTACTGCACCCACAGATCACCTACATCAAGAAACCAAAATCCTCAAAGTCAAAGACCATCTGGACATGAGAGGCACTCAATTCCTGGCAGCAGCCTCCACGAACCAAGACCACCCACTAAACTACATGGCAACACACCCACAGACACCAAGAAATATCAAAACAACACCCAGCACACGGTATCACACACAATTATTGTCCTCTCTCCCTCCCTGCCCACCCCGAACCAACTTCCAGATACCCCGCTCGCAACTTCAACGCCTGTTGCAACCGAGAAGAAAGCTCAACGAAAGAAAGTTAAGCGTTTGTTGAGTGATAGCGCTATTCAGCGACAACTTTTTGATAGTGAAGAGAGCACATCCATACTTATATCTCTCACCGATCCATCCACTCACTCACAGACAACACGCAGCTGCATGCACGACCTCCCGAAATCCATCCTTCCGAATCCTCCCTTCCTCGCGAGGACAGAGTCCACCTGGCCAGGCTGAGATGCGGACACCATCCAGCTCTCCTGAGCTATCAGAAGAGACTGGATGACTCCGTTGTCGACTCCTGCCCGGGTTGTAACACAGCACCCCATACCATTAAACACATCATAGAAGACTGCATTTCACACAACCACTTACGCCAACAACACAATCTACACTCAATGAGAGCTCTGTGGGAAAGCCCGATCGTGGCCATGGCCTTCCTCAGGGACTCGGGGCTGTTCGGCCAGGCAGCTTAGGGAACAACAACAACAACTTATCCCCTACCTTCACATTTGCCATTGCATTCCTATAAAAAGATTTTACTGCCATTAGCAACTTTCCTTCCACACCATATACAATCGACGCTCGATTTAACGGACTGAGTCCGGGAGACCGAGTCCGTTGCTGGAAAATTGCCTTCGGATTTCGCTTTTTTTTTTTTTTGTTTTTTTTTTTTTTTGAGGGACATGTTGTGCTGTACTGTCCCTGAAAACATAATAAAGGTCGTATTTGTCATTGATATGATAAATTTCACATGGGGAAAAAAAAAAAAAAAAAAAAGGAAGCATATCCCCGCCGCTGTAGGCCTACTCCCTCCCCTCCCCGTCCCGGCTTCAACCCCGACCCCGTTACTGTGATAATGTTGATAAGCCTTGTGCTACACCCTATTGATAATGCAAAACTATTGAACACACTTAAAAGTGTATGTTATTTGGTCTCTATAATTATAATCTGTGAATAATTTCCGATGTGATAGAATTAAAGACATTTTTTTCCACCAACTCATAATCAGCAAAAACGACACAAATGTCAATTAAAAACATGTTATAATATTTCCCCATCATTTTGTGTATACCGTGGGAAAACAAAAATCTATCAAACGTAAATCTCCCGTCTCGGAAGCTCGGCGCCTAGACGGAGGGGAGGGTTGAACTATTTTTTTGACTATCTTATTTATTGTTTATCTATGTGCTGGAAGGATATTATATTTTTCAATTCCATCGCATTAGAAATGATTCAAAGATTACAAAAAGTCCAAATAAGACATAGTTATGTTAATGTATAAGGGATTTAGGTAGGTCCATTAGAGAGATAAATAGATAGAGAGAGAGTGGCTAGGGGCGAGCGAGCGATAAAATACTAACATATATGAAACGGACTTATGTTTCTGAAAGACAAATGAGACATTTATATTTACTCTCGTTTTCATTTTATTATTTGTGTTGGAAGGGTAATATTGTTTTCAATTTCATCGTATTAGAAATGATTCATAGATTAAAAAAAGACCAAATAAGACATAGTTATGTTAATGTATAAGGGATTTAGATAGATGCATTAGAGAGATAGATAGATAGAAAGAGAGCTGTACAGGGGTTTGCCGGGAAAATGGTGCGCCGCGCCAGCCAATTACCGGACTTTTTTTCGAGCAACGGACTTTGTCCGTTGCTGGGTCCATTGTCCGAAATCCGCTGTATCGGGGTCCGTTAAATCGAGCGTCGACTGTACTGTTAACACATCCCACAGACCCTCCCAATCTACTTTGTCGTAGGCTTTTTCCAAATCCATGAATGCTGCATAGTTTTCTGTTCTTGGCCAGATTATAGATTTGATTCCCGAAGGGAGTAGAGAAAACCTAATATTTAGTAGGGGCCCCGGAATCATTGACGATGTTGCCTATTAGTATAATAGTCTCCATTCAACACCCACGTCAGTCGTTTGAATCAACCGCCGCGAGGAAGAAAGAGATTCATCTTCATAAGTGCAACGCTACTTCTCTTATGGTGTCGTCATATTGATCGGGTACCCACCACGAAAAAACTTCGTAAAAAAAAATAAGAGAACAAAAAAGGGAAAAGAATTTTCCCATCTTAACACTGTTATTAACACGCTTCCCACATTCGGTGGATTTCTTGCGTTGTGGCTTCTTGCCGTCTCTCGCCAAGCGCAACGATTCCTCCTTCAATGCTATATCAAGATCACTCAAAATAACAGCGAATGGGAAGGGGATGGTTGGGAGGGACATCGTCGTCAATGATTCCAGGGCCCCTACTTAATATTAGGTTTTCTCTACTTCCCTTCGGGAATCAAACCTATAATTTAATAGTGGCCCCTTCATCATTGACGATGTTGCCTGAATTCCAAGACTGGACGGGGACATTCGCAGTATCACAAACTCCTAAAAAACGTATGGTTAAATCCAGAATTCTCATAACAGAAAAAGTTCTTTGTATATTGTAGTTGTGCATACAACTTAGTAAAAAATTATAGACAGAGTGTGAGCAGTGCGTTGCTTCAAAGAAGCCTGCTCCAACAACAGAGTCCTCATGTATGAGGTCTGTTTTGTAAGGGGTCAGATAGAGTTAATTGCACAACCCTTCATCACTTCGAGCCGGAACCTGTGTCGCTGTAGCGAGGTTCGTAGGCATAGTCGTATTGACACGTATTAATTTTACTGAAGCTAGTGAAACTAGCCAGAGACATATCGGAGTTGCCAGTCGATCTTTACTGATCGTCTGAGTCTAGTGTAACTAGTCTGGGAACTTTGAAATTATATGACCGTAGGACAATCTATTCTTTATTATTATAAAAGACATACCTGGACAGTTAGCTATTGTAATTCTTCACAGAGTTCTAGTAAGCTAGTGCAACTAGTTTGCATCTCTTCCGTGGATTGACGTCCCAATCTACCAAGATTGGAAGCCAAAGCATCACATTTTTTCCTTTGCCCCTCAACTTTCTCTTCATAATTGCTGAGGGGCACAGGGCCCTGGGTGGGTCTTTGGTTTCCCGGGCGTTTCCGCACCCTCCTCAGCTCCCCGCCATGGAGTGGCTTCGGTCACCCAGGCTTTATTGTGGTCGGCAGGGAGGGTTCTGTGGGGACACTCGGTTATGGCCTTGGCCTTGCTCGGGGCCTTGGGGCTGTTCGGCCAGGCAGCTTGGGGAACAACAACTAGTTTGCGAAGATGGAAACAAACTTTCATTTATTAATTATCATAAAACTGGATGTTTAAATTTAACCCTTGTCTAGCGGGGTTTTTGGGGCTATTTTGGGCATATTCAGGCCCTCCTGAATGATCAATCAAGTATCTGCATGAAAAGAAATATATTCAGCAAAAAACTAGGCGCTAAAAGCTTCAAAATGAGACCAGAACGAGCTACGTAGCACTAGTCGTTCTCACACAGTGGTACCACTAACACGGGAGTTTAGCGTATAGCGGCATATTTTTTCCCGCTACGCTCACTACTGGCAACACTGCCGGCCTCTCGAGAACAGAGGGAGCATGAGTCAGTGGGCGGCGGTAAGCCCTGGGTGTCGGACGTGTGGCCTGCTGCGCTCCCGGCCATTTGCACTCGATTTTAACCCTTTAAAAGCCTTAATAATGCTCCTAACTTGCTGCAAATTGGAGCCCGACTTAAGGCGGGCCCCGCCACTTAAGGGTTAAAGAACCTAAATTTCTAAATCAAGCAACTTAAGTTTGAATTCAATAAACTAACTTTCTAATTCAAACATCCTAAGCTTGTTTAGCTTGTACATTTCTAATTTTGGGCACAGCCCGGCGTAAACAGCATCTAGGCTAGCCCTCGAACCCGCTTGCAATCCTGTTAAAGGGGGGAATTCCTTCCTTGTACTGGGATCCACATATCCCCCCCCCTTTTTATCGGAAGCCTGCCAGGGCGGAACCATCGCAGTACATAAAATGAGGAATACAAACAGAGGTGTGCCTATGGGCATACTTAAAACTGAAATTTCTTAAAAATAGAGATTGTAGAGAAAAACAGGGAAGTCACTTTGTGCCACGACCCACTGTCTCGATGGCATTTAAGTTCTGCTGATCTTTCCCACTCAGATTCTAAATATTAATTTGATATAACAAAAAAACTAAAAATGTATGTGTATTTCTGAGTCTTGCCTACCCGGCATGGGTCGGTGCGTGACTCAGAACTCAGTCAGGCCGCCAGAACCCGTGAGGGGGTAACGAGGTCTACTTTGGGGTGATCCGGCAGTTTGACAGGCTGTCGTCGTGCCCCCCTGCCCTTATCTTGGAGACCCATCCGGTACATATCATGATAAAAGAAAAGTTGATCTTATTAGAATAACATACTTTCGTCTAATCGGCACTCGAACCTATGGTAAGGGGTAAACTGAACTATATCCTAACACCCCTCCTTCCTCCGGGGGCCAGAGCAGACTCAAGGACAGCGCGGCTGATCTCGTAAGAATAATGAACTGGGTAGAAGTAGGATATGAACCGGCGGGACCATTGCGGGACTTAAATGGTGGCGCGGAATTGGATTAAAAAAACTGACATGACCTCCGAGAAATACGTAGGCTGAAAACAGGTGGTTGGGGAAGCCCCAGTCAATGGCCTGGTTGTCCGAGTTGCAGATTCATTAATGCGTCTGAGATTTTAAGGGACGCCTGCTCGTTGGTCAGGATCAAGATTAAGGTTAAAGATGGCCGACCCAAGAGTGCGGAAGGGCTGGTTTGCTGATCATGGGATTCTAAAGGAGGGTGGAAACACTGACCTAAAGCCGGCAAAAGTTAGTGAAGTATGAATGATGACTTGCTGCTGAGCCGGCTCTGACCCTAGTAAAAAACTGTTTTAGTGCACCTTCCCTTGACGAAAGCTAGCGACAGGCACAAGCCGATTGAAGAGCTTAATTCCCGCCGGGTTTTATCTAACTTCACGGCTGGGGTGATTGCCCCAAAAACTACGGCAGACGGACCCGCCGAGGACTGGGCTGGCTTAGCTTAAGTAAGGAAAAACATGATGCGTGACCCTGGATTTTACCTTATGCGGAGGGGCCCCACTGGGATTGCTTAAACTAGTTAGATTTTTTTTTTTTTTTTTTTTTTTTTTTTTTTTTTTTTTGAGATAATGAACGGAGGAAGGAAAAACACAGATAAAACAAAAAGGTCCATGTGCCTAAAGGCATCCTCCATTCATAAAATGTTTGTAACAACTGGATTTAAACATTTGTAGATTGTAAGTTTGTGGAAAGCAATTCGAGGGAAGTGAATTCCAAAGAGTAGTAGCTCTGGGGATAAATGAATTCTGATAAGCAGAAGTTCTGCATTGTGGAGGAGCAAGTGTAAATTCATGGGTGCTCTCAGCTGCCCTAGTTCTACGGGGAAAGATGTGGAGAGGCGGCAAAATTGAAGCAAGTTCCTCGGATTTATTTATTTATTTTTTTTTTTTTTTCTATATTCCAACTTACTTCCTCTCGGGCATAGGCTGAGAGCCTTAACATTCACCGCTTTAAAATGAACAGTGAAGCCTGTGAGGTCTTGTTCCAGTCTAGGGAGTAAGACATGTGAAGCACGTAGAGTACAACGAGCACCTGCCATCTTGCCTTCACATGAGGCACGGTGCTCACCCATGGCCCGAAACGACCCCATCTCTGAAGCCACCTCGTTCCCGTGCTTCACTGTCTCACCACCTACACTCGGACTCTCACACTTACACACACACAATGCCACCTGTTGAGCAGATAACTCACCAGGCATTGCACCCCTATAGCATATTTTGAATATGGGAATATTCATACAGTGCTATTTAATCAGGGAACAATGAGGGTATTTTATTGACGTTTCAGTGGGCTTGTGGTAATGCACTGATACTAGGTACAGCACAAATTCCATCCCAATAATATCTTCCCATTGATACATCGGGATTTGAACCCGGGACCTTTGGATTACCAGGCCAGTGGCAAGACCACTCCACCACACCTCCCCTGAATTGCTGTGAAAATATCTGTAGAATAATGCAAGGGATGCAACGTTTCTTCGTATGGATAATGTAGGAAGGTTCTGTGTGATTGCAGGGTTATTGATTAATCTAATAGCTTTATTTTGAATTTTGTCCAACTGCCTCAATGCAACCACTCCACTTCCACCCCACAGAGGTGAACAGTAATCCATCTGAGAACGCACATGACTTTTATATATTACGGCCAACTGCTCGTCAGTGAAGAATTCTCGAACTCTGTACAGGAGTCCCAGTTTTTTAGAGGCATTCTTAGCAATGCTTCTAACATAATGTGTCCAGCTCAAGTTAGTAGTTAATGTTACACCGAGAATGTCAATACTAGGGGAAGTGGGAATATTTACATCATTAACAAATATATGGGAGTCAGTGAGATTCTGTCGGTTAGAAAATTGAATGTACTTGGTTTTCTGTGCATTAAAGGAAACTAGATTCTCTTGTCCCCATTCATTAATTCTAGAAAGGTCCTGGTTCAGAGAAATTGCAGTGTTTATTTTTGAATTTATAAGATCGGGTTGGGTGAAAGAATTGGTAAATGTGAAGGAACTGTGGAGTGTTGAGTCATCTGCGTAGGAATGTATTGGATTATGAGTGGTAGATATGAATGAGGAACAGAGTTGGGGCCAAAACTGATCCCTGGGGAACACCAGCATTTATTGAGTGAAATTGAGAATAAAGGCCATCTACCATTACACATATTTTTCTGTTATGAAGATAAGAAGAAATTAGTGGAACTAATGAGGCAAGGCCGTAGTGTGACATCTTCGACAATAAGGATTGATGCCAGACTCTATCAAATGCCTTTGATATATCCAGTGCTATTGTATGTGTTTCACCATGGTGGTCTGTAGCTTGGTTGATTTGATGCGTAAGAAGGCAAAGAATGTCTGCAGTTGATCGACATCGTCTAAAACCATATTGCCTATCACTGATTAATTTATTATTCTCAAGATGCTTAACCCGTTGAGCCCCGGCTAGTTATAATATTTTGTTCACCCCAGTCCCAAGCCATTTTCACTTATTTTTTTTGTTTGCTAAAATGGAAGACAAGGATGAGAAATGAAA
Source organism: Paralithodes platypus (assembly GCA_032716605.1). Classification (NCBI taxonomy): domain Eukaryota; kingdom Metazoa; phylum Arthropoda; class Malacostraca; order Decapoda; family Lithodidae; genus Paralithodes; species Paralithodes platypus. The sequence continues at coordinate 42,309,901 of CM064484.1, forward strand.
AAAAAAAAAAAAATCACCTCTGACATTTTTTTTGGGGGGGGGGGGGGGAGCCTCAAAAAAATTTGTTGAGCCAAAATGGAAGAGAATGGTGAGAAATGAAGACAAAAATAAAAAAAAAAATCATTTCGGTCATTTGGGGGGCGGGGGGGGGGGTCAATAGTTCGTCTCCCCCGCATGACCACCCGCCCGGGAGCACTAGGGTAAAAACTGAGTATGGCATTGTACGGCATACATCCTAAGGAGTATCTCACATAAATCTCAAGCCTCTAGCTCCCATACGACCGGAGTAATGAAGGTTCAAAGTGGCGGTGAACTAGGGGTGTAAACTATCCCCACTAAGCCCACCACCACCAGCCGCGCGGCTGTCTCGGCCCGCTCACACCTACTGGCCCGGCTCCCACACACACTACGGTACCTCCCCCTCCTATTCTCCCGCCATTTCCTACCTTACGAGCCACGTAAGTGTTTTTTATATGTCGGACGCACGTGATGCGTCGCTGGGAGTTGGTGATCAAAGACTGCCGACGCAACACGTGCGACGCTGGGTCTCACCGGGTTAATTATGTGATTATTTAATATAATTTCAAAGACTTTACCAAGAGTGGAAGTTATAGCTATTGGTCTGTAGTTTGATGGATCTGAAGAGGCACCTTTTTTAGGAACTGGGTGGATGTTTGCTTCTTTCCAGGGTACTGGGAAGCATGAGGTATGAGTACACAGACGGAAAAAATTTGCCAATACAGGAGCGAGCACCAAGGAGCAATTCTTAAGTACTATTGGAGGAATTTCATCTGGACCAGGAGCCTTATCTACCGAGAGATTCTGCAAAATAGTTTTGACATGTCTGGTGTGGATCTTAAGTGAGGGAATTTCAGGCGAATTAAAATTAAGTACAGGGACATCTTGATTTATTTCATCTAAGGCTGAGTTGGTGGAGAAAATATCCGCAAGAAGGTTAGCTTTACCTCGTGGGTCACTTACAAGATTACCAGTCAGAGATTTTAATGGTGGAATGGATGAAGCAGTAGTGAAGTTGGATTTGAATGAGTTAAGAGTAGACCAAAATATTTTGTTATCATTTGGATTATTTAGAAGTTTATTTGCCTGCTTGTGGAGAAAGTTTGATTTAGTTAGGTTTAATACAGTTTTGGCATGATTTCTGATGTTTCTAAAGTAATTAAAGGCTTCATGTGTTTTTGACCTTGTGTATGCATTGTAGGCTATTGTTTTTTGTTCAGTTACTCTAGCACAATTATGGTCAAACCATTTAGGTGAATTAGATCTTTTACTGTACTTTTGATGAGGAATAAAAGTTTCCATTCCAATTTTTACAAAATCTTGTATGTGGCTCAAGGTGGAGTGTGCATCATTAGAAAAGAAAGAGGTCCAGGGAATATCAATAAAGAAACCTTGAAGACCCTCCCAGTCTGCCCTATTGTAATGCCATTTAGTCACCAAAACAGGTTCAGAGTGGGAAGGTGTGGTAGGTGATAGACAGGTGGCCTGTATCAGACAGTGATCAGAAGATCCAAGCGGGGACCTCACTGTAACATCATAATTTTCTGAATTGGTTGTTAAAAATAAGTCCAGTAGGTGGGAATTATGATTAGGATTATCTGGTTACACAGTATAATCCTTAGGAGAGGCCCGTTATGGGACTAACATATTACGGCGGCCAGCCGGCAGGCCGGGCGCCTCTGGTTCTTAGTTTGTTAATAAAATGAGGCACTCCAGATGCGGTTCCGCCGGGGGGTGAATGGTTATTGCGAAACCGATCCCGGCCGGTGACCGTCATCCTATATCCCTATTAATGTGTTAGTTGCCTTATCCCTTGTGCAGAGGGGGGGGGGGGGGGGGGGGGTGACTAGTCTACCACGTTGTGGAAAGTCGTAAGACTAAATCCGGCGTGCTTAAGTGTAGACCGGTTCCGGTCAGTCAGACTGAAGTTCTCAGGGGGCGCTGCCCTCCATGGAAACTAACCATTGGTGTAACCTCATGATCTCTGTTGCGCCAGCATGGCTGAGGGAGGGAGGAAGACAGAGGAAGACAGAGGGAGGACTGGAGGAAGGAGGACAAACGTCCTATATGTAACTGACATAATTCTCTGAGCCAGAGGTGAACCCGTGTGCCCACCGCTTGGGGCCAACATGGAGAGTTATTGGTTTGTCTTATTCTTGCGGCTCAACATAACACGAACATCCCGTTCCGTTTGTTCATCAAATACTCTCGCAGTTAAGACCAGGGAGAACAATATTCGATAGTAAGCATTCATAGGCAACTCCTGCGTTATACCGAGTCTGAGGCACTGACGTGACCGGACGGCCTCAAACAAGGCTATTCGGATGTCTGTAAGCGTTCGAGCCGGGGCAGGGAGGATATATTGTTGGAATACTTTAACTAATTCCTGAGTTCGTGGAGAGGGTTTCGGCACTGGTTGGGCAATAGCCTGGGCCGTGTCCCTAGTCAATAGAAAGCTAATAAATGCTCTATGGGCCTCGTCTCTGACCAGAAATTCGCGTTGAGGGTCAATAGGGTCAGGTGCAATGAGAGGCCGGGGGAAATCCTCTGCCGTGAATTGAGGTGGAATAAGAAAATTAAAAATAGGAAAAGGAACTCCGCCCGGTCGTTGTGCCAGCCAGTCAAACTCGATACAGGGTTGAGGAGGAATTAGGGACGAGGGATTGGATGTAATATCAATAACAAATTGTTGCAGTTCCTGATCCCACATACTCCATGGTCCGTCCCCTACCTCACTCAGATTCAACTCCCTGTGGTCTTTATGAGGTCCACACCTAAGAAAATCCTTTGAGGTGTCCTGCCTATTGAATAGGCGGAGAACTACAGCCAGAATGGCTACATCGTTGATGACAATTCGGGCAAATGGGAACGTCTGAGTGAGGAGGTTCCTGGACCGGGGAATCTGCCGGAAAAGGAACTTGCTGACATGGGTCATACACAAAATATTGGAAATTGGCCGGATCCAGTTTGGCATATATCGGAACCTGCAAGACTGTACCGTTCTTATCTTTGGCCCTAAATACATGTTTACGGTTCACTTGAATAGCCCACTCCGCCGGTACCGGGACCTCCCCTTGTATTGACTTATGTTCCTCACCTCGTGTTACGGCCGTAACCGGAAGCCAGAGCCTGCCTGGCGCTTTAACTACTTGAGACTGGGGAATAGAAGATGGGCCCGGCAGGTTACTAACCGGAAGGGTCCTGTCTAGTGTGGGGGACAAGTAAGGCTGGGTATCCCCTGGGCTCACAGAACTATGTAATTTTAGGAGCTCTTGACTCTGAATTAACTCTGTGTCTAATCTAATCAAAGGGGATCTCATGCCAGGAGGAATTGTCACCCAATGTTCCGCCGGTAGTCCTTGTCTAGGTCGGCCGGCGGAAGAGGAGGTTGTATTGAGGGGCTTAAACTCATCGATGTCTCCTAAACCAAGGAGTTGCTTCGAGGGTGGTGGCTGGATTAATGTGTCTGGCCATGGCCCTGGGGTAGGCGTTTCGGTCTGTGACTGAAACTCTTGTTCCGCCGGCCAGGCTTGACTCTGTTCGTGTAGCTTTGGGCCCGTAGGCTGCGGATAGTCAAGTTGGCGGGCCGTCTCTGGCCCGGCGGCGGTGACTACCGGAGAGGGAGTGTTGACGGTGATATAAGAGGGGACCCTAGATGCTACCGGGGAGGCAATGCCTACATCGGTAAGAAAGGGGGCCTTAGGTATCCTGGGAAGTGGTCCCAGAGCCGGTGTCGGGGTTTTACCTGTTTAATGGCACACTGATCCATTACCTTTTGTAATAATTCATTCAATTGTACAGTTGTTAGGCTGGTAGTTGATTGTGTGTTTGGATTATTATGTTGGTCAGTCTGTAACCTAGGGTCAGCCTGTGTGAAGGTGGTCGTTTGTGTCGTATGAGTGTACGTCTGTGTCAGACCGCTACTCGCCGTACCCGGGTGAGAAAAACCGCCGGCCGGTGACTTCAGGTCACTTGGCTGTTAAAGGGTAGGGCGCATACCGCGACCCTGGATTCTGAAGGGTGATTGCTAAGTCGGGTTGGTCCGTAGACGGAACCGAACGTGTCGCGTGAGACCTTATGGTCGTAACCGCATGTGACATTTTTACCCCTGGAGACTGAGTATCAGTATGAATCATGTCTGCTTGGTTAGTCTGCATGTTTGATAAAACTAACTTTGAACCTTGGAGCCTAACGTTTACAGATTGTCTTAGTCTAGGTGCACAATGAGGGGGATCGGCTTCCGGTTCAGGGAGACCAGATCCACCAGTTTGTAAGCCCGAGGTAGTCGCCGGATCCGAAACTCCCGATTCTGCCAGATCTATTGGTGCCGGAGTTTCATTATAGATGAACACACGTTGTGGTGGGCTCGAGAGCCGGCGTATCTTGTCCGGCAGATAGTCCGTGCTGCCACTGTTCTGCAGAGTGCCTGCCGTGGAGGCCGGCTGGGGCAGACGGTGGCGTTCTGATGACATTAATCGGCTCTTCTTCGCTGGGGGAGAGGAGCTCAGTGCGGAGGACATAGGAGACCCAATGGTCAGCAAGGGAATAGGGGATGCATATGATTGGTGAGCTACTTGATCATCACAAGAATATAATTGGACTACTCTTAATAGTTCTGGATTATCACATGACATTTCCTTATTGGCTACTTGATAAGCATATGTTTTAAATTTATTCTTTACCTCAAAGAGGGTACGTAAACAAGACATATCTTGGGCCGCTAGCCATTCCTCCAATAATACAGAGCAAACCGGACATGTACGAGATATCCACAAGAAGGAGTTTCTGTTGAAACAGTGAACACATCTGATACATTCGCCGTGAGCCGGAATAGGTAGCAAAAGACAAGAGGGGGTTGAGCAGACTCTAAATAGGGGCATAATGTCGACCCCTCTCCCCGGCGGTAACGACGTGGTAGCCGGGTGTCTTGAGTGTTCTGGAAAGAAAATTTCCAGGAATTAATGCTCATAAGGATATATAGGGAAAGTTCTACCTATCCTAACCTCCCGGTGTAATAAGAATAGGTGACCACCGTCTCCTCCGTCTTATCACTCCTAAGAGGGTGTGGATATCCCCCTCTCCTGCCCTTGTTGACATGAGAAAGGAATACCACCCATGCAGGGCCTCCGTGACGGCGCATGCCGTAGCACAGAGGTCCTTTAGCCGGTGGACCGTTCCGTGCTCTATAAAACACACAAGCGGTCGCCGATATCTACCAACTGAGCCGCTGGCAAGGTGGGGTAGACTTTATTAATGTAATAGTGCTAATTGCTGGATACACGTACTGTGTCCGCCGGGATCTTTTTACTCACTAGGCCGCCGGTCCGGCGGGGTAAACGATCGCACTACCCTTCCCCCCCCCCCCCCGTTTTCCGAACCATGGTAACAGACCAGGGGTTGGGAGGGGACCCCGAACGGCGGGAAACGGTGTGTGACTTTGAAGAAAACACCACCCGCCGGAGGACTTCCTGCTCTCTGAGCCGCCGAAAGGCGGAGGCACAATCCGAGGGGATGACACTTTTTTAACCTCTACGACGGCGTCCGCCGGATACCCGAGGGACCGTGGACCAAGAGGCCGTGGCGTAGCCACACCACCGATGTAAAGGCCCGGCGCGGGAGACCTAAGCTCGAAGCTCCGCCGGAACGGCGGACCGGCCCAACGGATACAACAAGGGACGGCGAGCCCAGAAAAACGGGGGGTAGGAGGAACGGACTCGAAGCAAGGCGCAGCCGCGAAGAACCCAGCACCCCCACACCCGCACTCCCACACAAGGAACACGTAGCCGGACTCCCAGGAAAGTGGCACACAACCCTTGGGAGACCACAACTCACGAGGGATGAGAATAAAAACAAACACACACAGTAGTAATAATATCCCCCCCAAACTAGATAACCTTACAGCTTATCCAGAAAAAGTAAACAGAACACACAAAAACAAGAACCGTGCCGTAAGGGCGAGGAGAAAAAAACCCAACGAGGGCCTCTCCACAGGTTCCCAAGCCGGGGGGACGCCACAACCACGTGTGGCGAATCTAACCTGGCGCGTCTGCAACAAAACAGGATCCGTAGACCCTCAAGCCGTCCCGAGGAACAGCCAGAAACTTACAGGAAATCCTCCTAACTAAGTAAAAAACAAAAACTAAGGCGCCTAGTAACAAAAGGAAAACACCACGCGTGGTGGAAACAATGAACACAAGTAAAAGCGCCTAAATGTACCCTAATTTTAACACTTCCTGCGGGCCAATCATAACACAACCCGTGCTAGCTAGTCTAACCCTGCTCACTAACTCCCGTATACATACAAATGAGCAAAGACTCACTAGAGGAGAGCGAGCGTTTGAATGAAGCCGGAGCGCGGGGGCACTGATGTTGACGTTAGGCCCGCGAGGAAGAGAAGGAGGAATCGTTGCGCTTGGCGAGAGACGGCAAGAAGCCACAACGCAAGAAATCCACCGAATGTGGGAAGCGTGTTAATAACAGTGTTAAGATGGGAACATTCTTTTCCCTTTTTTGTTCTCTTATTTTTTTTACAAAGTTTTTTCGTAGTGGGTACCCGATCAATATGACGACACCATAAGAGAAGTAGCGTTGCACTTATGAAGATGAATCTCTTTCTTCCTCGCGGCGGTTGATTCAAACGACTGACGTGGGTGTTGAATGGAGACTATTATACTAATAGGCAACATCGTCAATGATGAAGGGGCCACTATTAAATACTTCTCTACCAACAATCGCATTGAGGCTATCTGGTCAACACAGCCCCTGTCATTTCTGAAACCTCCCTGTTCCTCGCCTATTTTGTCATCCGTTATCTTCTGTAGTCTCTCTGTTACTACTCTTGCGTGTACCTTTCCAGGTATGCTAAGCAAGCTAATTCCCCTATAATTCTTGCACTCTTCTTTACTACCCTTCCCCGGCGGGTGCCCAACCCCGAAAGGGGTTGAAATAGGGGAGCTATCCCCCTGCCAAAGGTGGCTTTCTAGGGCCTTTCCTAGCTGATGCTGAGAGGATTGGGTTCTAGTCATGTGGTGATGGGCTGGTCTATCAGAGTGAGAACTGAGCGATCTCTGACATACCCATAGCTTACTCTGACTGTTCCTTTTACTTATATATTTCTAGATCTCAAGTGACAGTGTCTCTTACATGGATTGACCTCCCAATCTACCAAGATTGGAAGATAAAGTGTCACATTTTTCCTTTGCCCCTCAGCTTTCTCTTCTTAATTTCTGAGGGGCACAGGGCCCTGGGTGGGGCTTTGGTTTCCCGGGCGTTTCCGCACCCTCCTCAGCTCCCCGCCATGGAGTGGCTTCGGTCACCCAGGCTTTATTGTGGTTGTTGTTGTTGTTGTTGTTGTTGTTGTTGTTGTTGTTGTTGTTGTTGTTGTTCCCTAAGCTGCCTGGCCGAACAGCCCCGAGTCCTTAAGGAAGGCCGGCCACGGTCGGGCTTTCCCAGATTGCCTTGAGCTCCAAGCAGATTTGCAAAAGATCCATGAATGGAGCATCAAATGGAATATGGAGTTCAATGCAGGGAAATGTAAGACTCTAGAAATGGGTAAAAGCAAGTACAGACCTAGAAAAGATTATAAACTAGGAAACGAAGTGATTCCCAAAGCAGAAAAAGAAAAAGACTTGGGGATAGAATTTAAGGATAACATGTCTCCAGAAAGCCACGTAAATAAGATAGTGAGAGAATCACTAGCACTATTGGCAAATATCAGGATGTCTTTCAATTATCTTAATGAAAACACCATGAAACAAATAATAACGGCAATAATAAGACCCAGGATGGAATATGCATCTGTAGTGTGGTCCCCTCACTTGAAGAAACATATCCACAAAATTGAGAGGGTACAGAGAGCAGCTACGAGGATGATCCCAGGTTTGGAAAATTTGGAGTACCAAGAGAGGCTCGAGAGATTGAATCTACCTACACTGGAACAGAGAAGGAAACGAGGACAGCAAATTCAGATATATAAATGTGTTAGAGGTATTGACAAAATCGACCAAGAAAACTTCATAGAGAGGGATGGAGGTGAGAGGACAAGAGGTCACAGCTACAAACTAAAAGTGCTAAATAGTAAATCTGAAATGAAAAGTAAAAGATTTCCTACCAACTCGATTAGTGGGTGGAACAAATTGCCAGCCGAAGTAGTGTCTGCACCATCAGTGCATAGTTTCAAAGCACGGTATGACAAACATATCTTAGGAGGCGGGAATTAACGAGCATGCTCACTCCCGCAAATACAACTAGTGTAAGTACAACTAGTGTAAGTACAGAGCTCTCAAGGAGTGTATATTGTGTTGTTGGTATAAGTGGTTGTGTGAAATGCAGTCTTCTATGATGTGTTTAACCCTTGGGATCCGGGGGGCCTCATATGAAGTTTGGTATTTTCAAACTTCATAATTCAGTAGCTACTGATTGAGACCACCTAGAGCAGTCAATTTTTTTGCAAATTGTAGAACGTTTTCTTGTCTGTAGACTGCCGTTGAGATGACATCGCTACGTTGCGTGGTTGCCGAGTTCTGATGATTATATCGGCGACTTTTTAGCCGCGCATTTTGCCTCATATGAGGCCTCCCGGATTCCAAGGGTTAATGGTATGGGGTGCTGTGTTGCAACCCGGGCAGGTGTCGACGACGGAATCATCCAGTCTCTTCTGATAGCTCAGAAGAGCTGGATGGTGTCCGCATCTCAGCCTGGCCAGGTGGACTCTGTCCTCGCGAGGAAGGGAGGATTCAGAAGGATGGATTTCGGGAGGTCGTGCTTGCAGCTGCGTGTTGTCTATGAGTGAGTGGATGGAACGGCGAGTGATATGAGTATGGATGTGCTTCCGGAAGTTGGTTTGAGGTGGGCAGGGAGGGAGAGAAGACAGTATTTGTGTGTGATAGCATGTGCTGGGTGTTGTTTTGATATTTCTTGGTGTCTGTGGGTGTGTTGCCATGTAGTGTAGTGGGTGGTGTTGATTCGTGGAGGCTGCTGCCAGGAATTGAGTGCCTCTCATGTCTAGATAATCTTTGACTTTGAGGACTTTGGTTTCTTGATGTAGGTGATCTGTGGGTGTAGTAGCTGTGCATCCTGTGATGATTTTCAGGGCTTTATTTTGAATAGTCTGTTGTTGTTGTTCCCTAAGCTGCCTGGCTGAACAGCCCCGAGTCCCTGAGGAAGGCCATGGCCACGATTGGGCTTTCCCACAGAGCTCTCATTGAGTGTAGATTATGTTGTTGGCGTAAGTGGTTGTGTGAAATGCAGTCTTCTATGATGTGTTTAATGGTATGGGGTGCTGTGTTACATCCCGGGCAGGCGTCGACAACGGAGTCATCCAGTCTCTTCTGATAGCTCAGGAGAGCTGGATGGTGTCCGCATCTCAGCCTGGCCAGGTGGACTCTGTCCTCGCGAGGGAGGGAGGATTCGGAAGGATGGATTTCGGGAGGTCGTGCATGCAGCTGCGTGTTGTCTGTGAGTGAGTGGATGGATTGGCGAGAGATATGAGTATGGATGTGCTTCTGGAAGTTGGTTCGGGGTGGGCAGGGAGGGAGAGAGGACAATAATTGTGTGTGATACCGTGTGCTGGGTGTTGTTTTGATATTTCTTGGTGTCTGTGGGTGTGTTGCCATGTAGTTTAGTGGGTGGTCTTGGTTCGTGGAGGCTGCTGCCAGGAATTGAGTGCCTCTCATGTCCAGATGGTCTTTGACTTTGAGGATTTTGGTTTCTTGATGTAGGTGATCTGTGGGTGCAGTAGCTGTGCAGCCTGTAATGATCTTCAGGGCTTTGTTTTGAATAGTCTGTAAGGTCTTATGATGTGTTTCAGCTAGGTTAGAAGCCCAGGCTGGGCTTGCGTATTCCATCACTGATCTTATGTATTGTTTATATACTGTGGTGGTAGTTTCTTTGTTGTGTCCAAATTTTGTGTGAGCAAGTGACCTGAGGGCGTTAAGTCTGGGTGTCTCAGTTTCTTTTTAATGTTTGTGGTGTGTTGTTTGAATGTCATATGAGTATCATATGTTACTCCTAGGATTTTGGGTGTGTGTGTATGTGTTAGGGGTGTGTTGTTTATGGTGAGTTGAGGGATGTATTCGTGTTCACCTGTCCAGCTTGTGAGCAGGGTTGCGGTGGATTTGGCTGGGGCTAGATTAAGTCTGTTTGTAGTGCACCAGCCATGTAGTGTGGTGAGATAGGGTTGGAGATCTGTTGCTCTTCTTGGGTCATGGTGTGTGCATGTGAGTGTTATGTCATCTGCATAGGAGGCTAAGTTTATTTGGGGCGTATTGGGTGTAGTTATATCGTGCATGTACAGATTGAAGAGTGCGGGCGATAGGACGGATCCTTGTGGGACTCCGTTTGGAAAGTTTCTGATTTTAGATGACTCACCGGCAAAAGATACGTGTGCACATCTGCCTGCTAGGAAGTTGGCCAGCCACCTTTTTGTGTTGTTGTGCATGTTTGTGTTGTAGATTTTGTTTGTTAGGTTGTGGCGGGGGATGGCATCGAAGGCTTTACTAATGTCGAGTGTGGCTAATAGTGATCTGTGTGGTGGTCTAGCTGAGTTGATGCCGTCAAAAGCTCTTTGTGTAAGGTCTGTGAGAAGAGTGTTTGTGGAGTGCAGTGGCCTAAAGCCATGTTGTGTTGGAGCTAGGGGTAGGTCGGGTGTAATTAGTTGTAATACTAGGCGTTCCATGACTTTGGAGGGGGAGCAAAGGAGTGTGATGGGGCGGTGCGAGGAGGGTAGCGTGGGGTCTTTGTTGGGTTCGGGGAATGTGATGATGATACCATTCTTCCAAATGTCTGGTATTGTGTTGTGTGAATAGCTGTAGTTTGATATGTTAGTGAGTGCTTGTATGCCTTGTGGTCCCAGGTGTCTGAGGTGTATGTTGCTTATGTTGTCTAGGCCACAGGCGGGTGAGTGCTTGAGATTGTTGATGATATGCTTTGTCTGGTGATTGGTGAAGGGTGTATAGTCAGGGTCTGTGGGGAATTGTCTCTTATGTCGGATGACACGTCGGATGACACGTCGGTCGTCTTTGTGAGGTTTTAGGTGGCTGACATGTGAGAAGTGATTGATGAGAGTGTTTGCTTGTTGTTTACATGAAGGAGTAGAGTCTGTTGTTGTGATTGCAGCATGTGATTGTGTTGTGTTGCTGTTGGAAAGTGTGATGCTGTTAAGTGTTTTGTAGAGTTTTTTGGGGTTTGTTTTGTGATCAAGTGTTTGTAGGAAGTTATTCCAATTTAGTTTTTGTTGTTCTTGTATTTTTTGTTAGTTTGGGTGTTGAGTGCTTGAATTTGTTGTGTGATGTCTTGTGTGTGGGGTGCTGGGGAGTGTTTCAGTGTGTCGCGTTGTCTGATATGGTTTTGAATTTCTGGTGTGAAGTTGGGGTTGTGTCTTTTTCTGTTACCTCTTGGAATGTGTTTCTTGTCAGCGTTTTGGATAGTTTTATTGAGTATGTGTACAGCATTGTTGATGTTAGTGATGGGTGTACTGTTTAGAGTTGTGAAGTGTTGTTCTGTATCATTTGTAAATGCTTCCCAGTTAGCTCTTATAATTGGTGTATGTGTGTTTGTGGCTAGCTGGGGTGAGTCTGGTTTTGGTGGTGATAATGATCGGGAGGTGGTCAGAGCCTAAGGTTCTGACCACCCTCCAGGATGTTGTGGGGGCGAGTTCTGGGGAGCAAAAGGTGATGTCTGGAGATGATGGGTTATAGAGGGCTTGGTGAGGAATATGGGTATGTTGATGGATGTCGTTAAGGATGATGAGGTTATCTGTTTGGTTTTGTAGTACCAGCCCTCTGTCTGTGTCGGGGTTGTCGACAAACCAGGCCGACGTCTTGGCGTTGAAGTCACCACCCAGGATGATGTGTGGGGTGTTTGTGATGTGTTGTAAGTGTGGTCTGTATTCATTTGGTACTGTAGGGGATGTTTGGGGAGGGATGTATGTGTTTATGATGGTTATGTTGGATTTGTTGCCAGTGCGTATTTTAATTGATTGTATTTCTGTTGTGTTATCATTAGGGGGGAGGAGGGATTTGGTTTGTACACTGGTTACTATGTATGATATTTCATTGTGTACCAGGGTGATGAGTCCACCGCCCCCGCCGACAGCCCGGTCTTGTGTGATGGTGGTGAAATTATGAAATGTGGGTGTTTTTTGTGATGTGCGGAGTTTTGTTTCTTGAATAGTCTGTAAGGTCTTGTGGTGTGTTTCAGCTAGGTTAGAAGCCCAGGCCGGGCTTGCGTATTGCATAACTGATCTCATGTATTGTTTGTAGACTGTGGTGGTGGTTTCTTTGTTGTGTCCAAATTTTGTGTGGGCAAGTGATCTGAGGGTGTTAAGTCTGGGTGTCAGTTTCTTTTTCGTGTTTGTGGTGTGCTGTTTGAATGTCATTTGGGTGTCGTATGTTACTCCTAGGATTTTGTGTGTGTGTGTGTGTGTGTGTTAGGGGTGTGTTGTTTATGTTGAGTCCCGGGACGTAATCATGCTCTCCTGTCCAGCTTGTGAGGAGGGTTGCAGTGGATTTAGATGGGGCTAAATTGAGTCTGTTTGTAGTACACCATTCATGTAATGTGTCGAGATAGTCTTGAAGGAGTCTTGTTGCTGTGTCTGGGTTTTGGTGCGTGCTTGTGAGTGTTATGTCGTGTGCGTAGGATGCTATGGTTATTTGGGGTGAATTTGGTGTATTTATATCATGCATGTACAGATTGAAGAGTGCGGGCGACAGGACGGATCCTTGCGGGACTCTGTTTGGGAAATTTCTAATGCTAGATGACTGACCGGCAAAAGATACGTGTGCACATCTGCCTGCTAAGAAGTTGGCGAGCCATCTTTTGGTGTTGTTGTGCATGTTTGTGTTGTAGATTTTGTTCGTTAGGTTGTGGCGGGGGATGGCATCGAAGGCTTTACTAATGTCGAGTGTAGCAAGTACTGATCTGTGTGGTGGTCTAGTTGAGTTGATGCCGTCAAAAGCTCTTTGGGTAAGGTCTGTAAGAAGAGTGTTTGTGGAGTGCAATGGCCTGAAGCCGTGTTGTGTTGGAGAAAGGGGTAAGTCAGGTGTCATCAGTTGTAGTACAAGGCGCTCTATGACTTTGGAGGGGGTGCAAAGGAGTGTGATAGGGCGGTGTGAGGAGGGTAGCGTGGGGTCTTTGTTTGTGGTTGGCAGGGAGGGTTCTGTAGGGGCGCTCGGTTATGGCCTTTGCCTTGCTCGGGGCCTTGGGGCTGTTCGGTCAGGCAGCTTGAGGAACACCAACAACAACAACAACTACCCTTCCCTTTGTACAAGGGTACTATCACTGCTTTCCTCCTGTTCTCTGGTACACTTTCCTTTTCCCATGCTAATTTCCATAGCCTATGCATTATGTCAACAACTTCTCCTCCATATCTCAGCATTTCACCTGGGATGTTATCTACTCCAGCAGCTTTGCCCATTTTAAGTCTATTGATTGCTTCTTTTACTTCTTCTTTGCTTATCTGGCTTTCAACTACCCTGTTTATTCTATCTCTCTCCATTCCTATGGATGAGATCTTTGCCTTCCCCCTACTCTTTACAGCTAAGCTACTAAAATGATCTTTCCATACTTTCACCACACCATCACCCTCTATCACTTCCCCATTCATGTCCCTCATCCTACCACCTGAGACATTGGTGATGGGCTGGTCTATCAGAGTGAGAACTGAGCGATCTCTGCCATACCCATAGCTTACTCTGACTGTTCCTTTTACTTATATATCTTCTAGATCTCGTGTGACGGCGTCTCTTCCGTGGATTGATCTCCCAATCTACCAAGATTGGAAGCCAAAGCATCATATTTTTCCCTTGCCCCTCAACTTTCCCTTCATAATTGCTGAGGGGCACATGGCCCTGGGTGGGGCTTTGGTTTCCCGGGCGTTTCCGCACCCTCCTCAGCTCCCCGCCATGGAGTGGCTTCGGTCACCCAGGCTTTATTGTGGTCGGCAGGGAGGGTTCTGTGGGGACGCTCGGTTATGGCCTTGGCCTTTCTCAGGGACTCGGGGCTGTTCGGCCAGGCAGCTTGGGGAACAACAACAACCACCTGAGACACACTCAGTCTTCTTCCCTCTGGCTTCTTTCACAGCTTTGTGGTATGCTTTCCTGTCATTCAGAAACTGTTCTCTAATCTTTTTCCCATATTCCTCATCTGTCTTCTTTGTAGCGTCTTGTATCGTCCTCTTCACTCTTTGTTTCAAGTTTTTATATTCTTCTTTCCTCGCAGCATACTCTTTCTCAACTCTTTCTTCTTTTTCACTATTTCTTGTATCTCATTGCTAAACCATGCATTACCTTTCTTTTTCCACATTTTAAATTTTGTCTTCCCACATATTTTCTCAGCTGCTTTTATCATGGAGTCTCTTGTACCTTTCCATACTTCATCTACAGTATTTCCCAGATCTATCATAACATCCATGTCCTTTATAGTCTCTTTCAGGATGTCCTTGTATTTTGTTGCATTACATTCTTCATTTAATTTTCTCTCATTTATTCTCTCTACTGTCAGTTTTCTCTATTTCCTCTCATATTTCCACTCCTTCCTTATCCTCACTTTTGTCAGCACTGTATAGTGGTCTGATCCCGTCAGCATACCTTGTACAGCTTTTGAATCTAAAATTCTTCCTTTTAGTCCGGAGTCCATCATGGCGTAGTCAATTAGAGATTTCTGTTCCTGCTCACCTTCACCTCTGTGCCATGTATATCTATGAATGTGACGATGTTCAAAAAATGTGTTAGCCAGAAACATCTCTCTCTCCGCACATACTTCTAAAAGGAAGTCACCATTCATATTCCTACCCTCCACACCCCATTTACCCACTATACCTTCTATCTCCTTGTTTCCAACTCTACCATTCATGTTACCTACTAATATTACCTGTGTACACTCTTGCCTTTCTCTTATACATTTATTGACTTTATTCCAAAATGTTCTATTTTCTTCTACACCTTTCCCAGTTTCTTGGTTGACTGGTGCATAGACACACATAAAAGGATACCTATCTATCCCAATCTTGCACTCACACCATACAATTCTTGAGTCCACGCATCCATAGTTTTTCACACACTTCTTCAACCTTTCTAACAAAATTACTGCTACCCCTTCCTTTTTCTTACGTTTATATCCTGCATCCAATCCAGACCAGACAACCCATCCTTCCCCACCCCACAAGTCATGCTCACTCTCACCATCCCACACTCCAGAACCCAACAGGCACGTCTCACCCACCCCACACACATCCACACTTCCATCTTTAAGCTCTCGCATCAGACACTCTCTCTTACTAAAATCATTTATGCCATTGGCATTGAAGGCACAGACACAGAGCACGCTTTCCTTCACCCGAACGACGTTTCCGCCACTTTTCTGCTTTGTTCCTCCACCCCCGAGGGGGTCCTGGCCGGCAGCATACCGAGCACAGTTATTTCCGAGGAGGACTTGGGGCCTGGACATAATGCCTCCAAACAGGGCGCCGGATTGTCAAAAGTTTCTATCTATCTATCTATCTATATGCTCAGGCACAATCCCCATTTTTCATATTTTTTATTTTTATTTTCTATTTCATTCTATATATTTTTGTTTTTGTTTTTTTCTTGGGGGTAGCCGACTCAAGACAGAGCAAGAACAGGGAAAACACAAAAACAACATAAAACAACGAACAACCAGATAAAAACACAAATTCACACACATCTAGGTCACCCAGGAGAAGACCCAGAGACCAGGGTCACCAAGGTCGCTCCAGCACTCCCCCGGCCCCCGACCACCCGGAGAGGTTCCGATCTCGTCAGGCAGACATGCAGCGGAGCCAAAGCCACAAGCCCTCCCACCATACTTCCAGGCGCACCCTTCATATTAATCGTCTCCCCAGGCCAGGCGCCTGATGGACTATTATCTAGTCCAACTTGCGCCCGACCCCTTCCTCCAAATGACCACGTGTTCACTCAACTATTCACAAGCATTCTCCATTCACTCCTGTCCACCACCACTTCCCCTGCTTGATCTATAGTCATTCCTCTATCATCCAAAGCTTTTCTTACACAGTCTCTCCATCTCAATGGGGGTCTTCCTGCCCTTCTATCTCCCCTTGTACCTGACTCACATATTCTCTTTGTAAGCCTTTCATCTCCCATTCGTTCAACATGACCATACCAACTCAACACCCTTCTGTCCACTCTGGCTGACAAATGTTCCTGCTGCCCCACTCTCCTACGTATCTCTTCATTCCTCAATCCGTCTCTATGAGTAACTCCACACATACTCCTCAAGCAGCTCATCTCCATCACATCCAGCTTTCTTTTCTCCATTTTCTTCAGAGCCCATGTCTCAGCCCCATACATCACTGTTGGCACAACAATTCCTTGATACAGTGCACTTTTTACTTTCATTCCGATATTTCTCCTCTTCCACATATTATTATTATTATTATTATTATATGAGATGC
The DNA here is from genome assembly GCA_032716605.1 of Paralithodes platypus. Taxonomy (NCBI): domain Eukaryota; kingdom Metazoa; phylum Arthropoda; class Malacostraca; order Decapoda; family Lithodidae; genus Paralithodes; species Paralithodes platypus. Next base: position 42,326,351 of record CM064484.1, read on the forward strand.
CGAAGTCTCCAACCAGGGTGCAGAACAGACTATTCAAAACAAAGCCCTGAATATCATTACAGGCTGCACAGCTACTTCACCCACAGATCACCTACATCAAGAAACCAAAATTCTCAAAGTCAAAGACCATCTGGACATGAGAGGCACTCAATTCCTGGCAGCAGCCTCCACGAACCAAGACCACCCACTAAACTACATGGCAACACACCCACAGACACCAAGAAATATCAAAACAACACCCAGCACACGGTATCACACACAATTATTGTCCTCTCTCCCTCCCTGCCCACCCCGAACCAACTTCCAGAAGCACATCCATACTCATATCTCTCACCGATCCATCCACTCACTCACAGACAACACGCAGCTGCATGCACGACCTCCCGAAATCCATCCTTCCGAATCCTCCCTTCCTCGCGAGGACAGAGTCCATCTGGCCAGGCTGAGATGCGGACACCATCCAGCTCTCCTGAGCTATCAGAAGAGACTGGATGACTCCGTTGTCGACGCCTGCCCGGGATGTAACACAGCACCCCATACCATTAAATACATCATAGAAGACTGCATTTCACACAACCACTTACGCCAACAACACAATCTACACTCAATGAGAGCTCTGTGGGAAAGCCCGATCGTGGCCATGGCCTTTCTCAGGGACTCGGGGCTGTTCGGCCAGGCAGCTTAGGGAACAATAACAACAACAACAACCAGGGTGCAGAAACACCATCAAGATCAATCCACACAAAACACCCGGAGGCACTGGAGAGAGACTACGGCAACTTAGGAAAAAATAAAAACATATACTGTATACTGTACTGTACATATACATATATTAAACACAGATAACATATTATGCAGTGGAGGATATCAAGTATAAATATAATACAATAAAATAGAATAAAATAAGTTTAAAAATTAGAATTAATGCTGCAAAAAAACATTAACTCTAGACTTAAAAATGGAGATATTAGCTGAATTGACTAGCTCATTTGGTAACTTATTCCACAAATCAACCATGGCCGGCACAAAACACCGTGAAAATTGTGTAGTAGAAAAATTAACACGGCTCATGGCAAGATCATGGCAAGATCATTAAGATTGCTTGTGAATCTAGTTGCACGAGCCCGGACATAGGGCCCAGGCAGAACCCCATGTAAAGGATGCTGAGGGTTGTTAAAAACTTTAAATAAAAGACTAAGGGCACTAACTTTACGTTGATGACACAGATCAAGAGACAAATGAGGTAGAATAAAACTGATGGAATTTAGCGACCTGTCAAGCAACTTGAGATGGCAGTCAGCTGCTGACAACCAGACAGGTGAGCAAGCAGTACTCGAAATGTGGCAAAATAAAAGCATAAAAAGACTTGATAACTGTGGCGTCACAAGCAAATGTTTTATAAACCTTGCGAAGCAGACCAATTTTTTGGGAAGTGGAAGAGGAGAAAGAACGAATATTCTTTTCAAAAGTAAGTTTGGGATCAAGAGTAACTCCTAACAAACGCAGAGTATCCACATTCTCAATTTGCTCGCCAGAAACTTGTAGATAAGGATGGGGAGGATCCAAGGTACGAGATCTGCTGATGATAATGGAGTGTGTTTTACTAGCATTAAGTTTCATGCCCCAAAGTTCACACCATGATGTAATTTTGGCTAAATCCCGATTCAGAGCAGTAGCAATTACGTGTCGATCTATTGGTGATGGAATTGACGCATATAAAGTTGTATCATCAGCATAGGAGATTAGTTTATTTTCAAGCTCGGAACACAGGTCAGCAGTAAAAATAATAAAAAGCAAAGGCCCAAGGACACTGCCTTGTAGAACACCAGAAACAACAGTAACAGAAGGGGAATGACACCCATCAATGATCACAGACTGAGATCTTTTCGTCAAAAAATCTTCAAAGATCCTTAAAAAATTGCCACCAATACCGATGAGCTGTAACTTATACAGAAGTGCTTTATGGTTGACTAAATCAAAAGCAGAACTAAAGTCAATAGCCACGACACGAGACTCATGTCCCTGGTCCAATGAAGATTGCAAGTCATGGGTGAGTGTCAGAAGCGCATCACATATACCCAGTCCCTTATGAAAACCAAACTGTGAGTTTGGTATCAAATTATGACTATTACAATAAGAGGAAAGGCGTCTGGACAAAAGCCTCTCATAGAGCTTGAATAGGATAGGTGTAATGGAGATAGGGCGATAGTCATTAGGAGATGATGAGGCAGTATTTCCCTTTGGAATAGGAGTGATAATAGCCTTACGCCAGCAAAGAGGAAAACTACCTGATTTCAAAAGCAACCTAAACACCACAGCCAATTTAGGTGCCAAGACCACTGCAACCTTTTTAAAAAAGAGAGGGAAAAACCCATCCGGGTCTGTGCCACCATAGGTATCAAGATCCAACAAGTACCTTTTCAGTTCAGCTGATTTGAATACCATTGAATTGAGGTTGGGTCTAGGGAAACATGTCAATGGCAAAGACAATTCCTGATTACTCTGCTTATTAATAAAAATATTAGATAGAATATTGGCCTTCGATAATGGATCAAAAGAGATAGAGCCATCAGAATCACGAAGAGGAGGCATGGAGGAATCTATTCCAAATAAAGAGGATTTCAAAGAGGACCACCATTTATGAGGCTGTGTAGCTCCTGCCAGAACATCCTGAAGATGGGAGTTATAATCCCTCTCAGCACCATCATTAACTCTCTGCGCAGCTGCCCTTTTAAAAACATAATTTTCCCAATGCAAGGGGGTTTGATTACGCCTCCATAGACGATATGCAGCCTGTTTATCATCAAATGCACGCTTGCAGTCATCATTAAACCATGCTTTATCCCTGATACGAGACTTAATTGTTTTTGATGGAACTCTTTTGCGAAGGATACCAAGAAGGGAATTGTTGAGAGCTGAAACCGGGTCATGAGATCTTAGTATGTGATTCCACTCAATATTACAAACATCATTACAAACGTTGTCCCAGTTAACCCGGGATTTAAGGTAGACTTTACGTGAGAGAGTAATATCAGGAACAGAAAAATCAAGATTAATTTTACACATGATGGCATTGTGGTCGGAAGTGCCAACAGATACAAGAACGGAGGTTTCTACAATGCCAGGAATATCTGTTAGTACTAGATCAAGACAATTTCCAGACATATGAGTAGGTCCTTGGATTAGCTGTTCACAACCAGATAAGTTTGCAAAATCCAATGCAGCAATACCATTTCTATTAGTTGGAGAGACCGAGTTCAACCACTCTTGATGATGCGCATTGACATCACCAACAAAAATAAAGGATGATTTGACATCTACAGACTGTATTGAAGCCATGGCTGTTAAAAGGCAGTCATATATGTCATTGTTAATATCAGGATTTCTGTACAGGCTAAAAATGTAATGATTATGATACTTGCTGGAAACTTTAACTAACTGTATCTCATGGCATTTACAAATATGCTTAGCTGAGCATTATACCCAGATCTAATATACAAGCTCATTCCACGAGCACGAGGAATAGAATCACGCCGAATAAGAACTGGTTTACCGAAGTTAGGTATAAGAAGTTCAGAATAATCTATAACCAGAGACAAGGGTTTCAGAACAAAAGACTATCATAATCAACAGATGCCAATGTAAGATCCTTGATGTTCTTATAGAGACCACGAATATTGGAATAAAACACACGACAACTAATAGCAGGTTGTCTGTGAGGACCGGGATTAACTTCTATATCACCGGACAAAAGTCGAAACAAAAACAGAAAAAGTTGAAAGCAATCCATATACAAATACATAAAGATGGATATAAACAGGTCGACCCAGACGGAGCCATCACATCTGGGTAAGGTATATAACAAGCCCCAAAGACACCATATCCAGGGGGGAGCAGTAGCGGTGGATTTTATTTGTTTAGAAAAGACGAGAAACAGAAAAAGAATGCCAAATCTCCTGAAAATCCACCAGACTCAAAAGTCTTTCTCATTGGCCTGCTAACCACCGTGGGGAAAAAAACAGGAGATTGCAGGAAAAGGAAGGAAAGTTGCTGTATAGCACCAAACAGCAGGGATGGATGAAAACGGACAATGGAAGACCTTGGTGCAGGCTATGGCAGCATCCTAAACATCCATCATGGTAAAATACCATAGGTTTGCTAGATGGCCGTTGACTAATATATACAGTAGTTCATCCGCCCTTTGACAGGTATTGCTTTTAGTCCTGCAGGGTGTCTAGCCACCCACCCTCCAAGTGAGGACCCGGAGGGGGAGCCGGTTTAGTCGCCGACAATCCGACCATGAAACAGGTAGTATCAGATTACATGTTACTGATAGCAGGAATACCTGACCTGACATACTTCCCATTGCTCCGAAAACCTTCCTTCCTTCACACACTCTCTGTTTTACCTCCATTTCCATACCTCCACTCCTGCTTATCGTTCCTCCTAGATATTTAAAACACTCTACTTGTTCCAATATTTCCCCATCCAGCCTCACATCTAGATTCACCCTACGATCTCCCCTATTACACACCATTACTTTACTTTTATTGACGTTCACCTTCAGTTTCCTCCTTCCACAAACCACACCAAACTCTTTGACTACCCGCTGCAGTTTCTCCTCAAAAGTTTAACTAAGAAACATTAAAAACTGATACTAACAACAGTAAAAAACATACAACACAGTAAAAATTAAAACACAAGTTAAAGAAGATAGGGAAAACAAAAATATACAGGGAACTACAGAAATATAATTACAAGGGGGGTAATTTTTATAGTGGAAATTAAAAGAGGATTTAAAATTAAAAACAAAGTGTGCAGCTGAAGAAAATAGCACACCCGCCCTCCCCTTTAGTTCCACCGTCAAGTGATAATAACATTGGGAAATCTAGATAGAGGGACATTATTTTGATAATTCTACAATGTGAAGCATGTAGTACAAGTCACTAAATATTAGAAACACAAAGACTCATTATCAAGTCATAGTAAGTCAATTACACAGTTTATGAGCAAGATCATCATCAGACTTGATTTCGACTGTACAAGGCGACTAAATTTGGTTGGCATCAGGAAAACATCAAGACTTGAAAATTACTATACTGTACTGTACTTGTATTTTGTGACCGACCCTACTGGTTTTTTCCCTCTATTTTTTAAAGGGATTAGCAAACTTTTGGCCCCTAAACTTGCTGTTATTTTTAGAATTTTAATCTGTCGTGGCATTTTCCCATTATGTTGGCGTTCTGCTAACGTAACGCCTATTCCAAAAGGATCATCTCCCACTGTTCTCCCAGAAGAGTATAGACCTATATTCATTACTCCGGTTTTATCAAAGGTCTTTGAACGCCTATTGGCCAAGCGACTCATAGCTTTCTCCAATAAATTTAATTTGTTGCCTCCAAACCAGTTTGGGTTTAGGAAGGGCTTGGTACCTGTGATGCTCTTCTTGTCCTCACTCATGATCTCCAGGTTTCATTGGATGCTGGACATGAATCAAGATTAATATCTCTAGATTTTAGTTCCGCGTTTGATCTAGTTAATCATAAGGCTCTATTATTCAAACTCAGTTCCATAGGGATTGGTGGTTCAGTTTTAAATATAATTTCTATGTTTTTAACTAACAGACAACAACGTGTGGTAGGTGATGGCAATTTTAGTTCTTTTAACATTGTTAAATCTGGTGTACCTCAGGGTAGTGTACTGGGCCCTCTGCTTTTTATCCTTTTTACTAGTGATATGTGGTATGGAGTTTCCTCTAAAATGATTGCTTATGCAGATGATGCCTCATTATATGCACCCATTACTTCTCCTGCTGAGAGAGATTTGATCGCCAATAGATACATACATACATACATACATACATACATAAAATTTTAAGACTGAGTGTTCCACACATACGTGCAGTTTCAGTCTCTTGTCCTAATGGCGGCGTTCCAGGCAACCCTGTTGAGGGCTGCTTCACGTGTCAAGTTCTTGGATTTGAGATTGAGTATAGTCCGATCCCATGTCTTCCTCGGTCCACCCCTTGGTGCAGCTCCCTCCACAATCACAGACCTGCATTTTTTCACCCAATTTTGTTCATCCATTCTCTCCACATGTCCATACCATCCCAGTCTACTTGTACGCATCACCTCGCTAATACTCTTTATTCTTAAACGTCTCCTCAGCTCAACATTTGTTATTCTATCCTGTAGCCTGGCCCCACACATCCATCTCACCATTCTCATCTCATTACACTCCATTCTGTTGACATCCTCTACTTTAACGGCCCATGTTTCTGAGGCATACGTCATTGCACTTCTAACACATGAGGCATACACCTTTCCCTTCAGGGGGAGAGGCATTCTTTTCATGGTCAGGATTGGCACCAGTTCTCTGAACTTCCCCCAGCCACACCTAATTCTAGCAACAGTGGCAGCCTCGGCCCCACAACCGGCAGATATGGTATCTCCTAGGTAACAAAACTTGTTCACCAGCTCCGAAGACTCATTTCCAAAATTCACAGCCACAGGATCATCACTTAACACAAGCTCGCCTTTGTACACTACGCACTCAAATTTCTCTATTTCTGACTTATCCTTTGGCAGGGGTCCCTTTATTCTACTACAGCGCTTACTCCCATGGTGTACCCAACATCGACAGATGCTACATTGAATTGAGTTAACGCCCACTCCCTTTCCACACACTGCACATGGGTATGCACTCTGAAAGATGATATACTAAAAATTATTAGTTGGTGTGATCGTAGGGGTATGAAGCTGAACTCTGCAAAAACACATAGCCTTTTAATTAGTAGATCTAGGACACCTTTTCCTTTGCATCCTGAAATTATAATAAATGATTCTGTAATTAATCAATGTACCAAACTTAGGTTACTGGGTGTGATTCTTGATTCAAAACTTACTTTTGAGGCACACTTACGCTCAGTTGCCTCCTCTATATCTCAGAAAGTTGGTCTACTACGTAAATGCAAAAAGATTTATTCAAGTGATGCTATTGTTCGGAACTGTTTTTACTCTTTTATTTTACCCTTCTTTGAGTACTGCTCTCCTGTGTGGCTCTCTGCCGCAGATTCCAATCTGAGGCTTCTGGATCGTGCTTTTAATCAGATAAAGTTTCTGTTGCCTGACCTGGATGTTAACCTTGAACATCGTCACCTTGTTGGGTCTTTGACTCTATTTCATAAGATATTTCTTAATGCTGATCATCCATTATATTCTAAAATTCCACCACCTTTTCGGCCTGTTAGTGTGACTAGATATTCCTTGGAGTTAAATAATCAGGCCTTTGCTCATGTTCATTGTAACACGTCACAATATTCAAGATGTTTTATCCTATCAATCACAAAATTCTGGAATACTCTCCCTAATGAAGTAGTGAATGAGGAGAGCTCCCAGGTTTTCAAGACGAGGGGTAACGCCTTTTTAGTTAGCTAGTCATATCTTCCTGGCTATTTGTGCCCCCCACTGAGACCCTTCGGGGTATATAGTCTCCCCACGGCTCTTCGGTGGGGCTTACATGTACTGTAGTATCTAATAATAATAACTTCAGATCACGTGTCTTTCATTGCAGTAACTACTGTCACTGGAGAACTGGCATGGGTTACACACAAGCTAAGTCATGTTATCATAGAATGACAGATTTACAGTGGTTCATCATATAGCACTACCCATGGGACTACTCGAGGCTTTTAAACTTAAGCACAGTTAGTAACTAGTACGTATCTAACCATATATAGTGTTTTTTTATCCTTTGTTATGTTACCTGGTAGGACATGGTATGTATTTTTTTTCTCAGAATGTTTTCTTCCTAGGACCTGACAGTAGGCAACCCTCGAGTACCTCCTGGTGCCGGAGAGACACTGGACTACAATGTTTACCCTAAGGAGTGTGTGGAGCGAGGCAGTTCCTATACGGCCCCCATCAGTGTTACCGTGGACTGGTCACAGGACGGCTGTGAAGCGGGCTCGTTCAAACAAGCCCTTGGTGACTTCCCCATTGTTGTCAGAGTAAGTTGACTAAATTCCGGGTATTTATAATAACTTATATCCCTGCTACCATGTGTAGAGCTATCACCTGATGTATGTGTGTATGTATGTATAATGTATATACTCAGGCACATACCCCATAGCGGGGGATGGATGACTCGAGACAGAGCCCGAACAGAAACAACATTTAAAGTTCTAATTCTTAGGGTCCGTGACCACTTTTGTGTTCCCTCGCCCCTTACTCTGTCTCGTCTAGTAGGTGAATTTTACAAAGGGAGGAGGATTCCTAGCCCCCTGCCCCCAGAAGAAAAAGTAGGACACTGAAACAGACGGACAGAAACAGCTAAGGTTGGGTAGAGGATGTCAAACTTCACTCTGAATAGGACCAGCAATGCTTTCCTTCAATTCATCCTCAGTTTACCCCTAGGTACCTTACCTTCCACATTCATGTTCACCGGCTAAGTGACTAAGTCACTAATCATATTTTTGTTAATAACCATGATCCAAAAAAACATTTATACCCTCGGTCACATGCGAACAAGTGTTATTATCTGTGTGGGGTTCGGTAAAGTCTTACATTTCAGATACTTTAAACAAAATCTCCAGGTATTATGGAGGTAAAGTTGTAAGCTTTTTAAGAAATATCCTTTTCTAGAACCCCTAGCTCCTCCCCATCTCCTGACAAGAAAATGTCTGGATCTAGCAGGAAAAGACATAGGTCGTCCAGCTCAAAGTCTTCCAGTAAATAAACAGAAGAAAGTGAGCAAATCTCAAACTAAAAGGCGACCTGCTAAGTACACCAAACTTCCCCGACTCGACTCGCAGTCATGATTTCAAAATCCTGCATTCTACACCACATACCCCCAGACTTTTGACATTGTCTAATGTGGTCAGTCACCCTGTTATCCCTATTACATAAAAAAAAAAAAAAAAATTACCTGTCTCATCCAAGTTCCAAGTTCTGAGGGTATCAGTCCCCCTCCACTTTCCCTAGTACAGTTAGCTGATAATATTGAACAGCAATCTGAATAAACCCAGTTGCTTGCTCCACCCACATTAATCCACCCTAAAACTGATTCAGGTGAATATGGAAGCTGAAGTACAGCTTGAGAGAGTGAGAGTGAGAACGGAGAAATGGATAGGCGACGAGCAGGGAGGTTTTAGGAAGGGAAGAGGATGTGTAGATCAGATTTTTACCCTGAATTGTGTTGTGGAGATATATCTGGAGAAGAAACAAAAGGTGTATTTATTAGTGGCCCCTCCATCATTGACGAACATGCCTATTACATAAGGCATCCTCTTCAAACACTACTCCGTCCGCCGTAGTTTGAATCTACCGCGCAGAGCATTTAAAATCTGAGGAGCCTTCATCATGAGCGCACGCGACCTCACTGATGGCTTCAGTCATTATGAATTGGGTTCTCACTACGAAAAAACTTCGTAAAAATTAAAAAACAAAAAGAAAATAAGAATAACTATCCAATAAGCTTTCCATCATATCGTGGATGTACTTGTGTGGATCTTTGACCAGACGCTGATTCAGGCGTCATTCTTCCTTCTCTGCTCTGCGCTCACCCCGCCCTGACGTGTCTCCCCACGCTCCGCTGGTTCCGCATTTGCTGCGTCCCTAGTGAGTTTTTTCTCATTTGTTTACTCCGGGATGTATCGAGTAAGGTTAGGATATGCGTAGCAGGAGTGTCCTGGGCTGGTTGCCCGCAGTGCAGTGTATTTTGGGTCGTGTGTTTGGGGCATCTATTTCGGATGTACCCTCGTGGTCCTGTTTTGGACGTGTGAACTTTTTCACAGTTAGTTAGCTTGTGATGCAGGCGGCTTTCTTTACGCGCTTTTTGCTGCCTTCTATCTTTCTGATGAGGTAGCGTTTGTTTTGCTGACGTTCCCAGCGTATTTTTCTTCACTTAGTGAAGTTTTTTCTGGGTCCCGAGTCAGTCTTCCCTTTGCCGGAAGTAATTGCTACAGTGGTGTGTTGGCGGTGTTTCCTGTTGTGATATTTCCAGTGCTTTTGTTTATATTTCAACGTTTTTGTGCCGTCTGCCTAGGCCTAGCCAGCCGCTCGTAGCTTTGCCACATGTACAAGTGTTATTGATTTATTTATAAATATGTACTACTGTGTCATGTGTATCCTGGTTTAGTTGTGTATTGGCTAATTCCACGGACTATTTATGTTTCCTGGATTAGTTGTGTATTGGCTAATTCCACGGATTATGTTTGTGGGCCCTCGGTTAGTTGTGTTTGGCTATCTCTCGGGTCCTATGTGCGTTCAGATGGTTTCTGGACGGGGTGGGTTACTTTCCGGCGGGTTTTTCTCGGTTACACCATGAAAACCCCGGCCGAGAGCCGAGTTTTGGCCACGCGTGGTTTCAAAAACAGGCTTGTGTCCCCGGCGAGTAGGTGTCTGTGGCTTTCCAGGACTGCGTCTCTGTGGTGGTGCCTGTTTCAGGCTCCCTATGATTCCCGGCGGAATGGCTGTACTCATCTAACATTGTTCATGCGGACATATGTTATGAAGTTTTCTACCCGGTTTTACAAACCAAAGGAAAAAACCTAGCTGTTGTTGTGGGCTTTCCTCCCCGCCGATCTTTTACAAAGAAGTGGGGATAGGAACTTATGGGGTTAACGTTTAAACATCAGATCTCACCCGGCGGGTGCACCTTGGTAGGGTGGGATGAACGAATTGGTAATTCAGTTTCGTTAACCGGTCCATTTAGTGATACTATATGTATCGCCGCCTTCACACATACGGCGATCGAAGGCTCAATTAGGGTTAACATCTTTTTCATAAGTTTTTCACACCCGGCGGGTGCTCCTGGGAGGAGGAAATAAGGAATTTACAATTCAATTTAGTTAACCAAATAATTGAGAGATACGTTAGTGTATCGGCGCCTTCAACATACGGCGATCTATATGACAATTCGTTAGAAGTCAGATCTCGTATCAGCCTGCCCAGTGTTAATCTGCAAGATAATTCAGGGGCCGGCGTCTTTGTGGGGGGTTGTTTTCCAAAATTGAATCTTGAAACAGTCACCACCAGAAAGACTATGTTTATAAACGCCATACTGGTCTTTTATATTATGTCAGAGGGTATTCTTAACTTTCTTAAGACATGTCTAGATATTCGGAAATCTTTATAGAACCCCGCCGCGTAACGAGCTGTGATCGTTGTGACATTACGTCTCGTTACCCGGCGGGTTATTAACACTTGTGTGCGAACATGTTGGGTTAACCTTATGAGCATTAATTCCTGGAAATTTTCTTTTTTCCAGGGCTGGGCTCTGGCGGACCAATACAGAACCTGCAGTAGTTTTCCCGCCAGTCTCTGTCATGGCTACCTTTGCCCCAGTTTTTGCTTTATGCATTAATCCAACCTGTGCTGGTATCCCTCTTTTTGCGCACACTCTTTGTGTCAAGTGTGTTAAATGTCTAGACCGTTCAAGGGGTCTGTGGGTGATGCGCAACTGTTCCTTTTGCTCCCAACTCAGTGTAAAAGTATTACGAGACAATGATAAGACCGCAGCGGTCGCCTTACGAGAAGTTAGGCAACAAATGGCAGCTTATACTACTATTGTGGCTCATAAGTCACTTCAATGTGATAACGTCCCACTTTGGGATAGGCTTCTAATTGAGCACCCTCCCCCTAAACGTTCCTCTCGAGTAACTATCCGTAAGCCGGCAGAGACTGGACAGGGTTCTGTGTCATCTCCTGCCCCAGCTACTTCGAAACGTCAACGTGAGCCTACACCCCCGGCGGCAGCCTCCTCGTCTCGGGCGAGATCTAGGTCTAGGTCACCACTTAGACACCAGCCACCCAGTCTTGCCTCTTCACCATCGAGTAAGAAGAGTAAGACGGAAAGTTCCACCAGTGGTCACAGCGATAAATCCTCCAAATCAAAGAGTAGTTCACGGTCACACCGCAGCCATAAATCTTCGAGAAAGGATTCCCATGATAGAAAGGCCTCCCGACATTCGCCAGAATCTAGTACTTCTCGTCATACCTCTACCCCAGACAGAGCTAGTGTTCGGTCTCAGGGGTCCAGTGTAGTGCCTGTACCTAAAGATATTTTACCTATTAGCATTTTAACCCTGGATTTGGAGAGTTCAGGGAGCTCAGTGGTTGAGAGTGTTTCGGACTCCCAAGGGAGTGTAGGCCAAGGCCTCGGTGTTTGGCGATATTCGAGACTAGCCTGACCACCCACTTCTGGCTCAAACTATTCACACAGTGGCTGACGTCCACCGGGACGCGGCGATCCCATCCTCTATTCCTGACTTATCTTGGCAACAAGATGGTACCCCAGCTTCGGCGGAATCCTCTCATGAGGAACAGGATGATAAAGACGAGGTTTCAATTATATCAGGTATGGAAGTGCAAGAGTCGGGTTCAGGCTTAGACGCCGCACAAGATCTTATTGATTCACCATTGAGTACATCATATAATAAATTTGTCACAGCACAGGAAATTGATGGGCTACTAGTTAATGCTTTATCTAAATTTTTTGGCCAACAGCCGGAAACTCCTACAGTGGACCTGGGAGCCCCCACGACAAGCTCTACGGTACGGCCTCTGATGACTTCTATTGCTTTGACTCAGATCCCTCACCCTCCCCCTATGTCACCATCGGGGGTCACTAGGCCTGCTACGGCGGCATTGACCACTTCGAATGTAAGGGTTATAACGGATGTCAATCCGCCCCCTTTAGACAAAGCTCCTCTCAGAAAGGTAGCTATGCCCTTGCTTTACAGCCCAGACGAGTCATGGGTCCTTTTGGCCCCCACTAAGCCAGAGCTCGCCCAACCTACCTTGTCAGGGGAACTCCCAGTGCCGCACAAGTGGGTCATCCAAGGCAATAAATCTAAGAAATTAATGGCCTTGGATACTTTGGGGAATGTGCTAGATGTCAATGTCAAGGCTATACCTAGTTATTATCATCAGGACTATTTTGTTTATACTGCTAAGCCTGCTTTACCGTCTGCCTCAGCTTCAAAATTGTTTTCTGACTGGTCTAAGCATGATGGGTTTAATGACATTAAGACACTGTCAGCTCTCACTCCAGAACTCGATTTGCAAACCGTCACAGACGCAGCCGCTAATCCAGTCTTGAAGGTGGGGCAGTTGGGTCCAGGACCTTGGGTGGAATGGGAGACAGAGGCTCAAAACTTTGCGACCACATTTACTTCCAAAACTTCCCACCGGATCCCTCAAGATACTCATTCTTGGTTCTCCATGCCAGTGTGTTCTGCCGGCGGAGTCCCTTTAGCTTTGTTTGCTTTCTTAGCTGCCCCTAAAATTAATCTTTGTGAACTAAAAGACCCTTTCACTACCCCTACCCCAACTCACCTAGACCGAGAATTTAGGCTACGGGGGAAAGCTTTTCGCCTATTCTCCCAATACATAGTGTCACAACAGGTAGCAAAGTCATTGCTCCGGTCCACTCAGGCAATCGCAGACACGGATGCCAGAAGATCGGTTGAACTGTCCCGGCGACTGCTTCTTCAGTCGTCAATCCAATCGTTGGGTGACATACGCACAGCCTTGCTTGAGGCGGTACGAGCGAGACAAGATCTCAGAATGTCCTTGGTACGGAAGCTTCCTGATCGCATTGCGAATCAGGTGGTCATGTCACCAGTGCTCACTCCCTCTTTAATGTCCCCTGAAGTGTGGCGCACAGTTTTTAATATGGCTCAGGCCTTTAAACATAGTCCCACCCCTTCTAAGAAACCTGCCTTTAACTTCCCCAAACCCAAGCCAGTCGCTAAGGCTCAGCCGGGGGGATCTAAGCCCTTTCATCCACCTAAGTCCTCCTCCCCTCAAGGTCAGTACAGGCATAGACGGGGTAGGTTTTCAGGTCAGAGAGGACGTGGCTATAATAAGCCAGGCCAGGGCCCGTCTTCTGCCAACGCCAGCCAGCCGGCGAAGCGTCCACCACCACCAACTCCACCACCATAAAAAAACTAAAGTCTCTCTCACTCCCGGTGCCATTCTCAAGGCCGGTGGATCCGAGGGTAGTACAGCCAGCGAACCCTTGTCTGCTAACTGGGTCGTTCCGAACGTGTCACCAAGCATGGCCGTTAAACACTTGGGCACGGATGGTGGCACGCAAAGGCATCACTTGGCAGTGGCTCCGGCGACCTCGCTTACGTCAGCCGACAACGGCGAATCTAGTTTCTTTAGAGGTGGAGTCACTGGTCCAGGAAATGATTGCCAAGAATGTCATCATCCCGGTCCCTTCAAATTACCCAGTATTCACGTCCAAGCTATTTTTGGTTCCCAAAAGGGACAGTGTTCAGATGAGACCGGTCGTAGACCTGTCGTATCTGAACCTTCACATTCACAACGAGTCATTCCGAATGTTAACAGTACACCAAATCAGGCTAACACTTCCGCCGGGAGGTTGGATGTGTTCCCTAGACCTGACAGACGCTTATTGGCACGTATCGGTAAACAAAAGATTTCAAAGGTTTCTGGCCTTACAGATCAGGCATCAAAATTTTGTTTTTCAGAGGATGCCATTCGGTTTGAACCTGGCACCTCGATTATTCACGAAATTAGTCCGGCAAGCCCTGATGCCATTGTTAAAGCAAGGAATCAGAATTTTGTGGTACCTAGACGACTGGCTGGTGGTGGCAGAGACCGAGCAATTATGCATCAAACATGTCAACATAACTTTAAATCATGTCAAAACTCTAGGGTTCAAGGTAAATCTGGTAAAGTCAAACCTTGTTCCCTCACGAGTAGTTCAGTGGATAGGGCTGGTTTGGGACACAGCTGCTCTCACTCCGAGTCAGAGTGTGGACAATCGGAACAGATTTCGCAGGAAACTGTTCATGTTCCTTCACAGTCTGACTACGACACGGAGAATCTGGGTGTCTCTGGTCGGCTCTCTCAACTGGATTCAACTAACTGTAATGTTGGGCCGGTTGAAAGTAAAGCGCTTAATATTGGAGGGCAACAAATATTTTCCACTATTACCGGCGGAAAAATTATGGCCCATACCAAAATTAATCCACACCTTACTAGCGGTCTGGGCGAAGCGGGAAATGTTGCACTCAATAATGTCATGGACCTCTCCTCCGCCGACGGTATGGGTAGACACGGATGCATCAGGAACGATAGGTTGGGGTTTTCAGTCAAACCAAGGGCACCAGGGTCAAGTGCTTTGGTCCCATTTAGAAATCTCTCGCATCAATGTCAAAGAATTACTAGTCCCCTTATATTTCCTTCAGTCTCACGGCTCTACTTTACGGGGCAAGTCGGTGGCCTTCAGAATGGACAATCTGAATGCGGTTCACTGTATTCAGAAACAAGGGTCAACGAGGTCTCGGACGTTGCTAAACGTGTCAGAAGATATTTTTATTCTAGCCAACAGGCTGGACATTCATCTTCACGCATCTTATCTCCCAGGCGTAGAAAACGTCTGGGCAGACGCTCTGTCTCGGAGACAGAGCACAACAGTAGAATGGGCGCTCAAGCAACCCATTTTCAACCTAATGATTGCAGAGCTTTACCATCCACAAGTGGATCTGTTCGCATCCGAGGAGACTCACAAACTCCCACTGTACCTCACCTGCCGGACGATAACGCCGGCAGGGGGGCCAGACGCCCTGATGACAGACTGGAACAGGTGGAGTTCCATCTATCTGTTTCCGCCGCCAGACGCGTCTCTCATGTGCCATGTAGTAAACAAACTACGGGATTATCGGGGCAGTTGTGGTACCAGTAATTGAAAACGTGGTGCCCGCACCCGGTGTCACTCCCGGTCGGGTATTTCCACTTAGACACGATTGGCAACCTAGTGACCTCGCTGACTTTTGCATTATTCTTACAGTTTCTTAGAGTAGATCCTCTGGAAAAAGGCAAACTATGCCTGTGTATCCAGCTCAATACCAGTATTGCACTGCTGCGGTCGTTCACGGTGTTGGCGGCGGCGGCAGCAGACGCAAAATTTTTACTATTCTGTATTTTTGTTTTATAATCAAACTTCAAATCTTGTCTTCCCCATTCTTTATCAAGATTACTTTCAAACTCCCTTATTGATTCGGAATCGACTACATACTGGGGCAGTGCGTTCCACTCATTTACCACTCTATCACAAAATGAGTTCTTTGCCTTCTCAAGCCTATTTCTTTCTTTGTAAATTTTCTTAGAGTGTCCTCTCGTTCTTGTTCCCTCCCGCATCAAGAAGATACCTTCACACACATCCTCATCGTACTTTCCTGACACTATCTTAAAAGTATCTATCATATCCCCTCTCTTTCTCCTATATGCCAGTGTCGGAAGCCCCAGTGTCCTCAACCTCTGCTCATAGCCCGCGTTCTTCAACGTTGGTACCTACTTGCTAGCTCTCCTCTGCATTTTCTCCACTGCTTCTATATCCTTTACCATATATGGAGCCTACACCTGGTTCGCATATTCCAGGTGCGGCCTAACCAGCGCTGTATAGAGATTCCTGAAGATTTCTTCGTCAAGTGACACAAATGTCCTCCTTATCAGCCCTACAATTCTATTGGCTTTGTTTATCTTTTCCGGTAAATGTTCTGAGAAATTTAACTTATTGTCTATTACTACTCCTATATCCTTTTCTGCAATCACTTCCTCCATCGCTTCATACATACTGTATCCTACCTTGTCTATCTTGCTGGTCCCAATCCGCATGTACTTACATTTTTTTGGATGAAAAGGCATTAACCAATGCTCAGACCATCCCTTCATGCCCTCCACATCTCCTTGAAGCAAACCCATATCTTCCTTACTCCTCACTCTTCTATACAGCTTAGTGTCATCCGCATACAGGTATACCTCACTTCCATTAGTTATAACTTCAGGTAAGTCGTTGATAAATATAACGAACAGCAGTGGTCTAACACAGATCCCTGAGGTACCCCACTTGTAATTTCCCTCCACCCCGAGCCTATTCCATTCACCAGTACCCTCTGTCTCCGATCTTTCAGGAAGGCTTCTATCCATTTCACACATTTCTCCCCTATATTATAGCTTCTAACTTTCTCTATTAACCTTTTATGTGGGACCTTATCGAAGGCCTTCATAAAATCGCAATATACCACGTCTATTACATCACCATCTTCTAGAATTTGCATCCAATCATCTACCACCTTAATTAGCTGTAGTACCGTCGACCTCCCCGGCAAGAATCCGAACTGTCTCCCACTGAAAAGTTGGTTTGACTTCATATGATCCATTATTCCTTCTCTAATTACCGTTTCCATTAGTTTACACGCAACACTTGTCAAACTGACTGGTCTATAATTCCCTGGGTCATTTCTCTTTCCCTTCTTAAATATAGCTGTTATGTTCGCCTCTCTCCAGTCCATCGGGATTTGTCCTGTATTAAACGATACCTCAAATAACATTTTCAATGGCTCTACTAACATCTCCCCTCCTTCCTTTATGATTCTTGGGTGTATCCCATCCGGTCCCGGTGACTTACTTCTGTTCATTTTTTCTATAGCCCTTCTTATTCTAGCATGGGAAACTCTATTAGTTCTAGTGCCGGTGCCTGTTTGATGGGCATAGTAGGCACTGCATCCTCCGACTCCACTGTTTGGGAGGTTTGACGTACCTCCCAACCTACCAAATAGGAAAACCTACTATTTGGTAGTAGTCTTAGAAAATCCAACGTCAAGGCTATTAACCTAATTGCAATGACGACTTGTCTATTTTGACTGCTATGTCGTCATTCCAACCGCGGTTAAAAAGAAAACGTCTAGAGTCTACTCCTTATCTTGCTCTAGGAGACGCTGTACATTAACCAAAACTACCACCGAAGGTGAAAAAAGCATAGAAGAGAAGAAAAAGGGGTTTACCTTAGTTACCGCTTAAGGCCCATCCCGTGTTCCGTCATGTGCAGATCCCTGTCGAACGTGCGACCCTCTCTTGTCATCACATCTCACGTCAGCAGAAGAACGCGGATGGGCAGGGGTCCGGCGTGAGGGAGGGTATTATGTACGTTGGATTTTCCAAGACTACTACCAAATAGTAGGTTTTCCTATTTGGTAGGTACGTCAAACCTCCCAATGTGTTAGTAGTCTTGGCAAATCCAACGTCAAGGCTGCATAACAAATAGGAGGAGGACATCCAAGCCCAACCTACCAAAAAAAAACAATTCATAAAACAAAATTATGAATGACAAAGACACAATTTAAACAAGAGAGTTTAATAAAAGAGTGAAAAACTGAGGAGTAGCTAAAAAGAACAGTTTTAACACATGCCCATCATTCATAGTAATGCAAAAACATAGACTTGTCTTAAACCAAAAAGGTACTGTACCCAAAATCCCTTTTCTTCCAAAACCAACAAAAACACTGAACACAAGAACAAAACACAATTTTCAATGTGGCAAAAACACTTATGTACTGGAACAATACATAATCCCAAACTTGCAATCCAGTGTTGCAAACCTGTACACCCCCCCCCCCCCCCCTTTGTAAAAAAGACAAAGGAAAAGAACGAGGGACAAGGGGGGAAGACCAGGGATCTTCGCCAGAGCACCAGGAAACACGACCCCCGAGAGCAATCACCGGCTGAGGGGGTCGAACACTGGACACGGAGAGGTAGGAGGAGATGAAGGAATTGATAGAAGACCACAAAACCGCTGAGGCGATGGCAGGTAAGGATCGACGTGGCAGGAACCGGAAGGAGGCAGCAAAGGATCTGACATCGTGCGCAGAACCCCTACAAACAGGGTGACGGGCACGAACGGTCCGACAAACGTGGCGGCCCATCTGCACCTGCGAGAGCCTCCCACCTGTCCGAGGAGACACCCACACAGCAGTACCCGAAGGCGGCGCTACAGACGCAACAGAGGAGTGCAAGGCTGACACCGGGCACAACACATGGCGAGGATGCCCACGCCGTAAAGCCTGGACGGTGAAAGGCTGGAAAACGGGGGCCTCCCTCCCATGCGTGGTAACAAAAGGAGGGGAGGAGGCGAACGAGACGCCATGCAAGGACGGGGAGAATCGCACGCAGTCCCGGGGCCGTGACAATGCCGCTAGTGCAGACACCCGATCCCCAGTGGCCAGAGCGACAAGGAAGAGTGGACGCCCGAGCAACGGAACCGGCGTAGCGGCCCTTGTATATGTAGGTGAAGCCAGAAGGACCAGAGCCCGCCCCAGATCCCACTGTGGAGGGACCTGGCGCGGAGGCGGTCGATCCCGGAAGGCAGCCGTCAGGAAGGAATCCAGCTCCTGCGGCGGAACGACCAGCCCAGCGACGGACCCAAAGACCCCCCGGACGGCAGACAAGTGGGTACGTATAGCGTCGACTTGAAAGTGACGTGTACGGAAGAGGTGAAACAAGGAGCGTAGGACGAGGGAAGGAGAGCCAACTGGCAGGCGAGTGTCCTGTAGCCACCTAGTAAAAGACCTCCAGCGGGACCCGTAAGTCCCCCAAGGAGAAGACGGCCAGGAACGCTGCAGGAAGTCAGTCAGGGCCCGGCCGGGGACCGGGAGCCACCGTGCCTCATGAACAAGCACGATGCGAAGGCCAACGAGGTCCGCAGGACCCCAACCTAGCTCAAGTGGAAGCCGGAGACAGGTAGAGGGACCGGACTCGGGCACCACCGCGGAAACCGGGCGTACCAAGCCCGTGCCGGCCACAGAGGCGCGAGGAGCCAGACGCAGCCGCGGTACAGCCGCAGCCTCGCGAGGACTGGGCACATCAACAGCGCGTCTGGTGGCGGAAAGATGTATATCGACCGCCACCTGTACCAGGCTACCATGAAAGCGTCCGGACCCCCCGGAGCGCGAGGCCGGAGGGAGAGGTCCAGAGGCAACTGGCGCGGCACCCCCGATGCGAACAAGGCGACCTCCGGAACACCGCAGGAAGCCGCGAGGTCGGCGAACACAGTCCGTTGCATCGCCCATTCTACAAGAACGCCCTGCCCTCTCGACAGGGCGGCGGCCCACAGGGTGGCAGACCCGGGCAGGGAGGAGGCATGCAAGGAGAAGGGGTGTCGGCCCGTGAGGAAGAACAACTCCACCGAGACCCCCAATAGAGTCAACGACCTGGAGGACCCCCGCATTAGGAAACAGTGGACAGCTGTCTGAGTGTCCAACCCGAAGGCCACCGACTGACCCCGAAGGGCCAGCGCGTGGTCCCGCAGGAAGAACAAAGGAACCAACAGTCTGAGGGCATAGACGGGTAAGTGGAGGGAGACCCACCCATCTGCCGGGAAGTGGACGTCCCAGGTTCGATCGGGAACCTCACCCAACCTCGCTCGACGTATCTGTGTCTACCCAGACCGTCGGCGGGGGGGCGGTCCAGGGCACAACCGCAGAGAGCGCGCCCCGAGCAACCCAGCGACCGAAGCGTCTGCGAACGGTACGCGGGAGCGGCAGGAGCCGATCCATAGGGGCAACGGAAACACCGCGGTACCCATGAGGAGGAGGCGGCATAGCCAGAGGCTCCCTAAGGGAAGGGGCAGAGCGGCCCAATGCAGCGAACCCACGAACGAGTCCCAGAGCCACCCCGGGAGGGAGACCGAGTGCAACACGGCGAAGACCTTCCACCGAAGGTGCACCGCGGCCGGCAGACCCCGGGTCACCGTAGCGCCGGACAAAACCCATGCGAGACCGACCCATGGCACGACACGCGACGGGGTCAAGCGTGACTTGGGAACATCGAAGGGGAACCTTAACCGTGCGACGTGGCGAACGACTGTGAGGGCGTCGCCTACGCACAGTCCTAGGGCTTCGGAAACTACCAACCAATCGGCCAAGGAAAACAGGATCTGGAGCCCGCTCCTGAGGAGAGGACCCAGAGCCTGCCCCACCAGTGCGGAGAAGATCCGCGGCGCGATGTGGAGACCGAAGGGAAGGCCGTCGAACAGGAACACACGATCGGAAGTCCGAACGGCCAAGAATCGCTTGAAGCGAGGATGGAGAGGAACGAGCCAAGACGCATCCTGGAGGGCCAGCGACACTACCCACGACACAGGGCGCAGGGCCAGGCGGGCCAGGCGTACCTAGGGTACCGGCAGTATCCGAAACCGTGTGTGCACGATGTGCCCGTTGAGGGCCGACAGATCCACCACCGGTCGTACCGCGTCGCAGTTCGTCGACGGTACCAGAAAGACACGGGAGAGGAAAACCGGGTGACCGGCGGTCAACTCCCTCGACGCTACCCAGCTCGGGCATGGAAGTGAACACGTGGGCCACCTCTGAAGAGATGGGCCGTTGTCGGTGACAAGAGCGGAGTGGGGGTCTGGACGTCCACCTCCAGGTGAGACCCCTCCGCGCAACCCGCCGCCCCCAACGTCCCTCGCGGCCACCGAGGGGCGCAAGGGCGAAAACAACCCGAGGGAGCACCCGAGAGGAGGGGAGCGACCCGGTCGGCCAGGCGAGAAGGAGAACAAGGAGGCCGACCCAGAGAACCTACACATTGTGTTGACGTGGAGGTACCCCCGGTACGGGCCGTGCGGGCATGAGCGCCACGTTGACCTCCTCTACCCCCCCCCGAACCCCGACGAAAAGGGCGGGCCACCCCAACCCCTGGCCGTCGAAGGGCGGCCGGAAGTGGAAGGCCGGCCAGCCCCGACATGGCGGGGATGAAAGGGGGCAAGAACAGAAGTGCGAGGCGGAACCGACGCACTGGCCTGCAACGTCCCAGTCCTGCGCCCGTGCAAGGCGGCAGCACTTGCAGCAGCACCCCGAAGAGGACCGGCAGAAGGACGGGACTGAGAAGACCCCGCGCGCGACACAGCGCGTCGGTGCGTGTCATAAGCAGGGTCCGCAACGACACAGCGCGTCGTCGCGTGTCGGAAGCAGGGGCCGCCGACAGAGAAGCGTAGCATTCCCAAGCATCCTGGTAAACAAAAAAACGACGTATATAGCGCAGAGTACAACAAACCCTAACGAATATCCAAGGGGGCCGGCCGGCAGAACGAGGACCGTACCGTCGGGCGTTGCCGAGTTGCCGCGCACAAAACCGCCTTCAGCTCGGGAACCAAAGACACCGCGAGCCGAAGGTGGATCCGCTGAACGCGGTCCAAACCCTCGCGAAGATCGCCTGGCGCAGACGCCTCGATAAGCCGCAGGTGGTGAACAGACGTTTGGAGGGAACCTAAAGACAAGACAATAAGTCCGTCACCCTCTGTCGCAAGGGAAAATCCTTGGCGACAGAGGGCTGATCCGGGTGAGAGAAGAACGGGGTAGCAATAGAACAAAGTTCAAGAACGGGCGCGCTTATCCAGGACCAGAACGCGCCGTCCAACCCGCCGACAGACACAAGAGGAGGCAAAAGCAGTGATGACTCCGGGGGAGGGACTGAAGGAGAGCCGTCGACGGATCGGTTGGTGAAGTCGAAGGCCTCAGCAAACCAGGCCTCCAATGGGAGAGGGTGACCGAGCATGATGGCTAAGCCAGGCGTACCGGCGTCGCACAAACCTGTCCCATAGGAGGACAGACCCGTCAACACAGCCGGAAGGATGTCAGGGCGGCTGAAGTCTGACCAGAGCGTAGGCCTGCAGAAGGGAGGGGGACCGTAGCAGGGGTAGGTAGGGTGAGGCGCTGAGGGTGTGTCACCGCCAAGAAGCGCGAGAAGAGGGAGTCTTGCATCGACTCCAAGCGCCCGTCGATGCGTGACACAACCCAGCCCTGCATAGCCGACAATCGATCCGAGAGAGGCGACCCCCCCCAAGATTGGTCGGCCAGCAGGGGCGAGCGTGAGCGAGACCCACGACACGAACCAGCAGCGTCGCGGCCCAAGGAAGGCGAGCGACGACGGTTGTGTCGCCGTTGAGGGACTCGTCCCCGATCACGAACGGCCGAGGGGGAAACAGCACCATCCCCCTCTTCCAGCGACACGTCAGTTCCTGAGAAAGGGGACCCCGAAACCTCGCTAAACCCCACTGAGGCAAGAGGAGGGGTACCCCCCTGGCGAGACGGTAAGTGAAAGTCAGGAAGAGAAGAATGAGGAGGAGCAGG
This sequence comes from Paralithodes platypus, assembly GCA_032716605.1. NCBI lineage: Eukaryota > Metazoa > Arthropoda > Malacostraca > Decapoda > Lithodidae > Paralithodes > Paralithodes platypus. The sequence goes on from CM064484.1 coordinate 42,349,293, forward strand.
ACGACGGGAGTGGGAAGGCCGGCCGGGTGAAAGGAGGCCAGAAGGAGCCGCGGGGGGAAACAGAGCAAGGATCCCCGGGGCTGAGATAACAGGGCGGCCCGACACCGAGGCGGAGGAGGGAGGGACCTCCACCGTGGGACGAGACCGTGAAGGAAGAATAGGCACTGAAGCAGGTGAAGTAGGAGAAGCAACGACATCCAGGCGGACCCTCCTGGACAGTGTAGGAGGAGGGAGCAGAGGGCCAGCTACAGCATGAACAACCGCGCGCGGAGAGGACAACGGAAGAGGAAGTCGTCTGGGCTGGGGAAGCGGGCGGAAGGGAGTAGAGCCCCTATCCGTAGAGGCCAGGGGAGGGCGCACAGGGGCAGAGCTGCTAACCCCGGCCTCAGGGTGAGAACCATGACGAGGGCGATGGGCGTCGTCAAGGCGATCAGGAGGACGACGAGGGGCAGTAGAGGACGGACGACGAGGCGAGCGAGAGCGTGGATGGAGCTGGGGAACCCCCCGACGATGTGACGACCGGCTGCGGGACCCAGGGGAGAGGGCCCGAGCAGGGAGAGGGCCAGGTGAACGGCCTTCAGTCGGGTCAGGGATACCCAGGGCGACGCGGATCCGGTCGGCAACAAAGGCCGGGGAACGGTGGCCCACAGTCCTAATGTGGCGGGAGACCATCGTCCACACCGACGGAAGGGAAGCAGAGGCCACAGACGCCGCCGAGGAACCAGGGATATGGTGCAGCACATCCACCAGGGCCAGACACGTGCCACACAGAGCAGGGAGGGAGGCCGTAGAGGACACACAGAGCGAGTGGCGCAAGCAGGACTTGTGGCTCTCCAAGCACGGGGAGCGACAACCAAGGCGAAAGCAAGGCAGCCTACCTGCACTGGAAGAACACACACCATAATCAGCACGTCGAAGGAGTAAGTGGAGAGAATGTCCAAGAAGAACCAGGGAAGGAGCATGGGGAAACAGGAACACACATGCAAACAGGTATCCGTACTCACCCTAAACCGGGAGCACAGAGGTAGGTGAGGAGGGCGGCCGAGGCGGAAGAGCACTAGCAGAACCTGCAAAGATGGAGAAAGTGTTAACCACCACTCAACATCTTACATGCAGGGCCTATAACACCAGTAAAGTGCATACACCAATATAGTATCAGGCAACAAGATGACATCAAAAAGGTCAACAGTGAAAGCCAACTATAACCGCAAATTTGCGGGCCAATGGAGGCATAACCGTACCGACACAACCCTCCCGCATCTTTGAGGGACCCCCCAACGATCACCGCTAATTTGCGGGGAGCCGAAATGTCCCAGAGGACCGAATTGAGCTCCCGCAAATTTGCGGGACCGGCCGAGATGGTCCAGCGCCGAAAAAGCGAGAGGAGCGTCTAGGGAATACAGTACCAAAAAAGGCCACAAAAAAGCGTCATCTCCTTATGAACTCCAAGCGATGATGGCCATCAAGCTGAGCAGTGTCTTCCTTGAATTGATCCTAACTCAACCGGTAAAGGGAGAGGCAAGGAAGACACACCAGGGGAGAGGAGGCACATCCCCCAGGAACCACCCAACCCACAGAGATAGAGCAAAGCCCATGAGGAGAAGTGGCAGGGAGGGTGGTTTCGCACAAACAGGGGCCCCCGTGGGGTACCCCTGGATTGGGCAAAATAGATTATGAAAGGATGGAGGTGAAACAGGAAGAGAAAACAAAAACCAGTCAATGAAACTGGCGAGAAAAAGGGTGGCCTAGCCGTGAGCAGAGAATGTGTCAGGGGCGAAAAACCCTGTGGTGTGAAGGAGGGGCCCCCGTGGGGTACCCCTGGATTATCACGAACCACCTGTCGCCCAGGCCCTTGAGACACAGCGAAGGCTCGAAAGGGGGGACTCGGGAATAACGCTAATAATGCGGCCGACACAAACTCTACAAACAGCACCGCCACCAACGAAATCTCAGATTGTTTACCAACGGTACACCTTAGGCTATGAAAAAATGAAAACTCATAGGGGCATAGCAATTCCGGAATGAGAACACCAGCTAGGCTAAAATAAGCTAAAAGCTAAACTATGCCCAGACTAACAGGAAAAAAGAATATGAAAAGAGAAAGAATGAAAACATATACGAGGAACGCCAGGCGCCCCCGTACCTTCGGTAGGCTATTTCCACACGCGTCTCCATTATACACACTTAGGAGCCCATTTACGTGTGCCCTAGATCACGTAACATCTGTCTAACAGAAAAGAAGGCCAGATAAGCCGAAACGAACCTAAACAGGGTGAATTAAAGGAGCACAACAAAAGCGACTTCATTCACTGGAGCGCGTGAAAAAATGATGACAAGAGAGGGTCGCTTATGCGCACATTCGACAGGGATCTGCACATGACGGAACACGGGATGGGCCTTAAGCGGTAACTAAGGTAAACCCCTTTTTCTTCTCTTCTATGCTTTTTTCAACTTCGGTGGTAGTTTTGGTTAATATACAACGTCTCCTAGAGCAAGATAAGGAGTAGACTCTAGACGTTTTCTTTTTAACCGCGGTTGGAATGACGACATAGCAGTCAAAATAGACAAGTCGTCATTGCAATTAGGTTAATAGCCTTGACGTTGGATTTGCCAAGACTACTAACAAATAGTACCCCCCCAAAGTATTTCCCCAGCACCTCTGCTTTCTCCTTATCAGTTTCCGCTCTACTCCCACCATTCAACCCCCCTACCAGTTCTGGGATCCCTACTCTTCTTGTTAACTTTTCCTGAATGTACTTCCAGAATATTTTTGGATTATCCTTCACATTTCTAGCTATCTCTCTCTCCCTCTCCTTCACCCCCCTCCTTGTTTCCCACCTTATTTTATTGTTTATTTGTCTACGTTCCAGATCCACTTCTTTAGCTTCTATACTAGACCCCCTGTTCTTTTTTAACAATTTTAATCTTTCCCACAATCGTTTCTTTCTTCTAATCAATATCCAAAGCTTTCTTTTCATTGGCAATTCTGGGTTAGTTCTTTTCCTCAATTTTGTTTTATCCTTATATTCCCTTACTGGTACACTTTTGGATACAGCATTCTCCAGTTTGACTCTAATTTTCCTCCACATTCCTTCAGCATCTTCACCGTTCAAGTATTCCCCCCAGTCAATGTCCAAACACCGTCTCAGCAGCTCATAATCTGCTCTATCATACATGTATATTTTTCTATTGCTTCTATTATCCCTCTCTGATTTAATGTTACAACTAAAGCTTATATAGGCATGGTCACTACGACCTATAGGGCTATCCACATTAACATGTTCCACTATATCCTCTTCATTGCTAAAAATCAAATCAAGTACACTCCCCTGCGTCCCATCTCTATATCTTGTCATCTCTACAATATGTTGCGTTAAAAAACAGTCTCTCACTTTCTCTATAAACTTATTTTCCAGGCTACCCTGTCCCGCTGGAGTAGTACAATTTGCCCAGTTGATCCCTGGCAAATTAAAATCTCCAATCAAAATTTTATATTTGTTCTCTCTCTTATCTATCTCCTCCATTGCTTTCAGTAGGTTATCATCCTCTCCCCTGCTATTATTTGGGCTTCTATATATAGAGGCAATTAGAATTGATCCTTTTGCACATTTTACTTCAATACACAAATACTCACAATACTGCTGTCTCATATCCACCTCATTAACCTTGAGCTCTTTTCTTACATAAATAAACAGTCCTCTTCCGACCTCTGCTCTAATAGCATTTCTCTCATATAACTCCAAACCCTCCAAACTATATTCCACCAGTTTCCTTTCAATTCTAGCATTTTTTGGTCTTACTTCCTGTAGGGCTATGACATCAGGTTTTTCCTCTTCATCCTGCAACCTACATATAAGTTCTCTTTTCTTGTCCTGGGTAAACATAATCCTTAATCCATCTACCATTCCTTCAGCAATTACACCATCCCGCTCCTCCAGTCCGTACCCTACTCCCCCGCTAGCACTACTGGGTCTGCCTCTTTGTCTCCCGTCTCTCCCTGTGACACCTCCACCCCGTTCTCCTCCTCCGTCACAACTCCCATCACATTCTCTTCCCTCCCTGATCTCCCCCTCCCTTCTACTCTTATAAACCACTTCCTCACTTTTCCGTCCCTCACTCTCCAGTAAAAATTTCTCTTATCCTCCTCACCCAACTTTCCATTATTTTCATCAGCCTTTTCTTGTAATTCCTTAATTTTTTTCCTTTGTTCTATACTCAAATCCTTCTTTAGTCTTATGTGTTTCAGTTTATCATTTGTATTTAGCCTCCAACTAAAATTTGTCACAGTCTCTGCCACTACCTTAGTTTTAACTCTCCTGGCCCGGGCAGGCTCTCAAAATGACAGTGTGGGCTACCCGGGCGATCTGGCCGAAAAACTTCTAGGCCTAGGCTACCGTATTTTTGTTTAGTTTAACTGCTAGAAATTTCCCACGCATCTATAAATGTAGTGTGGTTTCCAATCTGTAGACTGGCGTTGAGTAGAGCTCTCTATGTCAACTGGTTCAGTTGTGATGACGATTTCAGTGGAGAGCACTTGCAGGCGATGTTAGCAATATGACGATCTTTTCACTACTGAAACAACGACATACAGACATACAATAAAAAACGAGTCTTCTCTTTCTTGTTTTCGGAGGTGCGGTGACGTAACGATCGGCTTTGTTTATATGCGTCGGACGCACGGCGTTCAGACCAAGCTGAATAGGCTTTCAAGCTTACAGATTTTAAAATGACACCCGGGCTCCTGCCCTTAATTCGTGGTGTCATTTTAAAATGACAACCGGGCCAGGAGGGTTAAACTGTACCCGTATAGGTCTCATCTCTCCCCTTTTATATCTACATATCCTACTGACCTCCTCCACCTGCCCTTCCCATCCATATTCGTCCTCATCCACACCTTTCATGACCTCCTTTACTGTCTCCATATCCCTCACTTTTCTCACTCCATTATCATTCATATGAGTCTCTATATCTCCATACAAGATTACACCCCTATCCCTGTCCATGGCCTCCCTCACGACACTCTCCTTGTTCTTCATGACCCCTACAACTGCACTCTCAAAACTTTTTTTGGTCATATTAATTTCTTCCTTTTGCTCTTTCATAATACCCTCCAAATCCTTGACTTTTTGTTTACCTACCACCGTCCATGCAGTTGACTCCTTTACTTCCGTGCAACGTCCTTCGTATTCCTTCAGCTGCTCCTTCAATGCGATATTCTCTGCTCCCAGTTCATCTACCCTTTTCAATACCATCTCTAGGCTCTCATTAACTGCCAAAATAGGCCTGCATTCACTTCCTTCGCTAGGCCTATTCCCTTCCCCACCTGTCACACCACACATTACACACATTGTTGAACTAACAATGGGGTATCTATTAACACAACACGTTATGGAAAATACAAGATTTAGAGGAGGTGATGAACCATCAAGACTTGACTTATTATTCACCAAAGACCCCCAAGAAATAAAGAACCTAACATATTTGAGTCCCATGGGAAAAAGCGATCATGCTGTGATTGAATTTGAATTGACAGTGGAATTTCTGGAAGGCAGAGAGGAGGAACATAGGGAATATAGATTAAATTATAGTAAGGCGGATTATGAATCATTACGAGGATACTTTGCAAATATAGATTGGTCATTTATTGAGCAAGAACAGAATATTCAGGTAAAATACACCATGTTACTAGACATTTACAGGGAGGGGGTAGATAAATATGTACCAACATTTAAGGATAGAAAGCTGGCTAAGGAGAAAGAGTGGTTTAACATGCGATGTCACATTGCCCAGAACAAAAAGGACTCTGCATGGAATAAAGTGAGAAGGAGACACACTGAGGAAAAATGGAATGAGTATAAGAATGCTAGAAACAACTATGTCAAGACTATAAGAGAGGAGAAAAAGAACTGAAAAAGATATAGTAAATAAATGTAATAAAGAACCCAAACTGTTCTATAGTTATATCAACGGCAAAACAAAAATAAAGGACAAAATAACAAAGCTTAGGGTAGAGGGTCAATTATATGAAGACACAGTGGGTATGTGTGAAATTATGAATGATACATTAACATCCGTGTTTGTGGAGGAGGATGACTATGTAGAACCTGTGGTGGAATTGAACGAGATACAGGGACTAGAGTCGATAGAAGTCAACAAGGATGAACTAAAATCATTGTTGGAAGAATTGGACGTGAGAAAATCTATGGGCCCAGATAACATTGCTGGATGGGTATTAAGAGAATGTTCTGAACAACTAGTGAGACCTATTTTTAATATTGTTCAACACTCATTAAACAAGGGGGAACTTCCCTTAGAATGGAAACAAGCAAATATAACTCCAATATATAAGAGTGGAAATAAAGAAGACCCGCTAAATTATCGACCGGTATCCTTAACGAGTGTTATATGCAAGCTTTGTGAAAAGATTATTAGAAAAAGATGGGTGGGTATGTTGGAGGAGAAGGAAATAATTTCAAGCAAGCAGTTCGGGTTCAGAAAAGGACATTCGTGTACCACAAATTTGTTGAGTTACTATGATAGGGTAATTGACATTGTACAAGGGAGGGAGGGGTGGGTAGATTGTATTTACTTAGATTTCAAGAAGGCATTTGATAAGGTGCCTCATAAGAGATTGTTGTGGAAGCTCAGGACTGTGGGGCGGGTTGAGGGAGTATTATTAAAGTGGATGGAAAACTATTTAATTGGGAGGGAAATGCGAACAGTAATAAAAGGAAAGTTCTCCTCGTGGAAAAGGGTAAAAAGCGGAGTGCCTCAAGGATCGGTGTTGGCCCCAATCATGTTTTTGGTTTTCATCAATGACCTTCAAATGGGAATAGGCTCATATATATCTATGTTTGCTGATGATGCAAAATTAATGAAGCATATTACAAGTAGGAGTAGTTGTGAAGAATTACAGAGAGACCTAGATAAGTTATATGAGTGGAGTCAAACTTGGAAAATGGAATTCAACACGAGTAAGTGTCAGGTTCTTGAGATGGGAAAAAGTAAATATAGACCTTCTTGGGGATATAAAATAGGAGATGAAATAATTAGTAAAGCTGTGAAAGCAAAAGACCTAGGAGTAGTTGTGGCAGACAGCTTGTCACCTGAACAGCATATAAATAAAATAACTGGTGAAACCTATGCAGTGTTGACTAACATGAGAATAGCTCTGAATTATTTAGATGAAGAGATGTTAGCAAAAATAATAGGGACAATAATACGACCAAGACTGGAGTATGCAGCAGTGGTGTGGTCTCCACACCTTATAAAACATAATAAAAAACTGGAAAGAGTTCAGAGAGTTGCCACTAAGATGATAGCTAGCCTTAGAGACCTGCCTTATGAGGAGAGATTGGAGAGGCTAAAGCTGCCAACGCTGAGGGAGAGGAGAGAGAGAGGTGACATGATCATGATGTTTAAGTGTGTGAAAGGTTTTGAGAAGATCGACAAGGGAGATTTTGTGGTGAGGGACGAGGGAAGAACCAGGGGTCATGATTGTAAGTTGAGGAAAGTTATATGTAAGTCTGATGTAAGAAAGTTCAGCTTCCCGTATAGAAGCATTGAGTGTTGGAATAAGTTGGATGGGGAGGTGGTGGGAGCAAGAAATATCCAAACTTTTAAAGCAAAATTGGATAAATGTAGAGAGAGAGACAGGACAACACGAGCTTAGGCTCAAATCCTGTATACTACAATTAGGTGAGTACAGTGCCTTAACTTTCTCACCAATATCCCCCTTCCATTTCTCCGTATCACTCATCCACTTTTCCAAATCCTTCACAACAATACTAACCTCTTCTAACTTCTTATCTGTGCTCTTAAATCCCCGAAAACGTTGTAACCTTCCTTCCGCCTCCGTCATACCCGAAATTCCCTCCGCCATGTTTGTTTACAAACTCAACAACTCACAACACTACCGCTGTCCCGTCACTACACACTCTTATTACACTATATATCACCCCTCCACCACAACAATATATCCTCCAAACACTTCCACTAAATCCTTCCTCTTCTTGCTAGCCCCGTATGCACTCGATATTCCGTGAATTAATTGTCCATTCCCATAACATATGCCGGAGCCTCAAAACTTGCGTCCGCCTTCCGCCATGGTGTGCCGCCGGACATTCAGGAGCCCAAGTGGCTAACACCATATGGTAGAGATGTGACCAATAAGTTATTGAATCAATATACTCAGTCTACGAAACGACAGTATCAATCACATTGGCAAGCCTTTACTTCTTGGATCCTTAGAACGGAACAGACTGTGCCATCGGTGGCGTTAGTTTTTAATTACTTAAATTATCTATTTGAACAAAAACGTTTATCTGTGGTAACGTTAAAAAATCACTTAACAGCGATTAGAATACCATTTTGGGACCTTACCGGTCTCTCCATACCAGTTGCGGAGGAGACAGGTTTTATGAGGGCATGTTTTAAACTCCGCCCACCTCCCCGTCAGCTCATGCCTACTTGGTCTCTGGACAAAGTATTGTCATTACTTCACTCTCGTCTGTACCAAAATACTGCAGATTTTACATTACTCTTAAAAAAGGCTGTATTCCTTTCGGCTTTGGCCACCGGGAACAGAGTGTCTGAGCTGGCGGCGATGAGCAACACACCTAATTGCCTCAGGTTTGGTAGGCTTAATGAATGTATTCACATTGCACCTTCCCCAGGGTTTGTAGCCAAGAATGAGCACAGTGCACACATGTTTTCTGAGTTCACTGTGCCGGCGTTGAAAAGGGGAAAGGTGCACCATAATTTATGTCCAGTGCAGGCTCTAACCAAATATTTTAGGGTAGCTCCTCTAAACCCCCAGGGTGCTTTATGGGTAGCGAGTACGGGTAAGCGCTTGCTCAAACGTAGATTGGCTTCTCTTTTAGTCGAAGTCATTAAGGAGAGTAATCCCGGCGTTGTGGGTAGGGCCCACGATTTACGCAAATGGGCAACCTCTTTGCGTTTCCTGAAGAATTTTTCTGTGGAAGATATTACGTCCACGCATTTGTGGGCCTCTAATCATACGTTTTTGACTCGATACCTGTCAGTAGCTCTAGACAAACCTTCCTTGCCATGTATAGCTTTAAGGCAGAGGGTCTAGGTGGCCCTTAAGTCACTTTTTGTTTTAATTTCAAGGAAAGGGGGGGGGGGGGGGTGCAGTCAGGTAACATAGGACACCCTAGACCCCGCCGGAGTATAAGAGCTGTGATACTAGTTATGGGTATTGTTGATATGAACATTTCTCTGTACTATTCAGTGCATGAAATTGTGGTAGTACAATGATAGTACAAACAACAGTGTTGTTATAGTAGTTTAGCTGTGAAAGCAATTTAGTTTAACCCTCTCACCACGGAAGGCCTCTTGAACGCCCATAAAAAAGCATATAACAGGTTCCCGGAAGGCCTCTTGAACGCCCAGTGGTTGAAAGCCTGTGAGCTTCGTGTGTGAGGCGTCGGTCCGACGCATGTAAACAACAGCCGGCTGGACCGACGCCCCGCATCTCCGGCCACAAGAAGGAGAGCGTCGCTTGTTCGTGTGTGCCTGTATGTTGTTGTTAAGTATCGAAAAGTGGTGTAAAGTGGCTGTTTTGGCCATAAAGTTATCTCCAATGAAATCATCATCACAGCTCAACCAGTTGACTTAGAGAGCTCTACTTAATGCCATTCTACAGGTAAATAACACAGCTACGCTTGGGGATGCGCGGGAATGCGGGAAGCAGTCTGATTAACGAATATACGGTAGCCTAGCCTAGACGTTTTTCGGCCAAAACACCCGGGTTTCGAGGAATATATATATAATACATAGCCGGGGCTGGAGGGTTAAGCATTGGATATATTTTGCAAAATATTTCCACAAGTATTATGGGGTTATATGTGCACATGTAAACTTATAAGTTTTTATTTTTCACCACTTATGTTGTTGTTGTTGTTGTTGTTGTTGTTCCCCAAGCTGCCTGGCCGAACAGCCCCAAGGCCCTGAGCAAGGCCAAGGCCACAACCGAGCGCCCCCACTTATGTTGAGTGGGGTGCCTTTTTAACTTACAGATCTGTTCGCAGAGTCTCAAGAGTTAACCTTTTGTATCAAGCAGGCTTCTTTGAAGCACGCCCCTGCTTGACCCCCTTTTGTATATATGTGCTGTGCCATTAAAATATATATTTTTCAAAGTAAGAATACTATGTGGTTGTTTGATTATCTGCTTTTCTAGAGTTATGATATGATTACGAATGTCCCCCTCCAGTCTTAGAAATCAGGCATGTTCGTCAATGATGGAGGGGCCACTAATAAATTATAGGTTTGACTCCTGTAAGGAGATAAAGAAAACCTAATATTTAATAGTGGCCCCGTAATCATTGACGACTGGGGCCCTCTCGACCATCCCCTTCCCATTCGTTGATGTATTAAGGATTTTGGTTTACTTGATATATCAGTGAAGGAAGAATGACGCCTGAGTCAGCGTCTGGTCAAAGATCCACACAAGTACATCCACGATATTATGGAAAGCTTATTGAATAGTTATTCTTATTTTCTTTTTCTTTTTATTTTTTACGAAGTTTTTTCGTAGTGAGAACCCAATTCATAATGACTGAAGCCATGAGTGTGGTCGCGTGCGCTCATGATGAAGGCTCCATAAATTTTAAATGCTCTGCGTGGTAGATTCAAACTACGGCGGATGAGTGTTTGAAGAGGGTGCCTTATGTAATAGGCATGTTCGTCAATGATTACGGGGCCACTACTAAATATTAGGTTTTCTTTATCTCCTTACAGGAGTCAAACCTATAGTGTGGAATTCAGTCTTCTATGGTGTGTTTAACCCGTACAGCCCCAGCGACGCGCCTGATGCGTCGGCGATGTATGTAACGCCCAGCCCCAGAGACGCGTCTGGCGTGTCACCCTAATTGCGCCGACCGTAACCTCAGGTGTAGCCACTCAAGAGGGCTCAGATTTGTATGGGAACTGTGTAGGTATCCCACGCAACCGTGCCGATGGTTGAAAACTCTCAAAGTCCACGTGCGTGCGCGTGAGCGCGCAATAACCTGGTTTTTTGGGGTAATTGCCTTCAATTTTTTACTCTTGTAAAATACGTTTTCGGGGGCTCTGCAGGACCATTCTTTAAGCTTTTTGAGCGGTTTTTCGTGGTGTTTCCTTCATTCCTAACCCATTCGCTATTGTTTCTGGAATAAAACCATTTTTTGAAAACCGGCCGGGTTCTGGTGAACAAACATTACAAAACTAGCCGGGGCTGGACGGGTTAATAGTATGGGGTGCTGTGTTGCATCCTGGGCAGGTGTCAACGACGGAAATATCCAGTCTTTTCTGATAGCTCAGAAGAGCTGGATGGTGCCCACATCTCAGCCTGGCCAGGTGGACTCTCTCCTCACTAGGAAGGGAGGATTCAGAAGGGATGGATTTCGGGAGGTCGCCTGCAGCTGTGTGTTGTCTTTGAGTGATTGGATGGAACAGCGAGAGATATGAGTATGGATATGCTTCTGGAAGCTGGTTTGGGGTGGGCAGGGAGGGAGAGATTACGGTTTTGACAACCCGTAAGGGAAGGAAGGAAAAACTAATATTTATTGGTGGCTCCTGGAGTCAATGACGTAAGAGCCTATGATAATATGGCCTCGTTCCGGGCTCCTCAGAGCCCGGATTAATCTTGATCACGACGGTCGAGAACCAAGATCATCTTAGGGGGTACCCCTTAATCATTCCTAAGGTACGTCATTGGGACGGAGCCACTGAAAAGTAGAAAATAAAAAGAGAAGAATTAACACAGTTTGAACACCGCGCCTTCGCGCATTCTGATCTTCCTCTGTTTCCCATACTCTGCCCACTATTTCCACCTATCAGGTGCGTTCTCTAATGTATATATCAAGTTGAGCATGTGTATAGGAAGGGGATGGAGGGAGGGCAATTGTCGTCATTGACTCCAGGAGCCACCAATAAATATTATTTTTATTAATCTCACCACCACACTCCCAATGAAATTAATTAAAGTATATCATTAGTTTTTCCTTCCTTCCTTACGGGTTGTCAAAACCGTAATTTATTGGTGGCTCCTTACGTCAATGACGTAAGAGCCTAGAATATCACGACCGGTGGAGGGACCTTCATATGCTCATCGAGCTAAAAAACAAGATTCTATTAGGAAGACCAAAAACGAAAATTGTGACATGTGTTTAACCCTCCGGATCCGGGGGCCCTCATATGAGGCGGTTCGCTGTGTCCGGGGCCATTTTCGTACAGTCAAGCATCATAATTCAGTAGATACTGATTGAGACCACCTAGAGCAGTCAGGTTTTTTGAAAATTGTAGAACATCTTGTTGGCTGTAGACTGCCATTAAGATGACATCGCTACGATGTGTGGTTGCCGAGTTATGATGATTTTAGCCGCGCTTTTTACCTCATATGAGGCCTCCCGGACTCCTAACCAAAATACGTTTTGCCTCATATGAGGCCTCCTGGATCCCAAGGGTTAAATATTAGAGTATAGCAGTAAGAAAAAGATGTATAAGTCGGGTACCATTAAAGAAGCCTTATCTCAGAAAAACAGAACTACTGAGGTGTGAATACTGTAATCGTATATCACAAAATAAAAATAAAAATAAAGTTATACATTGCAATAACATAAAGGTATTGCTTTGTAACAGATCTAGTGCAGTAATAGCACTCCTGTTATCCATTTCGGATTGTGTGTCCTGCCACTTGTCATGGAACTTAACACACCCCCTCCTTTTTTATTTAAGGTGGATCGTAGAACACACCTTCTATTACCTTACAACACTGGTAATAAAAGCATTGAACAAATATATCCATCTACTTATTGGCCTCAGTGGGCGTGTTCCAGCCACAAAGCTATGCTTGATAATTTGGGTCTTCTTCAGATGTACTGACCAGCATATGGCTAGGAACGCCTTGCTAGGGGACCAAAGACCCGTCTGGGTTGTTGTTGTTCCCTAAGCTGCCTGGCCGAACAGCCCCGATTCCCTGAGAAAGGCCATGGCCACGATCGGGCTTTCCCACAGAGCTCTCATTAAGTGTAGATTGTGTTGTTGGCGTAAGTGGTTGTGTGAAATGCAGTCTTCTATGATGTGTTTAATGGTATGGGGTGCTGTGTTACATCCCGGGCAGGCGTCGACAACGGAGTCATCCAGTCTCTTCTGATAGCTCAGGAGAGCTGGATGGTGTCCGCATCTCAGCCTGGCCAGGTGGACTCTGTCCTCACGAGGAAGGGAGGATTCGGAAGGATGGATTTCAGGAGGTCGTGCATGCAGCTGCGTGTTGTCTGTGAGTGAGTGGATGGATCGGTGAGAGATATGAGTATGGATGTGCTTCTGGAAGTTGGTTCGGGGTGGGCAGGGAGGGAGAGAGGACAATAATTGTACTTACACTAGTTGTACTTACACTAGTTGTATTTGCGGGAGTGAGCATGCTCGTTAATTCCCGCCTCCTAAGATATGTTTGTCATACCGTGCTTTGAAACTATGCACTGATGGTGCAGACACTACTTCGGCTGGCAATTTGTTCCACCCACTAATCGAGTTGGTAGGAAATCTTTTACTTTTCAGATCAGATTTACTATTAAGCACTTTTAGTTTGTAGCTGTGACCTCTTGTTCTCTCACCTCCATCCCTCTCTATGAAGTTTTCTTGGTCGATTTTGTCAATACTTCTAACACATTTGTATATCTGAATTTGCTGTCCTCGTTTCCTTCTCTGTTCCAGTGTAGGTAGATTCAATCTCTCGAGCCTCTCTTGGTACTCCAAATTTTCCAAACCTGGGATCATCCTCGTAGCTGCTCTCTGTACCCTCTCAATTTTGTGGATATGTTTCTTCATGTGAGGGGACCACACTACATATGCATATTCCATCCTGGGTCTTATTATTGCCGTTATTATTTGTTTCATGGTGTTTTCATTAAGATAATTGAAAGACATCCTGATATTTGCCAATAGTGCTAGTGATTCTCTCACTATCTTATTTACGTGGTTTTCTGGAGACATGTTATCCTTAAATTCTATCCCCAAGTCTTTTTCTGCTTTGGGAATCACTTCGTTTCCTAGTTTATAATCTTTTCTAGGTCTGTACTTGCTTTTACCCATTTCTAGAGTCTTACATTTCCCTGCATTGAACTCCATATTCCATTTGATGCTCCATTCATGGATCTTTTGCAAATCTGCTTGGAGCTCAAGGCAATCCTCCTGGGTTCTGATCGTTTTAAGCAGCTTAGCATCGTCCGCAAACATGCTCATGTAGCTTGTTAGTCCCTCAGGTAAGTCATTTACAAATATTAGAAACATGATTGGGGCTAGGACAGATCCTTGTGGTACTCCACTCGTAATTTGAGTCCAGTTTGACGATTTCCCCCTTACTGTTGTTCTCATCTGTCTTCCGCTAAGGTAGCTCTCCATCCATTTCAGCAGTTTGTCTCCTACTTTTCCCTCATGTTTTAATTTCCACAGCAATCTCTTGTGTGGAACTTTGTCAAATGCCTTTTTAAAGTCTAGGTAGGCACAGTCTACCCATCCTTCCCTCTTGTCCACTGTGTCTATTACTCTAGAGTAAAAACTCAACAAGTTGCTTACACATGATCTGCCTCCTCTGAATCCAAATTGTCGATCAGTAATTAATCTTTTGGATTCCAGGTAGTTCACCCATTTGTCCCTTATTAATCCTTTCAGAATCTTCATGAGGATGCTCAATAGTGATACAGGTCTATAGTTCAGTGGTTTATCTCTGCTTCCTCCCTTAAATATAGGAATAATGTTTGCTCTTTTCCATTCTGTAGGTACTATCCCTGTGTCCAATGATTTGGTCATTATATCATATAACGGTATACTCAGTTCCTTAGCATTTTCTTTAATAATCCAGCCTGATACTCCGTCCGGTCCAGCGGCTTTGTTTGGATCCACCTTTCTCATTTTGTCTATGAGCTCTGGTCTGTTAAATGTGACTTCCGGCATTTCCTCTGTACCTATCTCATTGGTTTCTGGTGCAATGAATTCTCCTTCTTTTGTAAATACTGATGCAAAATTTCTATTTAGTTCTTCTGCAATCTCTGTATCCTCTTCTATGATTCTGTTTCCACTTTTAATCTTTACGATCGTGGCTTTTATCTTCCTTTTGCCGTTTACAAACTTGAAAAACATTTTTGGATTCTTTTCATAGTTCTCCACTATCCCTTTCTCATGGTTTGCCTCTGACCTCCTCCTCATTTCAGTGTATTTGTTTCTCTCCTCTTTATACTTTTGCCTGTTATCTTCCGAATCCCAGTTTCTCATTTTTTTCCAGGCTTTGTTTTTTGCTTCCCTTGCTTGCCTACATTCGCGGTTAAACCATACTTTGCGATTACTTTTTTTCCTTTTATTAATGTACTTAGGGACAAAAGTTTTTATACCAGTATCATAGATCTCCATGAATGCCTTGAGTTTTTTGTCTACCTCACTTATTATGTTCCTTCCAACAACCAACTATTTATCAGATAACACCTGATCCCAATTTTGTGACTTGAAAAAATCCCGTAGTCCTTCGAAATCGGTTCTGGAATACATCCAGTGATTTTCCTTGTGCTTTTCCCTTCCCTTGGGTAGATTATACTTCAATAGTAAGTCTATGTCTAGAACTGCATGGTCGCTTTTTCCTAGTGGGCATAGGTACTGAATACTTTGAACCTCCTCCTCCCTTCTTGTGAATAGAAGGTCCAATCTAGCTGGTTGATCACTTCCCCTTACTCTTGTTGACTCTTTTACATGTTGGTATATAGAATTTTCCATGGCCATACTTAAAAATTCATAGCCCCAACTTTCCTCCCCTGTTCCGGCTTCAAGATCTTCCCAATTCACTTCCTTGCAGTTAAAGTCCCCACACATGACTATTTCATCCTTTGAAGCCAAGATATTTCCTAGCACACTAATTGTTTCCTTACGCATTAGGCTATGCTCCTCCTTACCCCATGTCTTCGTCTTGGGAGGTACATACGCTACTATCACCACTATTTTTTCGTTTCCACCAATCTCTATTGCTAAAACTTCTGCTGTTGAAGTTTCTAGTTTTATCTCAGACACAATCAAATCTTTCCTAGTAAGGATGCACACTCCACCTCCATGTCGAAATTGTCTGTCCCTCCTCCAAATCCTGTATTCAGACCATCCTAACAAATTTATATCAAGGTCCTCTCTTAGTTTTGTTTCAGTGAGACATACTATTTCTGGTTTCTTAGTATTGAGTAAGTTTTTTTTTTTTTTTTTTTTTTTTTCTATGTGATTGAGGGAGGCAAAAGGCATTACTATAGCGAGTGCCTCCCCCATAGTTGAAAGAGTGACAGGGCCAAAATCAAGGGACGTTCGAGCCAAAATGCCTGGACACACGGAGTTTGAAGCAATTTAAGTCATAGGAAGAGGGAAAGACTGATTCTGGGAGAGAGTTCCAGAGCTCAGCTGTTGAGTAGAAGAAAGTTTGAGAGTAACGTTTCACTCTTGGGTTGGAGAGTTGCACAGAGTAGGGGTGGGATTGAGTTGCAAGACGGGTACCACGTGCCCTACGTAAAGGAGGTGGTATGCACTGGGATAGCTCTGAGGAACACTGATTATTATAGTAGCGATAGAATAGCGAGAGAGATGCAACATTGCGGCGGAGAGAGAGAGATTGCAGAGAGTTGGTGAGTGGACAGGAGTTAATGATACGAAAGGCCTTCCTTTCAACTTTGTCTAGGAGAGCGGTGTGAGAGGAACCTCCCCACACATGTGAACAATACTCAATACAAGGGCGCACTATGCCCCTGTACAGAGCAAGAAGCTGTGCTGGGGAAAAGAACCCCCTAAGGCGGTTGAGCACACCCAGCTTCTGGGAGGCTGCCTTAGCAAGACTGGTAATATGGTCCTTCCAAATGAGAGCAGAAGAAAAAGAGACACCAAGAATATTGAGAGAAGATGAAGGGTTGATTTTTGTATTGTTGAAGAATAAGGGATAGTCCGCTGGGAGATCCTGACGGGTAGATAGATGGAGAAATTGGGTTTTGGAGGCATTAAAGTTAACAAGGTTTTCTCTGCCCCAATTGGAAATAGTATTTAGATCAGAATTTAAGAGTTCTATGGCTTCATTACGTTTGTCGTTGAGGAATTGCTGGCTGGGGCGTTCTGAAAAACTAATGGAGTAGTGTAAGGTTGAGTCGTCTGCGTATGAATGGATGGGAATTAAGGTACAGTTAAGGAGATCATTTATAAAAATTAGAAAGAGAATAGGAGATAGGACAGAGCCCTGAGGAACACCGGAGTTGATAGGGTGAGGAAGTGAACAATGGCCGTCCACAACCGCGGCTATGGAACGGCCGGAAAGGAAATTAGAGACAAAGGCACAGATGGAGGGATAGAAACCGAAGGAGGGTAGTTTAGAAATTAAAGATTTATGCCAGACTCTATCGAAGGCTTTCGATATGTCTAGTGCAATATTTCTTGGTGTCTGTGGGTGTGTTGCCAACCCGTCTGGGTTGTATCCTCTACTGAAAAACCAGTGGGGAAAACTAATGGTAGTGGCCCATATGTGCATATCATGGGTTTATGCAATCAACTGAGGCTCTATCTATCTATCTATCTATTGCCCGACGCCATGATCCCCGAAGGGGTGGCCACGAACGAACCGCCCCCATGCACCTCTGTCGCCAGTCATTCGACGTCCCTCCCCCCAACTGAGGCTCAGCTTCCTTAATTTATATCTGCAATGAAGGATGTTAACACTTTCTTTCCTAACCTTATTGACCCTTGTGAATAAACGCACCATTGTGCCTTATTCCTAGGAATAACGGGCTTAGAGTAGGTGTATAGTGCCTAAACAGGGCATAGAGGCATGTAGTATCTTTGCTCTTTTCAAGGCAGGAATAAAGAAAGGTGTAAGGATATGTTCCTGGTGCTCATTTTTGCGATGAATCTGGTGCAGTAACCTTATGTACAGAATCATTATTAGGGGCAAAACATAGACAGTTAGTAGACTTTGCCATGGCTGTCAATTCTGAGACCCTATGGCCGGTAGCCAGGGTCATCAGAGACACACACTTTTTAAAGTTTCTTGTATATATTTGGTCTCACAGAATAAGACCTACAGTAGACTGTGACAAAGTTAGGACCTTCGAGATTGACCAAAGAGGAAGCAAATGACGATTTGGGGCTCTGAGCTTAAAACAAGCCTTCATAAAACCCTGTTCGTCTTTCTGGAGTAAAGATAAACCAGTAAGCGTAAAGAAGGGTATCTTTTATGCCGATACGTGGTTTATAAGTGTGTTCACTGTTAGTTTTTAAAAATCAATTAAGTAATTTAGGTGCTTCACCAACAAAGCAACTGATGGAGACTGCTGGTCTGACTGCGCTCTAAGTTATAAATTGTTCCCAGTGTGGACTATACTGTCTTAAAGTGGAAGCTGTGTATTGACTTGTGAGCGTATCCGTGACTTCCTTGTCGTAGGAAGGTAGTCACTTGGATTTGAGAATGTCCACATAGCAAAATTGAGCAAGGTCTGCAGGTTTCCAATTTCTTTCAAATAGAAATAGGACAGGGGGAGTTGTTGTTATTGTTCCCCAAGCTGCCTGGCCGAACAGCCCCAAGTCCCCGAGCAAGGCCAAGGCCATAACCGAGTGCCCCACAGAACCCTCCCTGCCGACCACAATAAAGCCTGGGTGACCGAAGCCACTCCATGGCGGGGAGCTGAGGAGGGTGCAGAAACGCCCGGGAAACCAAAGCCCCACCCAGGGCCCTGTGCCCCTCAGCAATTATGAAGAGAAAGTTGAGGGGCAAAGGAAAAATGTGACGCTTTGGCTTCCAATCTGGTAGATTGGGAGGTCAATCCACGGAAGAGATCTAGAAAATATATAAGTAAAAGGAACAGTCAGAGTAAGCTATGGGTATGGCAGAGATCGCTCAGTTCTCACTCTGATAGACCAGCCCATCACCAGGACAGGGGGAGTTGCAGAGGTTTGTTATACCACTGAGTAAGTTGAGTGTGTCACACCTGAGTAGGCCACATTGGAGCAACCAGGACCACTTGGTCCTGGAAACGACCTGCGGTGATGAATGATTCTCACATCATAAATCTATGTCCACCTGTTCCAATTCACTGTGAGGGCCTCTGGGCCCCCTTCTCGTGTTGTGTGATTCCGAGATATGTAAGACTGGAGCTTCGTTGAATTACGAGATGCAAAACAGATCGGTTTGAGGTGAAAATGGCAGACTTAAGTTAAAAGGGGAGACTCCAGGATGATTTTTATCTCAGCTTCTATAAGAGACTCATTGCTGGCCTTTTGCCACATGTATGGTAATGGTGTAACACTGATTCGATGAGAAAATCAGCTATCTATGTACGTACGCGCGCGCGTGAGCGCAGAATTTAATTTCAATATTTGAAAAAGGGTCTACTCACTGGAATTTTTTTTAAATTTCCCGCAATTTTCGCATGGCGTATCCTACAAGCATCCCCTACAGAGTAGTGTCAGCTTTTTCCCCTATAATAATAGAAGGTGCTAAAAAAAAATATATTATACCATTAGTTTGGGGAAGAGCTGAATTTTGACCTCCAAATGATCATATCTCCGAAAATTACGAGAAATCGGCCAAAAATCGACGAGAGAATGTTCTTTTATAGGCCTATTTGCTGTGGTTAGAAGGGGAATGCATTTGGGCAATACCAAATCCAGTTAATAGACTCGTTAGGGCCAAAAAATTATTGCTAACAATTTAATTTGTAAGATTTAAAAAAGTTAAAGTACGTTTTGGTGGCATATTATTGTTACCCCTCCTAAATAGATGTTTTCTATGGGGAGCGCTACCTATCGAAAACGAACTTTGATGGCTAACTAATTTAAAAGTTCGATTTCAACCATGGTTGTTGTTGTTGTTGTTGTTCCCCAGACTGCCTGGCCGAACAGCCCCAAGGCCCCAAGCAAGGCCAAGGCCATATCCGAGCGCCCCCACAGACCCCTCCCTGCCTACCACAATAAAGCCTGGGTGACCGAAGCCACTCCATGGCGGGGAGCTGAGGAGGGTGCGGAAACGCCCGGGAAACCAAAGCCCCACCCAAGGCCCTGTGCCCCTCAGCAATTATGAAGGGAAAGTTGAGGGACAAAGGAAAAATGTGACGCTTTGGCTCCCAGTAATGAGGTCAATCCACGGAAGAGACGCAGTCACATGAGATCTAGAAAACATATAAGTAAAAGGAACAGTCGGAGTAAGCTATGGGTATGGCAGAGATCGCTCAGTTCTCACTCTGATAGACCAGCCTATCACCACTCAACCATGGTTTAGGAATATTATACATTCAATTTTGACCAAATTCCTTGATATTGGGAACCCCAAAGGGGTACCTTAGGGATGTAATAAGGGTGTTTATGCCCTCATATGATCATTTCTATTGCTTACAGAAGCCCTTTAGACTACAGACAATTTTTTTTTTGGGGGGGGGGGGGCTGACTGAATTTTTTTCAGTTTTTGGGGGGTCGTGGGCGAACCCCCGCCCCGGGGGGTTATGGATGCAATATGGTTTTTTTGTTCCTTCCTATGCTATTCTCCTATGTTGAAAGAAGCAGTTTACAGAGAGAACACAAAAACTTGAAATTTTGACCAGAGCCAAAAAAAAACCTGGAGTCTCCCCTGGTTGAATGCCATTTGTTTGAGAGCCCATTCCGCTGAGGTAATCTTTCCTTTGGGCAGAGCATTTGCCCACAGATTGGAGACCCCTGGTAGATCTGTTGCATGGATTATTGTGGAATGTATGTTTTGGCTAGAAAGAATATATTTTCCCGAGAGATCCTGGAGAAACCTGGACTGGGTGGGGACCTGTTTCTTCCGGCAAATTACAGTGGTCATGTCCATCCGGAATGTAATTGACCTGGAGGTCAATGACATCGCATGAACTCTGGGAAAAAATGTGGAACTGCTAGATCTTGGGCATTGATATGACACTGACTTAATGTTGTCCATTTTCCGTGATTCTGATGACCTTCCGTCGACTGATAGCCCCATCCTATCAGACTCGAGGCGTCTTTGTCCACCCATCGAGTGGGAGGTGGATCTGACCAATGTGTCACTGATTCCCTTTGCCTGAAATTTTACCTACAACGATGTAGGAGTGAGATTTGATTTCTCTAAATTCACTCTGAGAATTCAACTTTGCCACATTTGCATGACTCTCAAGGTTTGTGCTTGGCAATGGAATGGAGAAGACCACGGAATCATCAATTTTTTTAGGTAAAATGGGAGGTTTAACGACCCTCCCAATATCAAATAAGGTAAACCTCCTATTTGGTTGTAGCCTCGGAGTATCCAACATAGAGCTTATACTATGACGATGTAATCTGCTTCGCTCTAGAGCGGCAATTATCGTATACCCATAGCGCGAATTAAATCGATAACATCTAGAGTAGCACCTTACTCTCTCTACTAGGTACGTTGTACATACTTTTGAGGTCATTTTGATAGAAAAATGAAAGGAGAAACGAGAAAGAAAAGAAAAAGTTGTCGACTAGGCCATTCCATCTGGCTCTTCATGCCGCTGTCAGGGGCGTACCTTCTAACCCGGTCCGGAGTAAAGGGCATCTCGATATCAAGCTACAAAAGAGGCAAGATTGGATGGGCAGGGGTACAGTCCGTGGGAGGGACACTATGACGTTGGATACTCCGAGGCTACAACCAAATAGGAGGTTTACCTTATTTGGTATTGGGAGAGTCGTTAAACCTCCCAATTTAGTAGTAGCCTCTACGTTCCAACGTAGAGCTTAGAGTACCAAAATTAGAGGCGGACATCCAAGCTGAAAAAACTCAAACATCAGCAATTAGTTAAGGATCATGATAAAGAAAAGACAGACTTAAACAAGAGAGTTTATATAAAGAGTGTACGGACAGGTGCATATTAAGAGAGATCACGTACAGTCATGTCATGTTCTTTTAGATCTCAACTGAATCGTATGAATGTTACATATCATAATGGTGGATATGGATGACAGGATCCCCCCCTTCCATGATATGGAGTAAGTAGGAAGTACTACACCGGATAAGACCAAGTGTAAACATAGCGACAGCACCGCGCACAATGTAAAAAGTGCCGGAGATGATAAGTGACACCCAGTAGATAAGTGACTGAACACTTAATTCTGTGGACTACTATAGTAAAACAGTAGGACAAACACCCCAATGACAATGCAGGAACATGACACAAGCGGGTGATGCATAACGAACAGAATGTGATGATGGGAAGAAAGTAATGAAACATACAGTAACATCTACATTTCAAACAAATAATGTATTAATGAAGGAAATGAAAAAACAAGATCCTTAAGCCTAGGTAAAGTCCTTAACCCTAGGTGACATTATATACATATATGTGCAACCCATAGCCCCACCCCCCTCCCCCCAAAATAGGAGCGGACAGGATAGGAGAAAAACAGTAGGGGGAAGGACAAGCATAGAGGAATACCCCTAAGTAACTCTTTGGCCCAACGCAACACGCAACACAAGGACGCCCCGGCCTGTCCGTGGACATGGACAGATAGGAGGAGACAAATGTGCTGGGGAAGACCACAGCCCTGTGTCAGTAATGTCCCTGAGGGAGTGATTGTGAAGGAAGCGGAGCGTGGCCGCATAAGACCTGATGTCATGCGCCGAACTCCGAACCAGAGGATTGCTATCCTTAATGACGCGACACAGGCGTAGTCCCACAGCACGTTTGGTTAATCTCCTACCGGTCTTAGGTGCCACCCAGAGCGCCAACCCCGACCCCGGCACAGTGGAATGAACATAAGAATGAAGTGAAAGAACAGGGCACAACGTGTGATGACGATGGCCGCGCTTAAGAGCGGGGACAGTGAAAGGCTTAAACACGTGTGCCTCTCGTTCGTTCTTAGCAAGAAAATGAACAGACGGAGCCAAAGTTACCGACCCGAGGATGGGAGCAAACTGCAAGCAGTTCTGGGCCCGAGACATGGCAGCCAACTCCGAGACCCTCTCACCCGTAGCTAAAGCTAGAAGAAACAGTGTCTTGTCAAGTAATCTGTCAGGTGTGGGGTGAAGAGTATAGGCCGCAGACGAGAGCCTATTGAGAGCCGCCACCAGAGACCACTGAGGGGGAATCTGACGCGGGGGTGGTCTGAGCCGAAAGCAGGCTCGCATGAAGAACTCTAGTTCTTTCTGAGGAACGACCAACCCTGTGAGGGTCTCAAAAGGCTCACGAATGGCAGACAGGTGGTTCCTAATAGTGTTGTACATGTAGCGACGCTCCTCAAATAAATAATTGAGGTAGTGAAAAACAAGCGCCACTGATGGAGTTGTCTGTGAAGAGGTGTGTAACCAAGAAGTAAAGCTGTGCCAGTGAGATTTATATATCTTCCATGTAGATGGTGTCCAATGTAGAGTGAATTTGTCAGTTAATGATCTTCCAAACAAGGGGAGCCACCCCGCCTCACAAACATCCACGATGCGAATGCCAACGAGGTCCCTAGGTCTCCAATCGACCCCAAGTGGAAGCTTGAGACCAACAGAGGCATGGGATCCGGGCACCATCGTTTCAGCTGAGCGTACCAGGTTTGGGCCAGCCATAGGGGCGCGATCAACCAAACTTTGCCCTGGTACTCTCTCAGCATGTGGAGGACCTTGCACATCAAAAGTGCGTCGGGTGGCGGAAACACGTACAGTGACTGCCACCTGTTCCAGTCCTCGCTGAAAGCGTCCGGTCCCCCCGGTGGAGTGCGAATCCAGCGGGTCAGGAACACAGGCAACTAGGTCGTCTCGTGGGAAGCGAACAAGTCGACCTGCGGAACACCCCAAGAGGCTGCCAGGCCGTCTAATACGGTTTGTTTGAATGACCATTCTACCTGGGTGCTCCGTCCCTGAGACAGAGCATCCGCCCACAGGTTGGCAGATCCGGGCAGGTAGGTTGCATGCAGTGTAATGTTGTAACAATCTGCCTGAAAAAACAGTATCTCCGCCAGATCCTGAAGCTGCGGATCTGGAGGAGCCCTGTTTCTGTATGCAATGAACTGCAGTCATGTTGTCCATCCTGAAGGCCATCGACCTGCCGAGAAGGGCGTGCCCATGATCCCGCAGGAAGAACAACGGGACTAACAGTTCCAAGACGTTTATGTGTAGGTGAGTGAGACCTGACCACCTGCCTTGGTTTTGGTGACCCATGTTTGACTGGTAGCCCCATCCCACCTTGACGCATCGGTGTCGATCCAGATGGTCGGCGGGGGCGAAGTCCATGGCACAGCTCTCGCGAGCTTGCCCCAAACAACCCAGTGTGTCAAAAGCAAATGGATCGAGCGCGGAATCGGCCAAAGCCGATGTGGAGGCAACAGTGGGAATGCCTTGTTGCCCAGTTGAATCAGGCGTTTGATCCTGAGCCTCCCTAGGGGAATGGTCAGACACTCCCAATTGAGCGACCCGATCAACGAGTCCCAGAGTTTCCTGGTAATGGAGACCGAGTGCAACGCAGCGAAAAGTTTCCTTCGAATCTTCGATGCGTTCACCCGACTCTGTCTGACGGTCGCGCTCGCCATGTCCCAGTCCAGGCCCACCCACGTCACGTCTTGCGACTGGGTGAGGCATGACTTGGGAACGTTGACCTTGAAACCTAAATGTGTGATGTGTTGGATGACAAGGAGAGTGTGTTGTGCACATTGAGTGGGAGAGTCTGCGGAGATGAGCCAATCGTCCAAGTAAAACAGGATCTGAATCCCCTGACGGAGCAGGGGAGTCAGAGCCTGCTTGACGAGTTTCGTAAAGACTCGTGGTGCGATATTGAGACCGAAGGGCAGCCTGTCGAACGTGAACACCTTTTCGTGCAGCTGGAGCGCCAGATAGCACTGGAACCGAGGAGCAATCGGTACATGCCAGTATGCGTCCTTGAGATCCAGGGATATCACCCAGCAGCCGGGACGGAGCGCCAACCGCACCTGACTGATGGTGAGCATCCGAAAGCGGTCGTTCACGATATGCAAATTGAGGCACGACAGGTCGACCACCGGTCTCATCGCATCGCAATCCTTCTTCGGGACCAGAAACACACGTGAGAGGAAGACCCGCTTGAGCGGTGAGACTTCCCGAACAATCCCATTCTCGAGCATTGACAAGATAACCTTGGCCACGTCTGGAGAGACGTGCCGATGTCGGGGAGGACGTCTGAGAGGAGGCCGTGACCCCCACCTCCAGGACAGACCCCGCTTCACAACCCGACGCGCCCACGATCGGCGAGGCCAGTGCCGATAGTTGGGGCAAAAGAAGCCGGTAGGGGCCCCTTGTGTACTTACACTAGTTGTATTTGCGGGAGTGAGCATGCTTGTTAATTCCCGCCTCCTAAGATATGTTTGTCATACCGTGCTTTGAAACTATGCACTGATGGTGCAGACACTACTTCGGCTGGCAATTTGTTCCACCCACTAATCGAGTTGGTAGGAAATCTTTTACTTTTCAGATCAGATTTACTATTTAGCACTTTTAGTTTGTAGCTGTGACCTCTTGTCCTCTCACCTCCATCCCTCTCTATGAAGTTTTCTTGGTCGATTTTGTCAATACCTCAAACACATTTATATATCTGAATTTGCTGTCCTCGTTTCCTTCTCTGTTCCAGTGTAGGTAGATTCAATCTCTTGAGCCTCTCTTGGTACTCCAAATTTTCCAAACCTGGGATCATCTTCGTAGCTGCTCTCTGTACCCTCTCAATTTTGTGGATATGTTTCTTCAAGTGAGGGGACCACACTACAGATGCATATTCCATCCTGGGTCTTATTATTGCCGTTATTATTTGTTTCATGGTGTTTTCATTAAGATAATTGAAAGACATCCTGATATTTGCCAATAGTGCTAGTGATTCTCTCACTATCTTATTTACGTGGCTTTCTGGAGACATGTTATCCTTAAATTCTATCCCCAAGTCTTTTTCTTTTTCTGCTTTGGGAATCACTTCGTTTCCTAGTTTATAATCTTTTCTAGGTCTGTACTTGCTTTTACCCATTTCTAGAGTCTTACATTTCCCTGCATTGAACTCCATATTCCATTTGATGCTCCATTCATGGATCTTTTGCAAATCTGCTTGGAGCTCAAGGCAATCCTCCTGGGTTCTGATCGTTTTAAGCAGCTTAGCATCGTCCGCAAACATGCTCATGTAGCTTGTTAGTCCCTCAGGTAAGTCATTTACAAATATTAGAAACATGATTGGGGCTAGAACAGATCCTTGTGGTACCCCACTCGTAATTTGTGTCCAGTTTGACGATTTCCCCCTTACTGTTGTTCTCATCTGTCTTCCGCTAAGGTAGCTCTCCATCCATTTCAGCAGTTTGTCTCCTACTTTTCCCTCATGTTTTAATTTCCACAGCAATCTCTTGTGTGGAACTTTGTCAAATGCCTTTTTAAAGTCTAGGTAGGCACAGTCTACCCATCCTTCCCTCTTGTCCACTGTGTCTATTACTCTAGAGTAAAAACTCAACAAGTTGCTTACACATGATCTGCCACCTCTGAATCCAAATTGTCGGTCAGTAATTAATCTTTTGGATTCCAGGTAGTTTACCCATTTGTCCCTTATTAATCCTTCCAGAATCTTCATGAGGATGCTCAATAGTGATACAGGTCTATAGTTCAGTGGTTTATCTCTGCTTCCTCCCTTAAATATAGGAATAATGTTTGCTCTTTTCCATTCTGTAGGTACTATCCCTGTGTCCAATGATTTGGTCATTATGTCATATAACGGTATACTCAGTTCCATAGCATTTTCTTTAATAATCCAGCCTGATACTCCGTCCGGTCCAGCGGCTTTGTTTGGATCCACCTTACTCATTTTGTCTATGAGCTCTGGTCTCTTAAATGTTACTTCCGGCATTTCCTCTGTACCTATCTCATTGGTTTCTGGTGCAATGAATTCTCCTTCTTTTGTAAATACTGATGCAAAATTTCTATTTAGTTCTTCCGCAATCTTTGTATCCTCTTCTATGATTCTGTTTCCACTTTTAATCTTAACGATCGTGGCTTTTATCTTCCTTTTGTCGTTTACAAACTTGAAAAACATTTTTGGATTCTTTTCATAGTTCTCCACTATCCCTTTCTCATGGTTTGCCTCTGACCTCCTCCTCATTTCTGTGTATTTGTTTCTCTCCTCTTTATACTTTTGCCTGTTATCTTCCGAATCCCAGTTTCTCATTTTTTTCCAGGCTTTGTTTTTTGCTTCCTGTGCTTGCCTACATTCGCGGTTAAACCATACTTTGCGATTACTTTTTTCCTTTTATTAATGTACTTAGGGACAAAAGTTTTTATACCAGTATCATAGATCTCCATGAATGCCTTGAGTTTTTTGTCTACCTCACTTTCAGATAACACCTGATTCCAATTTTGTGACTTGAAAAAATCCCGTAGTCCTACGAAATCGGTTCTGGAATACATCCAGTGATTTTCCTTGTGCTTTTCCCTTCCCTTGGGTAGATTATACTTCAATAGTAAGTCTATGTCTAGAACTGCATGGTCGCTTTTTCCTAGTGGGCATAGGTACTGAATACTTTGAACCTCCTCCTCCCTTCTTGTGAATAGAAGGTCCAATCTAGCTGGTTGATCACTTCCCCTTACTCTTGTTGACTCTTTTACATGTTGGTATATAGAATTTTCCATGGCCATACTTAAAAATTCATAGCTCCAACTTTCCTCCCCTGCTCCGGCTTCAAGATCTTCCCAATTCACTTCCTTGCAGTTAAAGTCCCCACACATGACTATTTCATCCTTTGAAGCCAAGATATTTCCTAGCACACTAATTGTTTCCTTACGCATTAGGCTATGCTCCTCCTTACCCCATGTCTTCGTCTTGGGAGGTACATACGCTACTATCACCACTATTTTTTCGTTTCCACCAATCTCTATTGCTAAAACTTCTGCTGTTGAAGTTACTAGTTTTATCTCAGACACAATCAAATCTTTCCTAGTAAGGATGCACACTCCACCTCCATGTCGAAATTTTCTGTCCCTCCTCCAAATCCTGTATTCAGACCATCCTAGCAAATTTATATCGAGGTCTTCTCTTAGGTTTTGTCTCAGTGAGACATACTATTTCTGGTTTCTTAGTATTGAGTAAGGCTGTTAGTTCTAGTTTCTTAGAGATTAGCCCATCGACATTGCTATATAGAATCCTTATACTTTCTAGTCCCCCATTACCTGCTCCAAGCCCCTTATCTGCGGCGGTCTGTTCCCTACCCTCTTTTACTTTTTTTTTCTTTTTACCGAAAGTTTCATAATCTTCCCCTTTCTTACTCCGTAAAAAAACTTATTCTTTTCTTGTTCTGTCCTCTTGCTATTTTCCTCCTTGGCGGTTTTCCTTAGTTCAGCCTCCTTCTTTCTCTCTTCTTCTGGTAAGTCTCGCCTGATGTAGATATTGTCCTTACCCTCTAACCCTTTTAGCCTAGCCGCTACTGCCATGATTTCATCACATGTCCTTCTTGACTTAATTTCGATTTTTACCAGTCTATTGTATTCCTTTGTATATTTTCCCAGCCTAAACATGTCTGATATTTCCTCCTTCCAGGTGTCCTCCTCATCTTTAATAGATTCCAGAATCTTGTTGATGCGACCTTCATCCTGTTCTTTTCGTTTTGTCCAGTCTAGTTCCTCCTTTTCTTCCACCCCTGATATTATGAGGCAGTTAGCCCTACGACTTTCTTCCTGGATGGCCTGAGAGTTTTCGTGGATGCCTTGCTTAACCATACTTTTTACCTGGTCCTTTATCCTAACATCTTGCTGTTTCTGTTCATCCAATATCTTCCTGAATTCGTCACTGTGTGCCTTCCTTACACTGTCTAAATCTTTTACCACTTGGTCTCTAGTCATGCCCCAAGCATTTTTACCTTCAGAGATACTGGCGTCTAGCCTAGTCATTATCACTGCCTTTTCTCTCTCCACTGACTCCAACCTGTTCTTCAACTCACCATTCTCTGTAACAATTTCCTTCTTAACTATCTCCAAGCCGGTCACTCTGTCTTCCAAGTTCTTGATTTTGTTCAACAGCATGAAGCAAAATTTACCTGTGTCCTCAGTCGTCCATGTTGTCATGAAACCGGGAAAATCCGGCTCTCCCTCCGATTCGTCACTCCCGCCGTTATCACCCCTCCCCCCCTCAGCCCCCTCGTCATCTTCATTCACCATCTTCCCCACCTATTTCCTCTTGAAGTTGGAACCAAATATCTTGCCTCTTGTGCTGGGTAATACTTACATAGGCCTTATACTTTTACCCACCATACTGAGCCGAGAACTTCCCACGCCGAAAACAACAATATTGTGCGGTCTCTTCGGATTGTTCACTCACACCCTATAGTATTAGTCACTAATTTCTCACTTGCCAGCCGAAGTTTACTTGTTTTATATGATCATCCTAATCCCTGGAGTCCCCTTTACACATGAATAAGATATATAATATAGCTCACTCCCGCCTGCAACCATGTAAGTAGAATCAGCTGGAGCCTGTGGACCGCTTCCTCTCGAGTCAGCTGTTGTCTCGTGTGAGCCTCAACACTCGTTCGGGGAGGCGGTCGGGAGAGAAGGGGGAAAAACCTGGAGGAACTAGCGTTTTTTTGAGCCAGCATAGTCGTCAGTCTTGCTGCGGCTAGACTGACCTCCACGGGCACCCCCTCCCCTGTAGCGACCGCGTCCCTGAAACCTGCGCGGAGGATCCTGCGCTGGGCGGCGATGCTCCTGCCTCTGGTCGGTACGCCGCGAGGACGCCTCAATGGCGAGCTGACGAGATGGGCGAAGAGGCGAGCGGCGGACATAAGGGCGCATGACCCGTCCCCAGCCCCCTTGGCGTCGCCCATCGACGGCACCTCTCCAAGGCTGGCGTCCCCTCGGCGGACCGGCCTTCCTCCCACGACCCTGAGAAGAAGCGGCTGCGGGAGGCCGCAACGCCCCAGAAACACAGGGTGCGAAGCGCCCCGCAGTCGCAAAGAGGTAAGCCTCTTGCCACGCACCATCCGAGAAGAAACCCTCAGTTGCGAGCTCAGAGAGGAGCAGCTTAGTCCTGATCTCCGCGGGCGCCTTCTTACAGAAGGCCTCATGGACGGCACTCTGAAGGTCACCCACCGAGTTTAGGGCGAGCTGCAGCTGCACGCGCCGCAAGGTCTCCCAACCCTTCTTGAGGTCGCCAGCCGGCTCGGCTTCAAGAAGCCGGAGGTGAATCCTCGCCATTTGGAACTGCAGGAGGAGGGTGGAGAGCAAGCGAGCGGCGCGTTGCCGGAGCCGGTGATCCAGGGCACTCTTCTCCGATGGCACGAAGAAAGACGTGGGCAACTGGTCTAACACAATCTTAGGGGCATTCAGCCATGACCAATATTTGGGAGAGACCCCGGACGATGACAGGACTAGCCCAGACACAAAAGTGTTGTCAGGCGGCGGGAGAGAAACAGCCTCAGCCGACCTGATGCCAAAATCAACCCCTTCTGCCAGCCACCGATCACACGGCCCGTCCTGAAGATTGGTCAGTTCGAGCATGACTTTGCCTTCAGCATCGCGAGCACTCTTAACCAGAGGAAGACCGGGAATGGCTGACAGAGCGGGCGCATCAGCTAAGATGTCATGGCGGGTGTAGTCCGACCATAATCGTGTAGACCCAGAGGGAGATACCCTAGGACGGTACGTAAAAAAATGCATATCCGACCTACTGGGGTGAGGCCGGATATCGACCTCTGGGACTCGGCCGTATGGAGTCAGAGCCTTGAAGACACCCTTAGCACTAATCTGTATAGCCCAATTCTCAGCAACCGGCCGTTCCCCCCGTGCATGAGTGGCGGCAAGGTCCGGGTGAGTAGCCACCACATTCTGCCAAGACGCAGGCTCGCCATACAAAGAAGGGACGACACGTTTGGGGATCTTAAACTTAGACAGTGGGGGAACACGAACGGGCTGGCCAACCATCCCCAGCCCGCTCCCAGGCAGCACGACAAAAGACGGCGAAGGAGTCGGAGAGGGGGCAGGCGCAAGCAGAGCCGCGGCCGCCACCACAGGGGTTGCCGGGCCAGTAGGGTAGTAGATCTTCAAATGGAGGAAGAGGGGTAACGACAGGAACCACAGTAGGAAGCTGAGGAGGCCTAACCATAGCCTTGGTAAGCCGTTCCAGGATTGCTTGCAAGGCCCCGAACCTGGCACAGTTCTCCTCCTTGAAGGAGTTGAAGACCTCAAGCCACTCAGGGGCTGCGGCCGAGCGATCTGACGACGTCGATTCCGGGGAAGGTGACATGTCGACGCTCAGCCGACTCCTCTGAGCAGGGAAGCGAGGGGGAGGTGTATAGTGCAGATCCGGACGACGGGAGTCCTCCAGGACAACTATGTCAGCGTCCTACTCAGGCTTCATCCAAGCACCCTTGTCGGGGTCTTCAGGATCCTCAAAATCCTCCTCCACGTCAGTCCACTCGTCCTCCTCACCGGCGTCTGGCATTGCCGGAGGAGGCGACTGATCACGTCCCACATTAGAGGACTGGGCACATCGAAACGCCGGATCGACAGGACCCGGGGACCCCAGAGGCGACAGAGGTGGGGCGGGTACATTGACGGCCGGACCAAACAAAGAGACCACCCGTGGTGTAGGGGTCGATGTGCTGGCAGGCGGGGGAGGAACAGGTTGATGTCCCGCAGCCTAAGACGCCTCAATCTCCCTGATCAAGTCGTGTGTAGTCTTCCGAGTCGGGGCAAAGTGAGGGGACACAACACGAGGCACAGGTGGTACAGTGCGCTTTGCCCTAAAGGTAGTTGTCCCTGACGGCCGAACAGGTGAAGGTGGAGAGTTCCGCTTCCGTCCGCGGTCCAAAGATGTCGTAGAGAGATCCGCAGGAGGCACTTGAGGAAGGGCGGCCTGGAGCCCTGACGTAGGAGCAGAAGGAAGGCGGAGCAGTAGCCGAACATCCTCGTCCTTGAAGTGAGGGATGCGGTGTAGGGTCTTCCCAACATATCTGGAAATGCCCTCCCACGTAGCCAGGAGGCGCGCCGCAGCCTCCGCCGCCGCAGGTGGTGAGGATTGAGACTCCACTGCCATGACATTAATGAGGCAAGGGCCGCCCCTCCTGGGAGAATAACCATCCCTGGAGTAACAAGCCACGTGGGTAGGGCATTCCAGATGGCCGGGACTGACCACAGGCTTACCACATCCCCGCCTGGTGCAGAGAGGGAGCGGCACCACACCTGCAACCGGAAGAAAA
The DNA here is from genome assembly GCA_032716605.1 of Paralithodes platypus. Taxonomy (NCBI): domain Eukaryota; kingdom Metazoa; phylum Arthropoda; class Malacostraca; order Decapoda; family Lithodidae; genus Paralithodes; species Paralithodes platypus. The sequence goes on from CM064484.1 coordinate 42,381,468, forward strand.
AAACATTCTTGAGCCTCCAAACAGGTAGGTAAATACACTAGCAGACAGAAGAATCCCTTAAAAACTGAGACAGGCACAAAGGGAGAAAGCCACCCGCGAGTAGCCCCTACCCCTGAACCTGTAGCGTTCCCCAGACAAGGATAATAACCCCCCACCCCCCTTGAAAAACCCAAAGGAAGGATGAAGGCCAATAATACACCACTACTGTATAGACAAAAATAAGAAAGTCGCAAGGTAAACCGATCACAAGGGGAGGGAGACGTCCAAAAATGCTCACTAGACCTTGAGAAAGAAACCTCCGCCGCATAATGGAGAGTGCATATTCCCCCCCCCCCCCCCCCCCTCCAATGTAAACCCCAAACAGGTGAACAAATAAGGCGACATTACCTGTAGGCCTTAGGCGGAAGCGAGGGAGGCACAGGAGAGCACCCAAAGTGGAGCGTATCACAGCCTGGGAAAAAAGGGAGAAGAGCATTGGGACGTTGGTTGAGAGACTCAGACCAAGAGTGAGAGCAGTGGAAATTAATTACTTAAGGAGTGCGTGCGGAGTTACATGGAGGGATAGACAGACTAATGAGGAAGTAAGAAGGAGGTGTGGTGTGGAGGTAGATGTGCTGGAAAGTGTGAAAAGGAACAACTTGAGATGGTTCGGCCATATGGAACGTATGGAAAGCGAGAGAATGACTAAGAGGGTGTACAAGAGCGAGGTGGAGGGACAGAGGGGGAGAGTAGACCGAATATGAGGTGGAAGGATGGAGTGAGGAACTACATGAACGAAGGCGGTGCTGGTTGGGGGGAGGGGCGTCGACTGACTGGGGACAGAGGTGTATGGGGGCGGTTCGTTCGTGGCCACCCCTTCGGGGATCACGGCGTCAGGCAATAGATAGATAGATAGCATTAAAAACCAGAACCGATGCACCAACAGGCATGGACAAGTAGCAATGCACAACCCAACCCAAACCCAGAGAGGAGCGGACCATCAAGGTACCCTCCGGTCGGGGGCGGGACAACAGGACAGCCAAAAAAGCGTGAAACACACGCCGCCGTTGGGCGAGGTAAACACGCCCTGGAGCGGACACCGAGACGCTCCAGAGCGGGCCACCGCCACCAGAACCCTACCAAGGCACCACAGAAACGAGTAGGACCGACCCAGAGCGGGGGAAGAACCCGCGCCCTAGGGCGGGGGAAACACGCCCTGGAGCGGACACCGACACGCTCCAGAGCGGGCCACAGCCACCAGAACCTTACCAAGGCACCTCAGAGACAAGTAGGACCGACCCAGAGCGGGGGAAGAACCCGCGCCCTAGGGCGGGTGAAGACACCAAGAAGAGAACTAGCCGAAAAACCAAACGAACCGACCTGGAGCGTGAAAAACCATCGCTCCAGGGCGGGGCGGTCATGCTTGAGCGGGAGGATGATATAGCGGTCTCACGCCCGGTCCAGAGCGGCCAAACACACGCTCTAGGGCGGCACAAAGCCCGACCTAGAGCGGGGCCGAAGAGGGACAGACCAGAAGCAGTCACCAAGAAGAAAAAGACAGCGCCGAAGCACGCTCAGGAGCGGGAATACCGACGCCCCAGGGAGGAGCGGCGATCACCATATTAATAGTCTGAGGGCTAGGGAAGGTCCAAGTGAGGGATATGGAGACAGTGAAGGAGGTCTTGAAAGGTGTGGATGAGGACGAATATGGATGGGAAGGGCAGGTGGAGGAGGTCAGTAGGATAGGTAGATATAAAAGGGGAGAGATGAGACCTATAAGGGTACAGTTTAAAACTAGGGTAGTGGCGGAGACTGTGACAAATTTTAGTTGGAGGCTAAATACAAATGATAAACTGAAACACATAAGACTAAAGAAGGATTTGAGTATAGAACAAAGGAAAAAAAAATAAGGAATTACAAGAAAAGGCTGATGAAAATAATGGAAAGTTGGATGAGGAGGATAAGAGAAATTTTTACTGGAGAGTGAGGGACGGAAAAGTGAGGAAGTGGTTTATAAGAGTAGAAGGGAGGGGGAGATCAGGGAGGGGAGAGAATGTGATGGGAGTTATGACGGAGGAGGAGAACGGGGTGGAGGTGTCACAGGGAGAGACAGGAGACAAAGAGGCAGACCCAGTAGTGCTAACAGGGGAGAAGGGTACGGACTGGAGGAGCGGGATGGTGTAATTGCTGAAGGAATGGTAGATGGATTAAGGATTATGTTTAGTAATGTGGATGTGTTTACCCAGGACAAGAAAAGAGAACTGATATGTAGGTTGCAGGATGAAGAGGAAAAACCTGATGTCATAGCCCTACAGGAAGTAAGACCAAAAAATTTTAGAATTGAAAGGGAACTGGTGGAATATAGTTTGGAGGGTTTTGAGTTATATGAGAGAAATGCTATTAGAGCAGAGGTTGTAAGAGGACTGTTTATTTATGTAAGAAAAGAGCTCAAGGTTAATGAGGTGGATATGAGACAGCAGTATTGTGAGTATTTGTGTATTGAAGTAAAATGTGTAAGAGGATCAATTCTAATTGCCTCTATATATAGAAGCCCAAATAATAGCAGGGGAGAGGATGATAACCTACTGAAAGCAATGGAGGAGATAGATAATAGAGAGAACAAATATAAAATTTTGATTGGAGATTTCAATTTGCCAAGGATCAACTGGGCAAATTGTACTACTCCAGCGGGACAGGGTAGCCTGGAAAATAAGTTTATAGAGAAAGTGAGAGATTGTTTTTTAACGCAACATATTGTAGAGATGACAAGATATAGAGATGGGACGCAGGGGAGTGTACTTGATTTGATTTTTAGCAATGAAGAGGATATAGTGGAACATGTTAATGTGGATAGCCCTATAGGTCGTAGTGACCATGCCTGTATAAGCTTTAGTTGTAACATTAAATCAGAGAGGGATAATAGAAGCAATAGAAAAATATACATGTATGATAGAGCAGATTATGAGCTGCTGAGACGGTGTTTGGACATTGACTGGGGGGAATACTTGAACGGTGAAGACGCTGAAGGAATGTGGAGGAAAATTAGAGTCAAACTGGAGAATGCTGTATCCAAAAGTGTACCAGTAAGGGAATATAAGGATAAAACAAAATTGAGGAAAAGAACTAACCCAGAATTGCCAATGAAAAGAAAGCTTTGGATATTGATTAGAAGAAAGAAACGATTGTGGGAAAGATTAAAATTGTTAAAAAAGAACAGGGGGTCTAGTATAGAGGCTAAGGAAGTGGATCTGGAACGCAGACAAATAAACAATAAAATAAGGTGGGAAACAAGGAGGGGGGTGAAGGAGAGGGAGAGAGAGATAGCTAGAAATGTGAAGGATAATCCAAAAATATTCTGGAAGTACATTCAGGAAAAGTTAACAAGAAGAGTAGGGATCCCAGAGCTGGTAGGGGGGTTGAATGATGGGAGTAGAGCGGAGACTGATAAGGAGAAAGCAGAGGTGCTGGGGAAATACTTTGGGGGGGTACTAACAGTGGAGTCGGAGGATGCAGTGCCTACTATTCCCATCAAACAGGCATTGGCGCTAGAACTAATAGAGTTTTCCCATGCTAGAATAAGAAGGGCTATAGAAAAAATGAACAGAAGTAAGTCACCGGGACCGGATGGGATACACCCAAGAATCATAAAGGAAGGAGGGGAGATGTTAGTAGAGCCATTGAAAATGTTATTTGAGGTATCGTTTAATACAGGACAAATCCCGATGGACTGGAGAGAGGCGAACATAACAGCTATATTTAAGAAGGGAAAGAGAAATGACTCAGGGAATTATAGACCAGTCAGTTTGACAAGTGTTGTGTGTAAACTAATGGAAACGGTAATTAGAGAAGGAATAATGGATCATATGAAGTCAAACCAACTTTTCAGTGGGAGACAGTTCGGATTCTTGCCGGGGAGGTCGACGGTACTACAGCTAATTAAGGTGGTAGATGATTGGATGCAAATTCTAGAAGATGGTGATGTAATAGATGTGGTATATTGCGATTTTATGAAGGCCTTCGATAAGGTCCCACATAAAAGGTTAATAGAGAAAGTTAGAAGCTATAATATAGGGGAGAAATGTGTGAAATGGATAGAAGCCTTCCTGAAAGATCGGAGACAGAGGGTACTGGTGAATGGAATAGGCTCGGGGCGGAGGGAAATTACAAGTGGGGTACCTCAGGGATCTGTGTTGGGACCACTGCTGTTCGTTATATTTATCAACGACTTGCCTGAAGTTATAACTAATGGAAGTGAGGTATACCTGTATGCGGATGACACTAAACTGTATAGAAGAGTGAGGAGTAAGGAAGATATGGGTTTGCTTCAAGGAGATGTGGAGGGCATGAAGGGATGGTCTGAGCATTGGTTAATGCCTTTTCATCCAAAAAAATGTAAGTACATGCGGATTGGGACCAGCGAGATAGACAAGGTAGGATACAGTATGTATGAAGCGATGGAGGAAGTGAGTGCAGAAAAGGATATAGGAGTAGTGATAGACAATAAGTTAAATTTCTCAGAGCATTTAGAGGAAAAGATAAACAAAGCCAATAGAATTGTAGGGCTGATAAGGAGGACATTTGTGTCACTTGACGAAGAAATCTTCAGGAATCTATATACAGCGCTGGTTAGGCCGCACCTGGAATATGCAAACCAGGTGTGGGCTCCATATATGGTAAAGGATATAGAAGCAGTGGAGAAAGTGCAGAGGAGAGCTAGCAAGCTGGTACCAACGTTGAAGAACGCGGGCTATGAGCAGAGGTTGAGGACACTGGGGCTTCCGACACTGGCATATAGGAGAAAGAGAGGGGATATGATAGAAACTTTTAAGATAGTGTCAGGAAAGTACGATGAGGATGTGTGTGAAGGTATCTTCTTGATGCGGGAGGGAACAAGAACGAGAGGACACTCTAAGAAAATTTACAAAGAAAGAAATAGGCTTGAGAAGGCAAAGAACTCCTTTTGTGATAGAGTGGTAAATGAGTGGAACGCACTGCCCCAGTATGTAGTCGATTCCGAAGCAATAAGGGAGTTTGAAAGTAATCTTGATAAAGCATGGGGAAGACAAGATTTGAAGTTTGATTATAAAACAAAAATACAGAATAGTAAAAATGTTGCGTCTGCTACCGCCGCCGCCAACACCGTGAACGACCGCAGCAGTGCAAGTACTGGTACTGAGCTGGATACACAGGCATAGTTTGCCTTTTTCCAGAGGATCTTCTGTAAGAAACTGTAAGAAGTGAAAGAAGACATGTGACGAGTGCCAGACGCTCGCCCTGGAGCGGTAAGACTGACGCTCCAGGGTGGAGCGGCGAGCCAGGTCCAAGTAATAGAGGACCGAAGCGTCACTCACCGACGACACTTAAGACAGAAAGTAATGTAACGGAGAAGTGTGTCACGTCTGCCAAGAAGGCCCCCCAGGAACTCGAGAAAAGGAAACCCCAACCAAAGACCGACCTGGCGTGGGACGTGACCCACGAACAGGGAGGAGCAGAGGAAGACATAGCCTAATCGCAAGGCCCCAAGCAGGCAAAATAAAGGTTGTTAACCTTAATGAAAATGCAGAATACAAATTGGGGATCTGGAAAGCCAGAGGTAGTCAGAAAACTGGTGCGAACCCCACAATGAAAAAGGGGGTCAAAGGACAACCTCAGGGGTTGCAACAGAATTGAACGACAAAAAAAACCCCGTAGGCTAGGCAACCCAACAAAAAGTTAGCCTAAACGGCACTAGGTGATAGGAAAAAATGAAAAGAAGGGCGCCACTAGCTACCGCACACCCAAAGAGGTGTGAGCGCGACATAAAAGACCAACATGGGGCAAATGACACCCCAAGAACAAGGCCAATTTCTCTGCCTCAGTCACCCATTAAGCCCATGGACCATAACTGAGAGTGGGTGCCTCCGAAACAGGAGTTTTTTGTTCTCAATTTTTGTTTGTGGAGTTACTTACGGACTTTGAGAGATTAGAGATATTAAATGACGTTATGTCCATCCGCCTTATTCACATCAGACCATGGTTTGAAGCGCTTACCCGAAGGAGCTGTGGGTGTCTGTGTATAAGTAAAGTACTTAGCATCTAGAGATGGGAAGGGTTTTGTGATTACGTCCAGCAATCGGCCTTGTGCATCTTTTGTATGTAGATGCCTAAGCTCGTCCATTTTAATAATCCACTCATTTGGTATTGGCACCAAGTCTGAATGACCTGTGTCAGCATTAGTAGGTACTACCCTGGTAATTGTTTCCAGTATCGAGATTCACCAATCAGTAGAGGGGGAGGCTTCTTGAACATTTCATGAGCAGGTTGTTTAGGCTGGACAGGTAAATGAGACAGTGGAACTGTGTCTGGTATGGTATGCTGTAACATGAGTGGAGCAAGAGACCTACTTGGAGATCTCGGATAGCCTTTTCTAAAGACGTAAATTTCTGTTCCATTTTGTCTGTCAAATCATGCATAGATTTTAAGAAAATACCTGAAGTTCACAAAACAAGCCACCAGGCGGGCTCTGAGTCGGGACTATATCAGGAAACTCTTCTTCACTTTGTTCTAATGGAGAACCATGGTACTCATTCTCACTCCAACCCTCCTCAGTATGGTTACTGGTTTCCAAATCATAACACCCTACCATAGTATTGCTTATGACCAAAGGTTCTGTGGTATCTTTAGTAAGCACTTTTTTTATTTTATTTTTTATTTCCCGTATTGCCCCAACCGTACTGTAACCAAAATGTCTGGAGTTGCCAGAGAAGGATCTAAACGAACAGGTAAGTCCGTAGAAGGTTGAACAGGTCAATTAGTGAAGCAGATAAGTGAAACAATCGTTCAAATGGTGATGCAAGCATGAAATTTGGTACAGGTATTCTTCAAAGCTCACTTTCAAAGCACATACCGCTGGCCACGCAAAAATTCAATATGGCGACCATTTTTCAAGATGGCCGACACATCTGACTGAGCCCTACTGTTATGGGTCAGTTAATTGAAAGAAAAAAGACATGAATACTCTCCAATCCATTTTTTTTGGCTCTAACGTGGTAAGTGAAGGTAATTTTGTCCAAAGCAGTTGCATATTAGACTTTAACTAAGATGGCGTCCAAGATGGCCGCCATTAACCCGAGGAGGCCAGATTTTTTTGGCGATTTTCGGTAGTGTTTATGGCTTAATAGCTAATCAAAGAATAAAGATAGAGAAATGAGTCATAAACCACGTGAGAGAGGTCACTTTCAGCTTTTGTCTCGTAAAAAAATTCAGCTCCATAGGCCCAGTAGTTACTGAGATATTGCTTGTTTTCGTGAGGTAACTTTTCCGTGATTTTCCGTGTTTACGCACCTTTGCCATAGTGAAATTTCCTTAAACCCATTGTGTTGACATCACGGTAGTTTCGGTGATATTGGAACTCGGTGAAAATTACCGCAAAAGTACCGTGACGTCATACAAGTAAATAGCAGCCATCAGCAGGCTATTTAAAGGCTATTTAAAGCCGTGCTATTTGAGTAGTGTATCGGCCTTCTGGGGTTAAAGACAAATTTTGTGATATCTTGGCTATTAGTAGAGCTAGACAAATAATGTTTTCATCTAATCCTACATTTTTGAGGTCAGAGAATTAGAAAGACTTGTCACATTATTAACTCATCAGGGTCATAAGTAACTAGACAAAGTGAAGGAAGATTATATCGTAGGAAATGGCCCAATTCACACCATTTATACATATCCATTGAGTACAAATAACATTAGTAAAAATACCATAGAATCATAGACTCACACCTCACATTTGCAAGTGCACAGAGCTGTACAGGAGAGACCCAGCCTGTAGCACTTGCACCTGCCACGACAGTCTGATTTACAGCCACATTTGGTCAGCTGTTCGCAACTCTTGGCTATGGGGGAGTTGGCTGTCCAGAAGACGTGCCATTCTTCACCAACCTTCTGCCAGCAGGACTCTCTGCTTCTGGTTGACACTGGGTTGCTTGGGCCCAAACACAACCAGCCTGGAAGGCAGCTCGTCTAGTGTGCTGAAGCAGAGCTGCTCTTGTTGGTGGAATGGCCTCATAAGGCCTCTGTTTTCTGGCAAACATGTCAAGCCTGGCCTCATCCACAGTGGTAGCAGTGCTGGACCTGTCATACATCAGTTTGACAAACCTCTCCAGTATCTCCAGTATCCAGTATCTTCCACTGTAAGAGGGTACTGGCTCAGCTTGGAGAAGACAGGGGAGACCTCTGGACAAACATCCCATGTCTGCCAGGCAGTTTCCTTTCCCTTGTTACGGAAGGCTGAAACAGTGTCACACCCTGTGATGGCATGAAAGAATAACATGCCTTTAGCCTTCTCCTGCCCCATACAGCGATACAGGCCATGCACACTGATCCAGTGCCGGCTTTGACCGTGACCAAATGCCACCCATAACTGCTCTAGCCCCAAACTCTGTTGGTAAAGGTGGCATATATCTGCCAGGCGAAATGTGACTGGCTCTTCTGAGCATAGGTTGCTTTCAACAATGTATGTCACCAGCTCTGATAAAATTAATGGATAAACATCTGGCTCCAGATCAGTGGCACTTGAGCTTTTCTCAAGGTTTCTCGGGTGGGACCTTTCCCTGTTGTAGAGGGCACTGAGACACACTCTGTGGTACTTTAGCTCCTGTGCAATAGCATCTCCACCTCTCAATTTAGCAAGAAGCTTGCCATCGTTAAGTGCCTCTGCACACTCTTGTAGCCTCTTGTTAAGGTTCATGGTCATTACCTGCCTGAGATCAGATGCAGGTGCCACTTTCTCACAAAAAATACAAGTTTGACCATCATAGCTAGTTCGACGTTGCTTTGCATGATTGTCTTCAGACTCACTACTTTGACGATTAGATCGGCGTTTCCTTGCGCGATTCAGCTTGCTGTTGTTAAACAACAACCGGCAGTTGACATGGTATTTTGCCTGATTTCTTCTCAAAGTGGCATCTATGCCGTCACCTTCATCAAGCCTTGTTGGATCCACGATCAATGGCATTTCCTGGATTTCATGAAACATCGGTATGTTGGTAGCCAGCATGGCATAACCGTCATGTTCAAGGCAATAATGGGTTCTAGGTGATGTTAAATCTTCACCTATTTTGTCTTTCTGGCAAAGACAGGATTTTGACCAGTCAGTTTGTCTTATGGGAAAAATGGATTTTGAATCTGCCATTTTGCTTTCTGATTAAGGCCGAGGGTTTATCCTTTTACCACCTTAACGAAATTACACACACATTACTTTATGGGATACATCTAGGTTCGGGTGACCTACACCTAGCCCGATAATTCATCCAGTGCCATTTAAGTCCTGTGTGATCTGTACACCATCCAGGTAAGTACAGCTTGGGCGTCCTCAACTGGTTTCCACTTCTCGACTGACAAAACCAATGCTGTCGTTTTCTATCGTGACCTTAGACACTTGCGTAAGCAGTCCATCACCCTCTCTATTGGTTCTTCCAAGATTAAATTCCTTGCCTCCACTAAATTCCTTGGCCTTATCTTTGATACCCACCTAAATTGGAAATCCCATGTTGCCACTCTGAAGGCTCGGTGCCTTCAGCGCATGAATGTCCTCAAGTCTGTGGCACGTGTTCATTGGGGTGCTGACCGATCTACGTTACTACTCTTTTATAGATCCACCATTCTATCTGCCCTAGATTATGGTTGCCCGGTATATGGCACTGCCTCGGCATCCACATTGCAGACACTTAACTCCGTTCATCACCTTGGCATACGTATTAGCTCAGGAGCTTTCCGGTCCTCTCGTGTGTACAGTGTGCTCAGTGAGGCTGGGGTCCTGCCATTAACGTATCATCGTCAGCTGGTTCAGCTGCGAACTGCCATCCGTCTCCAACAGGATCCCACATTGAAGGACCTTTTCCGTTCCCAAGATTTTTGTGTTACTCCTACTACTACCTTGCCTTTTACCCTCCTCTCCCGCCAATTACTCGCATCTTACAATATTCCAACACCTCATTCGCCCCCCCCTGTACTTCAATTACCGCCTGGATCCTTAAACACCCTGACGTTTGTTTCCATTTGACTGACCAAGTAGAGGCTGTGACTCCAGTCCAACGCCGTACTTTAGCATTACAACATCTTGATAGTCATGTTCCAGCTGCCTTCATCTACACTGATGGTTCGAAGGTTCCGGATGCCGTCGGTAGTGCAGCGGTTTCTGAGCATGGTATCCATCAAAGCTCCCTACATCCTTGTTCCACCGTTTTCACTGCAGAGTTGTGGGCTATTCATGGTGCCCTGACCCTCATCTCTGCACTTCCAAACAATCCTCCTCACATAGTTATCTGCAGTGACTCAAAAAGTGTGTTGCAAGCATTGGGAGAGTACGCCCCACGTGACCCATTGATCATCGATGTTATCCTGAAAATCCACGAATTAAAATGCAGCTCTCGATCCATCACCCTCTGTTGGATCCCCGCTCATGTAGGCATTGCGGGAAATGAACGTGCTGACGCCCTTGCTAAACAGGCCTGTCTAGGTGCTCCGGCATCCACTGTCCTCAGATCGGATGACCTAATTCCTGTAGTTCGACGGCATATTCATGATAAGTGGCACTCAGAATGGAGGGATCAACCTTTGGGAGGTCACCTTCGTTCCATCAAAGACGACATTCACATGTGGCCCTCTTCACTCATCCCCTGTCGCGCTGACCAAACCCTCTTAACTCGATTACGCATAGGACACACGAGACTCACTCATGGATATCTAATGACCACTCCCCGTAGTCCTCCGCCGGAATGTCACCATTGTCACACAGTTCTTACTATCCCTCACATTTTATGCGTTTGTCCCATGTACGGCCCTGAAAGACGTCGCTTCTTGCGACACACCTCTTTAAAAGACATCCTTTCTGACTCAGATTCATTCTCGTTCATAGCCATCCGTCATTTCTTAGCAGCTCTTAATCTCTACGGTGAAATCTGACCAGTGACCTATATGACTTGACTTACTATCCCCCCGCCGACCACTAGCCTTATGAGGGCCTCGGCCCAGAGGGCTAGTTTAAATTAAACACGTCTTCAACAACAACAACCAGGTAAGTACATGAGCAAGTCATGTATAGCCCCCTTACCCTTTGCTCGGCTCTCCCGCGCTGGCACACCCTGTCAATTCAGGTGCGGCTATCTAACTCTATCTACTAACTACCAACTACTGTCTAGTAGCTAATTGATATGGGGCTGTTAGAAAGCATTTGGGACACTAAATTAAACTACACTACAACTGATGTGGCGGCGTCTACGCCGTGGGACCACCTCCCGGAGCTGCCAACCGCGGATGGCTGCCGACCCTCCACGGCCGGAGACAAGATCAATCGACCAGTGGAGGACAACCGGATGCCGGCCGCGGGGAGCAGTTTCGGGAGCCAAACCGTCACAACTATCCCCTGCCCCCCCTCTGGGGGCACGGGTCCTTGGAGTGGCTTCGGTCGCGCCGGGAATTTCCACACCTCTCACACCACACACACACATCACACAGTTTTTCCTACACCGAGAAATGACTCTCCGGCTGTCATTTCTCGAAGACTTCTTCTAGCCGGAGACATTGAGAGCAACCCAGGACCCACGTACACATACATATGTCCAACTTGCTCAAAACCCATCACTTCGAGTCGCCACACTAAGGGTTCAGTTCTCTGCAATTCATGCAGGAACTGGACCCACTTCACCTGTACAACACTTGCCTCCAAGAAACATGCCCCTCCCTCTCCCAGTCAAATCCCTCGCCTAAAACCCATCCACCTCTCCTCCCCAACCCACCTAGCCTTCCCATATCATCCACTCCCCCCCCTAAAACCCGTCCACCTCTCCTCCCTAACCCACCTAACCTTCCCATACTATCCACATCCTCAACACACCACACCCCATCCTAATCCATTCCAACCCCCATCTCCTGCTCCCCAATCCCCACCCCCACCTCACCCATCCCAACCTCCAGCCCCTCCCTCACCCCCACCCCATCCTCGTGCAGCAGCACCCAACATACATCGTGCACATAACATTAACATTCTCCAATTGAACATAGATGGCATTAACACAAAGAAACACGAACTCTCACACTTCATCAAACAACACAACATACACATTGCCATCTTACAAGAAACAAAACTCCGCACATCACAAAAAACACCCACATTTCATAATTTCACCACCATCAGACAAGACCGGGCTGTCGGCGGGGGCGGTGGACTCATCACCCTGGTACACAATGAAATATCATACATAGTAACCAGTGTACAAACCAAATCCCTCCTCCCCCCAAATGATAACACAACAGAAATACAATCAATTAAAATACGCACTGGCAACAAATCCAACATAACCATCATAAACACATACATCCCTCCCCAAACATCCCCTACAGTACCAAATGAATACAGACCACACTTACAACACATCACAAACACCCCACACATCATCCTGGGTGGTGACTTCAACGCCAAGATGTCGGCCTGGTTTGTCGACAACCCCGACACAGACAGAGGGCTGGTACTACAAAACCAAACAGATAACCTCATCATCCTTAACGACATCCATCAACATACCCATATTCCTCACCAAGCCCTCTATAACCCATCATCTCCAGACATCACCTTTTGCTCCCCAGAACTCGCCCCCACAACATCCTGGAGGGTGGTCAGAACCTTAGGCTCTGACCACCTCCCGATCATTATCACCACCAAAACCAGACTCACCCCAGCTAGCCACAAACACACATACACCAATTATAAAAGAGCTAACTGGGAAGCATTTACAAATGAGACAGAACAACACTTCACAACTCTAAACAGTACACCCATCACTAACATCAACAATGCTGTACACATACTCAATAAAACTATCCAAAACGCTGACAAGAAACACATTCCAAGAGGTAACAGAAAAAGACACAACCCCAACTTCACACCAGAAATTCAAAACCTCATCAGATAACGTGACACACTGAAACACTCCCCAGCACCCCACACACAAGACATCACACAACAAATTCAAGCACTCAACACCCAAACTAACAACAAAATACAAGAACAACAAAAACTAAATTGGAATAACTTCCTACAAACACTTGATCACAAAACAAACCCCAAAAAACTCTACAAAACACTAAACAGCATCACACTTTCCAACAGCAACACAACACAATCACATGCTGCAATCACAACAACAGACTCTACTCCTTCATGTAAACAACAAGCAAACACTCTCATCAATCACTTCTCACATGTCAGCCAGCTAAAACCTCACAAAGACGACCGACGTGTTATCCGACGTAAGAGACAATTCCCCACAGACCCTGACTATACACCCTTCACCAATCACCAGACAAAGCATATCATCAACAATCTCAAGCACTCAACCGCCTGTGGCCTAGACAACATAAGCAACATACACCTCAGACACCTGGGACCACAAGGCATACAAACACTCACTAACATATCAAACTACAGCTATTCACACAACACAATACCAGACATTTGGAAGCATGGTATCATCATCACATTCCCCAAACCCAACAAAGACCCCACGCTACCCTCCTCGCACCGCCCCATCACACTCCTTTGCTCCCCCTCCAAAGTCATGGAACGCCTAGTATTACAACTAATTACACCCGACCTACCCCTAGCTCCAACACAACATGGCTTTAGGCCACTGCACTCCACAAACACTCTTCTCACAGACCTTACACAAAGAGCTTTTGACGGCATCAACTCAGCTAGACCACCACACAGATCACTATTAGCCACACTCGACATTAGTAAAGCCTTCGATGCCATCCCACGCCACAACCTAACAAACAAAATCTACAACACAAACATGCACAACAACACAAAAAGGTGGCTGGCCAACTTCCTAGCAGGCAGATGTGCACACGTATCTTTTGCCAGTCAGTCATCTAAAATCAGAAACTTTCCAAACGGAGGCCCACAAGGATCCGTCCTATCGCCCGCACTCTTCAATCTGTACATGCACGATATAACTACACCCAATACTCTCCAAATAAACTTAGCCTCCTATGCAGATGACATAACACTCACATGCACACACCATGACCCAAGAAGAGCAACAGATCTCCTTCAACCCTATCTCAACACACTACATGGCTGGTGCACTACAAACAGACTTAATCTAGCCCCAGCCAAATCCACCGCAACCCTGCTCACAAGCTGGACAGGTGAACACGAATACATCCCTCAACTCACCATAAACAACACACCCCTAACACATACACACACACCCAAAATCCTAGGAGTAACATATGATACTCATATGACATTCAAACAGCACACCACAAACATTAAAAAGAAACTGACACCCAGACTTAACGCCCTCAGGTCACTTGCTCACACAAAATTTGGACACAACAAAGAAACTACCACCACAGTATATAAACAATACATAAGATCAGTAATGGAATACGCAAGCCCAGCCTGGGCTTCTAACCTAGCTGAAACACATCATAAGACCTTACAGACTATTCAAAACAAAGCCCTGAAGATCATTACAGGCTGCACAGCTACTACACCCACAGATCATCTACATCAAGAAACCAAAATCCTCAAAGTCAAAGACCATCTGGACATGAGAGGCACTCAATTCCTGGCAGCAGCCTCCACGAACCAAGACCACCCACTAAACTACATGGCAACACACCCACAGACACCAAGAAATATCAAAACAACACCCAGCACACGGTATCACACAATTATTGTCCTCTCTCCCTCCCTGCCCACCCCGAACCAACTTCCAGAAGCACATCCATACTCATATCTCTCGCCAATCCATCCACTCACTCACAGACAACACGCAGCTGCATGCACGACCTCCCGAAATCCATCCTTCCGAATCCTCCCTCCCTCGCGAGGACAGAGTCCACCTGGCCAGGCTCAGATGCGGACACCATCCAGCTCTCCTGAGCTATCAGAAGAGACTGGATGACTCCGTTGTCGACGCCTGCCCGGGATGTAACACAGCACCCCATACCATTAAACACATCATAGAAGACTGCATTTCACACAACCACTTACGCCAACAACACAACCTACACTCAATGAGAGCTCTGTGGGAAAGCCCGATCGTGGCCATGGCCTTCCTCAGGGACTCGGGGCTGTTCGGCCAGGCAGCTTAGGGAACAACAACAACAACAACACTACAACTTATAGTATAGTACAGTAAAATAAGCTGACACTGAACCCCATGCTGAGTTGCACAGCAGCGATGTTACCAGTGTGCCCTGGTTGTGTGTTGACATCACTCTATTATATTTGCAAGATCTCATCACTGCCTCAGTCCTTACTAACAAATGTGAAAATGGCTCCATTGGATTATCTGACCCAAAGAATGTATGTGCACACCAAAAATCATGTATATATGTTCAGTAGTTGCTTAGATATGAACATATGAAATTAATGGACGCCATCTTGGATGCCATTCTAAAATTCCAATTATAGACTATGACAATGATTAAAACAGTGCTTCTCATTAATCTGGTTAGCAAGAAACAGTTTTCTCTTAAAATGTTCACCAGGTAATAATTAAAAAAAAAATTAAGCAATATATGGTCAGGCACGGCAGCCATCTTGAAAAATGACCGCCATCTTGGATTTTCGCGTGGCCAGCGGTATTTCTGAGAAGAATGGACCTTGAAGGGTACATGTACCAAATTTCATGCTTGCATCACCATTTGAACGATTCTCCTGAAATTTGCAGTTATCTGCTCCACTAAATAGTGTATGGGTTTCTGTACTTCAGCTTCCATATTCACCTGATCAGTTTAGGGTGAATTAATGTGGGTGGAGCAAGCAACTGGGTTTAATCAGATTGCTGTTCAAATAGTATTAGCTAACTGTACTAGGGAAAGTGGAGGGGGACTGACACCCTCATAACTTGGATCAGTCAAGGAAGTAGATGAGACAGGTAATTTATGTATTTTGATGTAACAGGGTTAGCTGGGTGACTGACCACATTAGACAATGTCAACAGTCTGGGGGTATGTGGTGTAGAATGCAGGATTTTGAAATCATGACTGCGAGTCGAGTCGGGGAAGTTTGGTACTTAGCAGGTCGTCTTTTAGTTTGAGATTTGCTCACTTTCTTCTGTTTATTTACTGGAAGACTTTGAGCTGGTCGACCTATAGAGTTGTAATAGAGTTGTTAACATGTGGAATGCACTGCCCAGAACAGTAATTAGCTTAGAAGCAGTTGAAAGCTTTAAGCATAAGTTGGATTCCCATATGGGTGATATGGGCTGGGTGTGAATGGGAGCTGCTTCATGTGGGCCGCATGGCCATATGCAATTTCCCGCGATCTTATGACCTTACAGTAGGGTCCCGCATAAAACGAGTCTCGGTTAAAACGACCGACCTAAAATATTAATATTTAATTTTCGATCAGAACGAATGTGATCACATAAAACGAGTCCGCCGCCAAAGTGGGGCAAATCCGAGGAGTTTTCATATAGAGCGCCGAAATATCGTTCGCTTTGTACGAAAATTTTCGCTTACAGCGAACATTGACGATATTGCGCCACCAAAATGCTGTGTTCACATAAAACGAAACCGCATAAAACGCCCTCGTTTATCGACCATAAACTCGTTTTATGTGAGACCCGACTGTATATATATATATATACAGTAAACTTCCGTTAATCCGAAGGGCAGCGGACCGGCTCTCGTTCGGATTAGTGGATTTTTCGGATTATCGGACTTTACCCCTATGAACCTGTGTATGACGAAAACATTGAGACATTAGGCCACCCAAATGACACAATGGTGCACACACACATATCATATGTTCATGAAATCACTTCAAAAGTTTACCATTGTCATTGTAGCCTATTAACTACTTCAAAACATTCAGATTAATGGTCAAAGGAATCTGCTGATATAAACGTCTTCTTCTTCTTCCGTCTACTAGCAAGTTTGTCTTGCTCTTGAAGATCAGATGTGGTTCGGGAAGTAATGCCTTAACAACGGCACTTCCCTGAGAGGTTCTTGTAATTTTCCTTTTGTGATTTTCCTTTTGTGACGTGCTCTGTTATATTATATTGTATTGAAAGCACCCTTGTCTTGTTGTCTTGAAAGCACCCTTGGGATGCTCCGATCACTGAACTATAAATAGTAGCGTATCGGAACATCCAAAGGTGCGTTTTCAAGCTCAAGACTAATACGTCCAAAGGTGCGTTTTCAAGCTCAAGACTGAATGCGCTTGCAGAAAATGCGGTGCAAGCCAGTAGCGCATCGGAGCGTCCCAAGGATTCGTTCAAGAGCAAAACAAACTCTCTAGCAGACGATGTGGAAGAAGAAGAAGACGAAGGTGTTTACGATTATATCAGTAGCTTCCTTTGACCATTAATCTGAATGTTTTGAAGTAGATAATAGGCTACAATGACAATGGTAAACTTTTAAAGTGAATTCATGAACATATGATATGTGTGTGCTCCATTATGTGTCATTTGAGTGGCCTAATGCCTCAAAAAGGGGACTTTGGGACTTCTTGAAATTCGGACCATCGGGTGAATTCGGATTTGGCCTCAAATTGAAAAATTCGGACTATTGGGAGATTCGAATCATCGGTCGTCGGATTAACGGACTTTTACTGTATATATATATATATATATATATATATATATATATATATATATATTTATTAGTGGCCCCTCCATCATTGACGAACATGCCTATTACATAAGGCATCCTCTTCAAACACTAATCCGCCGTAGTTTGAATCTACCGCGCAGAGCATTTAAAATCTGAGGAGCCTTCATCATGAGCGCACGCGACCTGACTCATGGCTTCAGTCATTATGAATTGGGTTCTCACTACGAAAAAAACTTCATAAAAAACAAAAAGAAAATAAGAATAACTATCCAATAAGCTTTCCATCATATCGTGGATGTACTTGTGTGGATCTTTGACCAGACGCTGATTCAGGCGTCATTCTTCCTTCTCTGCTCTGCGGTCAGCCGGCCCGGACGTGTCTCTCCACGCTCCGCTGGTTCCGCATTTGCTGCGTCCCTAGTGAGTTTTTTCTCATTTGTTTACTCCGGGATGTATCGAGTAAGGTTAGGATATGCGTAGCAGGAGTGTCCTGGGCTGGTTGCCCGCAGTGCAGTGTATTTTGGATCGTGTGTTTGGGGCATCTATTTCGGATGTACCCTCGTGGTCCGGTTGTGGACAGGTGAACTTTGTCACAGTTAGCTAGCTTTGTGTTGCAGGCGGCTTTCATTACGCGTTATTGCTTCCTTTTATCTTTCTGATGAGGTAGCGTATTTTTGCTGACGTTCCCAGCGAATATTCTTCACTTAGTGAAGTTTTTTCTGGCTCCCGAGTCAGTTCTTCCCTTTGCCGGAAGTATTTGCTACAGTGGTGTGTTGGCGGTGGTTCCTGTTGTGATATAATTCAGTGCTTTTTGTTTATATTCCGACATGTTAATATTATCCGTCTGCCTAGGCCTAGCCAGCCTCTCGTAGCTTTACCACATATACAAGTGTTATTGATTTATTTTCTAAATATGTACTACTGTGTGATGTGTGTCCTGGTTTAGTTGTATATTGGCTAATTCCACGGACTATTTATGTGTCCTGGGTTAATTGTGTATTGGCTAATTCCACGGACTATGTTGGGCCCGGCGTTAGTTGTGTTTTGGCTACGCCTCGGTCCTGTGTTGCGTTCAGATGGTATCTGGACGGGGTGGGTTATTTCCGGCGGGTTTTTCTCGGTTACACCATGAAAAAACCAGGCTGGTTACCGAGTTTTGGCCACGCGTGGTTTAAAAACAGGCTTGTTTCCCCGGCGAGTGGGTGTCTGTGGTTCCCCAGGACTGCGTCTCTGGGGTGCCTGTTTCAGGCTCCTTCTGATTCCCGGCGGGTTAGCTGTACCCATCTAACAGTGTTCATACGGACACGTGTTGTTTGTAGTTTTTTCGGTTTTGCAAAGCCAATATAAAACTATGCTGTTGTTGTATTTCCTCCCCGGCGATCTTTTACAAAGATGTGGGGTTAGGAACAATTGGGGTTAACTTTTAAACTTTAAATCACCCGGCGGGTGCAACCTGGTAGGGTGGGATGACCGAATTTACAAAATTCAGTTTAGTTGACCAGACAATTGAGGGATGCATTGTGTATCGCCTCCTTCAACATATGGCAATTTAAGGCACAATTGGGGTTAACGTTTTTTAACCCTCCTGGCCCGGTCTAGCTCTCCTAATGACAGTGCGGCGTACCCGGGCGATCTGGCCGAAAAACGTCTAGGCCTAGGCTACTGTATTTTGGTTAATTTTAACTGCTAGAAATTTCCCACGCATCTATAAATGTAGTGCGGTTTCCAATCTGTAGACTGGCATTGAGTAGAGCTCTCTAAGTCAACTGGTTCAGTTGTGATGACGATTTTAGTGGAGAGCATTTTCAGGCAATGTTAGCAATACGACGATCTTTTCACTACTGAAACAACGACATACAGACATACAATAACAAACGAGTCTTCTCCTTCTTGTTTTCGGAGGTGCGGTGACGCAACGATCGGCTTTGTTTACATGTGTCAGACGCACGGCGTTCAGACCAAGCTGAATAGGCTTTCAAGCTTACTGTCTATTAAAATGACACCCGGGTACCTGCCCATCTGCCGTGGTGCCATATTAAAATGACAGCCGGGGAGGAAAGGTTAAACTAATATTCACACCCGGCGGGTGCTCCCTGGAAGGGTGGGAATCATGAATTTACAATTCGGTTAGTTAACCAGACAATTGAGGGATACGTTTTGTATCGTCCGCCTTCAGCTTACGGCGCAATTGGGGTTAACGTTTTTTAAACTAATATTCACACCCGGTGGGTGCTCCCTGGAAGGGTGGGAATAACGAATTTACAATTCGGTTAGTTAACCAGACAATTGAGGGATACGTTTTGTATCGCCGCCTTCAACATACGGCGAGCTAAAAAGATACTTCGGGAGAAGTTAGATCTCGTATATTTGTCAGGCTTCCCAGTTTTTGATCTACGAGATAATTCGGGGGCCGGCGTCTTTTTTAGGGGGGTTTTATCCTAAATTGAATCTTGAAACAAACACCACCGGAAAGACTTAATCAGTTATAAACGCCATGCTGGTCTTTATATATTATGTCAGAGGGTATTCATAAATCTTTTGGACAAATTAAGATATTCTGAAATCTTTTACTTAGGAAACCCCACCGCGTAGCGAGCTGTAGTCGTTGAGTATTACGTCTCGTTACCCGGCGGGTTATTTAACACTTTTGTGCGAACATGTTTGGGTTAACCTTATGAGCATTAATTCCTGGAAATTTTCTTTTTTTCCAGAGCTGGGTCCCGGCGGGTCTATGCAGAACCTGGAGTAAGTTTCCCACCAGTCTCTGTCATGGCTACCTTTGCCCCGGTTTTTGCTTTATGCATTACGCCCTCCTGTTCAGGTATCCCTATTTTTGCGCACACCCTTTGTTTAAAATGTGTTAAAATGTCTCATTTGGTGTGGGTTACCTTTCCGGCGTTTTTTCTCGTTGCTCCGAGAACACCGTTTTTGTTTACCGAGTTTTAGTCAGGATGGCTCAAAATAGGTAAGTTACCCCGACGAGTTTGGCCGCTTGAGGGCTCATAAGAAACTGCGTTTTCTGTGGTCGAGCCTGGGATCAGGCTTCCTGTGTTAGTCATTGCTTTATGCATTACGCCCTCCTGTAATGTATAGTTTAGTGTGGGTTACCTTTCCGGCGTTTTTCTCGTTGCTCCGAGAACACCGTTTTTGTTTACCGAGTTTTAGTCAGGATGGCTAAAATAGGTAAGTTACCCCGACGAGTTTGGTCGCTTGAGGGCTCATCAGAAACTGCGTTTTCTATGGTCGAGCCTGGGATCAGGCTTCCTGGTTTATTCCCGTCGAGGGGGGCTCCACACAGTTTTCTAGATGATCAGGCTGACACCTGTTGGACTTGGTTTTCTCTGCTTTTCAAAGCCATTGAAACAATGCTGTCTGTTTGTTTGGTCTTTACCTCCCGGCGACCTTTTTACAAAGAGGTCTGGGGCAGGTATAATTGGTTTGACATTAATAATAATAATATTAATAATAATATTTATTCAGTTAGCAATTTACAGAGTTGGTACCACATAGTATGTTATAAATATGACATGTACCAGCCTTGCATAATTCCAACTAAGGATAGCCCAGTAAGGCCGTTAGGCGTACAGTAGGGTCCCGCATAAAACGTGTTCACATAAAACGAGTCTCTATTAAAACTAGCGACCTAAAATATTAATATTTAATTTTCGATAAGAACGAATGTGATCACATAAAACGAGTCCGCCGCCAAAGTGGGGCAAATCCGAGGAGTTTTCATATAGAGCGCCGAAATATCGTACAAAACGACGAAATATCGTACGCTCCTGACGGAAATTTACGCTTACAGTGAACATTGACGATATTGGGCCACCAAAATGCCGTGTTCACATAGAACGAAATCGCATAGAACGGCCTCGTTTATCGACCAATTTGTCGTTTTATGTGAGACCCTACTGTATTTCCATTGGGGTCCTTGCATATAAAACCCGGCGGTTGTACCTTCGGGTGGTTATATTAACGGATTTGCGATTCGAGATAATTTGCCAAACAATTGATTGATACAATAGGGTATCACGGCCTTCAAGACGGCGATCTATGAGGGCTTCTGGGAGAAGCCGGATTAGAGATTAAGATAGGCTTAGACTTTTTATGGGATAAAGAGATGCCTGAATCTTACTAGTGTTTCAAGTGTAAAGGGTTACTTGAAAGACTTCATCTTTACTAAAGATATGCTTCATCTTTATGAGGATTAAGATGTTATGCTTAATTCTTTTGGACAGATAAAAGGTATGCTGAAATCTTTAATAAGCCATTGAAACAATGCCGTTTGTTTGTTTAGTCTTTCCCTCCCGGCGACCTTTTTACAAAGAGGTCTGGGGCAGGTACAATTGGTTTGACATTGCATATAAAACCCGGCGGTTGTACCTTTGGGTGGTTATATTAACTGATTTGCAATTTGCGATAATTTGCCAAACAATTGATTGATACAATAGGGTATCACGGCCTTCAAGACGGCGATCTATGAGGGCTTCTGGGTGACGCCAGATTAGAGATTAAGATAGGCTTAGACTTTTTATGGGATAAAGAGATGCCTGAATATTACTTGTGTTTCAAGTGTAAAGGGTTACTTGAAAGACTTCATCTTTACTAAAGATATGCTTCATCTTTATGAGGATTAAGATGTTATGCTTAATTCTTTTGGACAGATAAAAGGTATGCTGAAATCTTTAATAAGCCATTGAAACAATGCCGTTTGTTTGTTTAGTCTTTCCCTCCCGGCGACCTTTTTACAAAGAGGTCTGGGGCAGGTACAATTGGTTTGACATTGCATATAAAACCCGGCAGTTGTACCTTTGGGTGGTTATATTATCTGATTTGCAATTCGCGATAATTTGCCAAACAATTGATTGATACAATAGGATATCACGGCCTTCAAGACGGCGATCTATGAGGGCTTCTGGGTGACGCCAGATTAGAGATTAAGATAGGCTTAGACTTTTTATGGGATAAAAAGATGCCGGAATCTTACTAGTGTTTCAAGTGTAAAGGGATACTTGAAAGACTTCATCTTTAATAAAGATATGCTTCATCTTTATGAGGATTCAGAAGATATGCTTAAATCTTCTGGACAGGTAAAGATATGCTGAAATCTTTAATATGATACTAAAGGACAACGAAAAGTAGTGGTGGAGTGCTACGGTTCGTTGCCCGGCGGTTTTGAGGCACATATTTTGTACCGTTTTTTGGGTGTAACCCTATGAGCATTAATCCCCGGAAAATTCTCTTTCCAGGGCGGATTACCGGTGTTGCACCAGGTGACCAGGTAGTTCCCGGGGGCGGGGTAGTTTTCCCCCAGTCTCTGTCGTGTCGGCACTTGCACCTCTCATTGCTGTATGTTCGACGCCGTTAAGCTCAGGTAGCCCTATCTTATTTTTATTTGTTAATGAAATAATTTAATAGCTGAATCATAATAAACATATATATTTTTTATGATTATATTATGATAATATTGTGTTTATTTATAGTAATTTATTTTAATACAATTAAATATAAATTAAATTACTTAGTATACTTTATGATTTTGCTCACCAGCTCTGCTTTCAATGTGTTAATGAACTATGGGAGCTTTTAATTATCATAAACCTTTACGGGACTCGGACGAGGGCTCCCGTTCAGGGAGTATACCGAGCTCGCAAGCGAGGGACAGCCACAGCCAAGGTGTATGGCGATACTCACAGTCGTACCTCACCCGCCGGACGATAACGCCGGCGGGCGGACCTGACGCTCTGATGATGGACGAGAACAGGTTGAGTTCCATTTATCTCTTTTCCGCCGCCAGACGCGTCTCTAATGTGCCACGTAGTCAACAAACTACAGGATTAGCGAGGCGTAGTCTCGCTAATCGCGCCCCTGTGGCCGGCGCAGTGTGGTACCAGCATTTGAACACGTGGTGCCCGCACCCAGTGTCCCTCCTGGTCGGGTTGTTCCACTTAGAACACAATTGGCAACCTAGAAACCTCGCGGACTTGTTCATTTTGGACATTCAGGAGGCCAAGTGGCTAGCACCTTATGGTAGCGACGTGACCAAGATATTCACGAATCAATATACCCAGTCTACAAAGCGACAGTTTCAATCGCATTGGAAAGCTTTTACGTCTCGGATTCTTAGAACAAAACAAACTGTACCCTCGGTGGCGTTGGTTGTTTATTATTTAATTTATCTGTTCATGCAGAAACATTTATCTGAAAGTGATTTATGTGGGCAGGTTTTAAACTCCGCCCACCTCCCCGTCAGCTCAGGCCTACATGGTCTCTGGACAAAGCATCGTTGTTATTCTCGTTCCCGTATGTACCAAAGACTGCAGATTTTACAAAAGGGCTGTATTCCTTATGGCTTTGGCTACCGGGAACAGAGTATCTGAGCTGGCGGCGATGAGCAACGCACCTAATTGCCTCAGGTTTGATAGGCTTCATGAGTGTATTCACATTGCACCTTCCCCAGGATTCATAGCCGAGATTGAGCACAGTGAACACGTGTTTTCAGAGTTCAAGGTGCCGGCGTTAAACAGGGGAAAGGTGCACCATCTTTTTTGCCCAGTGCAAGATCTAACCAAATATTCAAGAGTGGCACCTCTAAATCACCTGGGTGCTTTATGGGTCGCAAGTCCGGGTGAACGATTGATGGAGCGTACACTGGCTTCTCTCTTGGTCGAGGACTTTAAAGAGAAGCATCCCGGCGTTGTGGGTAAGACCCACGATTTACGCAAGGGGACAGCCTCTTTACGTTTCCTTAATAATCTTTCGGTGGAAGTTATTACATCCACACAGTTGTGGGCCTCTAATCAGGAGTTTTTGCCTCGATACCTTTCAGTAGCTCTGGACAAACCTTCCTTGCCATGTATAGCTTTACGGCAGAGGGTCTAGGTGGCCCTTTTAGTCACGTTTTGTTTAATTTCAAGAAAAAAGGGGGGGGGGGGGGGGCAGTCAGTCAGTGTGACATAGGACACCCTAGACCCCTCCGGAGTATGTGTTCGGAACATACGAGCTGTGATACTGGTTGTAGGCATTGTTTTATAAAATTTCTCTGTAGTATTCATGGCAGGAAATTGTGCTAAAGGCCAATAGTAGTGTTACGACAATTCTTGTTGTAAGTAGCTTTGGCTGTGAAGCAATAGATTTTTGAAAAATCTCGGTAGTTGCAACTACGACTTTTACTTTTGCAGTAATTACTTCTGCATAAGTACACAAGTTCAGTACTTCTACGAATGTTACAAGAATTCATTTATGTTTGGTTATATTTTTAGGAATATATCCACTAGTTAATGGGGTTTATATGTGCACATGTAAACTTATAAGTTTTTAGTTTTCCCCACTTACTTTAAGTGGGGTGCCTTCTTAACTAGCAGATCTGTGCTCAGAGTCTCAGAGTTAACCCTTTTTCAAGCAGGCTTCTTTGAAGCACGCTCCTGCTTGTACCCCTTTTTTGAAGATTTAGGCTGTATAAAGTTTATGCACCCGAATATCTCTTTTTTACAAAAGTAAGAATACTATGTGGTTGTTTGATTATCTGCTTTTCTAGAGTTATGATATGATTACGAATGTCCCCCTCCAGTCTTAGAAATCAGGCATGTTCGTCAATGATGGAGGGGCCACTAATAAATTATTGGTTTGACTCCTTTAAGGAGATAAAGAAAACCTAATATTTAGAAGTGGCCCCGTAATCATTGACGACTGGGGCCCTCCCGACCATCCCCTTCCCATTCGTTGATGTATTAAGGATTTTGGTTTACTTGATATGTCAGTGAAGGAAGAATGACGCCTGAATCAGCGTCTGGTCAAAGATCTACACAAGTACATCCACGATATGATGGAGAGCTTACTGGATAGTTATTCTTATTTTCTTTTTGTTTTTTATTTTTTACGAAGTTTTTTTCGTAGTGAGAACCCAATTCATAATGACTGAAGCCACGAGTGAGGTCGCGTGCGCTCATGATGAAGGCTCCTCAGATTTTAAATGCTCTGCACGGTAGATTCAAACTACGGCGGATTAGTGTTTGAAGAGGATGCCTTATGTAATAGGCATGTTCGTCAATGATTACGGGGCCACTACTAAATATTAGGTTTTCTTTATCTCCTTACAGGAGTCAAACCTATAATATATATATATACAGTATATTTTCTTTTTTTTTTTTTTTTTTTTTTTTTTTTTTTTTTGCACTCGTCAAGGTAGGCCTACTCGGGCACGAGTGTTAAATGGCGATTATGTGTATCTTTGTACATGTTTTCTTACATCGTTCCGGGACTGTAAGTCGGTGAGATATATTCAATCAAGATATTATTTTGGGTACTCATTGGCTGTAGGCCTACTTAATTGGTACCCTTGAAAATAATGTCATACGAGAGCCTCAATAAGCCGTACAAAATAGGCTTATTATTAGAATGTTGTGAATGAATTTAATATCATAATATGAAAACCATCAGCTGCAAGTATTTGATGGTTCTCACTGAAAATAATGCCCTACAAAATGTCTTGAAGGCAAATATATATGATGAGGCACTGTTGATTGATTAGTGTCAAAGTGATATGTGTTCACCTTCACATGGAAAACTTTGGAAGTTAATACTGAAGGTATTGTAGATGTTTTGGTGTGAAGCATTGGATGAAAATAGGTCAAAAAAAAAAAAATCTAAATTAGGATTTGTGAAATTAGTTTTAAATAAAATTTTAACAAAGGTGTGACAAGTAACCCCTGGCCAGCGCACAACCTTGGGGGGTAGCCTACATGTAAAGAATTAAAGATCTATGAATTTGAAACTAACCTAGAATTCAATCCTTAACCCTCCAACCCCGGCTAGGGTAGATCGTGACTGTACTCTGTGTCCGGGGGTTTTGAGGAATTTTGGTCCATGTTGATTCACCTGTTACTCCTGAAATACATGACACAAAGTTATAAAAAAAACAGAAAAATGTTGCACAAACCTTCATGTGTAGAATGCCGTTGAGTAGAGGTCTCTAGCCCAAGTGATTGCATAATGGCGAGCGCGGGAAGTGGAGTGATTTTTATGCGGGAAAATCTTCCCGCGTTCGGATGCGTCGCCTTGGCCCAGGCCCCGGCTTGGCTAACCTACTGCGCACTTAGCCACTCGTCGCGCCAGAGTTTTTACCTCCCGGAGGCGATTTTATTTATTGATAGTGATGTTATTATAGTTATTTGGAGTCCAATTATATAAAATATGTGTATTAGGCTATCATTGTCACTAATATTTCACATTTTCACTCAATACCGTAGTTTTTATGAGTAATTGAGGCTGGTTATTGTTATATTAGGCAGTGATTATTCGTTATCACAGGTGTTTATTATACTTTGGCCATCTAATATTAGTTTGTGTGTCACTTTCACTTTGGTAAATATGCTTGAGAGAGTCACTGTCACTGATAATGCTCATTTTCACTTGATACGGTACATTTTATTAGTAATTGAGGTAGGTTATTGTTATATTAGGCAGTGATTATTCGTTATCACAGGTGTTTATTATACTTTGGCCATCTAATATTACTTCGTGTGTCACTTTCACTTTGGTAAATATGCTTGAGAGAGTGTCACTGTCACTGATAATGCTCATTTTCACTTGATACGGTACATTTTATTAGTAATTGAGGTAGGTTATTGTTATATTAGGCACTGATTATTCGTTATCACAGGTGTTTATTATACTTTGGCCATCTAATATTACTTCGTGTGTCACTTTCACTTTGGTAAATATGCTTGAGAGACTGTCACTGATAATACTCATTTTCACTTGATACGGTACATTTTATTAGTAATTGAGGTAGGTTATTGTTATATTAGGCACTGATTATTCGTTATCACAGGTGTTTATTATACTTTGGCCATCTAATATTATGTCATGTGTCACTTTCACTTAGTTATATGCTTTGTAAACGTTTTATATACAATTTATTGTGTCTTTTTTCACTTATTTATATATGTTTTCATAATACATGACTTTTTTATCACAATACATTGTTTTATTTCCACTTGTTGCCTATATACATACATATTGTCAGTCTTTGGTACTTTCACTATGATTATTAGTTAGTACTCCTGCTTGGTGTGGTATTCAGCAAAGCACGGTATAGCACATAGTGACAGCTGGCACTCCACACACTGCATGGTGGTCTTTTTCTGCTTCCTCGGCCTCACCTGGCTGTTCCAGCAGACATGGCACCGCCTTCTGCTAATGGTGACTCCATCTCGTTCCAGAGGCAGGTAACCGAGCTTGTGCACATTTAGATACTGTGCACACTGCATACGGTCCTGAACGGGGCGCCCAGGTTGTGCCACTGCCCTCTGTGGCGTAGCATACCTGTCCAGGAGCTCCACCAACACCTGTTTTTGGAACCTCCGCAGGCTACTGAACTTCCTGGGTGTGCGCGGATTCCGAAGCCTGTAGATATTGTAGGCATTCAGCATTGACATGTCCACCATATGCAGAAAGAACTTTTTGTACCATCTGCACGAGGTACGCAGACAGTCGATGAAGCCTATCTGCATGTCGGACTTGTCCACCAGCCTCATATTTATGTTGTAGTCCATTACAGCATCGGGCTTGGTCACCCTGACTTGGGTGCGGCGATCCAGCTTGCCAGTCTCAACCATTTCCCCCTTGTGGACGGTGCTCAGGAGGTTGACCTTCCGCTGGTCGTGCCAGTGAATAGCCAGAATGGGTCCCGACTTCTTCTTGAAGACATCGCCTTTCTTGGTTTTAGGAGGGAAAGTTGGCATGCCCTTCCTTTTCGCTCTAACTGTGCCTACAGTCCCCGTCTTGCGCTGATGGAGGTACTTTGAGAGAGTGGGGGACGTGTAGTAGTTGTCCGTGTAGAGGACGTGATTCTTCTGGAAGTACCGGTTCATCATGGCTTGAACCACTGCTCCGCCAAAGCCAATGAGGGGGTCTATTTCCACGTCCCCTTCCTTCCCGCTGTAGACCAGGAAGTCCAGGACATAGCCAGTTTGGCAATCGCACAGCACAAAGAACTTTATACCAAAGCGATGTCTCTTTGAGGGGATGTACTGCCTGAAGCTCAGCTTTCCCCGGAACAGCACAAGAGACTCGTCAATACAGACGTTGCAGAAGGGCGTGAAGTATGACGTGAAACGTTCTCGCATCATCTCGTACAACGTCCTAATCTTCCACAGCTTGTCAGAGAGATGCATGTCGGTGTTGGTGACAAGATGGAGCGCTCCGAGGATGTCGAGGTACCGGTCCCGAGAGATGTATTTCCCGAAGGCAGGGGTGGATATCAGATCTTTGGTGATCCAATAGTCAGCCAACCTGTGCTTCTTTACATGAGGCATTAGCATGGTGATTGCCAGGAACACCATGAACTCGGGATGAGTCACTGGGGTCCACCGCTTCATGTGGCCCTTGGTCACCTTGCCAAAAAATTTCACCTGGATTTGGTGGTGCTTGTTTGTCTCTTCTATGACAAACTCAGTAACCTCCTTATCAAAAAATGCCTCAAAAAGCTCATGTGGTGGAGCATTGGGGCCTGCGGGAAAACTTGGGGTAACTCCTGAACCCTCCTGTACCTCATCAAAAGGGGTTACATCAGGGTCATTCACTTCATCAGCAGCCACATCCTGCCAGTTGAAAATATAAAATGGGTCCTGCTGGCGACGCTGACGAGGAGCTGCAGCTGGGGCAGCACGCCCACGAACTTTGGCGGCGCGCACCCTAGGGCGGCCAGGAGCGCGACGGCGCCCAGGCCCAGCCCGGCGGCCAGGGCGGCCAGGAGCACGACGGCCCTGGGCAAAGCGTCTGGGTTGAGGGTCGTCGATGTCCATAAAGTCATCGTCGTTGTCGTCAGAGCCGTCATCTTGCCCTGACGGTGGACCCAGGTAATCATGGCCAGAGTCATCTGTGAGGTGCCCTTCATCTTCAGACCCCCCCTCATAATCTCGCGGGGAACGAATGATGCGTGGGCGGCGTGTAGGTCGGCGAGGTGGGGAAGGAGTGGCAGGTGAGGCTCTGTCATCTTCATGCAGAGGTTCGGGGCTCCTTGGCCTACGACGATTCGTAGACAGCACTGGTTCAGTGTCTGTAGGTGCAGGTATGGATGCGAGGTCAAAAACATCGTCAGGAACCTCTGTTGTAGGCTGGAGAGGTGGGGTGGACCCTGGGGAAACTTGCGGGGGCGTATGGCTGGGACCGGCAGGGGTGGAAGCCGCGGGAGCCTCGAACAAAGAGCGCCTACTTGTAGCTCCTTTTTTCACATATTTTCTCCCTTTTCCCTTTTCTGTAGTAGTATGTCTCCTCTCGGGGGAAATAGGGGGTAAATAGGCCGAAAGTGGGGGGTCCTCAACCCTAGGCAGTGCTGGTGGTGGTGGGGAAGAATGGCGGGCGCCTGGGGCAACTTGGGTGGCGTGGGTAGATAAGGAAGACAATGGCGGGTCAACCTCACCCTCACGCTCAGCCTCACTGGCACCCTCACGCACTGCTCCCTCACCAAGTTTTAGGGCCTCTTTCCTGGCTGCCGCGGCCGCCTTTTCAAGAACTTGCTTCTTATAAAAGCGTATCTTGAATGGGGATTTAGCTGGCGAAGGGCTAGGTGTCGTGTCACTCAACCTAAACTTGGCAGTCGACCTAGTGCTGTCCCATTCGCTCACTCTCACTACACTCTCATCACCTTGCACAACTATATCACATTCAGTACTATCATCACTTTCATCGTCATGCTCAAATCCAACAAATTGCGCGTCTCTTTGATGAATTTCGTCTAGATCGTCTAAATTTTCACTATAGTGAGACTGATAAGACTCGGAGCTATCACTGCCCAAGTCATCAACACTATTTTGTCCTTCACCACGTTCATAACTCCTCAAAGCTATTTCAATACCTCCGGGAGTCAACGCATCTTGTACGTGCCTTTGCGTTAGGGCGCGACGAACATGGGCAGGCGTCGAAGGGAGCATGGAATCGGACACAGGGGAATCACTTTTTGGGCTAGTATCCATGATGGCGGCAGGGTAGAGACTGTTTTGGTGGCGTACATGGTGTCTGGTGGCGTCGCCTAGCGACCACGGAACGAAATGTTTACGCGCGCCATTCGAAAGCACATACGCAAGCAATGGTACAATGTTGTACCACCCGGGTTCCTCGGGTCAAAACATAATGGTACACACGTGTACCACCCGGGGTTGAAGGGTTAAGGGAATTAATATCAAGCTACAATGTTAAAACACACTTTCACAGAAAAAAAGACACTGCAGATAATGAGCCGAGGCTCGTATGATAAAAAACAAAGGAACAAAAACATTATGAAAAGCGAAAGTGGCGTCCTTGAAAAGCACGGTCGTCGACCAGCCCAGATTAAGTCATTACTTATTCAGGTTACAAGGGATAACAGTTAAAATAGATAATTTCCTAAATGCATATACACACTCAACTGCAATTAGACTCACTATGGACTAAAACTGATGCGTTTAAGAGGGGCTATGTAACACTGAAAAGGGGGAGGTAATGACAAGCGTCGTATCTGGATGGGCGACGGACGAGAGAGAACGCACCTGATAGGTGGAAATAGTGGGCAGAGTATGGGAAACAGAGGAAGATCAGAATGCGCGTAGGCGCGGTGTTCAAACTGTGTTAATTCTTCTCTTTTTTATTTTCTAATTTTCAGTGGCTCCGTCCCTTAGGAATAATTAAGGGGTACCCCCTAAGATGATCTTGGTTCTCGACCGTCGTGATCAAGGTTAACCCGGGCCATATTATCATAGGCTCTTCCGTCATTGACGTAAGGAGCCACCAATAAATGACAGTATTTGTGTGTAATATCGTGTGCTGGGTGTTGTTTTGATATTCCTTGGTGTCTGTGGGTGTGCTGCCATGTAGTGTAGTGGATGATGTTGGTTTGTGTAGGCTGCAGCCTGGAATTGAGTGCCTCTTATGTCCAGGTGGTCTTTGACTTTCAGGACTTTGGTTTCTTGATGTAGGTAATCTGTAGGTGTAGTAGCTGTGCATCCTGTGATGATTTTTAGGGCTTTGTTTTGAATGGTCTGCAAAGTCGTGTGATGTGTTTCGGCTAGGTTAGAAGCCCAGGCAGGTCTTACATATTCCATCACTGATCTTGTGTATTGTTTGTATACTGTGGTGGTAGTTTCTGTTGTGTCCAAATTTTTTGTGGGCAAGTGACATGAAGTTGTTAAGTTGGGGTGTCAGTATATTTTTTATGTTTGTGATATGCTGTTTACCATTAGAGTATCATATGTTATTCCTAGGATTTTAGGTGCATGTACTTACTCAGACCAAGAGTGAGAGGGGTGGAAATGAGTTACTGTACTTGAGAAGTGCGTGCGGAGTTACATGGAGGGATATACAGGCGAATGAGGAAGTAAGAAGGAGGTGTGGTGTGGAGTTAGATGTGCTGGAAAGTGTGAAAAGGAACACCTTGACATGGTTCGGCCATATGGAACGTATGGGAAGCGAGAGAATGACTAAGAGGGTGTACGAGAGTGAGGTGGAGGGACAGAGAGGGAGAGGTAGATCGAAAGAGAGGTGGAAGGATGGAGTGCTGGTTGGGGGGGAGGGGCGTCGACTGACTGGGGACAGAGGTGCATGGGGGCGGATCGTTCGTAGCCACCCCTTCGGTGATCACGGCTTCAGGCAATAGATAGATAGATAGATAGCTAATGCTTCTCTCACTATCTTGTTAATGTGGCTTTCCGGAGACATAATTCTGAATTACTATCCCCAAGTCTTTTTCTTTATCAGCTTTGGGGATTACAGTACTTCATTACCCAGTTTATAGACTCGTGTAGGTCTGTACTTACTTTTACCCATCTCCAAGATTTTACACTTGCTTGCGCTGAACTCCATATTCCAGTTGGTACTCCAATTATGAATCCTTTTTTTAGATCAGATTGCAGTTCTATGTAGTCCTCCAGCGTTCTTACTTCCTTCAGCAATTTTGCATCATCCGCAAACATGTTTATGTAGCTTGAAAATGCTTCGGGCAGGTCATTGACATATACTGTACAAGGAACATTATCGGGGCCAGAACGGACACCTGCGGTACTCCACTTGTGATTGGTGACCAACTCAGTGTTCCTCGGAGCTTTCCCAGTGTATACCACCTCCTGTACGTAGGGTACGTAGTACCCGCCTTGCAACACAATCCCACCCCTACTCTGTGCAACTCTCCAACCCAAGAGTGAAATGCTATTCTCAGACTTTCTACTATTCAACTGCTGAGCTCTGGAACTCTCTCCCAGAATCAGTCTTTCCCTCTTCCTATGACTTAAATTGCTTCAAACTCTGTGTGTCAAGGCATTTTAGCTCGAACGTCCCTTGATTTCGGCCCTGTCACTCTTTGAAATCTGGGGGAGGCACTCGCTTCAGGCACATAGGAAAAAAATATATATTACGGTTTACCCCTGATTACTGTTCTCATCTGTCTTTCACCCATTTCCGTAACTTGTTTCCTACTCTCCCTACATGTTCTAGTTTCCACAGTAATCATTAATGCGGCACTTCGTCGAACACTATCTTGAAATCTAGATAGACACAGTCTACCCATCCCTCCCTTTGGTCCACCACATTGGCCACTCTTGAGTAGAAACTGAACAGGTTGTTTACACATGATCTGCCTTCTCTGAATCCATATTGACTATTTGTGATAATGTTTTCTGTTTCCATATACTTCACCCATTTATCTCTGATTGTTCCTTCAAGGATTTTTATCAGAATGCTCAATAAGGATACCGGTCTGTAATTTAATGGTTTCTCTCTGTTACCTCCTTTGAAGATGGGAACAATGTTTGCTTTTTTCCATCCTGAAGGTACAATCCCTGTTTTCAATGAATTGGTCATAATGTCATATACTGTACTGGTATACTCAACTGCTCCGCATTTTCCTTAACTATCCATCCCGAGACTCCATCTGGTCCAATGGCTTTGTTCGGATCCAATTTTATAATTTTCTCAATAAGCTCCTCTCTATCAAATATGACGTCTGACATTTTGTCTGTCCTTGTTTCTTACAGTTTCTTACAGTAGATCCTCTGGAAAAAGGCAAACTAGGCCTGTGATTCAGTACCAGTACTTGCACTGCTGCGGTCGTTCACGGTGTTGGCGGCGGCGGTAGCAGACGCAACATTTTTACTATTCTGTATTTTTGCTTTATAATCAAACTTCAAATCTTGTCTTCCCCATGCTTTATCAAGATTACTTTCAAACTCCCTTATTGATTCGGAATCGACTACATACAGGGGCAGTGCGTTCCACTCATTTACCACTCTATCACAAAATTAGTTCTTTGCCTTCTCAAGCCTATTTCTTTCTTTGTAAATTTTCTTTGAGTGTCCTCTCGTTCTTGTTCTCTCCCGCATCAAGAAGATACCTTCACAGTGAGAGAATCACTGGCATTATTGGCAAATATTAGGATGTCTTTCAATTATCTTAATGAAAACACCATGAAACAAATAATAACGGCAATAATAAGACCCAGGATGGAATATGCATCTGTAGTGTGGTCCCCTCACTTGAAGAAACATATCCACAAAATTGAGAGGGTACAGAGAGCAGCTACGAGGATGATCCCAGGTTTGGAAAATTTGGAGTACCAAGAGAGGCTCGAGAGATTGAATCTACCTACACTGGAACAGAGAAGGAAACGAGGACAGCAAATTCAGATATATAAATGTGTTAGAGGTATTGACAAAATCGACCAAGAAAACTTCATAGAGAGGGATGGAGGTGAGAGGACAAGAGGTCACAGCTACAAACTAAAAGTGCTAAATAGTAAATCTGATCTGAAAAGTAAAAGATTTCCTACCAACTCGATTAGTGGGTGGAACAAATTGCCAGCCGAAGTAGTGTCTGCACCATCAGTGCATAGTTTCAAAGCACGGTATGACAAACATATCTTAGGAGGCGGGAATTAACGAGCATGCTCACTCCCGCAAATACAACTAGTGTAAGTACAACTAGTGTAAGTACATCCTCATCATACTTTCCTGACACTATCTTAAAAGTCTCTTATCATATCCCCTCTCTTTCTCCTATATGCCAGTGTCGGAAGCCCCAGTGTCCTCAACCTCTGCTCATT
Organism: Paralithodes platypus; assembly: GCA_032716605.1. Lineage (NCBI taxonomy): Eukaryota > Metazoa > Arthropoda > Malacostraca > Decapoda > Lithodidae > Paralithodes > Paralithodes platypus. The sequence continues at coordinate 42,416,125 of CM064484.1, forward strand.
GCCCGCGTTCTTCAACGTTGGTACTAGCTTGCTAGCTCTCCTCTGCACTTTCTCCACTGCTTCTATATCCTTTACCATATATGGAGCCCACACCTGGTTTGCATATTCCAGGTGCGGCCTAACCAGCCTTACCTTTTGATACCTTTTGATGTGTTCGCCACTCTTCTAGCGGCACCAAGGAGCGCGACGCCCCTCGTTTTGGGTGGTGATTTGGTGCAGTAGACTGTTTGAAGCGACAGCTCGCTCCCTTGCGAGGATGGGCTCATCTGGCACCTTTTGCAGTTCGACATCCAGGGCTCTCTTCAAGCTGTCTAACGAGACGTCCCTCATGTCTCTTACTCGCCGTGGGAGTTTGTTGAAGAGACGCGCTGTATAGAGATTCCTTAAGATTTCTTCAAGTGACACAAATGTCCTCCTTATCAGCCTTACAATTCTATTGGCTTTGTTTATCTTTTCCGCTAAATGTTCTGAGAAATTTAACTTATTGTCTATCACTACTCCTATATCCTTTTCTGCATTCACTTCCTCCATTGCTTCATACATACTGTATCCTACCTTGTCTATCTTGCTTGTCCCAATCCGCATGTACTTGCATTTTTTTAGATGAAAACGCATTAACCAATGCTCAGACCATCCCTTCATGCCCTCCACATCTCCTTGAAGCAAACCCACATTTCCTTCTGGTGCATTTCCTTCTGGTGCAATAAATTATTCTTCCCTTGTGAATACTGTTGTAAAATTTCGATTTAATTCTTAATGTGTGTGTGTTAGGGGGGTGTTGTTTATGGTGAGGTGCGGAGTGTTTTTGTATTCGACTGTCCAGCTTGTGAGGAGGGTTGCAGTGGATTTGGCTGGGGCTAATTTGAGTCTGTTTGTAGTGCACTAGTCATGTACAGTAGTGTGTTGAGATTGGGTTGAAGGAGATATGTTGCTCTGTCTGGGTCTTGGTGTGTATTTGTGAGTGTTATGTCGTCGGCGTAGGAAGCTATATATATTTGGGGTGTGGGTATCATGCATCTATTGATTGAAGAGTGCGGGCGACAGGACGGATCCTTGCGGGACTCCGTTTTTTTAAGTTTCTGATGTTAGATGACTGACTGGCAAATTATACATTTGCGTATCTGCCTGCTAGGTAGTTGACCAGCCACCTTTTTGTATTGTGCATGTTTGTGTTTAAGATTTTGTTTGCTAGGTTGTTGGGGGGGGGGGGGGGGGAATGGCATTGAAGGCTTTACTAATGTCAAGTGTGGCAAGTAGCGATCTATGTGCGGGTCTGGCATGGTTGATACCGTCAAAAGCTCTTTGCGTGAGGTCTGTAAGAAGAGTGATTGTGGAGTGTAGCGGCCTGAAGCCATGTTGTGTTGGAGCTAGGGGTAGAGTGTGTGTGGTCAGTTGTTGTTCCCCAGACTGCCTGGCCGAACAGCCCCAAGGCCCCGAGCAAGGCCAAGGCCATAACCGAGCGCCCCCACAGAACCCTCCCTGCCTACCACAATAAAGCCTGGGTGACCGAAGCCACTCCATGGCGGGGAGCTGAGGAGGGTGTGGAAACGCCCGGGAAACCAAAGCCCCACCCAGGGCCCTGTGCCCCTCAGCAAGTATGTGTGGTCAGTTGCAGTACAAGGCGTTCTGAGACTTTGAAGACGGTGCAAAGGAGTGTGACGGGGCGGTGTGAGGAGGGTAGCGTGGGGTCTTTGTTGGGTTTGGGGAATGTTATGGTGACACCATGCTTCCAGATGTCTGGTTTTGTGTTGTGTGAATAACTGTATTTTGATATGTTGGTGAGTGCTTGTGTCAACTGTATTTGGATATGTTGGTGAGTGCTTGTATGCCTTGTGGTCCAAGGTGTCTGAGGTGCTTGTTACTTATGTTGTCTAGGTCACAGGCAGGTGATTGCTTAAAATGGTAAGTGATGTACTTTGTCTGGTTGTTGGTGATAAGTGCATAGTCAAGTTCTGTGAGAATTGTCTCTTACGTCGGATGACACGTCGGTCGTCTTGATAGGGGTTTAGGTGGCTGACATGAGAGAAGTAATTGATGAGAGTGTTTGCTTGTTGTTTATATGAAGGAATTACTTTATTATGAATTTATATGAATGTGATTGCTGTTGGAAAGTGTGATGCTGTTTAGTGTTTTAGAGAGTTTTTTTAGGTCTGTTTTGTGATAAAGTGTTTGGATGTAGTTATTCCAATTTAGTGTTTGTTCTAGTATTTTGTTGTTAATCTATGTGTTGAATGCTTGGATTTATTGTGCGATGCCCTGTGTGTGGGGTGCTGGGGAGTGTTTCAGTGTTTCGCATTGTCGTGTTTGAATTTTTGGTGTGAAGTTTGGATTGTGTCTTTTTCTGTTACCTCTTGGAATGTGTTTCTTGTCAGCGTTTTGGATAGTTGTGTTGAACGTGTGAACAGCATTGTTGATGTTAGTGATTGGTGTCCTGTTTAGGGTTTCAAAGTTTTCTGTCTCATTTGTGAAAGCTTCCCAGTTGGCTCCTTTATAGTTAGTGTATGTGTATGTATGGTTTAAATTGGATATTCTCTCTTTACAACTATTTTTTGGTTCTTCAATGTTCAGTCCATTATACAAGTATAATATGTGCATATGAACCAGTAATATTACTTTATTTGGTAAATATAACAAATGTTTTCAGAATTGAAGCTAAATGTTTCGCACTGGCGGGCGTTTCAAAAACATATATGTCGCCGCTTTTATTTGAATAAAAACATTTAACCAGACCAATGAGTTCCCGAAAAGAACTCTCATAGGGCTGGCCCGAAGGATTAAATCACGATTGACAACTAGTCAAGTCAAGATAGATAGGGAAGGGCAGGAGGTGAACAAATCTAGGAAGGTGAATACACATAGACATTTCTCGCTATTTCACCAGTTCAGCCGGACCACATGAGCTCCACAGCAGAACTCTTATAGGGCAGGGCCGAAGGATGAGGCAAGAACTGCTACACTGCATCACCAATGAAGAAGTGATCAAGGGCGAAGAATGAGAGATCAGGACGAAGGAAGAAAAAAATCACAGCGAGATGCAAAAAAATGCACTACTGAGGGGAATCGAGTGCACCAGCGATTGAAGAGACAAATCAGGTCAGGAGCCAACAACCTAGCCAGGATAAGACAGAGAAAGGGAAAACATAGAAAAAGGAATGAAAAACTACGCAAAATTAGTCAAACCGACGACGAAAGCTTGAGGGAAGAAGGGAAATATCCATAACCCTCCCCCCATCAAGCTCCAGTCGCCGACCCCGAAGCCCCCCAACCGTATCAAGGAGCGTAGTAATAGGGGGGTCTGTCGCAGCTTGCCAAGTTGATACTGCCGATGGTTTATTTCAGGCTGGGAAATTAGTGTTGCGGATCTACTTGCCCCGGGCTAGTGACATCTGAAATTAACTTGCCCTGACAGTCTTTTCACTTGCCCTGACACGTTTTTTACTTGCCCTGATACATCGTAAGGAATTTCACTCGTTAAGTACCACATACATTCACAAACATGCCACCAGCTTCTATAAATTGGATGTTATGTCCACACTACTTATTGAATTTTGGGAAACTTCATGCATTACTAATGTTATGGAAATATTAAGAGTTTTGGGTACAGCACGTTGATGGTAAAACATTGAAACTAAGAATGAAGGTGTCCATTTATTTACCTATTTCTTAAGCCTCTCCTATTCTGAGATGCTCAGGCCTCTTCAGTTTAAAACAAAATTCTCCACTCTCTTTCCTCCTTGATTTACGATACCACCAGTTTACCCCCTAACTCCAATATAAATTATATTGCATTTAACCAGATTATCTTTTCAGAGGACATTTGGTATGGCTTTATTTTGTCACCAAGTGATATGTTCTCAAGAGTCTCTAATAATATATTTATGTTTTAACATTTCAACCTTTCCCTATTGTTTTGTATTTATAAGCAATCTTCATGTATAAGGCTGTATCCTTAAATATAAATTTTACAGAACTTCATATAAGCATCGACTCCTTGACACTTTTACTGTCAACACCATTAGCACTGAAATTACATTTCAAAATTTCCCTTGTAAGCATTGATTTCTAGTTATACTGTGTGCATAGTGTGATAGGATATTCACAGTAAATGTACCTTCTCTCACCTAATCTTATCTTCAACTTCCTTCCCCTGCATGATTTTTTAAAGTCTATTCTTGCGCAGTTTCACGTCTTCATTTTTCTCATTAACCTGAAACTAGTGCATTGTCATCATCGATTGGCTTTCACATGGGATGAGGGGCAGACTACAGATTCTCTTACTAGTCCTTATATATTTGTCTTTCACCCTTTGTATCGTACTGTAAGTAATCTTGTCCTTAATTTCTTCCTCTTGAATCTCAGTTCTTGAATGCAAATAATCAATATATTTGGGTGAAACAATTACCGGTATCATGAAGACCTGCATATCATTATCGTTAAACTAGCTTATTAAGTGTTGGTAAAGCAGGAGAGGAAAATGGTAATGTCTTAATTATTTTGATATTAGTTAAACAAAATGTTTGCGAGATACAGCCGGCTGCTACTTTACTGCTTGTCGATCTCTGCCATACCCATAGCTTACTCTGACTGTTCCTTTTACTTATATATTTTCTAGATCTCAAGTGACGGCGTCTCTTCCGTGGATTGACCTCCCAATCTACCAAGATGGAAGCCAAAGCGTCACATTTTTCCTTTGCCCCTCAACTTTCTCTTCATAATTGCTGAGGGGCACAGGGCCCTGGGTGGGCTTTGGTTTCCCGGACGTTTCCGCACCCTCCTCAGCTCCCCGCCATGGAGTGGCTTCGGTCACCCAGGCTTTATTGTGGTCGGCAGGGAGGGTTCTGGGGGCGCCCGGCTATGGCCTTGGCCTTGCTCGGGGCCTTGGGGCTGTTCGGCCAGGCAGCTTGGGGAACAACAACTTTACTGCTTGTATTGCCTCTTATAACACTAAGACAGGATGAAGCTTAATATCGGAGAGATAACCCATTCAAATGTCTTCAAATTGGATAGGTTCCGCTTTAGAAAATATGTAGTAAGCATTTGGTTGGGAAACAAGGTTGTCGATATGTGGAATAGATTGTCTAGTGCAGCAATTAGCTAAGGAACGGTAGGATATTTCAAAAGCAAACTGGATAGTCATATGAATGATATGGGCCGGGTGTAAATGGGATCTACCTCGTGTAGGCCGGTCAGCTTTATGTAGACTTCCGATTTCTTATGTTCTTAAGTCTCTTTTGATAATGAACACTACGTATTGGACTATTGGTGTAACACAAGTTGTTTCATGTTGTTTTTATTGGAATTTAGTTAGACAGAGATTTGTGAATATTCTACTTATTTTTTTCGAATTTGTCTTACTTATTCGGCTATCATAACCTTAACATATTAGATCATATTTTACCATTTCATGAACGATTTTAATTTACAGCCAAATCTACCCCTAAACTATCTTGGCCAACCCAAAACAATTGTATAGTATTGTAATGCTCACCTTAAAATAGCCCTACCTAACCTATCCTAACCATATAACTTCTCTAATTTCTCCTATGTCCCTGTCCTCTTTCATGGTCATCTGTGCATAAATATTATGAAAGCTAATTGAAGACTGCCAAAAGAGATGTGAAATAAAGCTAAAGGGTATATATTTCTCCTTATGCCTCATCCCCATAATCTTCATTGATATTTACCATGCTTCAATCTTGATTATTGTTAAAACAGGCAAACTAATACGTAAATATATATTTTCAAATAATCTATAAACGATAATCTTACTGCTAACCTTTTTGGTTGACAAGTCTAGCCTATAAAATTGAATACGGAGGAAAAACAATTTTAGACGACATTTCTTGGAACAGGCAGTCTTAGTCTATGTAAAAAAAAAAAGACATAATTTAGAAATATAATACAGAGAGAGAGATAGAGAGTGGGTGAATGAGTATATGGGAAACCACAACATTGATTCACAAAGAAATGTGTCTTGTCAAATTGTCTGTTATAGCAAAATTCCGATAATTTGAAAAATTCCAAAAGTTCGAGTTTTTGAAGATCAGTATTATTAATATAAAAATGGGCAAAACTGAAAAAATCAAAAATAAAAATGCGTGCCAGAATCGGCGAAAGGGAGACATTTCTTACAGTTTCTTACAGTAGATCCTCTGGAAAAAGGCAAACTAGGCCTGTGGTTAGGTGCAGACGATAACAATCTGGTACCCCCAACCACCTTCTACGAACTTATACTATTTATCGTATAACACTGTTACCACAGACCAACACCTACAATCTTCAAATTGTTTGCCACCAACAACATCTAAAAGCTTAGCAAGCTTTACTATCCCCAAGTAAATTCTTAAGTTCACAACATTACGAAATTCACGGCCCAGCAATAACAACAAATCTTAAGCCATGCATCCGGTACATGGTTACATTGTTTTAGCCTAAGTATAGTCTATTTTTTTTCCAGCTGAGGGTAAATTGTCATGTTTCTGTCTTTGTTACTCAGCTATAAGGTAGATTTTGTAGCGAAATATGATGTTAATTATGAAAACTTGCCATTAATACGACACACAGCCATAGAAATTTCATATATTTCCATTAAGTATCGAGAAATCAGGTACAGTAAAAGTCCGTTAATCCGACGACCGATGATTCGAATCTCCCAATAGTCCGATTTTTTCAATTTGAGGCCAAATCCGAATTCACCCGATGGTCCGAATTTCAAGAAGTCCCAAAGTCCCCTTTTTGAGGCATTAGTCCACTCAAATGACACATAATGGAGCACACACATATCATATGCTCATGAATTCACTTTAAAAGTTTACCATTGTCATTGTAGCCTATTACCTACTTCAAAACATTCAGATTAATGGTCAAAGAAAGCTACTGATATAAACGTAAACACCTTCTTCTCCTTCTTCCACATCGTCTGCTAGAGAGTTTGTTTTGCTCTTGAACGCATCCTTGGGACACTCCGATGCGCTTCTGGCTTGCACCTCATTTTCTGAAAGCGCATTCAGTCTTGAGCTTGAAAACGCACCTTTGGACGTATTAGTCTTGAGCTTGAAAACGCACCTTTGGACGTTCCGATACGCTACTATTTATAGTTCAGTGATCGGAGCGTCCCAAGGGTGCTTTCAAGACAACAAGACAAGGGTGCTTTCAATACAATATAATATAACAGAACACGTCACAAAAGGAAAATCACAAAAGGAAAATTACAAGAACCTCTCAGGGAAGTGCCGTTGTTAAGGCATTACTTCCCGAACCACATCTGATCTGATCTTCAAGAGCAAGACAAACTCGCTAGTAGACGGAAAAAGAAGACGTTTATATCAGCAGATTCCTTTGACCATTAATCTGAATGTTTTGAAGTAGGTAATAGGCTACAATGACAATGGTAAACTTTTGAAGTGATTTCATGAACATATGATATGTGTGTGTGCACCATTGTGTCATTTGGGTGGCCTAATGCCTCAATGTTTTCGTCATACACAGGTTCATAGGGGTAAAGTCCGATAATCCGAAAAATCCACTAATCCGAACGAGGGCCGGTCCGCTGCCCTTCGGATTAACGGAAGTTTACTGTACTAAGGGATTCAATTTACCATCAGCTGAAAAACAAATAGAGTATAGTCGTATTCAATGTTTCTCTTTTTATGTTATATTTATCCATTAATTGAACTTACTTATGGTATTGTATCCAAGAGAAATCAATATTGACAGTATATGACGAACTAATAATATCTGCCGAAAACATTACGAAATTTACGATCGATCAGCTGCGTGTTCTCTGTTTATTAAAGGGTCACCGCAGCGAGAAGTGTCGGTTTCTGTTTTACTACACTAAACGCCCACCGCATCGATGTTGATGTTTTCGTATACTAATTATCTATCGGTATTTGATATTACAGGTATATGACAACTATTTTTTTATTTTTTTATTGAGCGTCAACTTGAATAGTAATACAACAAATAACTTGTCCCCTGGGCAACTGCCGGGCAGACTAGCGTTGCAAATCACTAGCCCGGCAACATATCCGGGCTATACCTAATTTCCCAGCCTGGATTATTTAGCTGAGGTAGGCCCTTTAAGAATCAGTGGTGTAAAAATAATCTCAATTAACCTTGTAACTTACAGACATGTCCTTCAAAAGTTTAATGTAACTGTTTGCAAGGATATAAAACATAATGAAAACTGGGGTTATCTGATTGATTAGATAATGATTTCAAAAAAATTCCATTGCAGTCTAAGAAATGCAACTTGCATGGACTGAACGGCAAGCAGATGATGGAACGCGGGGAACTGGTCAACGAGTCAGGAGGTTACTTCATCATCAATGGGGCTGCCAGGATAGTCAGGTAAAACTGTCAAAGAGTAAACTATTTATTTTAATAAATGAAATGTATGTTTTATGTAGAACCAGACAGATATTCAGCATCTTCACTCAAACGAGCCTGCAATTATATAACGCAAGCCTAAATAGCCAATCATTTTAACCCTACCTCCCCGGGCAGCATTTATAGATGTCGATAGTCCTATCCGGGTGATCTGGCCAAAAAACGTTGTATGTAAACATAGGCCTATTTTTGTTACTTTAACTGCTAGAGAATTCAAAAAAATCTCAAAATGTAGCCCTTACTTGTATCTGTAGACTGGCATTGAGTTGAGTTCTCTAGGTCAACTGGTTCAGGTGTGATGACGATTTCCGCGGAGATAGTTTTTTCCGCGGATTTAGCCATATTGGACACTTTGGAACACTAATTTTCGCTCTAACTGGCAATGGCGGACAAGGTCGGATTTCTTCTTCTTGTTAACCCTCCAGACCCGGTTGGGCTCTGAGGCCTCCATAAAAAACACACCCCGTGCTACCCGGTAGGGCTCTGGGGCTCCGGCAGCTTGAAAGCCTGTAAGCTTGGTGTGCGAGGCGTCCGTCCGACGCATGTAAACAACAGCCGGCTGGACCGACGCCGCGCATCTCCGACCACAAGAAGGAGCGCGTCGCTTGTTCGTGTGTGCCTGTATATTATTGTTAAGTATCGAAAAGTAGTGTAAAGTGGCTGTTTTTGCCATAAAGTTATCTCCAATGAAATCGTCATCACAACTGAACCAGTTGACTTAGAGAGCTCTACTTAACGCCATTCTACAGGTACGAAACACATCTACGCATGGGGATGCGCGGGAATGCGGAAGCAAGCAAAATAACAAAGATGCGGTAGCCTAGGCATAGACATTTTTCGGCCAAAACCACCGGGTTTCGGGGAATATATATGGAATACATAGCCGGGGCTGGAGGGTTAAGGCTTGGCGGCGCTCCGATCGGCTTTGTTTACAAACGTATCGCCGCGCGGCTTTCAAAGCATGCTTAACCCTCCAGCCCCGGCTATGTATTATATATATATTCCTCGAAACCCGGGTGTTTTGGCCGAAAAACGTCTAGGCTAGGCTACCGTATATTCGTTAATCAGACTGCTTCCCGCATTCCCGTGCATCCCCAAGCGTAGCTGTGTTATTTACCTGTAGAATGGCATTAAGTAGAGCTCTCTAAGTCAACTGGTTGAGCTGTGATGATGATTTCATTGGAGATAACTTTATGGCCAAAACAGCCACTTTACACCACTTTTCGATACTTAACAACAACATACAGGCACGAACAAGCGACGCTCTCCTTCTTGTGGCCGGAGATGTGGGGCGTCGGTCCAGCCGGCTGTTGTTTACATGCGTCGGACCGACGCCTCGCACACGAAGCTCACAGGCTTTCAACCACTGGGCGTTCAAGAGGCCTTCCGGGAACCTGTTATATGCTTTTTTATGGGCGTTCAAGAGCCCTTCCGTGGTGAGAGGGTTAAAGGACGCTTTCAAGCATAGGATTTTAAAAGGACGCCCGGGCTCCTGGCCTTCGCAAGGTGCGTCCTTTTAAAATACTGCCCGAGGAGGAAGGGTTAAGATGCTCTCTTAATAATAGAAAAATCTTGCCAGCAATTTTAAGATAACTCATCTAATTATTCAACATGTGAAGTGAATTTTACGCCAGTGATTTCAAGGTGTGATAGGTATGTGGTGGCTGAGTGAAGCACTACCTATTCTTTCCATATTTTCTTTCTCCTGCGGATTGCAAGTAAACCCCTATCCTTCCTAGATTTGTGATTGCCTACTGACTTACTAATACCTTTTCATCCTTATTTCATAGCCTATGTAGTATATATAGGCTAATTTAAATATATCTGTACAGTATTGCCAGAAATCTTGATCGGGAGAGGGGGGGGGGGGATTCCAGTGCTTGCCATAGGTGCTACTTTCCATAGATATGCCCTGCGCAGATTAACCCTTGAGCACACTGATGCAATAATGTACAGTATCAGGTGGGGAGAGAAGAGGAAATGTTTGGGGTATATGTCCTATATACCGGTACATACATGACTGCTCTGGGTCTGCTCCTTCAGTGTTCATGGTTATAATCCACTTAGTGGAAATGGCATTGTGGAGTGGGTCAGTCGCGGCATGTCTGGGAGCCTGGAGGCAGTTTCTGCCATGGCCATCCCTTTTGGGGTGCTTCCTCTGGAAGCGAGGCGTCAGATTTGATGATGATTGATGATGATGACATACATAAAACAAATTTTTGACTGAATGTTCCACACATACGTGCAGTTTCAGTCTCTTGTCCTAATGGCGGCGTTCCAGGCAACCCTGTTAATAGCTGCTTCACTTGTCAAGTTTTTGGATTTGAGATCGGCACGTATAGTCCGATCCCAGGTCTTCCTCGGTCCACCCCTTGGTGCAGCTCCCTCCACAATCACAGACCTACCTTTTTTCACCCAATTTTGTTCATCCATTCTCTCCACATGTCCATACCATTTCAGTCTACTTGTACGCATCTCCTCGCTAATACTCTTTATACCTAAACATTTCCTTAACTCATCATTTGTTATTCTATCCTGCAGTTTGGCCCCACACATCCATCTCACCATTCTCATCTCATTACGTTCCATTCTGTTGACATCCTCTACTTTAACGGCCCATGTTTCTGAGGCATATGTCATTGTACTTCTAACACATGAGGCATACACCTTTCCCTTCAGGGGGAGAGGCAATCTTTTCATGGTCAGAATAGGCAGCAGTTCTCTGAATTTCCCCCAGCCACATCTAATTCTAGCGACAGTGGCAGCCTCGGCCCCACCACCGGCAGAGATGGTATCTCCTAGGTAACAAAACTTGTCCACCAGCTCCAGTGACTCATTTCCAAAATTCACAGCCACAGGATAATCGTTTAACGCAAGCTCGTTTCCCGGGCGTTTCCGCACCCTCCTCAGCTCCCCGCCATGGAGTGGCTTCGGTCACCCAGGCTTTATTGTGGTCGGCAGGGAGGGTTCTGTGGGGGCGCTCGGTTATGGCCTTGGCCATAGCTGTTCGGCCAGGCAGCTTGGGGAACAGTAACAACAACAACACAAGCTCGCCCTTGCACATTACGCACTCAAATTTCTTGATTTCTGACTTATCCTTCGGCAGGGGTCCTTTTATTCTACTACAGCACTTACTTCCATTGTGCACCCAACATCGACAGATGCTACACTGAATCGAGTTAGCGCGCACACCCTTTCCACACTCTGCACTTGGGTATGCACCGCTCTTTTCCACATTGCCTCGTCTCAATCTACAATGCATAACCTTGGTTTTGTTAATATTGACTCTTAAACCCTTGCTCGCCATGCCCTCTCTCCATCTTCTGAATTTGGCCTCAGCATCTTGCACATTGTCAGCTATTAGGACTAAATCTTCTGCATAAAACAGTTCCCACAGCAAACTCTAGACAGTGCCTCCAGGACCATAATAAAGAGGAGGGGGTTTAACACTGAACCCTGATAAACTCCAACATGGACTGTCAACTCCTCACTCAGTACACCTTTCACCCTCACCGCAGTTCGCGAATCCTCATACATCTTCATTATCACACGCACCAGCCAAGTTTCCTCATAGCCCACTACACAACATCTCTAGGCACCCTGTCAAAGGTCTTCTTCAGGTCTACAAACACAAGGTAAAGATCCCTGCCTTTTAGTTAGTAATGTTCCTGTATTTTCCTGACTATGAAGATAGCATCGGTTGTACCACGTCCTGGCATAAAACCAAACTGCATATCATCAATGGAGATGCTTTGCCTGATCAAACCCTCAAAGACTCTCTCACAGACCTTCATGATTTGGTTAAGCATTTGCAGGCCCCTATAAATATCTAGCGCATCCCCTTTTCCTTTGTATATACTTACTATTACACTTTTGTGCCAATTCTCGGTGATTTTCTCATCTTTAATTGGGAGGTTTAACGACCCTCCCAATACCAAATGAGGTAAACCTCCTATTTGGTCAATTTCACTTCGCATATAAGTTCGATAAAACATCTACACTATTGGGAGCGTTTAAGAGCACTGAATCTGTACTCACTGGAACGTAGAAGAGAACGTTACCTAATAATATACACGTGGAAAATCGCAGAGGGTTTAGTACCAAACCTACATACTCCGATAGTCATGAAATTCAGTGATAGAGAGAGGCTGGGAATGCGAAACCCCCGGATGAACAGTGCTATGGGCTCTCTGCGAGAGGGCTGGTTATCACACAGAGGCCCACGTCTCTTTAACAAACTCCCACGGCGAGTAAGAGACATGAGGGACATCTCGTTAGACAACTTCAAGAGAGCCCTAGATGTCGAACTGCAAAAAGCCAGACGAAATCTGAAAGCGAGCTATGCTTCAAACAGTCTACTGCACCAAATCACCACCCATAACGAGGGGCGTCGCGCTCCTTGGTGCCGCTAGAAGAGTGGCGAACACATCAAAAGGTAAGGTCGTAGCCTCGGAGTATCCAATGTAGATTTTTTTTTTTTTTTTTTTTTTTTTTTTTTTTTAACCCCTCCAACCCAGATGGGCTCTTGAACGCCCATAACAACCTCGGCCCGCGCAACCCGGAAGGGCCCTTGAAAACGACCATTGCTTGCATGCGTGCTTTTCGAATGCCGGCGCGTTACATTTTCGGTATCGTGGGACCGGTAGCGGGTGGCGCCACCAGGCGTAAACTCCGCCACAGCAACAGTATCTACCCCGACGCCATCATGGACAGTACGCCAAATAGTGATTCCGCTGTGTCCGATACCGTGCTTCCCACGAGACGCCCTTTGCTTGATTCGTCGCGCCTTACCCCGACGCCATCGCCTAAAATGGGTTATCACTCCCGGAGGTTATTGAGAACGACATTGCGACTTTATGAGCGAGCTGATGCCCAAGCATAAAAATGGTTTTTTTTTGATGATGACGTCAGTGACGACTCCAGTAATTATAAGTCGAGTGATTATGGCCATGAGAGGTGATAAGAAGAGCAATTCCTGGGATTTGCTGAGAGAACATGACAGTGATGAGAGTGATGGAAGGTGATGTACCAGTTGTTGAGGAAGCTGGTTTACCTAAAGACAGTGAAACTTGAGAGAGTGGCGAGTGGGAGGAGTTCAAGGTCACTCCACCAAATTTCGCTTAAGTGACACGACGCCAAGCACTTCCCCTGGTAAATCGCCTTTCAAGCTACATTTGTATAATCAGGACATACTTGAGAAGGCGGGGCTGCCGGCAGCTAGGGAAACCAAGCAAAACTACTTGGTGAGGATGAGGCTGTGAGTGAGGGTCAAGCGTGGTGACCCTTCTCGTCCTGCCATTGTCTCCCTTATCTACCCACGCCACCCAGATTGACCCGGGATGCCCCACCGCATTCTTCCCCCCCACCCCCACCATTGCCAAGGGTTGGAGGACCCCACACTTTCGGCCTATTGCCTCCTAGGTCCCCCGACAGGAGACATACTGCTTGCCAGAAAAAGGGGAAAAAGGTGAGGAAAATATACCCAAGGAAAATTAAGAAAAGTAAGAGAGTTTTGTTCGAGGCGACTCCCGCGGCGTCCACCCCGGCCGGCCCCAGCCATACGGTCCCCTTGCAACTTTTCCCCACGGTCCTCCCCACCTCTCCCGCCTTCAACATGTCTTTCCTGAAGAAGAAGTCCTTTGAGCTCGCATCACCAATACCTACCTGCCCTATTGACAGTGAAACATTGCTGTTCTGTCACCTCGTCCGCAGGCCAAGGAGCCCGGGACCTCGGTGGGGGGACAACAGCCTCACCTGCCACTCCTTTCCCACCCACCTCGCCCACCCGCCCACGGCCGCCCACGCATCACTGGTTTTCCACCGCCAGATTATGTGGGGGCCACTGATGATGAAGGGCACCTCTCTGAAGACTCTTGGACATGATTACATAGGTCCCCACCGTCAGGGCAAGATCGCCCACCTCTGACGATGACTATATGGACATCGACGACCCTCGACCCATCCGTCTTGGCCCGGCGTCGTGCTGCCCCCTGGCCGTCGTGCTGCCCACCGCCGCTGGGCCGAAGCCCTCCGCCGCCCTAAGGGCGCAGAGCGCCTCCCGAGTTGGCCTGTGGGGCGTGCTGGGCCACACCAGCTGGAGCTTCCTCGTCAGCGTAGACAAGACCCATTCTAAGTTTTTCAGTGGCAAGACGTAGTTGATGAGGATGCATACAAACCTGATGTGCCAGCTTTTGATGAGGTACTGGAGGGTTCAATGCGTTACCCCCAATTTTCCTGCAGGCCCCAATGCTCCACCACGAAACTGTTTGAGGCCTTATTTGATGAGGAGGTGGTAGGCGATGTTGTACAAAGAGACACCAATAAGCCGCACCAATTCCAGGTCCACTTTTTGGGAAAGGTGACCAAGGGCCACATGAGGCCGTGGACCCCAGTGGACTCATCATGAGTTCATGGTTTTCCTGGCACTCACCATGCTAATGCCTCATGTCAAGAAGCCTAGGTTGCCTGAACTAGTGGATCACCAATCTGATCTGATATCCACCCCTGCCTTCGGGAAATATATGTTCTCGGCGACCGGTACCTTGATATCCTCGCAGCGCTCCATCTTGTCCACCAACCTTGACAGTCCACCTCCCAGACCAGCTGTGGAAGATGAGGACGTTGTATGAGATGATGCGCGCGACCGCTTCACCTCCGACTTCAAGCCCTTCCGCAAGGTCGTCTATTGACGAGGGTCTCTTGTGCTGTCTCGGGGGGAAAACTCAGCTTCCGGCAGTACATACCCTCAAAAAGACATCGCTTTGGCATAAAATTCTTTGTGCTGTGCGACTGCCAAACTGGCTTATGTCCTGGGACTTCCTGGTCTACAGCGGGAAGGAAGGGGACTTGCTTGTGTGGGGACCCCCATCATTGGCGTTGGCGGAGCAGTGGTGGCAAGACATGATGGACCGCTACTTTCATAAGAATCACGTCCTCTACACGGACAATTATTACACGTCCCCCACTCGCTCACAGTACCTGCATGAGCGCACGACGGGGACTGTAGGCACAGTACGAGGGAAAAAGGAAGGGCATGCCACCTTTCCCTCCAAAGAC
>CM064484.1:42431671-42786030 GCA_032716605.1 Paralithodes platypus
TGAAAGTCAAGAGAGTTGAGGAGAATTGTAGCACGAATCGGAAAGGAGGGGGAAGATGGACACGGATCGGGAATGAAGATATCACTGAAAAGGGAATTAGTGGGAGAGTCACTATGTTTAATTTTTAATGCACGGCGCATAGTAACTAAATCGCGATGGAGGGAGAGCGGGGGCTCGCCACTCTCAGCTAAGACGGAGGTATTTGGGGAGGAACGGAAAGCTCCAGTACAGAGACGCATACCCTGCGTATGAACAGGGTCCAACATCTTCAAAACGGAAGCAGAGGCAGACCCATAAATGGGGCAGCCGTAGTCGAGGATGGAAAGAACCACCGCCTTGTAGAGCATCAACATAGTGGTACGCCTGGCACCCCAAGTGGTATGGGATAGTTTTCTGAGGAGGTTGAGAGCACGAAGGCCTTTACCTTTAGTATACTGAACATCGTCTCTTCAGTTGAGATGTTGGTCAAAGATTACGCCTAAAAATTTAACACTGGGATAGAAAGAAATCTGAGAGGGTCCCATTCGAAGCGATATTGACTGGCCACGGAGCCAGCGTTTGTCTCGATAGAAGACTATTGCCTTAGTTTTCTCAGCCGAAAACTGAAAGCCAACTGAAGATGCCCAGGCGATCACCCGTTGGATGGAGATGTTGAGTATACGTTGAGCATGTCTGAGGGTACGGGCAGTGCAATAGATGGTAAAATCATCAACGTACAGGCTGCCATGGACTTCCGGCAGCAATTGTTGAATGACTTTATTTATGGCCGCGGCAAAAAGTTTGCTGCTGAGAACGCTGCCCTGGGGAACACCATTGACGAGTGGAAAGACATTAGAAAGAATTCCCTCCACTCGAGTCTGGAATGTTCGATCAGAAAGAAATTTGGAAATAAAAAAAGGTAGATGGCCACGGGCACCACTATCATGAAGTAGTTGAAGGATGGGACGCCGCCACGTGGTATCATATGCCTTCTGGATGTCAAAGAAAACGGCGACGGTGATGGACTTACTTTCAAAGCCACGCTTGATATGAGATTCTAATAACGTAAGCGAGTCCAGAGTAGATCGATCTTTCTGAGAGCCAAATTGGGTCGGAGTGAGAATAGTGTTTTGACGGAGGAACCAAGTGAGTCTAGTATTGACCAATTTCTCCATTAATTTACAAAGACAACTGGTGAGGGATATTGGTCTATAACTCGAGGGCAAGCTCGGGTCTTTTCCAGGTTTTGCAATTGGGACGACAATAGCATGTTTCCATGAGGTAGGAAATTGATGACGGATCCACACCTGATTATAAAATTGCAAGAGGTAGGATTTAGCAAGGGGGGCTAAGTTAGTGAGTAAGGCAAAACTTATGTTATCTTGGCCAGGAGAGGAGTTAGGACAATTGGAGAGTGCATGTTCAAATTCATCCATAGTAAAGCATGCATTATAATCAAAGGTGTCTGGTGAAGAGAAGTTGAGGGGGATCGATTCCATTTCAAGTTTATGGCGGCGGAAATTATCATCTAACCTCTCATTACTGCTGACATGGGCAAGATGTTGACCCAAGAGGTTCGATATCTCAAGGGGATCGTGAACAGTACGGCCACTGTGTACCAAAGCATGGCGCGGAGGGGCAACGTGAAGGCTGTTAATATTCCTGAATTTATGCCAAACGCATGATATCGGGGTAGACGGGGAAATGGTGGAGACTATAGGTTTGACTCCTGTAAGGAGATAAAGAAAACCTAATATTTAGTAGTGGCCCCGTAATCATTGACGAACATGCCTATTACATAAGGCATCCTCTTCAAACACTAATCCGCCGTAGTTTTGAATCTACCGCACAGAGCATTTAAAAACTGAGGAGCCTTCATCATGAGCGCACGCGACCTCACTCATGGCTTCAGTCATTATGAATTGGGTTCTCACTACGAAAAAACTTCGTAAAAAATAAAAACAAAAAGAAAATAAGAATAACTATCTAATAAGCTTTCCATCATATCGTGGATGTACTTGTGTGGATCTCTGACCAGACGCTGATTCAGGCGTCATTCCTCCTTCACTGACATATCAAGTAAACCAAAATCCTCAATACATCAACGAATGGGAAGGGGACGGTCGGGAGGGCCCCAGTCGTCAATGATTACGGGGCCACTACTAAATATTAGGTTTTCTTTATCTCCTTACAGGAGTCAAACCTATAATTTATTAGTGGCCCCTCCATCATTGACGAACATGCCTGATTTCTAAGACTGGAGGAGGACATTCGTAATCATATCATAACTCTAGAAAAGCAGATAATAAAAACAACCACATAGTATTCTTACTTTTGAAAATATATTTAACAACGGCGTAGGCCGAAAATATACAAGAAAAAGGGGGTTCAGGCAGGTGCGTGCTTCAAAGAAGCCTGCCTGACAAAAAATGGGTAACCCTGAAGATTCTGAACACAGATCTGTAGTTACAAAGGCACCCCACTCAACGAGTGGTGACAAAAAATAACAAGTTATAAGTTTATATGTGCACATAATAAACCCCAAAATAAACTTGGAGATAAATTGCAAAGGAACTCCATTGTTCTAATATTAAATTGCTTTCGCAGCTAAAACTACAATAACAACACCGTTGTTTTGTACTTAACATTGTACTAGCACAATTTCTCGCTGAGAAATTTTCATATCACATTTTAACCTTAAATTGTATCACAGCTCTCATACTCCGGCGGGGTCTAGGGTGTCCTATGTCAACTGACTGCACCCCCCCCCCCCCCCCTTTCCCGTGAAAGTAAACAAAAGTGACTGCAGGGCCACCTAGACCCTCTGCCTTAAAGCTATACATGGTAAGGAAGGTTTGTCTAGAGCAACTGACAAGTATCTAGACAGAAACGTATGATTAGACGCCCACAACTGCGTTGGACGCGATATCTTCGACTGAAAAAATTTTCAGGAAACGTAAAGAGGCTGCCCATTTGCGTAAATCGTGGGCCCTACCCACAACGCCGGGATTACTTTCTTTAATGACTTCTACCAGAAGAGAGGCTAATCGCCGTTTAAGTAAGCGTTTACCCGTACTTGCTACCCATAAAGCACCTTGGGGGTTTCGAGGAGCTACTCTCAAATATTTGGTTAGAGCTTGCACTGGACATAGATTATGATGCACCTTTCCCCTTTTTAACGCGGGCACCGTGAACTCAGAAAACACGTGTGCACTATGCTCATTCTTGGCTACAAAACCTGGGGAGGGTGCAATGGAAATACATTCATTAAGTCTACCAAACCTAAGACAATTAGGTGTGTTGCTCATCGCCGCCAGCTCAGACACTCTGTTTCCGGTGGCCAAAGCCAAAAGGAAAACCGCCTTTTTTAAGAGTAATGCAAAGTCTGCAGTATTTTGGTACAGACGAGAGTGAAGCAAAGACAAAGCTTTGTCCAGAGACCAAGTAGGCATGAGCTGACGGGGAGGTGGGCGCAGTTTAAAACATGCTCTCATAAAACCTGTTTCCTCCGCTACCGGTATGGAAAGACCCGTAAGGTCTAAAAAGGGCACTCTAATTGCAGTTAAGTGATTTTTTAATGTTACCACAGATAAACGTTTCTGCTCAAACAGATAATTCAAATAATTAAAAACTAATGCCACTGAGGGTACAGTTTGTTCTGTTCTAACGATCCAAGAAGTAAAGGCTTGCCAATGTGATTGATACTGTCGTTTTGTAGACTGAGTATATTGATTGAGTAATTTATTGGTCACATCTCTACCGTATGGTGCTAGCCACTTGGCCTCCTGAATGTCCATAATGCAAAAGTCAGCGAGGTCGCTAGGTTGCCAATCGTGTCTAAGTGGAAATACCCGACCGGGAGCGATACCGGGTCCAGGCACCACATTTTCAATTGCTGGTACCACAACTGCGCCGGCCACAGGGGCGCGATTAGCGAGACTAAGCCTCGATAATCTCGTAGTTTGTTCACTACGTGGCACATTAGTGACGCATCTGGCGGTGGAAACAGATAGATGGAGCTCCATCTGTTCCAGTCTGTCACTAGGGCGTCTGGCCCCCCTGCCGGCGTTTTCGCCCGGCGGGTGAGGTATAGAGGGAGTTTGTGAGTCTCCTCGGATGCAAAAAGATCCACTTGTGGATGGGAGAGCTCTGCAATCATTAGGTTGAAAATGGGTTGCTTGAGCTCCCATTCTACTGTCGTGCTCTGTCTCCGGGACAGAGCGTCTGCCCAGACGTTCGCTACGCCTGGGAGATAAGATGCGTGAAGATAAATATCTAGACTGTTGGCTAGAGCAAAAATCTCTTCCGACACGTTTAGCAACTTCCTTGACCTCGTTGACCCTTGTTTCTGAATACAGTGGACTGCATTCAGATTGTCCATTCTGAAGGCCACCGACTTGCCCCGTAACGCCGGGCCGTGAGCCTGAAGGAAATACAAGGGGACTAGTAATTCTTTGACATTGATGTGAGAGATTTCTAAGTGGGACCAAAGCCCCTGACCCTGGTGCCCCTGATTTGACTGAAATCCCCACCCTATTGTGCCTGACGCATCCGTGTCTACCAATACCGTTGGTGGAGGAGAGGTCCATGACATTATTGAGTGCAATGTTTCCCTCTTCGCCCAGACCGCTAGTAAGGTGTGGATTAATTTCGGGATGGGCCATAATTTTCCCGCCGGTAAGAGCGGGAAATATTTGTTGCCTTCCAATATTAATGTTTTACTTTCAACCGGCCCAACTTGACAGTTAGTTGAATCCAGTTGAGAGAGCCGACCAGAGACTCCCAGACCCTTCGCGTCGTAGTCAGACTGTGAAGAAACCTGAACAGTTTCCTGCGAAACCTGTTGCGATTGTCCACACTCTGACTCAGAGTGAGAGCGGCGGTGTCCCAGACCAGCCCTATCCACTGAATTACTCGTGAGGGAACAAGGTTTGACTTTACCAGATTTACCTTGAAGCCTAGAGTTTGACATGATTTAAAATTATATTGACATGTTTTATGCATAATTGTTGTGTCTCTGCCACCACCAGCCAGTCGTCTAGATACCACAACACTCTGATCCCCTGTTTTAACAATGGCATCAGGGCTTGCCGGACTAGTTTTGTGAATAATCGAGGTGCTAGGTTCAAGCCGAACGGCATCCTCTGAAAAACAAAATTTTGGTGCCTGATCCGTAAGGCCAAAAACCTTTGAAATCTTTTGTTGACCGATACGTGCCAATAGGCGTCTGTCAGGTCTAGTGAACACATCCAACCTCCCGGTGGAAGTGTTAGCCTGATTTGGTGTACTGTTAACATTCTGAAAGATTCGTTGTGAATGTGAAGATTCAGATAAGACAGGTCTACGACCGGCCTCATCTGAACACTGTCCCTTTTGGGAACCAAAAATAGTTTGGACGTGAATACAGGGTAATTTGGTGGGACCGGGATGATGACATTCTTGGCAATCATTTCCTGGGCTAGTGACTCCACCTCTAAAGAAACAAAATTCGCCGTTGTCGGCTGACGTAATCGAGATCACCGGAGCCACTGCCAAGTGATGCCTTTGCGTGCCACCATCCGTGCCCAAGTGTTTAATGGCCATGCTTGGTGACACGTTCGGAACGACCCAGTTAGCAGACAAGGGTTCGCCGGCTGTACTACCCTCGGTTCCTCCGGCCTTAAGGTAGGCACCGGGAGTGAGAGAGACTTTAGTTTTTTGATGGTGGGGTTGGTGGTGCTGGACGCTTTGCCGGCTGGCTGGTGTTGGCCGAAGACTGGCCCTGACCTGGTTTATTCTGGCCGCGTCCTCTCTGACCTGAAAACCTACTCTGTCTATGCCTGTACTGACCCTGGGGGGAGTGAGAGGACTTAGGCGGAAGAAAAGGTTTAGATCCCCCTGGCTGAGCTTTAGTAGTAGGCCTGGGTTTGGGGAAGTTAAATGCAGGTTTCTTAGAAGGGGTGGGACTGTGCTTAACGGCCTGTGCCATATTGAACACCGTTCGCCACACTTCAGGGGTCATTAAAGAGGGAGTAAGCACTGGTGACATAACCACCTGATTAGCAATGCGATCAGGTAGCTTGCGAACTAACGACATCCTAAGATCTTGTCGTGCTCGTACCGCCTCAAGCAAGGCGGTGCGTATGTCACCCAAGGATTGGATTGACGACTGAAGAATCAGTCGCCGGGATAACTCAACCGATCTTCGAGCATCCGCATCTGCGATTGCCTGAGTGGACCGTAGTAAAGACTTAGCCACCTGCTGAGATACTATGTACTGCGAGAACAGGCGAAAAGCTTTTCCCTGTAGCCTAAATTCTCTGTCTAGGTGAGTAGGGGTAGGGGTAGTGAACGGGTCCTTCAGCTCACAAAGATTAATCTTAGGGGCAGCTAGAAATGAAAACAAAGCTGACGGGACTCCGCCGGCAGAACCCACCGGCATGGAGAACCATGAATGAGTATCTTGAGGGATCTGGTGGGAAGATTTAGAAGTGAAAGTGGTTGCAAAGTTTTGAGCCTCTACCTCCCAATCTACCCAAGGTCCTGGTCCCAACTGTCCCACCTTCAAAACTGGATTAGCTGCGTCGTCTGTGACGGTCTGTAAATCTAGTTCAGGAGTGAGAGCTGACAGAGTCTTAATATCATTAAACCCATCCAGCTTAGACCAGTCTGAAAATAGTTTTGAAGCTGAGGCAGGGGGTAAAGCAGGCTTAGAAGCATACACAAAATAATCTTGGTGATAATAACTAGGTATAGCCTTGATGTTTACGTCCAGAACATTACCCAAAGTATCCACGGCCCTTAATTTCTTTGACTTATTGCCCTGGATGACCCACTCACGCGGTACCGGGAGTTCCCCTGACAAGGTAGGTTGGGCAAGCTCTGGTTTAGAGGGGTTCAAAAGAACCCATGACTCGTCTGGCCCATAAAGTAAGGGCATAGCTACCTTTCTAAGAGGCGCTTTGTCTAGAGGGGGTGGATTGACATCCGTTATGACCCTGACATTTGAAGTTGTCAATGCCACCGTAGCAGGCCTAGTGATCCCTGAGGTTAACAGAGTGGGAGGGTTAGGGATCTTAGATAAATCAATCGAAGTCATCAGAGGCCGTACCGTAGAACTTGTCGTGGGAGCCCCCAAGTCCATTGTGGGGTTTTCCTGTTGTTGGCCAAAAAATTTAGATAAAGCAAGAGTAAGCAGCCCATTAATTTCTTGTGCCGTAACAAACTGGTTTGATGAAGAACTTACAGGTGAATCATTAGTATCCTGTGCGGCGTCCAAGCCTGAGCCTGACCCTTGTCCTTTCATCTCCGAAATTATTGAAACTTCGTCTTTCTCCTCCTGATCCTCCTGAGAAGACCCCGCCGAGGCAGGGGTACCTTGTTGCCAAGATAAGTCTGGGATAGAGGATGGGATCGCCGCGTCCCTGTGGACATCGGCTACTGTGTGACTCGTTTGAGTCGGACGTGGGTGGTCAGACCCTGGTTGAGCAAACCGCCAAACACCGAGGCCCTGGCCTACGCTCTCTTGAGAGTCTGAAACATTCTCAATTACTGAACCCCCTGAACTTTCCAATTACAGGGTTAAAATATTAAGTGGCAAATCCTCTTTTGGGACAGGCGCTGCACTGGACTCTTGGGCCTTAACACAAACTCTGTCTGGGGTAGAGGTACGATGAGATGCACTAGAAGTTGGTGAATGCATCCTGAAGGACACATTGTGAATGTGGAGATTTAAATAAGACAGGTCTACGACCGGTCTCATCTGAATACTGTCCCTTTTTGGTACTAGAAAGAGTTTGGATGTAAACACCGGGTAAGTCGGGGGGACTGGGATAATGACACTCTTGGTAATCATCTCCTGAACTAGTGACTCCACCTCTAAAGAAACATGATTGGCCTTTGTCGGCTGACGTAAGCGAGGTCGCCGGAGCCACTGCCAAGTGATGCCTTTGCGTACCACAGTCCTCGCCCATGATCTTAATGGCCATGCCTGATGACACGCCCGGAATGACCCAGTTAGCAGACTGGGGTTCGCCGGCTGGACTACTCTCTGTTCCAACACGCCTTTGACTGGCCCCGGGAGTGAGAGAGACCTTAGTTTTTTGCTGGTGGTGGTGTACTCTTGGACGACTGGCTGGGTTTGGCTGGAGGCGGGCCCTGACCTGGTTGCTGGTGAAACCTGTGGCCTTTACCTGAGAATTTACCCTGTTTATACCTGACTTGAGCCTGACCCTGGGTGGAAGGGGACTTAGGCTGATGAAAAGGCTTCGACCCACTAGCTTGAGCTTTCGAAACTGGTTTGGGTTTAGGGAAAGTGAAGGTAGGCTTCTTAGGTTGAGAGGGACTTTGTTTGAATGCTTGTGCCATATTGAAAACAGTCTTCCAAACTGCTGGAGAAATCAAAGGAGTTAGAACTGGAGACAGAACTACTTGGCTTGCAATACGGTCAGGAAGTTTCTTTACTAAGAACATCCTCAGATCCTGCCTTGCTCGAACCGCCTCTAATAAGGCCGTCCGAATATCTCCTAAAGACTGAATGGAAGTTTGGAGAAGCAAGCGCCGGGAAAGTTCAATGGCCTTCCTGACTTCCGCAGCTTCGATTGTCTGAGAAGAGCGTAACATAGACTTTGTTACTTGCTGGGTAACTATATATTGTGAAAACAGTCTAAACGCTTTTCCTCTTAACCTAAACTCGCGGTCTAGGTGAGCTGAGGAAGGCGTGCTAAAAGGATCTTTTAATTCGCACAAATTGATTTTAGGGGCAGCCAAGAAATCAAACAAAGCAGAGGGGACTCCTCCGGCACTAAAAACCGGAAGAGAGAACCAAGTATGGTGGTCTTGAGGGATTTGGTGAGAAGATTTTGAAGTAAAAGTAGTGGCAAAATTCTGAGCCTCTGTTTCCCATTCCACCCAAGGTCCCGTACCCAACTGCCCCACCTGCAAGACTGGATTAGAGGCTGAGTCTGTGATTGGAAACATATCCAACTCCGGCATCAAAGCCGAAAGTGCCTTGATGTCGTTAAAGCCATCATTCTTAGTCCAGTCAGAAAAAAACTTTGAAGCTGAGGCAGGGGGTAGGGCTGGTGTTGATGCATACAAAAAAAAATCATGGTTATAATAACTTGGAATGGCCTTAATATGAACATCTAAAACATTTCCTTGACTATCCAATGCCCTGAGTTTTCTAGACTTATTGCCTTGGATTACCCACTCATGTGGTACAGGGAGCTCTCCCGAAATAGTAGCTTGTGCTGCCTCTGGCTTAGTTGGTAACATTGCTACCCATGACTCATCAGGCCCGTATAAAAGAGGCATAGCTCCTTTTTTTACCGGTGCCTTGTCTAAAGGGGGGGGGGGAGTTATGTCTGATATGACTCGCACATTGGAAGTAGTGAGAGCTGCTGTGCCTGGCACATTGGAAATCGAGTCTGACACAAGAGGAGGATTAGGGATTTTAGCTAAAGCAATGGATGTAGCCAGAGGTCGCACATTCGTCGACGTCGCGGGAGCTCCTGTACCAACTGTAGGAGTTTCCGGCGTAGGGCCAAAGAACTTATTAAGTGCATTCAATAGTAATCCATCAATCTCTTCTGCAGTTACAGTACATACCTAGCAGATGACGAACTCCGTGGAGATTCGACAGTACCCGGAGAGTCCTCTAGATAGTGACCTGACTCTTCAACTTCCATCTCTGAGACCAGAGAACGCTGTTCTTCATCCCTTAAGTCTGGCCTATCATGGGAAGATCCCGCTGAAGCCGGGACCTCCACATGCCGCCATGTTAAATCTGGTATAGAAGACGGTACCTCGGCATCCCGGTGGACGTCAGCCACTACTTGAGACACCAAAGGATGTGTGCCGTCCTGCCATGGCTGAGAGTATCGCCATACACCTTGGCTGTGGCTGTTACTCGCTTGCGAGCCTGGGAAACTCTCCAAATGGGAGCCCTCACCCGAGCCCCCTAGAGGGTTATAGTTTCCGTAAGACACTTCTAAATCTGAGACTGACACACAGGACCTGGTAGAACAAGCATGAATATTAGGTGATGAAATGTCCGCCGGGGCATCCTCCACCACATTCTCTGACTCCACCCCCGACCTGTCAGATTGGACATTAGACTTGGTGGGGGTAGAGGCAGAAAGCGGGGTACCAGGCTCCGGCAACAGCCGTGAGTCCCTTCGCGCCGGAGGATCCCTTTTGGATGATTTATGACTCCTACTAGACTTATGTTTAGTTTTAGTAATGTCTTTAGGTCCCCTACTATCTTCCTGTTTCCTCTTCTTTGGAGGTGAAGCAGAGTGGCCCAAAGCTTTCACCTGCTTCATCAGAGGGGACCATGATTTGGACCTCGTCGCCGTTGCCGAAGGTGACGGTGAGCGAGGCCTCTTAGATTTACCAGGGGAGGGTGTGGTAACCTGTCCCCGCCCAGTTTCTGAGGTCTTACGTGCACATATTCTAGACTTAGGGGGGCATATTTAACAATTAATAGCTCCCAAAGCTCAAGGTTACCACATTGCAAAGCTTTATGTGCTACATTTGTTGAATAGGTAGCAAGAAGTTGTTTTACCTCTCGCAAAGCCACCGCCGCAGTATTATCTTTGTGAACTAAAATTTTAACACTTAAGAGGTTGCAAATAGTGCAATTTCTTGTCACCCATATTCCCCTTGACCTATCGAGGCATTTAAACATTTGATGCACAGCTTGTGTGCAAAGATAGGGATACCTGAGCATAACGGCGTTGAACATAAAGCAATGAGAGGTTCTAGTGCCGACATGATAGAGACTGGCGGAACTCTACCCACCCCCGGGATCTACCTGGTCATCCGGCGTCACGCCGGTACTCCGCCCTGGAAAGAGATGATTTCCAGGAATTAATGCTCATAAGGGTACCCCAAAATGTTACAAAAACATGTGTCATAAAACCGCCGGTCAACGAATCGTAGCCCTCAACCACTACTTTTCGTTGACCTTTAGTTTCATATTAAAGATTTCAGCACATCTTTACCTGTCCAAAAGATTTAAGCATATCTTCTGAGTCTTCATAAAGATGAACATACCTTATTAAAGATAAAGTCTTTCAAGTATTCTTTTACACTTGAAACACTTAGTAAGATTCAGGCATCTTTTTATCCCATAAAAAGTCTAAGCCTATCTTAATCTCTAATCCGACTTCTCCCAGAAGCCCTCATAGATCGCCGTCTTGAAGGCTGTGATACCCTATTGTATCAATCAATTGTTTGGCAAATTATCGCGAATTGCAAATCCGTTAATATAACCACCCGAAGGTACAACCGCCGGGTTTTATATGCAATGTCAAACCAATTGTACCTGCCCCAGACCTCTTTGTAAAAAGGTCACCGGGAGGGAAAGACCAAACAAACAGACAGCATTGTTTCAATGGCTTTGAAAAGCCGAGAAAACCATATCCAACAGGTGTCAGCATGATCACCTAGATAAATGTGTGGAGCCCACCTCGCCGGGAATAACACAGGAAGCCTGATCACAGGCTCGACCACAGAAAACGCAGTTTCTGATGAGCCCTCAAGCTACCAAACTCGCCGGGGTAACTTACCTATTTTAGCCATCCTGACTAAAACTCGGTAAACAAAACGGCTTTCTCGGAGCAATCGAGAAAAACCGCCGGAAATGCAACCCACACCAATCAGAACGCAATCTCAGAACATAAACAGACGCAGTCCGAAGCTCCTGGATTAGCCAATCACAACTAATCCAGGACACACATGACACATGAATACATTTTTATAATAATAAACAATGAAAACACTTGGATATGTGCAAAACTACGAGTGGCTGGCTAGGCCTGGTGAAAACGGAAAAAAACACTTAATGACGTCGAAACACAATCGAAAAGCACTCCATCCCACCAAAACTGGAACAGCTGCCACATCAACATCGAAGAAAAAACCCGGTAAGGGTAACACTGACTCGGGACCCAGAAAGAACTCCACTACGTGAAGAAAAAACACCAGGAACGTCAGTAAAACAACATAGGCTACTCCATCTGAAAGATAGCTAGAAACCCGACATCGCGTAGTTAAAGCCTCCAAACCAGCTAGGCCTAAAGATGGCTAAACACGAAAAATAGTTTGAGGGCGTCCTCAACTCGACCACGAGGGTCCGTCCGAAATAGACGCCCCAACAAAACGACCCAAAATACACTTGTCCTGCGAGAAAACCACCCATGACACCCCTGCTAAGCTAATCCTAACCTTACTCAAGACATCCCAGAGTAAACAAATGAGAAAAAACTCACTAGGGACGCAAGAATGCGGAACAAAGCGGAGCACTGTGGGAGACACGTCCGGGTGGGGTGAACGCAGAGCAAGGAAGGTGGTTAGATGCGCTAGTCAGCGTCTGGTCCAAGAATCCACAAAAGTACATCCACGGAATATGGAAAGCTTATGAATAGTTATTCTTATTTTATTTTTATTTTTTATTTGTTACGAAGTTTTTTCGTAGTGAGAACCCAATCATAAAGACGAACCATGAGTGATTTTGCGTGTGCTTATGATCAAGGTTCCTCTGAGCTCTGCGGCGGTACATTCAAACTACGCGTATGAGCGTTTGAAGAGGTAGCCTTGTGTAATAGGCATAATCGTCAATGATGGAGGGGCCACTAATAAATACACCATTATAAGTGAGTACCCTTTCTATTTACTGTTAACCCTTTGGCGCACGATGACTCATTCAGAGTCATTAGGTATTTTTTTCCTAGGTGCACGATGACTCTTTCAGAGTCATTAAACTTAAAAATATTCGCCAAAATTTTAGTTTTCGTCTGACGCGTGTCATATTTGGCATAAGTATTAAGTCTAGTTCAATGGGTACAATTGGCAATCCCCTCAGTATAACGGTTTACTCACGGCTGGCTGGGAAGGGAGCAGAGTACAGCTCAGTCTGTTTTTCGATACTTTCACGTTTATTCGTGTATCTCAGTAACTATTTGGTTTATAGTAATTCTGAAGTTACCAGTGGAATCCTTATTAAATTCCGCTTCCATTATAGGTTTGACTCCTGTAAGGAGATAAAGAAAACCTAATATTTAGTAGTGGCCCCGTAATCATTGACGAACATGCCTATTACATAAGGCATCCTCTTCAAACACTAATCCGCCGTAGTTTGAATCTACCGCGCAGAGCATTTAAAAACTGAGGAGCCTTCATCATGAGCGCACGCGACCTCACTCATGGCTTCAGTCATTATGAATTGGGTTCTCACTACGAAAAAACTTCGTTAAAAAGAAAAAGAAAATAAGAATAACTATCTAATAAGCTTTCCATCATATCGTGGATGTACTTGTGTGGATTTCTGACCAGACGCTGATTCAGGCGTCATTCCTCCTTCACTGACATATCAAGTAAACCAAAATCCTTAATACATCAACGAATGGGAAGGGGACGGTCGGGAGGGCCCCAGTCGTCAATGATTACGGGGCCACTACTAAATATTAGGTTTTCTTTATCTCCTTACAGGAGTCAAACCTATAATTTATTAGTGGCCCCTCCATCATTGACGAACATGCCTGATTTCTAAGACTGGAGGGGGACATTCGTAATCATATCATAACTCTATAAAAGCAGATAATAAAAACAACCACATAGTATTCTTACTTTTGAAAAATATATTTAAATATGGCGTAGGCCAAAAATATACAAGAAAAAGGGGTTCAGGCAGGTGCGTGCTTCAAAGAAGCCTGCCTGACAAAAATGGGTAACCCTGAAGATTCTGAACACAGATCTGTAGTTACAAAGGCACCCCACTCAACGAGTGGTGACAAAAATAACAAGTTATAAGTTTATATGTGCACATAATAAACCCCAAAATAATCGTGGAGATAAATTGCAAAGGATCTCCACTGTTCTAATATTAGATTACTTTCGCAGCTAAAACTACTATAACAACCCCGTTGTTTTGTACTAACATTGTACTTAGCACAATTTCTCGCTGAGAAATTTTCATATTCATTTTGAGCTGGATACACAGGCATAGTTTGCCTTTTTCCAGAGGATCTACTGTAAGAAACTGTAAGAAACTGTAAGAATATCACATTAACCTTAAATTGTATCACAGCTCTCATACTCCGGCGGGGTCTAGGGTGTCCTATGTCAACTGACTGCACCCCCCCCTTCTCGTGAAAATAAACAAAAGTGACTGCAGGGCCACCTAGACCCTCTGCCTTAAAGCTATACATGGTAAGGAAGGTTTGTCTAGAGCAACTGACAAGTATCTAGACAAAAACGTATGATTAGACGCCCACAACTGAGTGGACGCGATATCTTCTACTGAAAAAAAATTCAGGAAACGTAAAGAGGCTGCCCATTTGCGTAAATCGTGGGCCCTACCCACAACGCCGGGATTACTCTCTTTAATGACTTCGACCAGAAGAGAGGCTAATCGTCGTTTAAGTAAGCGTTTACCCGTACTTGCTACCCATAAAGCACCTTGGGGGTTAAGAGGAGCTACTCTCAAATATTTGGTTAGAGCTTGTACTGGACATAGATTATGATGCACCTTTCCCCTTTTTAACGCCGGCACCGTGAACTCAGAAAACACGTGTGCACTGTGCTCATTCTTGGTTACAAAACCTGGGGAAGGTGCAATGTAAATACATTCATTAAGTCTGCCAAACCTAAGGCAATTAGGTGTGTTGCTCATCGCCGCCAGCTCAGACACTCTGTTCCCGGTGGCCAAAGCCATAAGGAAAACCGCCTTTTTTAAGAGTAATGCAAAGTCTGCAGTATTTTGGTACAGACGAGAGTGAAGTAAAGACAAAGCTTTGTCGAGAGACCAAGTAGGCATGAGCTGACGGGGAGGTGGGCGAAGTTTAAAACAAGCTCTCATAAAACCTGTTTCCTCCGCCACCGGTATGGAGAGACCTGTAAGGTCTAAAAAGGGCACTCTAATCGCAGTTAAGTGATTTTTTTAATGTTACCACAGATAAATGTTTCTGCTCAAACAGATAATTTAAATAATTGAAAACTAAAGCCACTGACGGCACATTCTGTTCCGTTCTGATGATCCAGGAAGTAAAGGCTTGCCAATGTGAGTGATACTGTCATTTCGTAGACTGAGTATATTGATTGATTAATTTATTGGTCACATCTCTACCGTATGGTGCTAGCCACTTGGCCTCCTGAATGTCCATAATGCAAAAGTCAGCGAGGTCGCTAGGTTGCCAATCGTGTCTAAGTGGAAATACCCGACCGGGAGCGATACCGGGTCCGGGCACCACGTTTTTCAATTGCTGGTACCACAACTGCGCCGGCCACAGGGGCGCGATTAGCGAGACTAAGCCTCGATAATCTCGTAGTTTGTTCACTACGTGGCACATTAGTGACGCATCTGGCGGCGGAAACAGATAGATGGAGCTCCATCTGTTCCAGTCTGTCACTAGGGCGTCTGGCCCCCCTGCCGGCGTTTTCGCCCGGCGGGTGAGGTATAGAGGGAGTTTGTGAGTCTCCTCGGACGCAAATAGATCCACTTGTGGATGGGAGAGCTCTGCAATCATTAGGTTGAAAATGGGTTTGTTGAGCTCCCATTCTACTGTCGTGCTCTGTCTCCGGGACAGAGCGTCTGCCCAGACGTTCGCTACGCCTGGGAGATAAGATGCGTGAAGGTAAATGTCTAGTCTGTTGGCGAGAGTAAAAATCTCTTCCGACACGTTTAGCAACCTCCTTGACCTCGTTGATCCTTGTTTCTGAATACAGTGAACTGCATTCAGATTGTCCATTCTGAAGACCACCGACTTGCCCCGTAACGCCGGGCCGTGAGCCTGAAGGAAATACAAGGGGACTAGTAATTCTTTGACATTGATGTGAGAGATTTCTAAGTGGGACCAAAGCCCCTGACCCTGGTGCCCCTGATTTGACTGAAATCCCCACCCTATTGTGCCTGACGCATCCGTGTCTACCCATACCGTTGGTGGAGGAGAGGTCCATGACATTATTGAGTGCAACGTTTCCCTCTTTGCCCAGACCGCTAGCAAGGTGTGGATTAATTTCGGGATGGGCCATAATTTTCCCGCCGGTAAGAGCGGGAAATATTTGTTGCCTTCCAATATTAATCGTTTCACTTTCAACCGGCCCAACTTGACAGTTAGTTGAATCCAGTTGAGAGAGCCTACCAGAGACTCCCAGACCCTCCGCGTCGTAGTCAGACTGTGAAGAAACATGAACAGTTTCCTGCGAAACCTGTTGCGATTGTCCACACTCTGACTCAGAGTGAGAGCGGGCCGTGTCCCAGACCAGCCCTATCCACTGAATTACTCGTGAGGGAACAAGGTTTGACTTTACCAGATTTACCTTGAAGCCTAGAGTTTTTGACATGATTTAAAATAATATTGACATGTTTGGCGCATAATTGTTGTGCCTCTGCCACCACCAGCCAGTCGTCTAGGTACCACAACACTCTGATCCCCTGTTTTAACAATGGCATCAGGGCTTGCCAGACTAATTTCGTGAATAATCGAGGTGCTAGGTTCAAGCCGAACGGCATCCTTTGAAAAACAAAATTTTGGTGCCTGATCCGTAAGGCCAAAAACCTTTGAAATCTTTTGTTGACCGAGACGTGCCAATAGGCGTCTGTCAGGTCTAGTGAACACATCCAACCTCCCGGCGGAAGTGTTAGCCTGATTTGGTGTACTGTTAACATTCTGAAAGATTCGTTGTGAATGTGAAGGTTCAGATAAGACAGGTCTACGGACCGGCCTCATCTGAACACTGTCCCTTTTGGGAACCAAAAATAGTTTGGACGTGAATACAGGGTAATTTGGGGGGACCGGGATGATGACATTCTTGGCAATCATTTCCTGGACCAGTGACTTCACCTCTAAAGAAACAAAATTCGCCGTTGTCGGCTGACGTAAGCGAGGTCGCCGGAGCCACTGCCAAGTGATGCCTTTGCGTGCCACCATCCGTGCCCAAGTGTTTAATGGCCATGCTTGGTGACACGTTCGGAACGACCCAGTTAGCAGACAAGGGTTCGCCGGCTGTACTACCCTCGGGTCCTCCGGCCTTAAGGTTGGCACCGGGAGTGAGAGAGACTTTAGTTTTTTGATGGTGGGGTTGGTGGTGCTGGACGCTTTGCCGGCTGGCTGGTGTTGGCCGAAGACTGGCCCTGACCTGGCTTATGCTGGCCGCGTCCTCTCTGACCTGAAAACCTACTCTGTCTATGCCTGTACTGACCTTGGGGGGAGTGGGAGGACTTAGGCAGAAGAAAGGGTTTAGATCCCCCTGGCTGAGCTTTAGCGATTGGCCTGGGTTTGGGGGAAGTTAAATGCAGGTTTCTTAGAAGGGGTGGGACTGTGCTTAACGGCCTGTGCCATATTGAACACCGTTAGCCACACTTCAGGGGACATTAAAGAGGGAGTAAGCACTGGTGACATGATCACCTGATTCGCAATGCGATCAGGTAGCTTGCGAACTAAAGACATTCTGAGATCTTGTCTTGCTCGTACCGCCTCAAGCAAGGCGGTGCGTATGTCACCCAAGGATTGGATTGACGACTGGAGGAGCAGTCGCCGGGATAATTCAACCGATCTTCTGGCATCCGCGTCTGCGATTGCCTGAGTGGACCGCAGTAAAGACTTAGCCACCTGTTGAGACACTATGTACTGAGAGAACAGGCGAAAAGCTTTCCCCCTTAGCCTAAATTCTCTGTCTAGGTGAGTAGGGGTAGGGGTAGTGAAAGGGTCTTTTTAGCTCACAAAGATTAATCTTAGAGGCAGCTAGGAAAGAAAACAAAGCTGACGGGACTCCGCCGGCAGAACCTACCGGCATGGAGAACCACGAATGAGTATCCTGAGGGATCTGGTGGGAAGATTTAGAAGTAAATGTGGTTGCAAAGTTTTTGAGCCTCTATCTCCCAATCTACCCAAGGTCCTGGACCCAACTGCCCCACCTTCAAAACTGGATTAGCTGCTTCGTCTGTGACGGTCTGTAAATCAAGTTCAGGAGTGAGAGCTGACAGAGTCTTAATATCATTAAACCCATCCAGCTTAGACCAGTCTGAAAATAGTTTCGAAGCTGAGGCAGGGGGTAAAGCTGGCTTAGTAGCATACACAAAATAGTCTTGGTGATAATAACTAGGTATAGCCTTGATGTTTACATCTAGTACATTTCCCAAATTATCCAAGGCCCTTAATTTCTTTGATTTATTGCCCTGGATGACCCACTCACGCGGTACCGGGAGTTCCCCTGACAAGGTAGGTTGGGCGAGCTCTGGGTTAGTGGGGGTCAAAAGGACCCATGACTCGTCTGGTCCATAAAGCAAGGGCATAGCTACCTTTCTGAGAGGCGCCTTGTCTAGAGGGGGTGGATTGACATCCGTGATGACCCTGACATATGAAGTTGTCAATGCCGCCGTAGCAGGCCTAGGAACCACTGATGGTGACAGAGTGGGTGGGTTAGGGATCTTAGATAAAGCAATTGAAGTCATCAGAGGCCGTACCGTAGAACTTGTCGTGGGAGCCCCCAAGTCCATTGTGGGGGTTTCCTGTTGTTGGCCAAAAAATTTAGATAAAGCATCAGTAAGTAGCCCATTAATTTCTTGCGCAGTAACAAATTGGTTAGATGATGAACTTACAGGTGAATCATTAATATCCTGCGCGGCGTCTAAGCCTGAGCCTGACTCTTGCCCTTCCATCTCCGAAATTATTGAAACCTCGTCTTTCTCCTCCTGATCCTCCTGAGAAGACCCCGCCGAAGCTGGGGTACCTTGTTGCCAAGATAAGTCAGGAATAGAGGATGGGATCGCCGCGTCCCTGTGGACATCAGCTACTGTGTGACTCATTTGAGTCGGACGTGGGTGGTCAGATCCTGGCTGAGCAAACCGCCAAACACCGAGGCCCTGGCCTACACTCTCTTGGGAGTCTGAAACATTCTCAATTATTGAACCCCCTGAACTTTCCAATTCCAGGGTTAAAATATTAATAGGTAAATCCTCTTTAGGGACAGGCACCGCACTGGACCCTTGAGACCTAACACAAACTTTGTCTGGGGTAGAGGTACGATGAGAGGCACTAGAAGCTGGTGAATGTAGGGAGGACTTTCGTTTATGGGAATCCTTTTTGGAGGATTTATGGCTACGGTGTGACCGAAAACTACTCTTAGATTTGGAGGATTCATCGCCGTGACCACTGGTGGAACTTTCCGTCCTACTCTTCTTACTCGCTGGTGAAGAGGCAAGACTAGAAGACTGGCGTCTGAGAGGTGACCTAGACCGGGATCTCTCCCGAGATGAGGAGGCGGACGCCGGGGGTGTAGGCTCTCTTGGACGTTTCGGTGTAGTAGCAGAAGATACAGAACCCTGACCAGTCTCCGCCGGCTTATGACTCGTGACTCTAGAGGAACGTTTAGGGGGAGGGTGTTCAAATAGCAATCTATCCCAAAGAGGGACGTTGTCACATTGAAGTGATTTATGCACAACAATCGTAGTGTAGGCTGCCATCTGTTGCCTTACTTCTCTTAAAGCTACTGCCGCGGTCTTATCATTGTCGCAAAGGACCTTTACAGCTAATTGGGAGCAAAAAGAACAATTACGCATAACCCAGAGACCCCTTGAACGGTCTAGACATTTAACCCGTACAGCCCCGGCCGGTTTTATTATTTTTGTGCACCAGAACCCGGGCAATTTTCAATTTTTTTTTTTTTTTTATAAATATATCAGAATGTGTTAGAAAATAATGATAGACATGAAGAAATGTGAAAAAAGTACTTACCTAGGCCATTTGGGGGTCCTGGGAGGTAGTGGGGGTCCCCAGCCTCAGAGGAGCCTTAGCGCCATTTCAAATCTCCCGCGCCAGCAGCCAGTTGCCAGCCGCCAGGCAGCATGACTTATTTCGCACCTCTCGGACATAAAGTGCGCTTCAGAGTTCATAGAATGTCTTTGTATATCACATAATGTAAATATAACTGAAGTTGTAGTGTGATAAGTGTCTTCATTCAAGTATTACAAGTGCGCACGAGTGTTAGCGTCCCCGTTGCCATGGTGATGGCGGCCATCTTTGCTCAGGACAATAACAAAACGCACGTACGAACACACGGCCATACAGCGGAGCGAGTGACCCACATTCCACAGCACCCTCCCTCTTTCTTTCTCTGTCTGGCTGTCACTTTCACTCAAGGTCACTCTGTCTCTCCTTTTCATTGAATTATTTGTACTTGTTCATTGTTTTACCTAAGATTATGAGGTGTATATACATTGTTTGACGCACTTATTGTCTCTTATTCTTATAATTATTTGCACACAGTTTTATAAGTTTAGAATTTACTTAGTGTTTTATATTGTTCGGTACTTTGCACTTGTAAATTATATATATACACACTGTTTTATATTCACTTTTTGCGTCTTTTATATACACTGTTAGTATTACATTATAGCGTCTTTTATCGCAGTCTTTGAACACTTTGAACACTTAGAAGTGCTCGAGGGTGTGATACTCCCTGAAGCAGGTGGGAAAACACAGTCCCACATCACATTCTTCACACATCGTCCGGGTGTCTTGCCGTTTTGGTGTGCGTCTGCCTGTGTTGCGACACACATGACACCGTCTGCGTGGGTTGGGTTTTACTTCGTTGGGCGGGACAAAATCGCAAAAGTGGCGTTGTGTCAGTCTGGCGGGGCCTTCTGGTGCTTGAAAACGAGCTGCGGGACGTTGCTGGCGGCGTGGACCCTCCCTGAAGAAGAACAGAAGCTCCCGTGCAAGTTCGATGCAGTACGTCTCCATCGTCTCAACTTCACCTGTTATTTCATGATATTGGATGTGGCAGTTGTAGAGGGTGAGGTCGAGTAGGTGGAAAAATAGTTTTTTATACCACCTCATCGTCTTCCTGGCACACTCGACCGACGATATGACAGAGTCTGACTTGTCAACCAGCCGCATGTTGATGTTGTAGTCAATGATTGCAACAGGTTTTTTGACCGCCTCACCTGTGGCTCTATCACGGCGTTTGGTGTCCTCTAAGCGGGGCAGGTGGATACTGGTGAGGATATTGACGTCACGATTGTCCATCCACGAGAGCATCAAGATATTATTTGCCTGGAGGTGGATGATGGAGCCCTTCTCCCGCCTTTCGGGTAGCTCTGGCATGTATACACGATTCCTCCTGACGGTGCCACAGACGCCAGTGTTTCTGCTATACAGGAATTTGGCAAGGGAAGGGCTGGTGTACCAGTTGTCGAGGTACAAGATGTGTCCCCTGTCCAAATATCCCTCCAACATGGTGATGACAACGGCCCCAGATATCCCATATGTCCTCTCCTCCACCAGTTCAGTGACCTTGCCCATGTAAAGGATGATGTCCTGGATGTAACCGGTCTTGCAATCGCACATCACGAAAAGTTTCAGGCCATAACGGTGATGCTTGCTGGGGATGTACTGTCGGATGCTAATATTCCCCCTCCATAGCACCAGACTCTCATCAATGATTAGTTTTTGGTAAGGTTTGAAGGAGGCTGCAAACTTTGTTTTGAGGTATTCAAATATAGGTCTTATCCTCTCCATCGGGTCTTTGGTATTCCTGGGGCGTTCCTGGTTCCTGGTGTGGCTTGCCAGGCTATCAATAAAGTGCAGGTTTCCCATGATTGCCGTGAATCTATTCCTGCTCATGACTTTCCCAAAGAAGGGGGTTGCGATGAGGGGATCACATGACCAGTACTTCCTGAGAGACGTCTTCTTGGTGACCCCCATCAGGATGACCAGTGCCAGGAATGCGTAGAACTCATCGGAAGACAAATCCACCCATGAGAGACGTGCCGAGTTCCTCTTCTGCTCCTTCCCTGCCATAAAATAATAGTTGTACCAGTTCGTCTGGTCAACAATCAAGCCGACAAGGTTGGCAGTGAAGAACTGCAGAAAAACACCCAGTCTTGTGGTGTCAGGTCCACGATTGGGCATGGTAGGGCCGGCCTCAGCTGCCCCCAAAAAGTGGTATTGTCCTGGTAGATAGTTTTCCCCATCCACCCAATCCCACCTATCAGCGCCTTCGTCGTCGCTAGATGGGGCATCGGGCTCATCAGGGTCATCGTCAGGGGCACCGGGGCGGGTTGGGCGGGTGCGGGTGGAGCGTGGGCGGCGTGGGCGAGAGGTGGACCTGGGTCTGGAGCTAGACCTCGAACTTGATCGAGAGCTAGATCTAGAGCTCGATTCGTTGCTGGGGCGTCTTATTTGTTTGACCTTCTGCATTCGGCCGCGGGTGGCACGCCCGCGAGATATGACACGCCCACGTCGTTTGCTTGCAGGGCGTTGGGGCAGATCGGGGCGTTGTGGAGAGGCTGGTGATAATGCAGTGGCGCAGGAGGGGCCTGGTTCAGGTGAGGGAGACATTCGTGGGGGGGTGTACGGGATGGAGCCTGAAGGTGATAATGGGGGGGAAGAATGGCGAGGCGGAGAGTCTGGTAGTAGTGGTGGTGGTGGTGATGGTGGTGGTGACTCATCCCCCCCCTCGTGCTCTGGGTCAGGAGGGAAGAGGGAGCGTTTTGGGTCACGTGACCGCCTTTGTCTCGCACCACGTTGTCCCATTTCTCCATCACCAGGTTGTTCGTCACTAGGTTTGTGACGACCATAGAACCTCCCCGGGGTATTTTTCTTGAGTGGGGAGATTTGTGGGGGAGAAGGCAGGCGGGGTTGTGGGGGTACCTCCTCTTCACTCCCAGACTCGCCCCTTCTTCTCTTCAATCCCTTTCGTTCTTCCCCAGGTACACGCACGTAATTTTGAGGGTCAGCAGGTTCATCTGCAACAACAACCTCTTCCCCACTTTCTGAGGATTCAGTGGGGTCTTGGGGAAGTAGGCGGCGGGGAGGTGCACTTGCCCCTTGCTGTCTTTGTGACGGCCTACGCCGCCTGACAGGAATCTGAGCAAGCTCTTCCTCTAGCTCTCTTATTTCTGCTTGGGAGGGGGCATACTCGTCTCCAGACTCGTCCAATGCCGAGTCAGTGTCACTATCAGGGCTGTCAGTGTCGTACAGTATATCCATGACCTCCTCTGTACTGCAGGGGCGGGTAAGGCGGGCACTATAACGACGAGACATGGTGTTTCACTCGAGAGGGTGCGCGGTAAACTGACCATGAGGTGTGAGAAGGCGGGTGCCCTCTCCCGTCCCCGCGCGCGCACGCGTTTGGACAAAACGTTTTGGAAGTAGTCCGCCGGATCCCAAAGTAGTTCCCATATAAATCTAGAGCCATTCTGAGACTTACGACTGGAGCTATAAGGGTGACGCGTTAGGCGCGTCTCTGGGGCTGTGCGTTACATACATAGCCGACGCGTCGCTGGGGCTCCACGGGTTAACACACCTTATGCAAAGAGTATGCGCAAAAATAGGGATACCGGCACAAGCAGGGGTAGTGCATAAAGCAAAGACTGGGGCTGAGGTAGCCATGACAGAGACTGGTGGGGAAAACTACCGCCGGGTCTGTATTGGTCCGCCGGAGCCCAGCTCTGGAAAAAAAGAAAATTTCCAGGAATTAATGCTCATAAGGTTAACCCAACATGTTCGCACACAAGTGTTAATAACCCACCGGATAACGAGATGTAATGACACAACGATCACAGCTCGCTACGCGGCGGGGTTCAGAATATCTAAACAAATCTTTTGAAGAAAGTGAAGAATACCCTCTGACATAATATAACTGTCCAGCATGGCGATTATAGTCTTTCTGGTGGTGACTGTCTTAAGATTCAATTTTTGGAACAAAAACAACCCCCCATAAAGACGCCGGCCCTTGAAATATTTTAGTAGAATAACACAGGGCAGGCTGACACGAGATCTGATTTCTAACGAATTGTCACAAAAAGATCGCCGTAAGGTTGAAGGCGGCGATACCTAATTGTATCACTAAATTAAGTGGTTAAATCGAAATTGAATTGTAAATTCCTTATTTCCTCCACCTAGGAGCACCCCCCGGGTGTGAAAAACGATGTTAACCCTAATTGAACCTTCAATCGCCGTAAGTATAAAGGCGGCGATACATATAGTATCACTTAAAATGGATTGGTTAATGAACTAATTGACTTAGTTGTTCATCCCACCCTACCAAGGTACACCCGCCGGGTGAGATGTCAAAAAGTTAACCCCATAAGTTCCTGTCCCCACTTCTTTGTAAAAGATCGCCGGGGAGGAAAGCCCTTATCAACAGCTAGGTTTTTCATGTGGTTTTGTAAAACCTGGTAGAAAAACTACATAACGTATGTTCGCATGAACAACGTTTTATAGATGGGTACAGCCATTCCGCCGGGAATCAAAGGGTGCCTGAAACCAGGTACCAACAGAGACGCAGTCCTGGAGAGCCACAGACACCTCATCGCCGGGGACACCAGCCTGTGTTAAAACCACGTGTGGCCCAACACGGCTCTCGGCCGGGTTTTTTTCATGGTGAAACCGAGAAAAAACCCGCCGGAAGGAAACCCACCCCGATCAGACACCATCTGAACGTACAACGGACACGAAGGAAGCCACGCACGACTAACCTAAGTCCACACAATAATCCGTGGAATTAGCCAATACACAACTAAACCAGGAAACAAACATAGTCCGAGGAATTAGCCAATACACAACTAAAACCCGGATACACATGACACAGTAGGGCATATTTATAAATAATAAACAATAACACTTGTACATGTGGCAAAGCTACGAGCGGCTGGCTAGGCCTAAGTAGACGGCATAATAAATGTTGAAATATACACAAAACACTGAAAATATCACAACAGGAACCACCGCCAACACACCACTGTAGCAAATACTTCCGGCAAAGGGAAGACTGACTCGGGACCCAGAAAAAACTTCACTAAGTGAAGAAAAATACAATGGGAACGTCAGTAAGCAAAGCTTACCTCATCAGAAAGATAAAAGGCAGCAATAACTAACGCGTAATGAAAGCCGCCTGCAACACAAGCTAACTAACTGTGAAAAAGTTCACATGTCCACAACAGGACCACGAGGGAACATCCGAAATAGATGCCCCAAACACACGACCCAAAATACACTGCACTGCGGGCAACCAGCCCAGGACACTCCTGCTACACATATCCTAACCTTACTCGATACATCCCGGAGTAAACAAATGAGAAAAAAACTCACTAGGGACGCAGCAAATGCGGAATCAGCGGAGCGTGGGGAGACACGTCCGGGCAGGCTGAGCGCAGAGCAGAGAAGCAGGAATGACGCCTGAATCAGCGTCTGGTCAGAAATCCACACAAGTACATCCACGATATGATGGAAAGCTTATTAGATAGTTATTCTTATTTTCTTTTTCTTTTTATTTTTTACGAAGTTTTTTCGTAGTGAGAACCCAATTCATAATGACTGAAGCCATGAGTGAGGTTGCGTGCGCTCATGATGAAGGCTCCTCAGTTTTTAAATGCTCTGCGCGGTAGATTCAAACTACGGCGGATTAGTGTTTGAAGAGGATGCCTTATGTAATAGGCATGTTCGTCAATGATGGAGGGGCCACTAATAAATATATGTTTGCAAATCAAAAATGTTGTGGGCAAAAGTTTGAGCTAGTGCGAGTTAAAGATAAGGTATTTCATTTTTTTTTTACAATTCTTATTTCGGAGTGTCCCAATGTGGTTGTTTTGTATTTATTCTATGTTTTTATTTGCTTATCTTCAAGTTCAATCAATAACGAAGCCGATGGTACCTCATTAATCCAAATGCAAGGTTTTTTTGGTGGATAAAAACTTCAACAGTATCAAATTATCGCCGGGCACAAAACTAGCTCTGAGTGAGCCGAGATATATTTTGAGAGTGGGAAAAACTTTGAATGGAAACTATAGGTGCGCCAAAGGGTTAATATATCATATACAGTAAGTAACTGTATTTAACCATATTCTGAACTTTTTGTATGTATTTTAGGCGTTAGGCTAGGCCTATTAGGGAAAAATAGGTTCGGGCGGTCGGGTTGGCAGACTAAGGTCCTATTTTCCCCATTTATTCATAAGTCCCAAGGAAGCGCATTTCCAAGGACACTGTGTTTTCTTACAGTTTCTTACAGTAGATCCTCTGGAAAAAGGCAAACTAGGCCTGTGTATCCAGCTCAGTAGAGTCAGTACCAGTACTTGCACTGCTGCGGTCGTTCACGGTGTTGGCGGCGGCGGTAGCAGACGCAACTTTTTTACTATTCTGTATTTTTGCTTTATAATCAAACTTCAAATCTTGTCTTCCCCATGCTTTATCAAGATTACTTTCAAACTCCCTTATTGATTCGGAATCGACTACATACTGGGGCAGTGCGTTCCACTCATTTACCACTCTATCATGTGGCGGTCCTAAAGCTATATGGAGTAGGTGGCAAGTTGCTGAGAGCAGTACAGAGTATG
The DNA here is from genome assembly GCA_032716605.1 of Paralithodes platypus. Lineage (NCBI taxonomy): Eukaryota > Metazoa > Arthropoda > Malacostraca > Decapoda > Lithodidae > Paralithodes > Paralithodes platypus. Next base: position 42,457,971 of record CM064484.1, read on the forward strand.
TATGAGGGTGCAAAGGTGCCAGTGCGCGTGGCGGGAAAATTGATTGAGTTCTTTGTTATGAAAGTTGGCTTGAAGCAGGGGTGTTTCATGTCTCCATGGTTGTTCAATATATTCATGGATGGAGTTATAGTCTCCACCTTGACATATGGACGTGAAACGTGGACGTTGCTAGAGGGATACAAGTCGAGAGTAAGTGCAGTCGAAACGAGTTATCTAAGAGGAGCTTGTGGAGTCATGTGGATGGATAGACGGATGAACGAGGAAGTACATGAGAGATGTGGTGTTGAGGTGAATGTTATGGAGAATATCGGGAGAAATGTATTGAGGTGGTATGGGCACATAAAGCGAATGGAGAGCGTGCGGATGGCAAAGAGGGTGTATGAGAGTGAGATGCATAGGGGTAGACTGAGAATGAGATGGAGGGATGGAGTGGAGTATAGGAGAGAGGGGGATGGGCTGGGAGGAAGGACAAGTGTTGTTGGGGGACAGGGCGGCCTGGAAGAGTTTTTTTGTGGCCACCCCGTCAGAGATTAGGGTGCCTGGCAATAGATAGATGTTGTTGTTGACGTGTTTATTTTATACTAGCCCACTGGGCCAGGGCCCTCATAAGGCTAGTGTTCGGTGAGGAGGTGCAAAGTCAAGTCATCACTGTTACCAAGCGTGGGAAAGAGCGAGAGAGAGACTATTGCGTAACAGTGTCTCTCCAGACAAGGGGAGGGGAGGGGAGGAGGGGAGGGAGGTTGCCTCAGCCATACATTATGTAACTCCCGGCCTGTATCGCCGATTTTGACCACCTAAACGCTGTTTCCACTTGTTTTATTGCTGTAACAGGTTAATACCTATATAATCAACCTAAAATAGGCGCATATGGATAAGTATTAACTCCTTGCGACATATATGACGCGATCGCGTCATATGGGAGAGTGAACCAAAAACTCTCATGACGCGATCGCGTCATATGGACTTATCTCCATGCCTCTATAATAAGTTATATGATGCACTAGCGTCATATGGAGCTCAGTAAGTCCGATAAGTTAGCTTACGATAAAACCGTTGGTGGCAACCTCAGCCTCCTCCGATAATTCTAACGGCCGCAGTGTTGTTGTGAGTGTAGTGCGGGGCAGTGGCAATGATCCCGGGGCTCCCGCCTCCTCGGACTTATTGGAACATAATATGTCTGAAGGAGTTAATGCTAGTTATGGTAAAATAACGATGTTAGTGATGGGAACAGCTCAAATACGTGCGCACAGGCGTGTGGTGTCTCATACCCCCCATGTGCACGTCTTAGGTTAAGGGAACGGAAATGATTAGATTCAGGTTGTGAACGCCACTCAATATGCCATGCATCAAGTACGCGTTGCTGCAAGACCGGGAAAATATCCTTCGGCCTCTGGAGAATAAGAGAGGGAAAATCACGACATGCCTCTTTAGCAAGAAGGTCCGTGTTTCTCATTCCCCTCGATGCCGACATGTGCAGGGATCCAACATAGTGTGAATGAAAGACCCCTGCACTGTAACAGGTGTATTTCATGTAAGATGGTTTTCACTAACGGGTCGGTGGGAGCGTAATCACATAACGCCTGCAGAGCGCTTCGAGAATCACTGCAAATGACAATACGGGAAGAGGCGTTAGAATGCATGGAGACGATGGGCAGGGCCCCGTGGAAAACCCATAATTCTGCGGTGAAGACAGACAGTAGAGTACGGATGAAGGGTGCACTGATAAGTATCATGCGTAGAAATCGCAGCGCATCCCGTGACCTCAGCCTGTTTCGAACCATCGGTGTAAATTAATTCATCAGGGCCATGGCTTGACAGATGGTGCATAGCAATGCTAACACAATACAACGGGTGGAGTGCAGTACAAGCTTCCGCTAGGTGAAAGCAGACGTCAGGGCGGGTAGAAGTCCACGGGGTATAGAGGTGTGTGAATAGAGGGAAGCGGGGAATGGAGATATTGTAAGAAGCAAATAGCTGGTGAGACAATAACGGGAAGGACGGTATGAGCCATTTTCTTATGGATGAAAGCCTTTAAATCCTAAAATATCTCTCTATATATATATATATACTGTATATATATATACACACACACAATCTGGTATATAAATTACTGTAATTATTGAAACATACCGTGTAGGACACAATAGCGATGACTGCATTGAAGCCCATGCAGAACTCCTCCATGTTGATGTCATCGTAGTGGCGGTTCCTAACAAGGGGGACCTGAGGGTACTGCAGACGGTATGCCTTGGTTGTTGTCTGAGTCTGCCAGTTGTGGAAAGGTGTGCCCATCGTTTGTTTACCCATCTGAAGGCAGAAGTATCATTCTTGTAAGTTGTACAGTCTGGCCTGCCAATACGCGAGAATATGGGCGACACGCGAGGGCGCGGAATGAAAATTTGCGTATTAGCAATAGAGTATTATATGGGAATAAATCGATATGGGCGGCACTGACTCCAAGTTGTCTACTTTAGGCCTATTTATCTCCGTCAATTGCCACAAAAGGTACATACAGTATATGTATACATAAACATCCAAATCATAAGAAAATATAACAATAATAATAAACTCACCTTAAAATTAACAGTAAATGTCCAACACGAATCGGACAGCTGTTGCGCGAGCGTGGACTGAGGGTAGACTGGCGTATCCCACAATGCCCTGCGTGCCTACGTAACTGGCGCGGAATGGTGGGGGGCCTCGCGTATTAGCTGAACTCCCCGGAATTGCCCTTATATCGGGCCCGGATTCGCGTTTTAAAGGTACATCACGCGTTTTGAAAGTTTTAGGTATGATTCGACCCCCTCCTCGCGTATAAGGTGAATCGCGTATTAAAAGCTCGCGTATTGGCAGGTCAGACTGTACATTTTCATATACCATAAATTAGAAAATAGAAATATGCAGAAAAGTATCAACAATGGTATCCGCACTTTGAGTTTTGTATTTTTCTAAAGACAGAAGCGAGAATAGCGTGTGGTCATGTTAAAAGCCGACATAACAGAAGCAGTGCTGAAAAGACAAAAGAGCGATACAATAAGAATTCTAACAATGACACAAGCAAGGGTGCTATAAGCTTTGCAATAGATGTACAGGAGAAAACTAATGAAAGTAAAGGACAGTATGAAGGACATGCATGTATGAAACATGACAGATGGCATGACCGAGAGCTGTACAGAGTTTTTAGCCATGAATGTTAGGGATAGTATCTGGTTTGCTTATGACAAGGGCTTGTGCATGGGTTGCTTACAACCAGGTCATATAAGTCAATATACTGTATAGGTCAACAGTTTAAATCCAGTAGTTACAAACATTTTATGAATGGAGGATGCCTTTAGGCACATGGACCTTTTTTGTTTTATCTGTGTTTTTCCTTCCTCCGTTCATTGTCTCTTTAAAAAAAAAAAAAAATATATATATATTGTTGCAGGAAGAAGACCTGCCACATTTGTACAATGTGCCACCCCACTTATTCCATAGTAATGAATATGCTCAGCACCAAACAAAAAACACAAATAATAGCAGCATTGAGAGCAAGGCCCTAAAAGAAAAGGCAAATAAGGAATCAGATATTGTCCGTAAGATCAACAATACTAGCATCAAGTACAGTATTCAGTAAGTGATAATTTGTCATTGATAATACCGGTGTGGCTATACCATGCAGGAAATAGTGAGGGCAAAATGCTGGTCTATGCTTTATTAGATGAGCAAGCTGACACCTGCTTCATCAAGGAAATGACACTCAAGAGTTAAATGCCGTAGTAAGTCAGTCAGGTAAGGAGCTGTTTGAATGGAGTTAAGCTAGAAATTGCAACTGAGTAATGAAGAGAATCAGTCTTCTGTATAAGCTTGACCCATTTATAGATTTTTTGTTTTATTATGTTTTGGTTTGTTTATTTTGAAAGTTTTACATTATAATGTGGATGAGGGAGACAAAAGGCAAAACTGCCTGTGACGAGTGCCTCTCCCAGAGTTAAAAGAATGACAGGGCCAAAATCAAGGAATGTTCGAGCCAAAATGTATGGACACACAGAGTTTGAAACAATTTAAGTCATAGGATGAGGGAAAGATGGATTCAGGGAGAGAGTTCCAGAGCTCAGCTGTTGAATAGAAGAAAGATTGGAAGTAACGTTTCACTCTTGAGTTGGAGAGTTGTACAGAGTAAGGGTGGGATTGTGTTGCTAGACGGGTACTACGTATCCTACGTAGAGGAGGTGGTATGCACAGAGAGCTCTGAGGAACACTGATTATTGTAGTAGCGATAGAATAGCGAGAGAGATGCAACATTGCGGCAAAGAGATTACACCGGACGGAGTATCAGGCTGGATTATTAAAGAATATGCCAAGGAACTGAGTATACCATTATATGATATAATGACCAAATCATTGGACACAGGGATAGTACCTACAGAATGGAAAAGAGCAAACATTATTCCTATATTTAAGGGAGGAAGCAGAGATAAACCACTGAACTATAGACCTGTATCACTATTGAGCATCCTCATAAAGATTCTGGAAGGATTAATAAGGGACAAATGGGTGAACTACCTGGAATCCAAAAGATTAATTACTGACTGACAATTTGGATTCAGAGGAGGCAGATCATGTGTAAGCAACTTGTTGAGTTTTTACTCTAGAGTAATAGACACAGTGGACAAGAGGGAAGGATGGGTAGACTGTGCCTACCTAGACTTTAAAAAGGCATTTGACAAAGTTCCACACAAGAGATTGCTGTGGAAATTAAAACATGAGGGAAAAATAGGAGACAAACTGCTGAAATGGATGGAGAGCTACCTTAGCGGAAGACAGATGAGAACAACAGTAAGGGGGAAATCGTCAAACTGGACTCAAATTATGAGTGGAGTACCACAAGGATCTGTCCTAGCCCCAATCATGTTTCTAATATTTGTAAATGACTTACCTGAGGGACTAACAAGCTACATGAGCATGTTTGCGGACGATGCTAAGCTGCTTAAAACGATCAGAACCCAGGAGGATTGCCTTGAGCTCCAAGCAGATTTGCAAAAGATCCATGAATGGAGCATCAAATGGAATATGGAGTTCAATGCAGGGAAGTGTAAGACTCTAGAAATGGGTAAAAGCAAGTACAGACCTAGAAAAGATTATAAACTAGGAAACGAAGTGATTCCCAAAGCAGAAAAAGAAAAAGACTTGGGGATAGAATTTAAGGATAACATGTCTCCAGAAAGCCACGTAAATAAGATAGTGAGAGAATCACTAGCACTATTGGCAAATATCAGGATGTCTTTCAATTATCTTAATGAAAACACCATGAAACAAATAATAACGGCAATAATAAGACCCAGGATGGAATATGCATCTGTAGTGTGGCCCCCTCACATGAAGAAACATATCCACAAAATTGAGAGGGTACAGAGGGCAGCTACGAGGATGATCCCAGGTTTGGAAAATTTGGAGTACCAAGAGAGGCTCGAGAGATTGAATCTACCTACACTGGAACAGAGAAGGAAACGAGGACAGCAAATTCAGATATACAAATGTGTTAGAGGTATTGACAAAATCGACCAAGAAAACTTCATAGAGAGGGATGGAGGTGAGAGAACAAGAGGTCACAGCTACAAACTGAAAGTGCCTAATAGTAAATCTGATCTGAAAAGTAAAAGATTTCCTACCAACTCGATTAGTGGGTGGAACAAATTGCCAGCCGAAGTAATGTCTGCACCATCAGTGCATAGTTTCAAAGCACGGTATGACAAACATATCTTAGGAGGCGGGAATTAACGAGCATGCTCACTCCCGCAAATACAACTAGTGTAAGTACAACTAGTGTAAGTACAGGAGTTCTGAGAGTTGGAGGAAGAATCAAGCGGACATTGGTATGTGAAAAATGGCCGCAAGGAACTTAAGCAATACGGAGTGCTTTTTATGTGTATGACTTCAAAAGCATTTCACTTGGAGGGTGCAAACAAAATGCAGACAGACTCATTCCTAAATGTCTATTGTCATTTTATAGGCAGAAGAGGACCAATAAGGTGACTCAGGTCTGATCATTGACCTAATTTTGAAGGAGCTGAAAGTGAATTTATGCGTTCTGTAAGAGAAATGGACCAAGAAAAAAAATCAGAGAGATGTTGACAGTTGTGACAGGATAATCTTCAGAGTCCACCAACCATTGTGTTGAAAAACCACCTGTATATAAGATTTGTTGTGCCTGAACCTTGTATCCCTCGCGTATATTATGGCCTCTAGTGCATCTGGTGATAGGGACGGTGGGCCTGGTGGTAGCGATGAAGGAAATGAATACTGAGGACCATCAAAACAGGGAACAAAGGCCAGTCAAGTGTGCCTACAGCTTCGGACTAAAGCCAAGAAAATATGACGATGAATTATGCTAGGCTAAATATGACAATGAGTTAAAATATAAAGTCTGTCTAGTAAGTAATCTCCTCATAATATGAATTTTTATGTATTCTCCTCATAGTATGTATTTCTTGGATGCATTTGGGGGGAGACAGGTACTTGAGGGGTGACTGTTTGGCCAAGCTTGGAACCAATTACTGTACCATGTTTCCCATAAAAACAATGCCCCAATCTTCGCTAAATCAAACTTTGCGCATGTTTTTTCAGCACCAATTAGCCGCGAAGATCGGTGCACCATTGTACATGTTCCTGGGTTTGGTGCTACAGTCAGAAAAAGGTACAAACTAACTAATAAACAAACAAACCACTCACCTGACACTGGTACATGTTCCTGGTGTTGGGGTACAGTCAGAGAAGGGTACAAACAAACAAACCACTCACCTGACACTGGTACATGTTCCTGCTGTTGGGGTAATCAGAGAAGGGTACAAACAAACTAACAGGGCGGGTGCCCAACCCAGAAAAGGAGTTGAAATAGGGGAGCTATCCCCCCGCCAAAGGCGGCTTTCTAGGGCCTTTCCTAGCTGATGCTGAGGGGATTGGGTTCTAGTCATGTGGTGATGGGCTGGTCTATCAGAGTGAGAGCTGAGCGATCTCTGCCATACCCATAGCTTACCCTGACTGTTCCTTTTACTTATATATCTTCTAGATCTCAAGTGACGGCGTCTTTTCCGTGGATTGACCTCCCTACTGCCAAGATTGGGAGCCAAAGCGTCACATTTTTTCCCTTGCCCCTAAATTTTCCCTTCATAATTGCTGAGTGGCACAGGGCCTTGGGTGGGGCTTTGGTTTCCCGGGCGTTTCCGCACCCTCCTCAGCTCCCTGCCTTGGAGTGGCTTCGGTCACCCGGGCTTTGTTAGTGGTAAGCAGGGAGGGTTTTGTGGGGGCGCTCGTTTATGGCCTTGGCCTTGCTCGAGACCTTGGGGCTGTTCGGCCAGACAGCCTGGGGAACAACAACAAACTAACAAACAAACAAACCACTCACCTGACACTGGTACATGTTCCTGGTGTTAGGGTACAGTCAGAGAAGGGCATGAACAAACTATAAAAAAAAAACCCACTCACCTGACACTGGTACATGTTCCTAGGGTTGGGGTTGCAGTCAGAGAAGGGCACAAGTTTGCCAACGTTGCTGAAGATTGCTCTCTTGTCGACTTCTATGTGAGTGTGTACCTGAAGACAGAGAAATTAAATACTGTACTGCACTTAATTAGATGAAAATGGCAAGAGGAATGTGTGAAGCCAATGAGAGAGACATACAGTAATCCATAGTAAAGAACTTAGAGAGTACAGTACGTGGGTTTTAGGGGGTACCACACAAGAACTTTAATCATCAACTTTTCTGGGATTTGTGCACTAGTATCAGGAACGAGACTGAAGTTGGCTGAATTTAGGTGGCAGAATATTTTTAAAAGTTCATTATCATCTCCTGACGCCTTTCTTCCTCCTGGGAAACCTCCGCTAAAGGATGGCCATGGCAGAAGAGACTCCAGGCTACTTTGTCTAGACTTCCACTGCATGGAAGTTTTTCTTCATTATATTTTTCCCCTATCTTCTTCCATACCATAGGTGGTTTTCCACTACCAACTGCTCCACTCACTTGATTTCCATGTATCTTTCTTGGTATTCTATTTTCATTCATTCTTTGAACATGACCGAATCACTTAAAAAAACTGGAGTAATTTCGGACATTTTCAAAGTTTTTTTTAACAATTTCTCCTGACTGTAAACACATTACTGTACTGTATAGAGATTTAACGATGTCAAGTGGTGTGTGGTGATAGTGCGCCGTAATCCAGGAAGCCTCCCAAAATTAACCCTCATAATAAGAGAGCTATCCTTATCCTAAATGATGTCCGAAGTTTTCTCTGGAAAACTCTGGACAGGCATAGAGAACTTCGGACATACAGTGCTTTCTTATATAATTATTGCCAAGAAAGCAGGGATAATTTAGGACAAACGAAGATGAACTTCGGACGTACGTTCGTGGCTTTATTTAATTTGCTTTTCGGCTTCTATTATATATTAATATTTTTATTATTTTTTTTTTTTTTTTTTTTTTTTTTTCTATGTGATTGAGGGAGGCAAAAGGCATAACTGCCTATAGCGAGTGCCTCCCCCATAGTTGAAAGAGTGACAGGGCCAAAATCAAGGGACGTTCGAGCCAAAATGCCTGGACACACGGAGTTTGAAGCAATTTAAGTCATAGGAAGAGGGAAAGACTGATTCTGGGAGAGAGTTCCAGAGCTCAGCTGTTGAGTAGAAGAAAGTTTGAGAGTAACGTTTCACTCTTGGGTTGGAGAGTTGCACAGAGTAGGGGTGCTGCGTATTCTGCGTATTGCTGCGTATTCCTGTCCGAAGTTTTAGTGCAATATGCACAGTCCATACTATTAGGCATGTTTAACCCTCCACCTTCAGATTTCATTGTACGCGCCTATACCCCTGACTCGGGGCTTTTGCCAATATCACTCGATCTTTACACCTTCATAGATAAGCATTAAAAGCATGCAGAAGTGTCAAACTCAATGGGAAAATGGAGAACTTACTGTTGTCGTTATCTAGGCGTGAACCTGACATTGCTACGTTGCCTGGCAATGTTGTTATGGTGTTGTGAAGATGGAGTGTTGACGTGTAACATTCAGGCCATGTTCGGACGCGTCGCCGCGGCCACGGCTAGTACACACTAAGTTACTCGTCGCACCAGTGGCAATTTGATAGTTTATAGTTATTATCTATTACTATAATATTATTGCTTGCTATGCATTATTACATATCAGTTTGTATTTGTGGCATTTATGGGTGTAGGCTATGGTACATGATTTTAGGTGTCACTTGCACTTACTAGTATGGTATTATATACAGTACTATTATCATAATATTACTTGTTATTCATTCTTATGTGTCATTTTCACTTACTAATAGGGCCTAGGTTATTATTTATTACAGTAACACTATTTATGTGTGGCATTTATGGGTGTACAATACACAATTTTAGGTGTCTCTTCCACTTATAATTATTATGTCACTTTTAGGCATTATTACTGTATATATATTTAAGTGTCACTTTCGCTCACTGTTTTTATTTGTCACTTACTCTTTCACCGATTTATTAGAGTGTCACTTTCACTACGGTGATTCATCGCCCCCATCTTCCTCACTATCTCTCTCTGCTGCCTCCTCTCTTGCTCTCTTCAGCGCACTTTCCAGGATAGCCTTTCTATAAAAATTACTAGCTACTTTGGCAGGGGAAGGGGTTATTTATTAGTGGGCCCCTCCATCATTGACGAACATGCCTATTACATAAGGCATCCTCTTCAAACACTAATCCGCCGTAGTTTGAATCTACTGCGCAGAGCATTTAAAACTGAGGAGCCTTCATCATGAGCGCACACGACCTCACTCATGGCTTCAGTCATTATGAATTGGGTTCTCACTACGAAAAAAACTTCGTAAAAAATAAAAACAAAAAGAAAATAAGAATAACTATCCAATAAGCTTTCCATCATATCGTGGATGTACTTGTGTGGATTTCTGACCAGACGCTGATTCAGGCGTCATTCCTCCTTCTCTGCTCTGCGCTCAGCCTGCCCGGACGTGCCTCCCCACGCTCCGCTGGTTCCGCATTCGTTGCGTCCCTAGTGAGTTTTTTCTCATTGGTTTACTCCGGGATGTATCGAGTAAGGTTAGGATAGGCGTAGCAGGAGTGTCCTGGGCTGGTTGCCCGCAGTGCAGTGTATTTTGGGTCGTGTGTGTGGGGCATCTATTTCGGATGTACCCTCGTGGTCCCGTTGTGGACATGTGAAACTTTTCACAGTTGAGTTAGTTTGTGTTGCAGGCGGCTTTCACTACGTGTTATTGCTGCCTTTTATCTTTCTGATGAGGTAAGCTTTGTTTGCTGACGTTCCCAGCGTATTTTTCTTCACTTAGTGAAGTTTTTTCTGGGTCCCGAGTCAGTCTTCCCTGGGTTGGAAGTTGTTGCTATGGTGGTGTGTTGGCGGTGGTTCCTGTTGTGATACTTCCAGTGTGTGTTTATATTTCAACTGTTTTTATGCCGTCTACCTAGGCCTAGCCAGCCGCTCGTAGCTTTGCCACATGTACTAGTGTGATTATTTATTATTTATGAATATGCCCTACTGTGTCATGTGTATCCGGGTTTTAGTTGTGTATTGGCTAATTCCTCGGACTATATTTGTTTCCTGGGTTAGTTGTGTATTGGCTAATTCCACGGATTACGTTGTGACCTTGTGTTAGTCGTGCGTGACTCTCCTCGTGTCGTGTGTTGTTCAGATGGTGTCTGTTCAGGGTGGGTGTTTCCTTCCGGCGGGTTTTTTCTCGGTTTCACCATGAAAGAATCCTGGCCGAGAGCCGTGTTGGGCCACACGTGGTTGTTAACACTGGCTTATATCCCCGGCGTGGGGGGGTGTCTGTGGCTCTCCAGGACTGCGTCTCTGTGGGTGCCTGGTTTCAGGCCTCCTTTAATTCCCGGCGGGATGGCTGTACCCATCCTTAATAAAACGTCGTTCTTGTGGACATTCGTTTTGGGGGTTTTTTCGACCTGGTTTTACGACAACCACATGAAAAACCTACCTGTTGTTTAGGCGTTCCTCCCCGGCGATCTTCTACAAAGAAGTGGGGACAGGAACTTATGGGGTTAACTTTTAGACTTCTCACCCGGCGGGTGCACCTGGGTAGGGTGGGATAAACGACTTATGTCTCATATAGTTAACCAATCCATTTTTAGTGATAATCTGTGTATCGCTGCCTTTACTCTTACGGCGATAGAAGGTTCGGCTAAATTCCACGGACTATGTTGGGCCCGGCGTTAGTTGTGTTTTAGCTACGCCTCGGTCCGGTGTTGCGTTCAGATGGTATCTGGACGGGGTGGGTTTTTTCCGGCGGGTTTTTCTCGGTTTCACCTTGATAACCCCGGCTGGTTGCCAAGTTTTGGCCACGCGTGGTTTACAAACAGGCTTGTTTCCCCGGCGAGTGGGTGTCTGTGGCTCCCCAGGTCTGCGTCTCTGGGGTGCCTGTTCAGGCTCCTTCTGATTCCCGGCGGGTTGGCTGTACCCATCTAACAGTGTTCACACGGACACGTGTTGTTTGTAGTTTTTTCGGTTTTGCAAAGCCAATATAAAACTATGCTGTAGTTGTATTTCCTCCCCGGCGATCTGTTTCAAAGAAGTGGGGATGGGAACAATTGGGGTTAACGTTTAAACTTTAATTCACCCGGCGGGTGCAACCTGGAAGGGTGGGATGACCGAATTTGCAAAATTCAGTTTAGTTGACCAGTCAATTGAGGGATGCTTTGTGTATCGCCTCCTTCAACATACGGCGCTTTAGGGCACAATTGGGGTTAACGTTTTTTAAACTATTATTCACACCCGGCGGGTGTTTCTTGCACGGATGAGAATAACGAATTTACAATTCAGTTAGTTAACCAGACATTTGAGGGATACGTTTTGTATCGCCGCCTTCAACATACGGCGATCTAAAAAGATACTTCGGCAGAAGTTGGATCTCGTATATTTGTCAGGCTTCCCAGTTTTTTATCTACGAGATAATTCGGGGGCCGGTGTCTTTTTTTAGGGGGTTTTTTCCAATATTTAATATGGAAACAAACACCACCGGAAAGACTTTCACTTATAAACGCCAGGATGGTCTTTATATGTTATGTCAGAGGGTATTCATAAATCTTTTGGACAAATTAAGATATTCTGAAATCTTTTACTTAGGAAACCCCACCGCGTAGCGAGCTGTGGTCGTTGAGTATTACGTCTCGTTACCCGGCGGGTTATTTAACACCTGTGTGCGAACATGAGTGGGTTAACCTTATGAGCATTAATTCCTGGATATTTTAAATTTTCCAGAGCTGGGTCCCGGCGGGTCTATGCAGACCCTGGAGTAGTTTCCCTCCGGTCTCTGTCATGGCTACCTTTGCCCCGGTTTTTGCGGTATGCATTACGCCCCCCCTGTTCAGGTATCCCTATTTTTGCGCACACCCTTTGTATAAAATGTGTTAAAATGTCTCGTTTGGTGGTTGTTACCTTTCCGGCGTTTTTCTCGTTGCTCCGAGAACACCTTTTTTGTTTACCGAGTTTTAGTCAGGATGGCTAAAATAGGTAAGTTACCCCGACGAGTTTGTTCGCTTGAGGGCTCATCAGAAACTGCGTTTTCTGTGGTCGAGCCTGGGATCAGGCTTCCTGTGTTATTCATTGCTTTATGCATTACGCCCTCCTGTTATGTCTCGTTTGGTGTGGGTTACCTTTCCGGCGTTTTTTCTCGTTGCTCCGAGAACACCGTTTTTGGTTACCGAGTTTTAGTCGGGATGGCTAAAATAGGTAAGTTACCCCGACGAGTTTGGTCGCTTGAGGGCTCATCAGAAACTGCGTTTTCTGTGGTCAAGCCTGGGATCAGGCTTCCTGTGTTATTCCCGGTGAGGGGGGCTCCACACAGTTATTTTGTTTGGTCTTTCCCTCCCGGCGACCTTTTTACAAAGAGGTCTGGGGCAGGTATAAGTGGTTTGACACGTCAAGACGGCGATCTATGAGGGCTTCTGGCAGAAGCCGGATTAGAGATTAAGATAGGCTTAGACTTTTTATGGGATAAAAAGATGCCTGAATCTTACTAGCGTTTCAAGTGTAAAGGGAGACTTGAAGGACTTCATCTTTAATAAAGATATGTTTCATCTTTATGAGGATTCGGAAGTTATGCTTAATTCTTTCGAACAGGTAAAGGATATGCTCAAATCCTTAATAAACAATTGGAGCAATGTTGTTTTGTTTGTTTAGTCTTTCTCTCCCGGCGACCTTTTTTACAAAAAAGGTCTGGGGCTGGTACAATTGGTTTGACATTGCATATAAAATCCGGCGGTTATACCTTCGGGTGGTTATATTAACTGATTAGCAATTCGCGATCATTTGCCAAACAATTGATTGATACAATAGGGTATCACGGCCTTCAAGACGGCGATCTATGAGGGCTTCTGGGAGAAGCCGGATTAGAGATTAGGATAGGCTTAGATTTTTTATGGTATAAAAAGATGCCGGAATCTTACTAATGTTTCAAGTGTAAAGGATACTTGAAAGACTTCATCTTTAATAAAGATATACTTCATCTTTATGAGGATTCAAAAGATATGCTTAAAAATCTTCTGGACAGGTAAATATATCCTGAAATCTTTAATATGAAACTAAAGGAAAACGAAAAGTAGTGGTGGAGTGCTACGGTTTCGTTGACCGGCGGTCTTGTGACACATATTTTGTACCATTTTTTTGGGTGTAACCCTATGAGCATTAATCCCCGGAAAATTCTCTTTCCAGGGCGGAGTACCGGTGTTGCACCAGGTGACCAGGTAGTTCCCGGAGGCGGGGTAGTTTTCCCCCAGTCTCTGCCATGTCGGCACTTGAACCTCTCATTGCTGTATGTTCAACGCCGTTAAGATCAGGTATCCCTATATATTATTTTCATTTGTTAATGAAATAATTAATCACTGAATAATAATAACCATATATATTTTCTACGATTATATTAGGATAATATTGTGTTTATTTTATAGTAATTTATTTTAATACAATTAAATATAAATTAAATTAATTACTGTAGTATACTTTATGATTTTGCTCACCAGCTCTGCTTTCAATGTGTTAATGAGCTATGGGATCTTTTAATTATCATAAACCTTTACAGGGCTCTCTTTTAAAGAGTATACCGAGCTCGCAAGCGAGGGACAGCCACAGCCAAGGTGTATGGCGATACTCACAGTCCTGGCAGGACAGAACACATCCCGTTGTGACTCAACTAGTGCTGACGTCCACGGGATGCCGATGTACCATCCTCTACCCCAGCTTTAACATGGCAACATGTGGAGGTCCCGGCTTCGGCGGGATCTTCCCATGATAAGCCAGACTTAACGGATGAAGAACAACGATCTCTGGTCTCAGAGATGGAGGTTGAAGAGTCCAGTCACCTTCTAGTCGACTCTCAGGGTACTGTCGAATCTCCACGGAGTTCGTCATCGGCTAGGTATGTACCGGCGGAAGGGATTGATGGACTACTATTGAATGCACTTAATAGGTTCTTTGGCCCTACGCCGGAAACTCCTTCTGATACGGGAGTTCCCGCGATGTCGACGAATGTTCGACCTCTGGCTACATCCTTTGCTTTAGCGAAAATACCTAGCCATCCGCTTGTGTCAGGCCCAATTCCAATGTGCCAGGCACAACAGCTCTCACTACTTCCACTGTGCGAGTCATATCAGACATATCTCCCCCTCCTTTGGACAAGGCGCCAGTCAAAAAACAGGAGCTATGCCTCTTTTTACGGGCGGGTCAGAGTGTTGTGGTATCTAGACGACTGGCTAGTGGTGGGAGAGACACAACAATTATGCATAAAACATGTCAATATAATTTTAAATCATGTCAAAACTCTAGGCTTCAAGGTAAATCTGGTAAAGTCAAACCTTGTTCCCTCAAGAGTAATTCAGTGGATAGGGCTGGTCTGGGACACCGCCGCTCTCACTCTGAGTGTGGACAATCGCAACAGGTTTCGCAGGAAACTGTTCAGGTTTCTTCACAGTCTGACTACGACACGACGAGTCGGGGAGTCTCTGGTCGGCTCTCTCAACTGGAGTCAACTAACTGTCAAGTTGGGCCGGTTGAGAGTAAAACGATTAATATTGGAGGGCAACAAATATTTTCCGCTCTTACCGGCGGGAAAATTATGGCCCATACCAAAATTAATCCACACCTTACTAGCGGTCGGGGCGCAGAGGGAAACATTGCACTCAATAATGTCATGGACCTCTCCTCCACCAACGGTATGGGTAGACACGGATGCGTCGGGCACCATAGGGTGGGGATTTCAGTCAAATCAGGGGCACCAGGGTCAGGGGCTTTGGTCCCACTTAGAAATCTCTCACATAAATGTCAAAGAATTACTAGTCCCCTTGTATTTCCTTCAGGCTCACGGCCCGGCGTTACGGGGCAAGTCGGTGGCCTTCAGAATGGACAATCTGAATGCAGTTCACTGTATTCAGAAACAAGGGTCAACGAGGTCAAGGAAGTTGCTACTCGTGTCGGAAGAGATTTTTGTTCTAGCCATCAGTCTAGATATTTATCTTCACGCATCTTATCTCCCAGGCGTAGCGAACGTCTGGGCAGACGCTCTGTCCCGGAGACAGAGCACGACAGTAGAATGGGAGCTCAAGCAACCAATTTTCGACCTAATGATTGCGGAGCTCTCCCATCCATAAGTGGATCTTTTTTGCGTCCGACGAGACTCACAAGCTCCCTCTATACCTCACCCGCCGGGCGATAACGCCGGCAGGGGGGCCAGACGCCCTAGTGACAGACTGGAACAGATGGAGCTCCATCTATCTGTTTCCGCCGCCAGATGCGTCACTAATGTGCCACGTAGTGAACAAACTATGAGATTATCGAGGCTTAGTCTCGCTAATCGCGCCCCTGTGGCCGGCGCAGTTGTGGTACCACCAATTGAAAATGTGGTGCCCGCACCCGGTATCGCTCCCGGTCGGGTACTTCCACTTAGTCACGATTGGCAACCTAGCGACCTCGCTGACTTTTGCATTATGGACATTCAGGAGGCCAAGTGGCTAGCACCATACGGTAGAGAGGTGACCAATAAATTTCTCAATCAATATGCTCAGTCTACTAAGAGACAGTATCAATCACATTGGCAAGCTTTTACTTCTTGGATTGTTAGAACAGAACAAACTGTACCCTCAGTGGCATTGGTTTTTAATTACTTAAATTATCTGTTTGAGCAGAAACGTTTATCTGTGGTGACATTAAAGAATCACTTAACTGCAATTAGAGTGCCCTTTTTAGACCTTACAGGTCTGTCCATACCGGTGGCGGAGGAAACAGGATTTATGAGAGCGTATTTTACACTCCGCCCACCTCCCCGTCAGCTCATGCCTACTTGGTCTCTGGACAAAGCTTTGTCTTTGCTTCATTCTCGTTTGTATCAAAATACTGCAGACTTCGCATTAATCTTAAAGAAGGCGGTTTTCCTTTTGGCTTTGGCCACCGGAAACAGAGTGTCTGAGCTGGCGGCGATGAGCAACACACCTAATTGTCTTAGGTTTGGTAGACTTAATGATTCGATTTCCATTGCACCCTCCCCAGCTTTTGTAGCCAAGAATGAGCATGGTGCACACGTGTTTTCTGAGTTCACGGTGCCGGCGTTAAAAAGGGGACTTGCCTGAAGTTATAACTAATGGAAGTGAGGTATACCTGTATGCGGATGACACTAAACTGTATAGAAGAGAGAGGAGTAAGGAAGATATGGGTTTGCTTCAAGGAGATGTGGAGGGCATGAAGGGATGGTCTGAGCATTGGTTAATGCCTTTTCATCCAAAAAAATGCAAGTACATGCGGATTGGGACCAGCAAGATAGACAAGGTAGGATACAGTATGTATGAAGCGATGGAGGAAGTGAGTGCAGAAAAGGATATAGGAGTAGTGATAGATAATAAGTTAAATTTCTCAGAACATTTAGCGGAAAAGATAAACAAAGCCAATAGAATTGTAGGGCTGATAAGGAGGACATTTGTGTCACTTGACGAAGAAATCTTCAGGAATCTATATACGCTGGTTTGGCCACACCTGGAATATGCAAGCCAGGTGTGGGCTCCATATATGGTAAACTATACAGAAGCAGTGGAGAAAGTGCAGAGAAGAGCTAGCAAGCTGGTACCACGTTGAAGAACGCGGGTTATGAGCAGAGGTTGAGGACACTGGGACTTCCGACACTGGCATATAGGAGAAGAGAGGGGATATGATAGAGACTTTTAAGATAGTGTCAGGAAAGTACGATGAGGATGTGTGTGAAGGTATCTTCTTGATGCGGGAGGGAACAAGAACGAGAGGACACTCTAAGAAAATTTACAAAGAAAGAAATAGGCTTGAGAAGGCGAAGAACTCATTTTGTGATAGAGTGGTAAATGAGTGGAACGCACTGCCCCAGTATGTAGTCGATTCCGAATCAATAAGGGAGTTTGAAAGTAATCTTGATAAAGCATGGGGAAGACAAGATTTGAAGTTTGATTATAAAACAAAAATACAGAATAGTAAAAATGTTGCGTCTGCTACCGCCGCCGCCAACACCGTGAACGACCGCAGCAGTGCAAGCACTGGTACTGAGCTGGATACACAGGCATAGTTTGCCTTTTTCCAGAGGATCTACTGTAAGAAACTGTAAGAAACTGTAAGAAACTGTAAGAAAGGTGCATCATAATTTATGTCCAGTGCAAGCTCTAACCAAATATTTGAGAATAGCTCCTCAAAACCCCCAAGGTGCTTTATGGGTAGCAAGTACGGGTAAACGCTTACTTAAACGGCGATTAGCCTCTCTTCTGGTAGAAGTCATTAAAGAGAGTAATCCCGGCGTTGTGGGTAGGGCCCACGATTTACGCAAGTGGGCAGCCTCTTTACGTTTCCTGAAAAAAAATTCAGTTGAAGATATCGCGTCCACACAGTTGTGGGCGTCTAATCATACGTTTCTCTCTAGATACTTGTCAGTTGCTCTAGACAAACCTTCCTTACCATGTATAGCTTTAAGGCAGAGGGTCTAGGTGGCCCTGCAGTCACTTATGTTTACTTTCACGGGAAGGGGGGGGGGGGGGGGTGCAGTCAGTTGACATAGGACACCCTAGACCCCGCCGGAGTATGAGAGCTGTGATACATTTTAAGGTTAAAATGTGATATGAAAATTTCTCACCGAGAAATTGTGCTAGTACAAGGTTTAGTACAAAACAACGGTGTTGTTATAGTAGTTTTAGCTGCGAAAGCAATGTAATATTAGAACAGTGGAGTTCCTTTGCAATTTATCTCCACATGTATTTTGGGGTTTATGATGTGCACATTATAGGTTTGACTCCTGTAAGGAGATTAGGAAAACCTAATATTTAGTAGTGGCCCCGTAATCATTGACGAACATGCCTATTACATAAGGCATCCTCTTCAAACACTAATCCGCCGTAGTTTGAATCTACCGCGCAGAGCATTTAAAAACTGAGGAGCCTTCATCATGAGCGCACGCGACCTCACTCATGGCTTCAGTCATTATGAATTGGGTTCTCACTACGAAAAAAACTTCGTAAAAAATAAAAACAAAAAGAAAATAAGAATAACTATCCAATAAGCTTTCCATCATATCGTGGATGTACTTGTGTGGATTTCTGACCAGACGCTGATCCAGGCGTCATTCCTCCTTCACTGACATATCAAGTAAACCAAAATCCTTAATACATCAACGAATGGGAAGGGGACGGTCGGGAGGGCCCCAGTCGTCAATGATTACGGGGCCACTACTAAATATTAGGTTTTCCTAATCTCCTTACAGGAGTCAAACCTATAATTTATTAGTGGCCCCTCCATCATTGACGAACATGCCTGATATCTAAGACTGGAGGGGGACATTCGTAATCATATCATAACTCTAGAAAAGCAGATAATAAAAACAACCACATAGTATTCTTACTTTTGAAAAATGTATTTAATACGGCGTACGCCGGAAATATACAAGAAAAAGGGGGTTCCAGCAGGGGCGTGCTTCAAAGAAGCCTGCCTGACAAAAATAGGTAACCCTGAAGATTCTGAACACAGATCTGTAGTTACAAAAGGCACCCCACTCAACGAGTGGTGACAAATAATAAGTTATAAGTTTATATGTGCACATCATAAACCCCAAAATACATGTGGAGATCAATTGCTAATGAACTCCATTGAACTAATGTTACATTGCTTTCGCAGCTAAAACTACTATAACAACACTGTTGTTTTGTACTAAACTTTGTACTAGCACAAATTCTCTCAGAGAAATTTTCATATCACATTTCCACCTTAAATTGTATCACAGTTCTCATACTCCGGCGGGGTCTAGGGTGTCCTATGTCAACTGACTGCACCCCCCCCCCCCCCCCCTTTCCTTGAAAATAAACATAAGTGACTACAGGGCCACCTAGACCCTCTGCCTTAAAGCTATACATGGTAAGGAAGGTTTGTCTAGAGCAACTGACAAGTATCTAGAGAGAAACGTATGATTAGACGCCCACAACTGTGTGGACGCAATATCTTCAACTGAAAAGTTTTTCAGGAAACGTAAAGAGGCCGCCCACTTGCGTAAATCGTGGGCCCTACCCACAACGCCGGGATTACTCTCTTTAATGACTTCTACCAGAAGAGAGGCTAATCGCCGTTTAAGTAAGCGTTTACCCGTACTCGCTACCCATAAAGCACCTTGGGGGTTATGAGGAGCTATTCTTAAATATTTGGTTAGAGCTTGCACTGGACATAAATTATGATGCACCTTTCCCCTTTTTAACGCCGGCACCGTGAATTCAGAAAACACGTGTGCACTATGCTCATTCTTGGCTACAAACGCCGGGGAGGGTGCAATGGAAATGGAATCATTAAGTCTACCAAACCTAAGACAATTAGGTGTGTTGCTCATCGCCGCCAGCTCAGACACTCTGTTTCCGGTGGCCAAAGCCAAAAGGAAAACTGCTTTCTTTAAGATTAAAGCAAAGTCTGCAGTATTTTGATACAGACGAGAATGAAGTAAAGACAAAGCTTTGTCCAGAGACCAAGTAGGCATGAGCTGACGGGGAGGTGGGCGGAGTTTAAAACACGCTCTCATAAATCCTGTTTCCTCCGCCACCGGTATGGATAGACCTGTAAGGTCGAAAAAGGGCACTCTAATCGCAGTTAAGTGATTCTTCAGAGTAACCACAGATAAACGTTTCTGCTCAAACAGATAGTTCAAGTAATTAAAAACCAATGCCACTGAGGGTACAGTTTGTTCCGTTCTAACAATCCAAGAAGTAAAAGCTTTCCAATGAGATTGATATTGTCGCTTAGTAGACTGAGTATATTGATTGAGCAATTTATTGGTCACATCCCTACCGTATGGTGCTAGCCACTTGGCCTCCTGAATGTCCATAATGCAAAAGTCAGCGAGGTCTCTAGGTTGCCAATCGTGTCTAAGTGGAAGTACCTGACCGGGAGCGATACCGGGTCCGGGCACCACATTATTAACTGCTGGCACCACACCTGCGCCGGCCACAGGGGCGCGATTAGCGAGACTAAGCCTCGATAAACTCGTAGTTTGTTCACTACGTGGCACATTAGTGACGCATCTGGCGGTGGAAACAGATAGATGGAGCTCCATCTGTTCCAGTCTGTCACTAGGGCGTCTGGCCCCCTGCCGGCGTTATCGTCCGGCGGGTGAGGTATAGAGGGAGCTTGTGAGTCTCCTCGGACGCAAAAAGATCCACTTGTGGATGGGAGAGCTCCGCAATCATTAGGTCGAAAATGGGTTGCTTGAGCTCCCATTCTACTGTCGTGCTCTGTCTCCGGGACAGAGCGTCTGCCCAGACGTTCGCTACGCCTGGGAGATAAGATGCGTGAAGATAAATATCTAGACTGGTGGCTAGGACAAAAATCTCTTCCGACACGAGTAGCAACTTCCTTGACCTCGTTGACCCTTGTTTCTGAATACAGTGAACTGCATTCAGATTGTCCATTCTGAAGGCCACTGACTTGCCCCGTAACGCCGAGCCGTGAGCCTGAAGGAAATACAATGGGACTAGTAACTCTTTGACATTTATGTGAGCGATTTCTAAGTGGGACCAAAGTCCCTGACCCTGGTGCCCCTGATTTGACTGAAATCCCCACCCTATGGTGCCTGACGCATCCGTGTCTACCCATACCGTTGGAGGAGGAGAGGTCCATGACATGATTGAGTGCAATGTTTCCCTCTTCGCCCAGACCGCTAGTAAGGTGTGGATTAATTTTGGTATGGGCCATAATTTTCCCGCCGGTAAGAGTGGGAAATATTTGTTGCCCTCCAATATTAATCGTTTTACTTTCAACCGGCCCAACTTGACAGTTAGCTGAATCCAGTTGAGAGAGCCGACCAGAGACTCCCAGACTCTTCGTGTCGTAGTCAGACTGTGAAGAAACCTGAACAGTTTCCTGCGAAACCTGTTGCGATTGTCCACACTCTGACTCAGAGTGAGAGCGGCGGTGTCCCAGACCAGCCCTATCCACTGAATTACTCTTGAGGGAACAAGGTTTGACTTACCAGATTTACCTTGAAGCCTAGAGTTTTGACATGATTTAAAATGATATTGACATGTTTTATGCATAATTGTTGTGTCTCTGCCACCACAGCCAGTCGTCTAGATACCACAACACTCTGATTCCCTGTTTTAACAATGGCATCAGGGCTTGCCTGACTAATTTTGTGAATAATCGAGGTGCTAGGTTCAAACCGAACGGCATCCTTTGAAAAACAAAATTTTGGTGCCTGATCCTCAAGGCCAGAAACCTTTGAAATCTTTTGTTGACCGACACGTGCCAATAGGCGTCTGTCAGGTCTAGGGAACACATCCAGCCACCCGGCGGAAGTGTTAGCCTGATTTGATGAACTGTTAACATTCTGAAAGACTCGTTGTAAATGTGAAGATTCAGATACGACAGGTCTACGACCGGCCTCATCTGAACACTGTCCCGTTTGGGAACCAAAAACAGTTTTGACGTGAATACAGGGTAATCTGGGGGTACCGGGATGATGACATTCTTGGCAATCATCTCCTGGACCAGCAGCTCCACCTCTAATGAAACACAATTTGCCGTTGTCGGCTGACGTAAGCGAGGTCGCCGGAGCCACTGCCAAGTGATGCCTTTGCGTGCCACCATCCGTGCCCATGTTTTTAACGGCCATGCTTGGTGACACGTTCGGAACGACCCAGTTAGCAGACAAGGGTTCGCCGGCTGTACTTCCCTCGGTTCCTCCGGCTCTAAGGTAGGCACTGGGAGTGAGAAAGACTTTAGTTTTTTGATGGTGGTTTTGGTGGTGTTGGCCGCTTCGCCGGCTGGCTGGTGTGGGCCGAAGACTGGCCCTGACCAGGCTTATACTGGCCGCGTCCCCTCTGTCCTGAAAACCCTCTCTGTCTATGCCTGAAACTGACCCAGGGGGGATTGGGAGGACTTAGGCGGAAGAAACGGCTTAGAACCCCCTGGCTGAGCTTTAGTAGGAGGCTTAGGTTTGGGGAAGTTAAATGCGGGTTTCTTAGCCTGTGCGGGACTGTGCTTCACGGCCTGTGCCATGTTAAACACTGTTCGCCATACATCAGGGGACATTAAAGAAGGTGTAAGTACTGGGGACATAACCACCTGGTTAGCAATGCGATCAGGCAGCTTGCGAACTAATGACATTCTAAGATCCTGTCGTGCTCGCACCGCCTCAAGTAAGGCTGTGCGTATGTCACCTAAGGATTGAATTGACGACTGAAGAATCAGACGCCGGGATAATTCAACTGATCTTCGAGCATCCCCGTCTGCGATTGCCTGAGTAGACCTGAGTAAAGACTTAGCCACCTGTTGAGAAACTATGTACTGTGAAAACAGGCGGAAAGCTTTTCCCCTAAGCCTAAATTCTCTGTCTAGGTGAGAAGGGGTAGGGGTAATGAATGGTTCCTTTAGTTCACAAAGATTAATCTTAGGGGCAGCTAAAAAGGAAAATAAAGCTGACGGAACTCCGCCGGCAGAACCTACCGGCATTGAGAACCATGAATGTGTATCCTGAGGGATCTGGTGGGAAGATTTAGAAGTGAAAGTGGTTGCAAAGTTCTGAGCCTCTACCTCCCAATCCACCCAAGGTCCTGGTCCTAACTGTCCCACCTTCAACACTGGATTAGCTGTCTCGTCTGTGACGGTCTGTAAATCTAGTTCAGGAGTAATAGCCAACAGAGCCTTAATATCATTAAACCCATCCAGCTTAGACCAGTCTGAAAAAAGTTTTGAAGCTGAGGCAGGGGGTAAAGCAGGCTTAGATGCATAAACAAAATAATCCTGATAATAATAACTAGGTATAGCCTTGATATTTACATCCAAAACCTTACCCAAGGCATCCAATGCCCTTAATTTCTTAGACTTAGTTCCCTGGATAAACCACTCACTTGGTACCGGGAGTTCCCCTGACAAGGTAGGCTGGGCAAGCTCTGGCTTAGAGGGGTTCAAAGGGACCCATGACTCGTCTGGCCCATAAAGCAGGGGCATAGCTACCTTTCTAAGAGGCGCTTTGTCTAGAGGGGGTGGATTAACATCCGTAATGACCCTGACATTTGACGTAGTGAATGCCGCCGTAGCTGGCTTAGAGCTCCCTGCCGGTGACAAAGTATGAGGGTTAGGAATCTTAGATAAATCGATTGACGTTATCAGAGGCCGTACCGCAGAACCTGTCAAGGGAGCCCCCAAGTTGTTGATTAAAGAATTTTGATAGAGCATGAGTAAGTAACCCATCAATTTCTTGTGCTGTAACAAACTGGTTAGGTGCAGAACTTTCAGGTGAATTAGTATTATCATGGGCGGCGTCCAGGCCTGAGCCTGACCCTTGTCCTTCCCTATCTGAAATTAATGACACTTCATCTTGTCCCTCCCGATCCTCCTGAGAAGACCCCGCCGAGGCAGGGGCACCTTGTTTCCAAGATAAATCAGGGATAGAGGATGGGGCCGCCGCGTCCCTGTGGACCTCGGCTACTGTGTGACTCGTATGAGTCGGACGTGGATGGACAGACCCTGGCTGAGCAAAACGCCAAACACCTAGGCTCTGGCCTACACTCTCTTGAGAGTCTGAAACATTCTCAATTATTGAATATCCTGAACTCTCCATTTCTAGGGTTTAAAATATCAATAGGTAAATCTTGTTTAGGGACAGGCGCTTCACTATACTCTGAGGCTGTAACAGAAACATTGTCAGGTGTAGAGGTACGATGAGATGCACTAGACTTAGAAGAATGTCGAGAGGACTTCTTATGGGAATCCTTTTTGGAGGATTTATGGCTACGGTGTGACCGCGAACTGGACCTAGGTTTGGACGGATCACCACCATGGTCCCTGGGGGAAGCTTCAGTCTTGCACTTCTTACTAGCCGGGGAAGAGGCCCGACTTGAAGACCGTTGTCTGAGGGGAGACCTTGACCTCGATCTCGCCTGCGACGAGGAGGTGGCTGCCGGGGGAGTAGGCTCTCTCGGGCGTTTAAACGTCTCCACAGACGATACAGAATCCTGGCTAGTCTCTGTCGGCTTAAAACCCCTTACTCTAGAGGTACGTTTAGGGGGAGGGTGCTCTGACAGCAACTTATCCCAAAGTGGGACGTTGTCACATTGAAGTGACTTATGTGCGACAATGGTAGTGTAGGCCGACATTTGTTGTCTGACCTCTCTCAACGCTACCGCCGCGGTCTTGTCATTGTCACACAGGACTTTATTAGTTAATTGGGAGCAAAAAGAACAATTACTGGTAACCCAGAGACCCCTTGAACGGTCTAGACATCTAACACACCTTATGCAAAGGGTATGTGCAAAAATGGGGATACCCGCGCAAGTAGGGGTAATGCACAGGGCAAAAACTGGGGTGACATTAGCCATGACAGAGACTGGTGAGAGGAACTACCGCCGGGTCTGTATTGGTCCGCCGGAGCTCAGCTCTGGAAAAATAAAGAAAATTTCCAGGAATTAATGCTCATAAGGTTAACCCAAGTGTTCGCATACAAGTGTTAATATCCCGCCGGGTAACGGGATGCAAAGACACAGCTAACACATCCCGCCACGCGGCTGGGTATAAAGAGGCTAAACAAGTCTTCTTAGCTAAGAACATGAAGAATACCCTCTGATATAATGGTCCAGTATGGCACTTATAGTCTGTAGGAGGTGGTGACTGTCTCAAGATTCAATTTTGTAACAAAGCCCCCCCTCATAAAGACGCCGGCCCTTGAAATATTTTAGTAGAATAGCCCAGGGCAGGAAAATACGAGATCTGATTTTTTAACGAATTGTCCCAAACGATCGTCGTAAAAATAGAAGGCGGCGATACTGAAAGTATCACCCAATTAAGGTTAATCGAAATTGAATTTGTTTATAAATTCCTTAGTTCCTAAACTTAGGGACACCCGCCGGGTGTGGAAATCGATTTGGTTAAACCTCACTGATCCTTCAAATGCCGTAAGAGTAAAGGCGGCGATACACAGAGTATCACTCACATGGATTGGTTAACTATAAGAGACCTAAGTCGTTTTATCCCACCCTGCTAAGGTGTACCCGCCGGGTGAGAAGTCTAAAAGTTAACCCCACAAGTTCCTGACCCCACTACTTTGTAAAAGATCGCCGGGGAGGAACGCCTAAACAACAGCTAGGTTTTCCCCGTGGTTTGTTAAACCAGGTAGAAAAACCTATAAAAAACAAGTGTTCTCACGAACATCGTTTCTTTATATATAACTAAATATATATGTAAGGATGGGTACAGCCATCCCGCCGGGAAATAAAGGAGGCCTGAAACCAGGCACCCACAGATACGCAGTCCTGGAGAGCCACAGACACCTCCCCCGCCGGGGAACCAGCCAGTGTTAACAACCACGTGTGGCCTAACACTGCTCATCGGTCAGGTTTTTTCACGGTGAAACCGAGAAAAACCCGCCGGAAGGCAAACCCCACCCTGAACAGACACCATCTGAACAAAACGACCGGAGGAGAGACACGCACGACTAACCAAGGTCACAACATAATCCGTGGAATTAGCCAATACACAACTAAACCAGGAAACAAATATAGTCCGAGGAATTAGCCAATACACAACTAAAACCCGGATACACATGACACAGTAGGGCATATTTATAAAATAAATAATAACACTAGACATGTGGCAAAGCTACGAGCGGCTGGCTAGGCCTAGGTAGACGGCAAGAAATAGTTGAAATATAAACACACACTGGAATATCACAACAGGAACCACCGCCAACACACCACCGAAGCGATAACTTCCCAACCCCGGGAAGCCTGACACGGACCCAGAAAAAAAAAAAAACTTCACTAAGTGAAGAAAAATACGCTGGGAACGTCAGCAAACATACAGCTTACCTCATCAGAAGGATAAAAGGCAGCAATAATTAACGCGTAATGAAAGCCGCCTGCATCACCAACTAAACCAAACTGTGAAAAGTTCACGTGTCCACAACAGGACCACGAGGGTACATCCGAAATAGATGCCCCATACATACGACCCAAAATACATTGCACTGCGGGCAACCAGCCCAGGACACTCCTGCTACGCCTATCCTAACCTTACTCGATACATCCCAGAGTAAACAAATGAGAAAAAACTCACTAGGGACGCCACGAATGCGGAACCAGCGGAGCCTGAAAGGAACGTCCGGGCAGGCTGAGCGCAGAGCAAAGAAGGAGGAATGACGCCTGGATCAGCGTCTGGTCAGAAATCCACACAAGTACATCCACGATATGATGGAAAGCTTATTGGATAGTTATTCTTATTTTCTTTTTGTTTTTATTTTTTACGAAGTTTTTTTTCGTAGTGAGAACCCAATTCATAATGACTGAAGCCATGAGTGAGGTCGCGTGCGCTCATGATGAAGGCTCCTCAGTTTTTAAATGCTCTGCGCGGTAGATTCAAACTACGGCGGATTAGTGTTTGAAGAGGATGCCTTATGTAATAGGCATGTTCGTCAATGATGGAGGGGCCACTAATAAATATAAACTTATAACTTATTATTTTTGTCACCACTCGTTGAGTGGGGTGCCTTTGTAACTACAGATCTGTGTTCAGAATCTTCAGGGTTACTCGTTTTTTGTCAGGCAGGCTTCTTTGAAGCACGCACCTGCCTGAACCCCCTTTTTCTTGTATATTTTCGGCCTACGCCAAAGTGTTACAATATACAGTAAACTTCCGTTAATCCGAAGGGCAGCGGACCGGCTCTCGTTCGAATTAGTGGATTTTTCGGATTATCGGACTTTACCCCTATGAACCTGTGTATGACGAAAACATTGAGACATTAGGCCACCCAAATGACACAATGGTGCACACACACATATCATATGTTCATGAAATCACTTCAAAAGTTTACCATTGTCATTGTAGCCTATTAACTACTTCAAAACATTCAGATTAATGGTCAAAGGAATCTGCTGATATAAACGTCTTCTTCTTCCTCTACTAGCGAGTTGTCTTGCTCTTGAAGATCAGATGTGGTTCGGGAAGTAATGCCTTAACAACGGCACTTCCCTGAGAGGTTCTTGTAATTTTCCTTTTGTGATTTTCCTTTTGTGTCGTGCTCTGTTATATTATATTGTATTGAAAGCACCCTTGTCTTGTTGTCTTGAAAGCCCCCTTGGGATGCTCCGATCACTGAACTATAATACAGTAAAAGTCCGTTAATCCGAAGACCGATGATTCGAATCTCCAGTCCGAATTTTTCAATTTGAGGCCAAATCCGAATTCACCCGATGGTCCGAATTTCAAGAAGTCCCAAAGTCCCCCTTTTTGAGGCATTAGCCACTCAAATGACACATAATGGAGCACACACATATCATATGTTCATGAATTCACTTTAAAAGTTTACCATTGTCTTGTAGCCTATTACCTACTTCAAAACATTCAGATTAATGGTCAAAGGAAGCTACTGATATAATCGTAAACACCTTCGTCTTCTTCCACATCGTCTGCTAGAGAGTTTGTTTGCTCTGAACGCATCCTTGGGACGCTCCGATGTGCTACTGGCTTGCACCGCATTTTCTGCAAGCGCATTCGTCTTGAGCTTGAAAACGCACCTTTCAAGAAGTCCCAAAGTCCCTTTTTTGAGGCATTAGGCCACTCAAATGTCACATAATGGTGCACACACATATCATGTTCATGAATTCACTTTAAAAGTTTACCATTGTCATTGTAGCCTATTATCTACTTCAAAACATTCAGATTAATGGTCAAAGGAAGCTACTGATATAATCGTAAAACACCTTCGTCTTCTTCTTCTTCCACATCGTCTGCTAGAGAGTTTGTTTTGCTCTTGAACGCATCCTTGGGATGCTCCGATGCGCTACTGGCTTGCACCGCATTTTCTGCAAGCGCATTCAGTCTTGAGCTTGAAAACGCACCTTTGGACGTATTAGTCTTGAGCTTGAAAACGCACCTTTGGATGTTCCGATACGCACTATTTATAGTTCAGTGATCGGAGCATCCCAAGGTGCTTTCAAGACAACAAGACAAGGGTGCTTTCAATACAATATAATATAACAGAGCACGTCACAAAAGGAAAATCACAAAAGGAAAATTACAAGAACCTCTCAGGGAAGTGCCGTTGTTAAGGCATTCCTTCCCGAACCACATCTGATCTTCAAGAGCAAGACAAACTCGCTAGTAGACGGAAGAAGAAGAAGACGTTTATATCAGCAGATTCCTTTGACCATTAATCTGAATGTTTTGAAGTAGTTAATAGGCTACAATGACAATGGTAAACTTTTGAAGTGATTTCATGAACATATGATATGTGTGTGTGCACCATTGTGTCATTTGGGTGGCCTAATGTCTCCATGTTTTCGTCATACACAGGTTCATAGGGGTAAAGTCCGATAATCCGAAAAATCCACTAATCCGAACGAGAGCCGGTCCGCTGCCCTTCGGATTAACGGAAGTTTACTGTAGTAGCGTATCGGAACATCCAAAGGTGCGTTTTCAAGCTCAAGACTAATACGTCCAAAGGTGCATTTTCAAGCTCAAGACTGAATGCGCTTGCAGAAAATGCGGTGCAAGCCAGTAGCGCATCGGCGGTCCAAGGATGCGTTCAAGAGCAAAACAAACTCTCTAGCAGACGATGTGGAAGAAGAAGAAGACGAAGGTGTTTACGATTATATCAGTAGCTTCCTTTGACCATTAATCTGAATGTTTTGAAGTAGATAATAGGCTACAATGACAATGGTAAACTTTTAAAAGTGAATTCATGAACATATGATATGTGTGTGCTCCATTATGTGTCATTTGAGTGGCCTAATGCCTCAAAAAGGGGACTTTGGGGGACTTCTGAAAGGTGCGTTTTCAAGCTCAAGACTGAATGCGCTTGCAGAAATGCGGTGCAAGCCAGTAGCATCGGAGCGTCCCAAGGATGCATTCAAGAGCAAAACAAACTCTCTAGCAGACGATGTGGAAGAAGAAGAAGACGAAGGTGTTTACGATTATATCAGTAGCTTCCTTTGACCATTAATCTGAATGTTTTGAAGTAGATAATAGGCTACAATGACAATGGTAAACTTTTAAAGTGAATTCATGAACATATGATATGTGTGTGCTCCATTATGTGTCATTTGAGTGGCCTAATGCCTCAAAAAGGGGACTTTGGGACTTCTTGAAATTCGGACCATCGGGTGAATTCGGATTTGGCCTCAAATTGAAAAATTCGGACTATTGGGAGATTCGAATCATCGGTCGTCGGATTAACGGACTTTTACTGTATTTCAAAAGTAAGAATACTATGTGGTTGTTTTGATTATCTGCTTTTCTAGAGTTATGATATGATTACGAATGTCCCCCTCCAGTCTTAGATATCAGGCATGTTCGTCAATGATGGAGGGGCCACTAATAAATTATAGGTTTGACTCCTGTAAGGAGATTAGGAAAACCTAATATTTAGTGGGGCCCCCGTAATCATTGACGACTGGGGCCCTCCCGACCGTCCCCTTCCCATTCGTTGATGTATTAAGGATTTTGGTTTACTTGATATGTCAGTGAAGGAGGAATGACGCCTGAATCAGCGTCTGGTCAGAAATCCACACAAGTACATCCACGATATGATGGAAAGCTTATTGGATAGTTATTCTTATTTTCTTTTTCTTTTTATTTTTTACGAAGTTTTTTTCGTAGTGAGAACCCAATTCATAATGACTGAAGCCATGAGTGAGGTCGCGTGCGCTCATGATGAAGGCTCCTCAGTTTTAAATGCTCTGCGCAGTAGATTCAAACTACGGCGGATTAGTGTTTGAAGAGGATGCCTTATGTAATAGGCATGTTCGTCAATGATTACGGGGCCACTACTAAATATTAGGTTTTCCTAATCTCCTTACAGGAGTCAAACCTATAATGGGAGCACCAGGGGTGCGAGAATCTAGCGTTGTATCTGGTGACGAGGGTAGCACACTTCCCAGCTCACTCACAGGACGTTTTTCACTCTCATCATAACTATTTTCACTTTCCCTGGCACTACACTCATCTTCATCGTCTTTGTCATCGTCACTATACTCTCAAACCCAGGAAATTCATGTGCATCTTCATGAACTTCTTCCTTGCCATCGTTTTCAATACAAATATTTTCTTCAACATCACTTTCAAACTCTTCAATATTGGACAAATCTTTATTATCTAATTCACTTAGCACTCTCAAAACACCACCAGGACTTAGAATGTCATTTGTTTTCACTTTCTTCTAATTATTCTTAGGCGTACGTGTTGGTTGGGCCGCGGCAGAGTTAGGCACAGAATCGGACACAGGCTTTTCATTGTTTTCCAATGTATCCATGATGGAGGATCAATAACAACTGACGTTGCGTCATAGTGCGAGCATGGGTGCGCTGCAAGCGCCCTCGTAACAACAAAAAAAGCCCGCGATCTTCAAAATCTCATATTTGATGCGCGGGAGTATAGAGGCCTACCGAGGTCCGCGGTGGAAGTTCTGTGTGGCGTATAAGAGGCCAACCGAGGTGGAAGGGTTAATCAGTACAGTATAGGAGGGGGGTGATATATGAGATTTAACAGATATTAGTTTAGGATCTGTTCTTGCTAGGCATTGAAATCACTCTTAGAAAACAATGAGCTGGGAAAATAACCAATGCAGTCAAATCAATAACTCAAAAATTAACTAGGCCTAATGAAAAAATATAGGTATGTATACTGTACTCTGTCACTGAATATGTATTTATATGAATTTGAGCATTTTCATAGGTATAACGTATGTGTTGGTGTTTCTTTCGGCAGATAGCTTTTTCTTTTTTCTGGATAAGATATTTGCCTCTCATAATTTATATAAACAGTACAGTATTATATATCCAGAATTGACCGAAATACATAAATCGGTTAGCATATTATCATACTTTATGTTTTATAGGACTCAGAGAATGATTATTTGATCTTTAACAATCATTTTAATGATGGCCAAGTATCATGAATGATTTACATAGGGCAAATAAAAAAAAAAAAAAAAAAAAAAAAAAAAAAAAAAAAAAAAAAATGAAAAGCGCTGCCATTATATAATGACAATGGATAATTACTTATTATCGCTGGCGGGTGCCCAACCACGAAAGGAGTTGAAATAGGGGAGCTATCCCCCGCCAAAGGCGGCTTTTTAGGGCCTTTCCTAGCTGATGCTCGGAGGATTGGGTTCTAGATACAGTATGTGGTGATGGGATGGTCTATCAGAGTGAGAGCTGAGCGATCTCTGCCATACCCATAGCTTACTCTGACTGTTCCTTTTACTTATATATTTTCTAGATCATAAGTGGTGGCGTCTCTTCCATGGATTGACCTCCCTACTGCCAAAGATTGGAAGCCAAAGTGTCACATTTTTCCTTTGACACAACTTTCCCTTCATAATTGCTGAGAGGCACAGGGCCTTGGGTGGGGCTTTGGTTTCCCGGGCGTTTCTGCATCCTCCTCAGATGGTCACCTGAGCTTTGTTAGTGGTAAGCAGGGAGGGTTTTGTGGCGGCACTCGGTTATGGCCTTGGCCTTGCTCGGGACCTTGGGGCTGCTCGGCCAGACAGCCTGGGGAACAGCAACAACAACAATAACTTATTATCGCGAATGTCCAAAGTTTTCACAGCAGTTCGAAATTACTCCAGTTTACGGTACTGTACTGTACTTCTCTTTAGAGAAGGGGAGTGCACCCGATGACTGGATGACTGGCATAATAGTTGCCCTATATAAGGGCAAAGGGGAAAGAGGAGTGTGTGGTAACCACCGAGGAATATGTCTTCTAAGCGTAGTAGGGAAGGTATACAGTAGGGTAGTGATTGAGAGAGTGAGAGTGAGAACGGAGAAATGAAGAGGCGACGAGCAGGGAGGTTTTTAGGAAGGGAAGAGGATGTGTAGACCAGATTTTTACCCTGAATTGTGTTGTGGAAATATCTGGAGAAGAAACAAAAGGTGTATGTTGCCTTTATGGACTTGGAGAAGGCCTATGACAGAGTGGATAGAGAAGGTTTGTGGAAAGTACTTAGAATATACGGAGTAGATGGCAAGTTGCTGAAAGCAGTGAAGAGCATGTATGAGGTGCAAAGGCGGCAGTACGTGTGGAGTGAGCAGAGCGAGTTCTTTGACCTGAATGTTGGGTTGAAACAGGGGTGTGTGATGTCCCCGTGGTTGTTTACTGTATATATGGATGGAGTCATGAAAGAAATACTATCAAGAGCAGTGGATGTTGGTGTATCGCTGAAAGGGAGGGAAATGAGTGGAAGCTACCTATACTGCTGTTTGCGGATGATACAGTTCTGATGAGTGATAATGAATGGGAGTTGCAGGGTCTGGTAAATGAGTTTGGAACAGTGTGC
This sequence comes from Paralithodes platypus, assembly GCA_032716605.1. NCBI lineage: Eukaryota > Metazoa > Arthropoda > Malacostraca > Decapoda > Lithodidae > Paralithodes > Paralithodes platypus. The sequence goes on from CM064484.1 coordinate 42,490,773, forward strand.
GAAAAACGGAATTTGAAGGTAAATGCGGGGAAGAGCAAGGTTATGGTCTTCGAAAGGGGTGAAGTCACAGAGTGTGAGGTGAAGCTGAACGGTCAGGCTATGGAGATCGTCAACTCTTTTAAGTATCTGGGCAGTGTGTTGAGTAAAGATAGGACTATGGATGAAGAAGTGCGGGAGAGGGTACAACAGGGGAAGAGGGTTGTAGGAACGCTGAAAGCAGTAACAAGAAATAGGGTGGTCAGTATGGAAGTGAAGAAGTCCTTGCATGACAGTGTGGTAATCCCGACACTGACTTACGGAAGCGAAGCATGGACGTTGGTTGAGAGACTCAGACCAAGAGTGAGAGCAGTGGAAATGAATTACTTAAGAAGTGTGTGCGGAGTTACATGGAGGGATAGACAGACTAATGAAGTAAGAAAGAGGTGTGGTGTGGAGGTAGATGTGGTGGAAAGTGTGAAAAGGAACAACTTGAGATGGTTCGGCCATATGGAGCGTATGGAAAGCGAGAGAATGACTAAGAGGGTGTACGAGAGCGAGGTGGAGGAACAGAGAGGGAGAGGTAGACCGAAGGAGAGGTGGAAGGATGGAGTGAGGAAGTATATGAACGAAGGCGGTGCTGGTTGGGGGGAGGGGCATCGACTGACTGGGGACAGAGGTGCATGGGGGTGGTTCGTTCGTGGCCACCCCTTCGGGGATCACGGCGTCAGGCAATAGGTAGATAGGCTTCTCTTTAACCATTACACACATTCAATGCCTACCAGCTTCCATTCTGAAATATTTTCACATTCAATGCTACCCCAGCTTCCATTCTGAAATAACTTATCTCTACAGATCTTTGTAAAGTTTACCTCACACGAACATAGATGATATAAGTTGAGGGGACAGTTCATATTTAAAATTGTAGTGACAACAACGTACCCCTTCCTCTATAGATTCCGGGGTGACAGCAATATTGAGGTATAACTGTTCCATGGCGCCGACGTATTCCACAGAGCTGGTGGCAAGGTTCACTACCGGCCGCATCAATCGAGACACTGTGGTAGCCAGGAACAGTCCAGGGTACTGACCTCCATATTTCCTCTTGGGCACGTGAATTATCTCTGTATTTGTAGATCTGCATTGAAAGGTGGAAAGATGAAAAATCTAAATTAGATTAATAAGATCAGGCAAGATATAATAATACAATAATGACAGACAAGAGGCCATAAAAGTTAAAACTGGAGTGACACTTGACAATTAATTGCGGACATGTGTATACACCTTGTTTGATTAGATTGGCATTTTTTTCCCTGTTGTGTCACAACAGAAAAAATTCATATAATTTATTAAATTGTAGGCCTTTAAGCCAAATAAACATAAGGCAAGGGTTTAGATTAATTTAACTTTAAATACATGAATACGCCCCATGTGTCTACTGTGTGTCGTAAGAAACTATAAAGGGGATGATGTAAGTCTGGGCCAAGGTTCATCCTTTATGGTCCATTCAGCCTCATGGGACACCGGAGCACCAAATCTAGTCATGGGAATGGCTGCTCTTGCCCTGAAAGACTGCCTTGGGGCATTTGGGGTGATTCCATCCTTGGATAGAACTGGAGACTTATTAATAAGTAAGTTCACCCCCTATCTAGGTGAAAATACAAAAAGTTAGTAACCAAAACTCCAACCTCATTTTGTGTCTTCATGACCCTGAGCTGGTCTGACAATCCTTGCACCTGATCCTTGGGAATGTGTCCCACGATAGCCCCATCCACCACCACCTCCAGGCACTCTGTGTATGGCACTATCGGAGGGGACCCAAGAGGTGTCATCCCTAGACGTGTAAGGGCCCATCGAATCTGCATGGGGTCCTTGGGTCCCTTGCACGGTATCACACAGTCCTGACTTAAGTGGTTCAGTAGACCACAAGGGGCACCATCAGGGGTGTGGACAGGACAAAGGAATCCTGAAAATATAAAATATGAATAATTGATTGATTGATTGTTTATTTATACCCACAAATGGGTTAACATATTACAGTAATTGTTCGACACAGTAAAATAATGTAATTTAAGAATTAACAGGAGACGAAATATCATCCAAGGAAGTTGTATGATGAACATATGAGGTAATTGATTCTTTCAATCAGAATATGCAGAACTTTGCACAATTTGCGACCTCCTGAAGACTCAATTCAAGTTAGGAAGAGCATTTGGGATCTAGAGAGATTATTGAGGTACCTTTAACCCATCAGCACCCACAGTAATCCCGGCCCCCTCCCCCCAAAATAAATATTTATTAGTGGCCCCTCCATCATTGACGAACATGCCTATTACATAAGGCATCCTCTTCAAACACTAATCCGCCGTAGTTTGAATCTACTGCGCAGAGCATTTAAAATCTGAGGAGCCTTCATCATTAGCGCACGCGACCTCACTCATGGCTTCAGTCATTATGAATTGGGTTCTCACTACGAAAAAACTTCGTAAAAAAATAAAAACAAAAAGAAAATAAGAATAACTATCCAAAAAGCTTTCCATCAAATCGTGGATGTGCTTGTGTGGATCTTTGACCAGACGCTGATTCAGGCGTCATTCTTCCTTCTCTGCTCTGCGCTCGCCCCGCCCGGACGTGTCTCCCCACGCTCCGCTGGTTCCGCATTTGCTGCGTCCCTAGTGAGTTTTTTCTCATTTGTTTACTCCGGGATGTATCGAGTAAGGTTAGGATATGCGTAGCAGGAGTGTCCTGGCCTGGTTGCCCGCAGTGCAGTGTATTTTGGGTCGTGTGTTTGGGGCATCTATTTTGGATGTACCCTCGTGGTCCTGTTTTGGACGTGTGAACTTTTTCACAGTTAGTTAGCTTGTGATGCAGGCGGCTTTCATTACGCGCTTTTTGCTGCCTTCTATCTTTCTGATGAGGTAGCGTTTGTTTTGCTGACGTTCCCAGCGTATTTTTCTTCACTTAGTGAAGTTTTTTCTGGGTCCCGAGTCAGTCTTCCCTTTGCCGGAAGTAATTGCTACAGTGGTGTATTGGCGGTGTTTCCTGTTGTGATATTTCCAGTGCTTTTGTTTATATTTCAACGTTTTTGTGCCGTCTGCCTAGGCCTAGCCAGCCGCTCGTAGCTTTGCCACATGTACAAGTGTTATTTATTTATTTATAAATATGTACTACTGTGTCATGTGTATCCTGGTTTAGTTGTGTATTGGCTAATTCCACGGATTATGTTTGTGGGCATTCGGTTAGTTGTGTTTTGGCTATCTCTCGGGTCCTATGTGCGTTCAGATGGTTTCTGGACGGGGTGGGTTACTTTCCGGCGGGTTTTTTCTCGGTTACACCTTGAAAACCCCGGCCGAGAGCCGAGTTTTGGCCACGCGTGGTTTCAAAAACAGGCTTGTGTCCCCGGCGAGTAGGTGTCTGTGGCTCTCCAGGACTGCGTCTCTGTGGTGGTGCCTGTTTCAGGCTCCCTATGATTCCCGGCGGAATGGCTGTACCCATCTAACATTGTTCATGCGGACATATGTTATGAAGTTTTTCTACCCGGTTTTACAAACCAAAGGAAAAAACCTAGCTGTTTACCTAATTGTATTTACCTAATTGTAGTTTACAGGAGTTGAGCTAAGCTCATGTTGTCCCGTCTCTCAGTCAACTTTTTATCCAATTTTTTCTTGAAAATATGGATGTTCCTTGCCCCTACCACCTCCTCCTCCAGCCCATTCCATTTGTCAATACATCTATAGGGGAAGCTAAACTTCCTGATATCGTTCTTGCAGGTAGGTCTTTTTACTTTGTAGTTGTGGGCTTTCCTCCCTGGCGATCTTTTACAAAGAAGTGGGGATAGGAACTTATGGGGTTAACGTTTAAACATCAGATCTCACCCGGCGGGTGCACCTTGGTAGGGTGGGATGAACGAATTGGTAATTCAGTTTAGTTAACCGGTCCATTTAGTGATACTATATGTATCGCCGCCTTCACACATACGGCGATCGAAGGCTCAATTAGGGTTAACATCTTTTCTTAAGTTTTTCACACCCGGCGGGTGCTCCTGGGAGGAGGAAATAAGGAATTTACAATTCAATTTAGTTAACCAAATAATTGAGAGATACGTTAGTGTATCGCCGCCTTCAACATACGGCGATCTATATGACAATTCGTTAAGAAGTCAGATCTCATATCGGCCTGCCCAGTGTTAATCTGCAAGATAATTCAGGGGCCGGCGTCTTTGTGGGGGGTTGTTTTCCGAAATTGAATCTTGAAACAGTCACCACCAGAAAGACTATGTTTATAAACGCCATACTGGTCTTTTATATTATGTCAGAGGGTATTCTTAACTTTCTTAAGACATGTCTAGATATTCGGAAATCTTTATAGAAACCCGCCGCGTAACGAGCTGTGATCGTTGTGACATTACGTCTCGTTACCCGGCGGGTTATTAACACTTGTGTGCGAACATGTTGGGTTAACCTTATGAGCATTAATTCCTGGAAAAAAAAAAAAATCCAGGGCTGGGCTCCGGCGGACCTATACAGAACCTGCAGTAGTTTTCCCGCCAGTCTCTGTCATGGCTACCTTTGCCCCAGTTTTTGCTTTATGCATTACTCCAACCTGTGCTGGTATCCCTCTTTTTGCGCACACTCTTTGTGTCAAGTGTGTTAAATGTCTAGACCGTTCAAGGGGTCTGTGGGTGATGCGCAACTGTTCCTTTTGCTCCCAACTCAGTGTAAAAGTATTACGAGACAATGATAAGACCGCAGCGGTCGCCTTACGAGAAGTTAGGCAACAAATGGCAGCTTATACTACTATTGTGGCTCATAAGTCACTTCAATGTGATAACGTCCCACTTTGGGATAGGCTTCTAATTGAGCACCCTCCCCCTAAACGTTCCTCTCGAGTAACTATCCGTAAGCCGGCAGAGACTGGACAGGGTTCTGTGTCATCTCCTGCCCCAGCTACTTCGAAACGTCAACGTGAGCCTACACCCCCGGCGGCAGCCTCCTCGTCTCGGGCAAGATCTAGGTCTAGGTCACCACTTAGACACCAGCCACCCAGTCTTGCCTCTTCACCATCGAGTAAGAAGAGTAAGACGGAAGTTCCACCAGTGGTCACGGCGATAAATCCTCCAAATCAAAGAGTAGTTCACGGTCACACCGCAGCCATAAATCTTCGAGAAAGGATTCCCATGATAGAAAGGCCTCCCGACATTCGCCGGAATCTAGTACTTCTCGTCATACCTCTACCCCAGACAGAGCTAGTGTTCGGTCTCAGGGGTCCAGTGTAGTGCCTGTACCTAAAGATAATTTACCTATTAGCATTTTAACCCTGGATTTGGAGAGTTCAGGGAACTCAGTGGTTGAGAGTGTTTCGGACTCCCAAGGGAGTGTAGGCCAAGGCCTAGGTGTTTGGCGATATTCTCGACCAGTGCCTGACCACCCACTTCTGGCTCAAACTATTCACACAGTGGCTGACGTCCACCGGGACGCGGCGATCCCATCCTCTATTCCTGACTTATCTTGGCAACGAAGATGGTACCCCAGCTTCGGCGGGATCCTCTCATGAGGAACATGATGATAAAGACGAGGTTTCAATTATATCAGATATGGAAGTGCAAGAGTCGGGTTCGGGCTTAGACGCCGCACAAGATCTTATTGATTCACCATTGAGTACATCATCTAATAAATTTGTCACAGCACAGGAAATTGATGGGCTACTAGTTAATGCTTTATCTAAAAATTTTGGCCAACAGCCGGAAACTCCTAGTGGACCTGGGAGCCCCCACGACAAGCTCTACGGTACGGCCTCTGATGACTTCTATTGCTTTGACTCAGATCCCTCACCCTCCCTCTATGTCACCATCGGGGGTCACTAGGCCTGCTACGGCGGAATTGACCACTTCGAATGTAAGGGTGATAACGGATGTCAATCCGCCCCCTTTAGACAAAGCTCCTCTCAGAAAGGTAGCTATGCCCTTGCTTTACGGCCCAGACGAGTCATGGGTCCTTTTGAACCCCACTAAGCCAGAGCTCGCCCAACCTACCTTGTCAGGGGAACTCTCAGTGCCGCAAGAATGGGTCATCCAAGGCAATAAATCTAAGAAATTAAGGGCCTTGGATACTTTGGGGAATGTCCTTTAGAAATGTAGGAAAGGGAGGATAGAACAGAAGACTTCACAAAGGTCCTCTGAGAACATTGGTCAAGTAGCGATCTGATTTTAACACAATTATTATCCTTACCCTTTACCGGCAGCTGTACGGTGGGCAAGATTACTGTATTTTACCTGTGGCAACGGACATTGTAGTTGAAGTAGCAGCAGTATGCTCTCTCTTGGTGTTATCCTCCGCTGGTCTACTTTCTTTCCCTTGTTTTTGTGTACACAGGGAATGAAAGTGTTTGCCCTTACAAAACCTGCAGCTTCTTACGTTAGGATTAGTACAACCCGAATGGCCATGGTCTTTTGACAAGCACCCAGTGCAGAGACGTAGTTGACGGGCTCTTTTAACTTTAAGAGGCCCTGTCTTATACTTCATACACTTGTACCATAAATGATTGGTGCCACTACACAGAACACAGTTGAATTTCCTGTACTCACTCTGGGCGGTAAATGTTGCCGTAGCCATGGGTGTACCCCCTACTCTGTCTTGACCCGCCATATTGTACACTTCAGCCTGGAGGCAATGAGTGAATTTCTTATAATCCAGGCTCGAGTCTCCCATTTCCCGTTTTATGGTTTCTTTTAGTGGTGATGGTAACTTATTGACAAGAGTCACCACACAAAATTCCTCCAAACAAATACCATGGCTAATGATTGACCTCATCACACTCTCTGTATTGGCATAGAAGTCCTTCAGGTCAGCTGTTTGGTGTTTGGGTGACACTAATTGATTGAATTTGGTAACATAAGCTGCCTTGATTCGATCTGGACGCCCATATGTCTCTTGCAGGAGGTCAATTGCTGGGGCATAGCTTGCACTTTCGATCATGAATCCTTCGACTAGCTTATGTGCATCACCCTGAAGCTGACCCTTTAGATAGGTGAAGCGTTGTATATCTGTGAGGTCGGGATTGTCATGGATGGTACACTTGAACATCTCCCAAAATCCCGACCACATGGTGGTTACTCTCTCAAAATTTGAAGGTGATGCACCTTCAAATTTTGAGAGAGTAAGATGTGGTAATTTGACTGCGGATTTCTTTGGCTCTTTCCTGACCTCCTTCTTGACCTCTGTAATCAGGATGCCCTTCAGTGTGGCAACGATTACTTGTATGCCCTCCATATATAGGGTATCCTCTCTGATCACCTCGATATACTCGGCGTCCTCGCAAGTGTCGGCCAGGTCCTCCTGTGTGACCTCATACTTGTCAAGTTACTTTTGAATACTGAGCAACCTGGCCTCCACCTCCACTCTAGACGCCGAATCAAGGAATCCGTCAATACCAGAGGTCAAGACCGTCAAAGAGCCCTTAAGTCCAGCCCGACGCTTTTGTACACTTTTAGCCATGATTATACAGGAAGGAATTCTAATTACGTTAAATCAAACTATTAATGCCAGACCGAATAAGTTGCGGCCAACAATACAGTACTCCGAGAAAGAAATCAAATAAATTGCGAGCCGAAAATAAAACACCCTCACGAAATGCGGAATAAGAATTGTGCGCAATGCAGACTAGCAATCTGGAGCTTTTCAATTTAACTCCTTACATAATAGTTATGAAATTATAGAATCATTACACCATAAGTTAAGAAAAGCCGGGAGGGAAATTTAGTACAATACAGTATAGGCCAAGTCTCCAGATGTCAAAAAGAGAAGTACCGTTTAAAGTTATAATAAATTAAAGAATTTTAAGAGAGAGTGAGCCTATAGGGTAATTGAAACAGGCTAAACTCAATGGGTACCGCTAATTTTATATTATTAAATTAATAAATGTGAAAATTGTACACAAGAAAAGTTAATCTCAAGAAGTCACAAGGAAAAAAGTTTTGAGTTGGATTAACACACACTCAGCCTATCAGCTATCATATTACCCCGCCTCCAGGGCACACGACGAGAGAAGAATTTAGAATGACATGTGAACCAAATAAAGAAGTTATTGGACAGTATAAATTTGATATAGAATGAATAACCTTAACTTTTGAAATTATTATACATTACAGTATGGATGATTTTAATCTTAGTGCCAATCAATTGTTATATAATTTGGGCCTAAAGGTTTTACAATCAAAATTTAATTAATATACTGTACCGATTTGAAGGCTTACTAATCTAGGCTATACTGATTTTGTTGATCAACTCTAACGTCATGGTGGGCAAACATCTCATCGTATGACCTGGCGACCATGGCATATTCGTCTTGCATAAAGCACCGACGACAGGTGGCCAGGATCTCCGAATAGAGACGCTTTGATGCCTCGTGCGTGAGGTGTACCCCGTCGGGACTGAAGTCAGCCTCAGAGGTATTCATTGACTGATAGCGCTCCCGGGTGAATGGGATATGGCGCTTTAGCCATCGGTTAACCGCATTTCTAATGCGGTTAAACTCGTCCGTAGAGACCCCTCGTGGAGCCTGCCGCTTCTCTACCCCAATCACCCGGACTTCTCCCCCCGAGAGCCGCACCACCTCCTCAGCTAGGACCTCAATCCCCTCCGCAATCCCTCTCGGATTGACCCCGCTCCTTATCTCATTTCCTCCTATCACCAAGAAGGTCAAGTCGGGCTTCAGCTCTAAAAACTGACCCCAGGCTGCTGTTGATCTCAAGGTGCTGACGCGGGCACCTGGGGCGGCCAGAGGAGTCACGGAAAAGAAAGGCCTGTGGACGGCTTGGTCCACGTACAAATCCCTGACGTAGGAGTGGCCCAAAATTGCCACCTTCCTAATTGGGCCTGGGTATGCAGGCCTATCAACCACCGCAGGATAATCTTCCCCTACCCCACCACCCGCGGCACCATGACGCCAAAAGCCCTGGGCCATGAGGGATAGACGAAATATGGCACAAAAAAAAAGTAACCACGTAGGCTAGGCCCCCACCAACCACAAAAAAAAAGGGGGGGGGTGGGGGGGCAAACAAGTGAAAGGTCGAAGGACCAATTATATGGCTAATTTAGATAAGTGGACTGTATATTTGATAATGAAGAAGTATTAACCATATAGAAATATAATTACCCTTAGATGAACTCAGCTGGTGATTGGAGGATGGCGGAAAACAGGCTAGATGACTGGAAGTGGTTAGTAAAGTAAACAAAGTATGAAAAGAGGCTACAATAGGCCAGGACAGGCTAGATACCCACGTTAAGTCTGTGCTAACTAACAAAGACGATGATGCAATGACTACATGGAATATGAGATGAAAGTGAAGCGAAAACACCTGATTATGAAACTATAGGAAGAAGGCTCAGCGTGTGTAGCTGGGACGGAGGTTGGTTGGAGAGTGGCGAGCGCGTTATGTTCGTCTCTGTCGTGACATACCGCGCACGCGCATAACATATGGAAAATGTATCCCATCTTCTTTACAATGAGATACTTATAAACAATCTTAAATAATACAAATATATATATATATGGGAATTATAATCCTACAATACTTTCCCATATACTACTATAGAATAATATATTCTACCCAATCATGGAACGTTCGACCAAGGTTATGGAAGCGTTCAACTTAAGACTACGGAATGATACGTAACGCTACATCAACCCAGATTACGTAACATCGAGACTGTTCATACTAGTTTGAGTACACTAAGTATGGACAACACCTATATCTCTCCTCCAATTCTCCATAACTCCCCTCCATCTTAACAGACCCATCATCTGTCTCTTCACCACAGTCAATTGATCCTCCACTTCATTACCCTCTGCCAGAAATCCCTCAAATTCATAGCTCTCTTCATCTCCCAATAAACTCTGCCTCCGTTTGCCTTGGCCGGCCATTGTTTATATTTATGTAGCCTACAATTAAAAATATATCATATCATTAGATTCATAATATCCCGTTGTGCTTTATAGATACATAATAGTTTGGTACGGGAGATAAGTCGCTCTCCACAGTAAACAGTGACGACGTCGGATGGCCCGGCGTCACGCCAATATGGCCGCCCGAAACTCCAACATATACGAATCGACTCCTGCTCGTTCGCTCGGCGCATACATTTGAATAATTGAGCGTACTTTTCTATTTGTTGCCTCAATTGTGGTTCAAGCGTAGTTTTGATTATGTGTAGATAAATTGCGCGTATTTTGAGGGTTCACTGTACTTGGTAAAGAAGTTGCCGGAGGACATAGCCCGCCGAGTAACTCTTTCCCCAGAAACGTGGAGTAATGTTTTCAATTTGGTAGATTTGTGGAAGCAGGGTACCTCCCTGCCAAAGAAAGAGACCTTCAAGAAACCTTACTCGAAACCTAAGAGCGGCGGGAAGTCCCATCCTACTCAAACTAAACAGTCCTTTTGAGACCCAACGCCTCCTCAACAGCAGGGAGGTACTCAGCACAGACCTAGGCAGGGGAAACAGTCAGGCTATAGAGGTAAGTCATACCAGAAGCCTACTCAAGGTCAGACGCATGCCAAGCCTAGCCAGCCATCTAACCCCACTCCACCGCCACCACCACCAAAAAACTAGTCAGTTACACTCTCTCTCTCTCCCAGGGCCTACCGCAGGCGAGTTGGACTCGAGAGTTGTCCTACCGGACAGACCCAGTACAGAAACTGGGTCATTCAGAGCATGTCACAGGGCTTGGCCCCAGCGGTCATGGGCCAGGACAGTGATAAGCAAAGACCTATTTTGAACATGGCTCCGGCGACCTCGTTTACGTCAAACTCTAGAATTCAACAATGTTTCTTTAGAGGTGGAGTCACTTGTCCAGGAAATGGTCGACAAGCAAATCATTGTCCAAGTAGATCCAACTTGCCCTGTTTTCACCTCCAGACTATTTCTAGTGCCAAAGAGGGACAGTGTGCAGATGCGACCAGTAGTCGATCTCTCGCGTCTGAACACATCTAAAGGATGCATTGGAAGAAATCATGAAGGAGCAGGTGGAAGAGAGAGAAAAAGAGAAAAGAGAGTTTGAGAAGAATGTAGTGCAGGTTTTGAAGAGCAAGGAGAAGGTAGTGAGGGAAACAGTTGATAGAGGTAAAAGCATAATAATTTTTGGAGACATTGAAGAACATTTAGCAGATATGAGGGAAAGAAGGAGAAGGGATGAGGACCAAGTAAAGAAAATATTGGAGTGTCTAGACAAAGGCTGTGATTGGGGGAAAGAACTGGACGAAGTAAGACGGCTAGGAAGATATAGATGTTGATGATGCTTTTATTTTATACTAGCCCACTGGGCCTAGGCCCTCTCAAGGCTAGTGGTGGAGGAGGTGGTACAGAGTTTAAAGTCACGTATATGTCAGCAGTTATATGTCATTGTATAAATTTATCGCTCTCAGGAAGTGACGAATAGGGGTGAAATTGAAAGAGTCTGAGTCAGAGAGGATGCCATGTAAAGAGGTGTTCAGCAAGAATCTCCGTCTTTCAGATGCATAGACGGGACAAATACAAAGAAAGTGAAAAACAGTCAATGATGTATGGCAATGTTGGCATTCAGGTGGTGGACCACGAGGGGTGGACATCAGGTAACCATGTGTGAGGCGCGTGTGGCCTAAACGTAATCTAGTTAATAGGGTTTGGTCTGCACGTGAACCATTAATTGAAGAGGGCCACAAGTGTATGTCATCCTTAATGGAGCGAAGGTGGCCAGTTAATGGTTGCGCTCTCCACTCAACTCGCCAAGCGTCATAAACATGGCGACGGAGGACAGGGAGCATATCCTCCGAACGCAGCAAAGTAGTAGAGGGTGTACCATGACATGCTTGCTTAGCGAGGAAGTCTGCACGCTCATTCCCGGGAATTCCTACATGCGCGGGGATCCAGCACAGTGTGATGGAACGATTAGCGCACTGTAATTTGTGTATTGTGTGGATGATAGTCTTGACCAATGGGTCCTTGGGGGCAAATACACATAAGGCTTGCAGTGCACTCTTTGAGTCACTACAGATAACGACCCGTGGAGAGTTCCTCGACAATGAAGAGATGGTGCTTAAAGCACCTTGAATAGCCCATAATTCAGCAGTGAAAACCGTGGAGTGATGGTGTAAGGTACTTTGAGACAAGCCATGGTCTGAGACTGCAGCGCAACCCACGGAATCCGCAGTTTTCGAGCCATCGGAGTAAATGAAAACAGCCGGGATGTGATCATCAAGATGTTGTAAAGCGAGATGTCGACGTTGAGATGGGGCTTGGGCATCAAGTTGATCTGCTAAGTGAAAGCAAACTGTAGGGTGTTTTAGGGTCCACGGAGTGATGTGACTAGGAGGGGGGGTTATGGGAGGAACGGTGATACTGTAAGTGGAGAGCAATTGGCGAGACAATAGTGGGAATGGCACTGGAATGGTTGAACGATAGTTATCTGTGGAATGGAATAGTTCTAGTAGAGTTGGGTCATGACGGAGGCGAACAGCTGTACGCATGAGGACTAATCGACGGTGGTAGGCTAGAGGTAAGGTCCCAGCCTCACATAGGATATTGGAGACACGAGAGGAACGGAATGCCCCCGAGCTAATGCGGATGCCCAAATGGTGTACGCTGTCGAGGGTTCCTAATGTGGAAGCAGAGGCCATGCCATAGACAGGGATGCCATAGACAGGGCTACCATAATCTAGGGCTGAGAGGATGGTAGCTCTGTAGAACAGTAAAAGCGTAGCGCGATCTGCGCCCCAATGGACTCGTGCGACTGTTTTCAGAACATTAATTCTCTGGAGGCAACGTGCCTTTAAGCAGGCAATGTGACTCTTCCAATTGAGGTGAGTATCAAAGATTAAACCAAGGAACCTGGTATGTGGAAGGATCTGAATATTAGAATGTCCCATGGTGAGAGTAATGGACTGGTTACGTAAATGTCGAACATTTCTATAGAATACAACGGCGTTAGTCTTTTCAGCAGAAAATTGAAAACCAGCAGTGGATGCCCACGAGTGGATGGATTTTAGAGCAATGTTGAGACGCCGTTGTATGTGAGTCAGACTGGGAGAAGTATAATATATTGCGAAGTCGTCCACATACAAGCTATACGATATTTCAGGTGGGAGGCTGCGTATGACACTATTGATCGCCATAATAAAGAGTAAGCTGCTAAGGGCACATCCTTGTGGTATTCCATTAATTTGTGACATAATGTCCGATAGGAGACCATTATTTTTGACCTGGAATGTACGGTTAGAGAGAACATTTTGTAAAAAGCAGGGAAGAGGACCCCGCATGCCAGAATCGTGTAAATTTTTTAAAATCCTGTGTCTCCATGTTGTGTCATAAGTCTTAACAATGTCAAAAAATATTGCCACTGTGGGTTGGTGCTTGGAGAACCCATCACGTATTTGGTGTTCAAGGCGAAAGTGAGTGCAGTGTAGAACGGCCAGGGCGGGAACCATTCTGATATGGGGATAGGAGGGCATGTGACTCAGCGTAATGTAAAAGTCGAGGATTGATCATTTTCTCCATTAATTTGCAGAGGCATGAGGTAAGCACAATCGGTCTGTAATTTGTGGGAAGACTATGATCTTTTCCAGGCTTCGGTACGGGTATAGTGTAAGCATGCCGCCAAGACGGTGGGAAGTAGTTACTTATCCAAAACTGATTGTACAGTTGTAAAAGATGTTGTAGCGCACGTGGATGGAGGTGACGGATGAGAGCGTACGAGAATCCATCCGGGCCAGGAGTAGTGTCTGTACACAGGTCGAGCGCGTGTCGCAATTCCGGAATTGAAAAAGGGGTGTTATATTCATGTGTTTTCCCGCTATGAAAAGATAGCGGGCGAGATTCCTCCATACATTTATAACGAAGAAATTGACGAGGCAATGACTGGTCTGAGCTGACGTGACAGAAATGTTTGGCATGTATGGCAGCGATGTCAAGGGGGTCATGTGTAAGCGAGTCCGAGGCAGGGTCTTTGAGTGGAGAGAGTGGAGGCCGTACAGTGCGTCCGTTGATACTGCGAAACTTTTTCCATAAAGTAGAGAGAGGGGTGCGGGAATTGAAGGACGAGATATATGATCGCCATGAAAGTATCTTGTTGTCAAGGATACTGCGTTTGACAACTGCACAGATCTTGTTATAGAACGTTTTAAGGGCAATTTTTTCAATAGTGATGGTTATAAGGTCAAAGTAACGATTAGTGGAAAAAAGCCGCTTTAAACCGCTTTAAACGCCGCTGCCTAACACTCAGACGCTTAAGAAGGCGTTCCACACGATGCTTGAATTTTATCATTTGGGCTAGAGTGGGCGTCCACCAAGGGACCTGGCGAGGGTGCGTCAGCGAGGAGGTAAGTGGGATATGAGTGCGTGCAATGGAGTTCAGGAAGGACGAAAAATAATCAAAATTGTGGGCAGGGGAAGAGGTAGGGGAGAAGTCCGAAACGTCTGCAGAGGAGTGCGTATAAGACGTCCAATCGGCTTTAGAGAGATTATAACTCGATATTTGAGGGGAGGATGCAGGGCACAAATACTTAAGGAGTATAGGGTAGTGGTCGCTGGAGAAGCGATCCTGTAAAACTGACCAGTCAAATAGGGGAGCTGCGTCATCCGAGGCAAAGGAAAGATCAACAGCGGAAAATGTACAGTGGGTAGCAGATCTGTAGGTGGGGGTGTCAAAGTTGAGACAACAAAGAGTAGAATGAAGGAGATATTTTTCAAGTTTATCGCCTGGGATGTCTGTGTTTGGGTTGCCCCAAAGGGGAGAGTGTGCGTTAAAGTCGCCCAGAATAAGGTACGGTGGGGTCAGTTGTTGTACTAGTTGATGAAGGTCTGAAGTATTGTAATGACAGGAGGGTTGATTGTAGGAGGAGCAAACAGTCAAGGAAGGAAGGTTTGGTAATGAAATGGAGACGGCAGTTGTTTGAAAAGGGTTGGGGTCAAGGGTGACAGGAACAAATACGCACTTATAGTGCACAAGGATGGCCGTTCAGAGATGTGAAGGGGTTATAGGGGAGCTAGCAGCAACAGTATAATGCCTGGGGGGGACAACAAAATTGCCTACATGTTGGAGGCAAATGCATAATGGTGAATATAATTTAAGTAATCGTTGTAATTCTCCCATACGGAGGCGAGTTTGGTATCCGTTTATATTCCATTGCAAAATGTTATATGCCATCAAGAAGAGGATTGTCAGAGTCATCGACAATAGAGGTCTCTTGAAGAGAGTCTGGTAAAGGTTGTGAGTGTGGAGAGGGTTGTGTGGATGAAGGGGTAGATGTAAGGTCTGTAAATTTTTCAGAAATAGCTGTGAATTGTGTGACTAGTTTAGGAACAAGGGTGGGGCAGCGGAGGAGTTTTTGGCGCAGAGTGTCCATAAATAGATAAGCGGAGGTAACATCTTCATCAGGGTTAGGGGGAAGTGTACGTGTGGTGATAAATTCCTGCATCCGAGCAAGGAGGCAGGGATCCGTGGCACAGATATGGGGTGTGATGTAATTACGGAAACAAATTGGACATCCACATTTGTCAGGTGGGATATTGGTGTGACATATCAATACAGGAGATTGTGAGGGGCTCGGGGTATGATGAGTCTTTATCGAAGGTTTGTCAGATGATGGTGTCGTAGGGTTAGCAGGAGTTTGTGGGGGAATGTCTCTAGGTTTGGGAGCATCGGGATCTGGGCAGTGGGGAGCGGTTAACGGAACATGTCGCTCAAGGTTACAGGGAGGATCAGGTGTGGTGAGGGTGGTACACACATTGACAGGAGGTTGGTGAACATCAAATCGGGATTGTGATAGCTCTATATTAGTCAAGTCAGAATCCAACAGGTTATTGTCCTTCAGGAATCTCTGCATCAAGTCCTTGGGCGTAGGATCAGATTCAAAAATATGGGTGACACAATAACAAGGAGTCGGGTGAATTTGAGCATCTTCCGCTGGAGCTCGCTTGGAAAGAAATTTGTGAAGATGTTCGGTGAGTACTGTACGGGTAGAAGTCTTGTGCTGAAGTAGAAAGAATCGGTCGCAGTTATGGCAGGCACAGTCCGGAACGTGGGTAGGCATAACCCACTTCTGTGTGGTGGAACCGAGTTTCGAGGTCCGGGATAATGACCGGATAGGACTTGCAACCTTACGCTTTTTCCGAGGCTGCGACTGGGTGGAGCAAGATTGGGGAGAAGTCTCTATATCTGGTACTGTGTTACATTCCATGAGGTTCTCTTCGGCAGTCATGTTCCAAAACTCAGTATCATCGGTCAAGTTAGTAAATCCCTCGAACCTGTTAGAGGTGGATAGGTCCGGGGAGTTAAGGTGAACTAAACGGAAGGTATCATTGGTGGGGTAATGTTGTGGGCTAATAGGTGGTGCCGAAGGCTGCTCTGGACGCTGGTGGTTAGAGGAGTCAGCGGGTGTAGTTGATTCAAACCGTCGATATGGAGGAGATTTACCTTCCTGCCTTAATTGTGCTGCAGCAGACCGGAAGGGGAGTCCTTTTGTGGCCTGTAAATGTAATACGTCACGATGAAACGCAAAGTGCGGGCATGTTCTGTCATTGGCTTTGTGGGACCCGTCACAATTTAAGCAACGAGCATTGAGAGCCCGACACCGTGGGGTTGAATGCCCAAGCTTCCAGCAATTTGTGCATTGTCTCGGCTTGTTAACATACCTTCGTACCTGCAGTTGGCGACCTGCAAGACGGACATGCATAGGGAGGTCATGGCGCTTAAAATAGATTTTGACAATGCGTAGTGGGGGCCGATTTCCACGCTGAGGAGCAGTATAAGTGTCAACTTTAACAACAGTGGGGTCAGTTCTTTGCAATAATTTTAAGATACGATTGGTTGAGTCTGTAAAGCTCTGATCTGCAAATTCGAAGTCGGAAGGGAGCACAACCGTGCCAGTACACTGATTCAGGTATTCATCTGGTTTACCTGTGTATCTGTCGTTGGGGGTGTCGAGGTAGGCTTGTAAGGCTTCTGATTGCTCCTGTGTTTTCACCTCAATCATGCGCTTGGCCGATCCAACAGCATGCATGGTGAAGTCACCAATATCTTGTGCGAGAGTATCGTATAGACTGAAATCATCCATAGGTTCACCAGAGACCGTGAAAAACCGTGACCAATCAGGGGGACTGAACATAGCGTTATAAGTGTCCTTCGAAGCAGGGGTATACGTGTTACGTTTACGCCTTTGTCGGTTATGCGAAGGTACGAACGGTTGAAGCGTGTGAATGACAGAGGAAATACCGGCAAGGTCTTTTCCTGGACCTGCATTAACGGCCCGTTGAGATCGTGGAGGTACAGAAGCAGGTTTAATTGAGGTAGGAGATCCTGCATCCGGAGGGAAGATGGTAACAGATGGAGTCACAGACGGGTCAGGGATGCAAGAAGCATCCGTAGGGGTGTCAGCTGAGGGCATGCGAGGTTCTTCAGTAAGGTTGTCAACGGAATGAAGAGGTAGGCTAAGGCTAGAATCATAATCTGGTAATTTAGAAGTTAAAGTCGAGACTGTGGGGTTGTCATCACTATTATTGATCACAGAGGCAGTACTGTGCATAGGAATTGATGCCGGGGAGATCACCTGATGGATCTCACTACCCGACGATGGAGAATTCGTCACAGTATCCTTAGGAGGTTTGCCAAGGTCTGTGGGTGCCATGCCTGAGTGGGGAACTCCGGCACTGTTGGCAGCAGGGGAAGGGCCCTTGAGGCAGTCCAATTTCTCGCAGGGGTCGGCGTCAGAGGGGGCAATTTTAGATTCCA
The DNA here is from genome assembly GCA_032716605.1 of Paralithodes platypus. NCBI lineage: Eukaryota > Metazoa > Arthropoda > Malacostraca > Decapoda > Lithodidae > Paralithodes > Paralithodes platypus. The sequence goes on from CM064484.1 coordinate 42,508,506, forward strand.
TAGGACGAATATTTCTAAATTCAACTGAGTCAGATTCCAAACCCACCATGGAGCCACAATTAGAGGACGGGACGACCGCCCTAGGAAGTCTTGCAGATATACACCCCGACTAATGCACCTTAAGGGCCGTCGATCTGTCGATCGCCGACCCAGCACAAGGGTTAGGGTTTGGCATAAAAGTTTCCCCTCGCTCGAACACGTCGGGTACCACAGTTCGACGGGTGTAGGGATTGCCGACCCACAACACCCTCCAACGAAACCAAAGAGTGAGTACGGTCGTTTACCTCAAGACAGTCACGGTGCTCCCAAAGGAGGGGGCAGCGGGAAGAAGGGAAAAACGGAAAACAGAAAGGATGAGAAATGATAGGGCCCACTACAATTAGTTGGGGGCGGCAGGAAGGGTGGGCATGCGGGCATGCACTCCCCTCCTGCCGCCTCCGTCAGCCCCCGCACGTGTTCAAAAGTGAAACCAACGAAGCAGGCAGAGCGGGGGCTAGGAAGATATAAAAAGGGTGAGATGAGACCGATAAAAGCAGAGTTTAAATCTAGGTCAGTGGTTGAAGCATTAACCAATGTAATCTGGAGGCTAAATAGTTGTACTGGAATGAAACATATTAGGGTGAAAAAGGACTTACGCATAGAGGAAAGGGAAAAGTTGAGAGAAGTTCAAGCGAGGGCTGATGATGAAAATCGAAAATTGTCAGAGGAGGAGAAAAGGATTTTTTTTTGGAGAGTAAAGGAAGGGAAACTAAAGAAGTGGTACACTCAGAGTCAGAAAGAACGGAAAATACGAGGAGAAATGAACAAGGAGACAGTGAGTCAGGTAGTGGATCAAATCGGGGACAAAGAGATAGTGAGGGAGGAGCAGGAGATAGAGACAGTGAGTCAGGTAGTGGATCAAACCGAAGACAGAGAGATGGTGAGGGAGGAGCAGGGGATGGAGACGGTGAGTCAGGTAGTGGATCAGCCCGAGGACGGAGAGATGGTGAGGGAGGGGCAGGAGATTGGGGGGGGGGGGGGGGGGGAGGAGAATAGAACTAGCAGGGAAGGGATGGAGGAGGAGGTGAACCTGATAGGAGGCAGGGAGGGAAGAGAAACAAGGAGGAGGATTCCAATATACTGTGCTACTACACTAATATAGATGGAATAAACAGTAAAAAGGTAGAATTGGATGATATATTAAGAAAGGATCAACCACAGATAGTCTGTTTGACGGAGACAAAGCTGAACCAGGACTTTGACAGCAATATAGTGTTTAGTGAAGGATATAATATATGGAGATATGATAGAAAGGGAAAAAGGGGAGGTGGAGTGGCAGTATTAGTTAAGAACCCTATGACAGCAAAGCAAGTGGAGTTAAATAATGACAAGGCAGAAATAATGGCAGTTGAACTCAATGATATAGAAGGAAAAAAGCTAGACATAGCAGTAGTTTACATGCCACCAAAGACCAGGGCATGGAGGGAGTTAGAGTTTGAGGAGATGGTCGAGGATATGATTCAGTCGTTGAGAAGATTGCTTTTAAGAAAGAATAGATTGATCTTGGTGGGAGATTTCAACTGTGGTGAGGTTAATTGGGAATCGGGAGATGCAGGGACAAATCAGAGATCTTGGGGAAGTCGGCTATTAGAGTTGGTTACGGATAATGTACTTGCACAACATGTGAAGGAGAATACTAGAATGAGGGGTAATAACGAACCTTCTAAACTCGATCTGATTTTTACAAAAGATCCTCACGAAATTAGTGATATAAACTATCTATGTCCTGTAGGCAAAAGTGATCACCTATTACTGAAATGGAAGTTGATCTCTGGTAATGCCAATAGATTAGACAATAGCTATATAAATAACAGACTAAATTATAGTAAAGCTGATTATGTATCCTTGAATAGATATTTAGAGGAAGTAGATTGGGATCTTATTTTGAAAGAACAAGATGTACAAGGTAAATATAGTAGGTTCCTCGAAATTTATAGAGAAGGAACCAATCTGTTTGTCCCAAGATACAAAACTGTAAATTTTACTAAGCAGAAAGAATGGTTTAATTAGAAATGCAAAATAGCTCTGGATAAGCGTGATGCAGCTTGGGCTAGATTAAGAAGAAGGAACACTGAGAGTAATCGGAATAAATATAAACAGGAGAGAAATAGATATGTTAACATAATTAGGCAAGTTAAAATGAACTATGAGAAGAACATAGTAAATAAATGTGAAAGTGACCCTAAATTGTTTTATAAATATATAAACAGTAAGTTGAAGGTAAAGAAACAAATTACTAAATTAAGAGTAGATGCTAGGACGTATGAAAATGTATCGGACATGTGCGAGGTAATGAATAACAAATTGGGGTCGGTTTTTACTAGAGAGGAAAGTTTTGACGAACCACAGGCGGGAGTACTGGAGAGTGGTCTTAGCAAGATTGAAATAACTAGAGATGAGCTGTTATCTGCGATGAGAGGACTTGAAGTAAGGAAAACTATGGGACCGGATGAAGTGTCTGCCTGGGTTTTAAGGGGACCGACCGGTTAATTTAGGCTTAAAAAACTCGAAATCCTGAAAACACCAATAGGTGTTTACTCAACAAGAGTCAACATCCCTTCATAAGCCAGTGAAATGTTATTAGTGAAAACCCATTGGAAATAGTATTTTTTTATGTTTTCCAAACTTTTCCTGTAATTCTAAAAACGTTATATACAGTGGAATCTCCAATCTCGATCATAATTGGTTCCCACAAATACCGATCGAGATTCGAAATATCGAGATGCGAAGTTAACTTCTTATGGGAAAAAATACAATCGGTTCCAGCCACTTGCCGACTAACCTACATCAAATCTGTCAATTTTCACATTTGCCCCCCACAATCACATGCAATATATATAATATGTTAAAATAGATAAAATTAATAATGAAAGAGTTTTATTTTTACCTTATATTTATTGATAAAGAGGTTTGTGTGGTTGATTGTTGGTTCCGAGGCGAACGCAGTTAGGTTACTGCGTCTCCGCACCCGGCGCAAAGTCACCGTCAACAATTCTTGCAATTGCTTCCCTCACCCTGTCACCACTAGTACCGGCATTTTATGAATGCGATAAAAAAAGGTCCAGGTAGACGACTTCACAATACAAGTTTTCAAGCGAATGGCGGATGTGTGACTGGTACACCAAGTGGCCGCTAGATCTACGACTTCAATAAATTTTCCATGGTATAAAGTTTAATCAAGTTTTCTTTTGTCTTTACTATTATTATATATTAGATTTTCCTCATACAAATAATAATGTATATTAAAACATGGTAAAGTAATTTATTACTACGTAAATGAAAGCGGCAGAGACAGGTTAGACTACCGCTTGAGACGATCGATACTAGCGGTACATTAGTATACAGGTGAACAAAACACAATGACTGTGAGGTTCACACATCGATTTGGTCAAGATTAATATGTTTATATTAGTATATAAGCATCTAGCATCGATATTTAGCTATTAGCTATCGAGATTAACGTTTTTTCATCGAGATTTGTGATTGGGGAGAGCTTGAAGGTGGCATCGAGATGCGAAATATCGAGATGAGATTGATCGAGATATGTGAGCCTACTGTAGTGAACTTTGAAATTAACATGCTCAGTAACTACTGGTCGTACGAGGAGCATACCTATATAAATCGAAAGAGCGTAAACTACTCTACAACCTACCATACGCTTTATCTTCTACTTTGCCATGTTCCCGCATAAAATATTGCAAATCTAAAAAACAAAAGTAAAAATGTTCACCTAATGACCTTAGACTTTCACCTGTTTTTCTCAGAACCTATATTGCCGCACTATCGGATGTTATTTTACAGTTATTATTGGACCTATAGGAATGGTGTATATACCATTGGAAAGGTAATTAAAAACACTAAAAGGCCTATAAACCAAATTTACTCTAATAATTTAAAAAAATTCACAACATGTCATCAAAGTTGTAATTTTCTATCAATATATTTGCCTGAATCCGTCATCACCTAAATCGAACAAATACACAAAATATATAAAATGTGTTTTATAGAAACTATAGATACACCTTTTGTGAGTTGTTTGATCACTTAAAACATGTGCTATGGGTATTTCTGTAGGAGTTTATCATTTTCTGCAGTACTATGATTTTCAACATTGTTTTACCTAAATTGCAAGAAAAAGGCATAAATAAAAAAAAAAAAAAAAAAGTTTGATCTAGTTTTATGGTCATATACACCTGTGCCAAATTTCATTTAAATTGATAGTAAGACCTGGAAGTAGGGTAATTATCCGGTCGGTCCCCTTAAAGGAGTGTGCAGAGCAATTAGTGGAGCCAGTGAGGGACATAATTCAAGCTTCCTTAGATAAAGGACAGGTTACTGTTGAATGGAAAAGAGCTAATATCATTCCGATATACAAGAATGGAAACCCTGAGGACCCTTTAAACTATAGACCAGTTTCACTTACTAGTATTGTATGCAAGATTTGTGAAAAGCTAATTAGGAAGAGAAGGATGAAAATGTTGGAGAGAAAGAAGATAATAACGCCAAAGCAATTTGGATTCAGAGAAGGGACATCTTGTGTTACCAGTCTGCTATGTTACTACAGTAGGGTGATAGATGTACTGCAAGAAAGAGGCGGATGGGTGGACTGCGTCTACTTAGACCTTTCCAAAGCATTCGATAAGGTACCACAACAGATATTGTTATCTAAGCTTGAGACGCTAGGATGTGTCAGGGGGAGTTTGCTGAAATGGATGGAGAGCTATTTAACAGATAGAGAAATGAGGACCAACATTAGAGGAACTTACTCATCGTGGCGGAAAGTTGAGAGTGGTGTGCCACAGGGATCTGTGTTGGCACCTCTTATGTTCCTTTTGTACGTGAATGACCTGCCGATAGACATAAACTCCTACATGTCAATGTTTGCAGATGACGTAAAAATTATGAGACAAATAACAAATATAAGTAGTTGTGAGGAGCTGCAAGGGGATTTAGATAAAATATACGAATGGAGCACCAAGTGGAAAATGAAATTTAATATAAGTAAATGTCATGTGTTAAATATGGGAAGAAGTGTGAATAGACCAAATTGGGAGTACAGGATGGGAGATAATATAATTAGCAAGGCCGAAAAAGAAAGGGATTTAGGGTTGATTATACAAGATAACTTGTCGCCAGAGAAACATATTAACAAGCTCTTTAGCGGAATGTATGCAATGGCCGGGGATATGAAAGTTGCTCTGAACTACTTGGATGAGACCATGGTAGCGAAGATTATAAAAAGTATGATTAGACCAAGATTGGAGTATGCAGCAGTGGTGTGGTCCCCGCATCTTAAGAAGCATATTCACAAGTTAGAAAGAATCCAGAGAGCAGTTACTAGATTGGTTCCAAGTCTTAGAGAACTGCCATATGAAAGGAGGCTAGACAAATTAAATTTACCGAGTCTAAAAGGGAGGAGAGAGAGGGGAGACATGATAATGATGTACAAATGCACTCGAGGGCTGGAAAGGCTGGATAGGGAGGATATATTAATCATGGATACAGGAATAACTAGAGGCCACAGCTACAAAGTAAAAAGACCTACCTGCAAGAACGATATCAGGAAGTTTAGCTTCCCCTATAGATGTATTGACAAATGGAATGGGCTGGAGGAGGAGGTGGTAGGGGCAGGGAACATCCATATTTTCAAGAAAAAATTGGATGAAAGTAGACTGAGAGACGGGACAACACGAGCTTAGCTCAACTCCTGTAAACTACAATTAGGTAGGTAAATTAGGCAATTAGGTAAATACACACACAGTATTCACAATTCACCTTTCAGGATGCTTACAGTGAATCAAATCAGGTTCTCACTCCCGCCGCAAGGCTGGATGTGCTCATTAGACCTGAAAGACGTCTATTGGCATGTCCCAATAAACAAAAGGTTCCAAAAATTCCTCGCCTTAACCCTTCCTACCCGGGCTGCCTTAGGTAAGGACAGCTCGGAATAAGGGCCGCTACCCGGTCTGCCTTACCTAAGGCGGCAGCTTAATAGCCTAATTAAGGTTGGTCTGAACGCCGTGCGTACGACGTATGTCAACAAACCCAAGCGTTGCATCACCGCACCTCCGAAAACAAGAAGGAGAAGACTCTTCAATGTTATTGTTCTGACGTAAGACGAAATTAGTGTCTGAAAAGCCCCCATATTGGCAACATCTCTGCAATATTTGCTCCACTGAAATCGTCATCACAACTGAACCAGTTGACTTACAGAGCTCTACTCAACGCCAAAATACAGATTGAAATCCGCACTACGATTATAGATGAGTGGGAAAGTTCTAGCAGTGAAAATAAACATAAATACGGTAGCCTAGTCCTAGACGTTTATCAGCCATTTCGCCCGGGTACGGGCGACCGTCCTTAGTTAAGACTGCCCGGGTAGGAAGGGTTAAGGATCAGGCAAGAGACTTACGTCTTTCAGAGAATGCCTTTCGGTTTGAACTTGGCACCGAGAATTTTTTCAAAATTAGTCTGGCAGGCCTTCATGCCCTTGCTAGCCCAAGGTATCAAGGTGTGGTGGTATCTGGACGACTGGCTAGTAGTGGCGGAGTCAGAGGAGTTATGTCAATTTCATGTCAAGCAAGTGTTAAATCATGTACAAACTCTAGGATTCAAGGTCAACTTGGCAAAGTCGCTCCTTGTTCCCACAAGAGAAATTCAGTGGATAGGACTGGTTTGGAACACTACCAATCTGACTCTTACTCAGAATGTGGACTATCGCAACAGATTTCGCAAGAAACTGTTTCTTTTTCTCCACAGTCTGAGTACGACGAGGAAAACATGGGAGTCCCTAGTCGGTTCACTCAACTGGATCCAATTAACTGTAAAGTTGGGTCGGTTGAAAGTACAGTGGAATCTCGCATCCAACGCATTTTGATCTAACGAATTTGCATCTAACGACCCTATTGGAGCTCTACCCGGTCTCAATCTAACGAACCAAAATCCATATCTAACGGCAATTATTCTGGGTGCCCGGTATCGAATTTACAAATTTCCAGCCAATCCCTAAAAATTTCCCGCCAATTGCTGATGCGTTAAACGCTACCTTACTGTCGGTCTGGGCAAAGACCGAAACATTGTACTCGATAATGACATGGGTTTCTCCTCCACCTACAGTATGGGTAGACACAGACGCTTCAGGGGTAATAGGCTGGGGTTATCAATCCAACCTAGGTCACCAAGCTCAAGGTCTCTGGTCCCAAGATGTAACTTTCACATCAACAAACAAGAGCTTCTAGTCCCATTGTTTTTCCTTCAAGCTCACGGCTCTTCCCTACAGGGGAAGTCAATTGCATTCCGAATGGACAACTTGACTGCAGTTCACTGCATTCAGAAGCAAGGGTCAACGAGGTCTCGAGAGTTGATGGGGTTGTCAGAACAGATTTTTGCTCTGGCCGAATCGCTGAGCATTCATCTACACACATCTTACCTCCCGGGGATAGCGAACATCTGGGCGGACGCCTTGTCTCGGAGACAGAGCACCCTAGTAGAATGGGCTCTCAAGCAAACCGTCTTTGACAATATGATTGCAGAGCCATACCGTCCACAAGTGGATCTCTTTGCGTCCGAGGGGAATCAAAGACTACCTCTCTATCTGACCCGCCGGGCAAGAACTCCGGCGGGGGGTCCAGACGCTTTACTGGAGGACTGGAACAGGTGAAATTCAATCTATCTTTTTCCTCCTCCATACGCTTCACTCATGTGTCAAGTACAGTAAACTTCCGTTAATCCGAAGGGCAGCGGACCGGCCCTCGTTCGGATTAGTGGATTTTTCGGATTATCGGACTTTACCCCTATGAACCTGTGTATGACAAAAACATTGAGGCATTAGGCCACCCAAATGACACAATGGTGCACACACACATATCATATGTTCATGAAATCACTTCAAAAGTTTACCATTGTCATTGTAGCCTATTACCTACTTCAAAACATTCAGATTAATGGTCAAAGGAATCTGCTGATATAAACGTAAACACCATATGTCCGCAGCGTCGTCTTCTTCTTCTTCCGTCTACTAGCGAGTTTGTCTTGCTCTTGAAGATCAGATCAGATGTGGTTCGGGAAGTAATGCCTTAACAACGGCACTTCCCTGAGAGGTTCTTGTAATTTTCCTTTTGTGATTTTACTTTTGTGACGTGCTCTGTTATATTATATTGTATTGAAAGCACCCTTGTCTTGTTGTCTTGAAAGCACCCTTGGGACGCTCCGATCACTGAACTATAAATAGTAGCGTATCGGAACGTCCAAAGGGGCGTTTTCAAGCTCAAGACTGAATGCGCTTGCAGAAAATGCGGTGCAAGCCAGTATCGCATCGGAGCGTCCCAAGGATGCGTTCAAGAGCAAAACAAACTCTAGCAGACGATGTGGAAGAAGAAGAAAGGTGTTTACGTTTATATCAGTAGCTTCCTTTGACCATTAATCTGAATGTTTTGAAGTAGGTAATAGGCTACAATGACAATGGTAAACTTTTAAAGTTAATTCATGAACATATGATATGTGTGTGCTCCATTATGTGTCATTTGAGTGGACTAATGCCTCAAAAAGGAGACTTTGGGACTTCTTGAAATTCGGACCATCGGGTGAATTCGGATTTGGCCTCAAATTGAAAAATTCGGACTATTGGGAGATTCGAATCATCGGTCGTCGGATTAACAGACTTTTACTGTAGTTCACAAACTACGGGGTTACCGGGGCATAGTCTCGATGATCGCGCCAATATGGCCGGCTCAAGTGTGGTATCACCAGTTGCAAACGTGGTGCAGGAACCCGGTGTCACTCCCGGTCTCTGCCTTCCACTTGGAGACAATTGGCAACCTTCAGACCTCGCTAACTTTTGCCTTATGGACATTTACAATGCAAAATGGCTAACTCGGTATAGGCAAAGTGTCACTAGTAAATTTCTGAATCAATATACTCTGTCAACCAGGCGACAATACCAATCACATTGGAAAACTTTCACAACCTGGATAGTAGAAACAGCACAATCTGATGCCTCAGTGGCTTTAATTTTTAAATACTTAGATTGGGAGGTATAACGACCCTCCCAATACCAAATGAGGTAAACCTCCTATTTGGTCGTAGCCTCGGAGTATCCAACGTAGAGCTATATACTTATCGTATAATTCTGCTCCGCTCTAGAGCGGGCAATTATCGAAAACACTAGCGCGATAAAACGATAACATCTAGAGTAGCACCTTACTCTCTCTACTAGGTACGTTGTACATACAGTAGGGTCCCGCATAAAACGTGTTCGCATAAAACGAGTCTCGATTAAAACGAGCGACCTAAAATATTAATATTTAATTTTCGATCAGAACGAATGTGATCACATAAAACGAGTCTGCCGCCAAAGTGGGGCAAATCCGAGGAGTTTTCAATTAGCGTGCCGGAATATCATACAAAGCGTGATTGGCCGTGACGTAGGTGCGCATTGTGACGTCACTGGCGTTTGAGTCCTTGACGGGGAGGGTGGAGGGAGCCAGTCGGCCATATTTTTTGCCTCAGTGACCTTTCCGCGCGTTCGCTTCTGACGGTAACATACGTTTTGGGTGAACTATACCTGTGTCGGACCACCAAAATGCCGCGACGCGAGTCAGGGAAGCGGAAGTCGATCACGTATGATGTAAAAAAGGAAGTGATCGATAGAAAACAGAAAGGAGAGGGAAATACAGCCATTGGACGTGCATTAGGGCTAAGTGAATCTTCGGTGAGGACAATTTGGAGAGGGAAAGAAGACATTTTGAAGGCCATTAAAGCCTATGGAACATCTAAGTTGGACACAAGGAAAAGAGCCCCCGATGAGAAAGTGATCCACATGGAACGGTATCTGAGTGTGTGGTTAACTAGGAAGGAAAGTGAAGGGGTGGCATTAGACAAAAAACAAATCATGGAAATGGCAAAAACGTTTTACCATACAATTTGCCAGAAGGAGCGTTGTCCCCTTGGTGCTTTCAAGGCGTCCACTGGTTGGCTATACAGGTTTCTTGGGCGAAAAGAGATAAGGAACATAAAGTTTACAGGTGAATCTGCATCAGCAGACACAGTCGCAGCTGATACTTATCCAGCTGTACTCAAAAATATTATAGAAGAAGGTGGGTATAGTCCTGACTGTATCTATAACATGGATGAGGCTGGGGTCCAATATAAGAAAATGCCTAAATCCACCTTTTTGTCCAAGTCAATGAAGCAAGCTAGGGGGAGGAAAGTCGACAAAAGCCGTTTCACAGTGCTTTTTTGCTGCAACTTGACCGGTACCAACAAAATGAAACCTTTGATTGTTCACACTGCTGCACACCCACGATGTTACAATCACCTTTCTAACATGGCACAGGCTCCAGTTTATTGGATGAAGACAGCAAATGGGTGGATGAACTCCTACACTTCTGCAGAATGGCTTCTTAAGATGTTTGTTCCCGATGCTAAGTGGAAATGTCAGCAGCTGGGTATTCCATTTAAGGTGTTACTGACAATGGACAACTGCCCGGCCCATCCTTTGCACCTCATAGATATGCATCCTAATGTTAAAGTAGTTTTTCTCCCTCCCAACACCACTTCAGTTATGCAGCCCCTTGATCAAGAAGTCATTTCAAACGTTAAAACATTTTATCAGATGAGAGTGTATGCTCGTATGCGAAGTGAGACTGAAACTGGTGTGGAAATCCAACAAATTATCGATGAAGTTAGTGACCAGGATGAAGACCATGAAGAAGCAGCCCCTCCCATACCACAAGCAGCCCCTCCCATCCCACAAGCAGACCCTCCCATCCCACAAGCAGACCCTCCCATCCCACAAGATGAAGATCCAGCTGCCCAGCCTGCTCAGCCTGCCGCTCAGCCTGCAGACCCTTACCTGCTAGCACCCAACCCACATGCCATAACAATTAAGCAATTTTGGAAACAATTTACCATCAAGGATGCTATTGATAATCTCCTCTTGGCATGGAAAGATATTAATGATGCAACGATTCAGAGGTCGTGGAAGAAACTGACTCCACACCTGGTGACCAGAACGGCAGGTGCTCAGCGACTCGCGGACAGTGTAGCCCTAACAGTGGAGGTGGCAAGGCAGGTCCCAGGGTTTGATGAAGTGACAGCAGAGGAAATATTAGAGATTAATGCTGAAGGTAATGAACAGTTACCTGACGGGATTGTAGCAGAATTAAACATTGAGGACGAGCTAGGGGAAAACAGGCAGCTAGCTGAGGTTCGAGTGCAAAGGGAAGGGACCATTTCAAATCAGGGGCTGAGCAGACTTTTGGCTGGGGCTGAGTCCATAAAAGAGCTTATTCTTGAGTTTGAACCCAACACTTTTTAAAAGGGAGGAATTCTGTCAACAGTTAAAATTTCTCTTTCGTGGCTACGCAGACCAACACAACCAGAGAGTTAATGAGCGAAGGCAGACCCTCATGACTCGGTACATTCTCCCTGCCAATGCGCCACAGCCTGCCCCTGCCGACGAGCCCCAGCCTGGCCCATCAAACGAGCCCCAGCCTGGCCCATCAAACGAGCCCCAGCCTGGCCCATCAAACGAGCCCCAGCCTGGCCCTTCAAATGACGAGTTTGAGGGCTTTATGAGGGACGTGCAGGAGATGTCTGGCACACGTTCACTCGCCACCCTCAGAGCTCTGGGTCACACGGCGTCGTCTTCCGACGGCGATGAGTGACCTCCCAGATGCCTCGGAACCCCTCGCCCCCTGTACATAATCCCCATTAGATTTAAGGTAAGCTACAATATGCCTATTTTATCATTTTTATTTATAACTTTATCACTTATATATGTTTTGGTATGCATTAAAAAAAAAAAAAACACGGAAACAAGTGACCCATCGACCAATATCCATTTTCCCCATAGGTTACGTGTTTCACATAAAGCGTGTTCACATAAAGCGCCCTCGTTTATCGACCATATACTCGTTTTATGTGAGACCCTACTGTACTTTGGAGGCCACTATTTGAAAAGGAAAATAAGAAAATATTGATGAGAAAGAAGAGAAAATTTCAGGATTTTAGGCCATCCTATCTGGCTCCTTCAGCCGTCTTGACGGATCCACCCCACTACCCGACAGGGTACATTGGGCATTCCCGGTATCAAGTTACAAGAGACAAGATTGGATGGGCAGGGGTACGGCGCGAGGGCGGGTTACTATGACGTTGGATACTCCGAGGCTACGACCAAATAGGAGGTTTACCTCATTTGGTATTGGGAGGGTCGTTAAACCTCCCAATTTAGTAGTAGCCTCTACGTTCCAACGTAGAGCTAGAGTACCAAATTGGAGGCGGACATACAAGCTGAAAACACAAACTTTAGCCATTAGGTAATATCAGGACCATAAAAGACAGACTTAACCCCTCCACCCCGGAAGGGCTCTTGAACGCCCATAACAACCTCGGCCCGCGCAACCCGGAAGGGCTCTTGAACGCCCATTGCTTGCGTGCGTGCTTTCGAATGCCGCGCGTACATTTTTGGTATCGTGGGACAGTAGGTGGCGCCACCAGGCATAAACGACGCCACAGCAACAGTATCTACCCCGACGCCATCATGGACAGTACGCCAAATAGTGATTCCGCTGTGTCCGATACCGTGCTTCCTACGACGCCCTTGCTAGTTCGTCGCGCCTTACCCCGACGCCATCGCCTAAATGTGTTATCTCCCGGAGGTATTGAGACGACATTGAGACTTTATGAGCGTGCTGATGCCAAGTATATTGTTGATGATGAAGTCAGTGACGACTCCAGTAATTATAAGTCGAGTGATTATGGCCATGAGAGTGACAAAGAAGAGCAATTCCTGGGATTTGCGAGAGAACATGACAGTGATGAGAGTGATGAAGGTGATGTACCAGTTGTTGAGGAAGCTGGTTCACCTAAAGACAGTGAACTTGAGAGAGTGAGTGAGTGGGAGAGTTCAAGGTCACTCACCAAATTTCGCATAAGTGACACGACGCCAAGCCCTTCCCCAGGTAAATCGCCTTTCAAGCTACATTTATAAGCAGAAAATACTTGAGAAGGCGGCCGCGGCAGCTAGGGAACAAGCAAAAATACTTGGTGAGGATGAGGCTGTGAGTGAGGGTGAGCGTGGTGACCCTTCTCGCCCGCCATTGTCTCCCTTATCTACCCACGCCACCCAAGATGACCCGGATGCCCCGCATTCTTCCCCACCACCCCCACCACTGCCAAGGGTTGAGGACCCCCCCCTTTCGGCCTATTTGCCTCCTAGGTCCCCCGACAGGAGACATACTGCTGCCGAAAAGGGGAAAGGCAGGAAATATACCAAAAAAATTAAGAAAAGTAAGAGAGTTTTGTTCGCTGCTCCCGCGGCGTCCACCCCTGCCGGCCCCAGCCATACGCCCCCGCAACTTTCCCCACGGTCCTCCCCACCTCTCCCGCCTTCAACATGTCTTCCTGAAGAAGTCTTTGAGCTCGCATCACCAATACCTGGGCCTAGTGACAGTGAAGCATTGCTTTCTGTCACTCGTCGCAGGCCAAGGAGCCCAGGACCTCGGGGGGACACAGCCTCACCTGCCACTCCTTCCCCACCTCGCCCACCGCCCACGCATCACTCGTTCCCCGCCAGATTATGTGGGGGCCACTGATGATGAAGGGCACCTCTCTGAAGACTCTGGCCATGATTACATAGGTCCACCGTCAGGGCAAGATGACCACTCTGACGATGACTATATGGACATCGACGACCCTCGACCCATCCGCTTGGCCCGGCGTCGTGCTGCCCGACGCCCTGACCGACGCCCTCGCCGCGGGCCTCCCGAGTTGGCCGTGGGCGTGCTGGGCCACCAGCTGGAGCTCCTCGTCAGCGTAGACAAGACCCATTCTACGTTTTTCAGTGGCAAGACGTAGTTGATGGGGATGGATACAACCCTGATGTGCCAGCTTTTGATGAGGTACTGGAGGGTTCAGGCATTACCCCCAATTTTCCTGCAGGCCCCAATGCTCCACCACACGAACTATTTGAGGCCTTCTTTGATGAGGAGGTGGTAGGCTATGTTGTCAAAGAGACAAATAAGCAGCACCAATATCAGGTCCACTTTTTGGGCAAGGTGACCAAGGGCCACATGAGGCAGTGGACCCCAGTGACTCATAAAGAGTTCATGGTGTTCCTGGCACTCACCATGCTAATGCCTCATGTCAAGAAGCATAGGTTGCCTGACTATTGGATCACCAATGATCTCATATCCACCCCTGCCTTCGGGAAATATATGTCTCGCGACCGGTACCTTGATATCCTCGCAGCGCTCCATCTTGTCACCAACCTTGACGTCCACCTCCCAGACAAGCTGTGGAAGATTAGGACGTTGTACGAGATGATGCGAGAACGCTTCACCTCCTACTTCAAGCCCTTCCGCAAGGTCGTCATTGACGAGTCTCTTGTGCTGTTTCCGGGGAAAACTCAGCTTCCGGCAGTACATCCCCTCAAAAAGACATCGCTTTGGCATAAAATTCTTTGTGCTGTGCGACTGCCAAACTGGCTATGTCCTGGACTTCCTGGTCTACAGGGGGAAGGAAGGGGACTTGCTTGTGGACCCCCTCATTGGCTTTGGCGGAGCAGTGGTGCAAGCCATGATGGACCGCTACTTTCATAAGAATCACGTCCTCTACACGGACAATTATTACACGTCCCCCACTCTCTCACAGTACCTGCATGAGCGCAAGACGGGACTGTAGGCACAGTACGAGGGAAAAGGAAGGGCATGCCACCTTTCCCTCCAAAGACCAAAAAAGGTGATGTGTTCAAGAAGAAGTCGGGGCCCATTCTGGCTATCCACTGGCACGACCAGCGGAAGGTCAACCTCCTGACCACCATCCACAAGGGGGAAATGGTGGAGACTGGCAAGGTGGATCGCCGCACCCAGGCCAGGGTGACCAAGCCCGATGCTGTCCTGGACTACAACATCAACATGAGGCTGGTGGACAAGTCCGACATGCAGATAGGCTTCATTGACTGCCTGCGTACCTCGTGCAGATGGTACAAAAAGTTCTTTCTGCATATGGTGGACATGTCAGTTCTGAATGCCTACAATATATACAAGCTTCGGAATGTGAACACACCCATGAAGTTCAATAGCCTGCGGAGGTTCCAAAAGCAGGTGTTGACGGAGCTCCTGGAGAAGTATGCTACGCCACAGAGGGCAGTGGCACATCCTGGGCCCGCCGTTATTGACCGCTTGCAGTGTGCTCAATACTTGATTAGGCACAGGCTTGGTTCCCTGCCTCAGAAATGAATCAGGAAGAACGCAGCAGAAGCGGTGCCATGTCTGCTACAACAGCAGGGTGAGGCCGAGGCCAGGTAAAAAGTCAACCATGGAGTGTGTGGAGTGCAAGGTGGCACTCTGTGCTTTAGAGTGCTTCTTTGATTACCACTCCAAGCTGGAGTTCTAATAATCATACTGAAATTGCCAAATAAAATGACAATATGTACACTATAATTATATATAGGCAAAAAGTGGAAGAAAACCAATTTATTGTAATACAAAAGTCATGTATTATGAGAAAATTGATACAAATACAATTACACCATAATAATATGTGAAAGTGACACATAAGAATATACCAAGTGACATTCATATGATTAGAACCTATAGAAATATATAAATCAGTGAAAAAAGACACACTAAATTGTATATAAAACGTTTACAAATCATATAACTAAGTGAAAGTGACACAAGACCTAATATTTGATGGCCAAAGTATAATAAACACCTGTGATAACGAATAATCAGTGCCTAATACAACAAAAACCTACCTCAATTACTAATAAAATGTACGGTATCGAGTGAAAATTAGCATTATCAGTGACAGTGACACTCTCTAAAGCATATTTGTCAAAGTGAAAGTGACACAAGACCTAATATTTGATGGCCAAAGTATAATAAACACCTGTGATAACGAATAATCAGTGCCTAATACAACAATAACCTACCTCAATTACTAATAAAATGTACGGTATCGAGTGAAAATGAGCATTATCAGTGACAGTGACTCTCTAAAGCATATTTGTCAAAGTGAAAGTGACACAAGACCTAATATTTGATGGCCAAAATATAATAAACACCTGTGATAACGAATAATCAGTGCCTAATACAACAATAACCTACCTCAATTACTAATAAAATGTACGGTATCGAGTGAAAATTAGCAATATCAGTGACAGTGATACCCTAATAAACATACTTTATATAATTGGCCTCAAAATAACTATAAATATATCAAATAAACATCACATTCTCAATATCAAACACTAAAATCGTCTAAGGGAGATAAATACTTTGGCGCGACGAGCGACTAGGTGCGTCGTAGCCATGGCCGGGGCGACGCGTCCGAACGCGGGAAGAATTTGACGCCGAAAAGCACTCGTTTTCCCGCGCTCACCATTATGCAACCAGAGGGGCTAGAGACCTCTACTCAACGCCATTCGACAGAGGAAGGTTTGTGGAACATTATTCTTTTTTATTCACAACATTACATGCCATATTCATTGACTTACAGAGTAGTTAACATAGCCCAAAGATCGTCAAAACACCCGGTACCGCAGCACAGTCGCGAGCTATAGCCCCCGGGGCTGGAGGGTTAAACAAGAGAGTTTATATAAAAGAGTGTACTGACAGGTGCATATCAAGAGAGGTCAAGTACAGTCAAATCTTATGTAATGGTATATCTTAGCCTAAGACAAGAATGATGCATTTCATAAGGGATAATATGAATCTCCGGATGCCCCCCCCCCCCCCCCCCCCGGAGTTTTCTGGAAGAAGGCAGGAAGATTCATAAAGGAAGGAATGACTTCAGACATTTGCCGAAGAGGAGGACCGTACATGACGGGATGATAAAGGTCATGGAGCATACACAAGATAAGAGAGGATATCAATATCTTAACCTAGTGAATCCGTAAACATAGGTGCAGGTATGGTTATAGTGCAGGAAGAACCCCCCCCCCCATCCCCCCCCCCGTCTGTACAAAGCAGTAGTACCCATAATATAATGAGGGAAGACAGACACATATGGAAGAGGAGTACTGTACCGGAGGTACCGAGAATACCTGAGCATATCCAGCGCGGAGCAGCAGGACCCCCTGAAAAAACAGGAGCAGAAGGGGGTGTATACATAAAATGCAATATGTAGGAGACTTAAGACTAGAAATAATAAAACATCTTAGCCTAGGTAAAGTCCTTAACCTTAAGTGCACATAAGGGAATATGAATAACATGTCCCCCCCCCCCCTCCCCTCCCCCCACCCCAATAAAGGAATGACCGGAAAGGAAAAGGGACAAAAGACAGAGGGAATAGTGCAGGTAGACCCTAACTAACCTGCTGACCCAATGCAACACAAGGACGCCCCGGCCTGTCCGTGGACATGGACAGATAGGAGGAGACAAACGTGTTGGAGGAAGACCACAGCCCTGTGTCGGCAATATCCGTAAGCGAATGATTATGAAGAAATCGTATCGTCGCAGCGTACGATCGAATGTCATGGGCAGTGCCCTGAACTTGAGGGTTGCTGGCCCGAATAATCCGACACAGGCGAATTCCTACCGCACGTTTACCAAGCCTCCTACCAGTACGAGGCGCCACCCACAATGCCAACCCCGACATCGGCCTGACTGTCTCCACATAAGAATGGAGAGCGTGAACGGGGCATAAATGATGATGAGCCCTACCCCGCTTCAAAACCGGGACAGTAAATGGTTTAAAAACGTGAGTCTCTCGCTCATTCTTAGCAATAAAATGAACCGACGGGGCCAAGGTGACCGACCCAAGGAGGGGAGAAAACCTCATGCAATTCTGGGCCCGAGAAATGGCGGCCATCTCCGAAACACTCTCACCCGTTGCTAAAGCTAGAAGGAACAGGGTTTTGTCAAGTAGGTGTTCAGGTGATGGGTTCGTAGTGTAAGGGGCAGACGAGAGCAGTTTTGAGAGCCTCCGCCAGAGACCATTGAGGAGGAATCTGGCGCGGGGGTGGTCCGCGGGTGGTCTAAGCCTAAAACAGGCACGCATGAAGAAATCCAATTCTTTTAGAGGAACGACCAACGGTAACGGGTAACTTCTCAAACGGCTCCCGGATGGCAGACAGGTGGTTCCTAAGGGTGTTGAACATGTTGTGACGTGTCTCAAATAAATAATTGAGGTAGTGAAAAACCAACGCCACCGATGGCAGTGTCTGTGACGTGTCGTGTATCCAAGAAGTAAAACTGTGCCAGTGAGATTCGTACGTCTTCCATGTGGATTCTGTCCAGTGTAGAGTAAATTTGTCAGTTAATGATCTTCCAAACGTTGGCAGCCACCCTGCCTCACAAACATCCATGATGCGAATGCCAACGAGGTCCCTAGGTCTCCAATCGACCCCAAGTGGAAGTCTGAGACCGACAGGGGAACGGGACTTGGGCACCATCGCTTCAGCTGAGCGTACCAGGCTTGGGCCGGCCAGATGGGCGCGATCAACCAAACTTTGCCCTGGTACTCTCTCAGCCTGTGGAGGACCTTGCACATCAAAAGTGCGTCGGGTGGAGGAAACACATATAGAGACTGCCACCTGCTCCAGTCCTCGCTGAAAGCGTCCGGTCCCCCCGCTGGAGTTTGAATCCAGCGGGTCAGGAACACAGGCAACTTGTTCGTCTCGGACGAGGCGACCAAGTCGACCTGCGGAACACCCCAGGAGGCCGCGAGGTCGTCGAATACGGTTTGTTTGAAAGACCATTCTACCTGGGTGCTCTGTCCCCTCGACAGAGCATCCGCCCATAGGTTGGCCGTCCCGGGCAGGTAGGTCGCATGCAGTGTGATGTTGTAAAGGTCTGCCTGGAAAAACTGTTTCTCCGCCAGGTCCTGAAGAACGGCGGACCTGGAGGATCCCTGTTTCTGTATGCAATGAACTGCAGTCATGTTGTCCATCCTGAAGGCCATCGACCTGCCGGCGAGGGCCTGCCCATGATCCCTCAGGAAGAACAACGGAACTAACAGTTCTAAGACGTTTATGTGAAGACGAGTGAGGCCTGACCACCTGCCTTGACCTTGGTGTCCCGTGTTTGACTGGTAACCCCAACCTACCTCGCTCGACGCATCTGTATCGATCCAGATGGTCGGCGGTGGCGAAGTCCAGGACACAGCCCTCGCGAGTGTGCCCCGAACCACCCAGTGTGTCAATTGTTAGTGGATCGAGCGCGGAATCGGTCGCAGCCGATGTGGAGGCAGGAGAGGAAAAGCCCTGTTGCCTAGCTGAATCAGGCGGTTGAGTCTGAGCCTCCCTAAGGGAACGGTCAGAGACGCCCAATTGAGTGACCCGATCAGCGAGTCCCAGAGTTTCCTGGTAATCGAGACCGAGTGCAATGCGGCAAAAAGTTTTCTTCGAATTTTCGACGCATTCACCCGGCTCTGTCTGACAGTCGCGCTCGCCATGTCCCAGTCAAGGCCCACCCACGTCACTTCTTGCGACGGCGTGAGGCATGACTTGGGAACGTGTACCTTGAAGCCTAACCGTGTGATGTGTTGGATGACAAGGAGAGTGTCGTGTACACAACGGGTGGGAGAGTCTGCGGTGATGAGCCAATCGTCCAAGCAAAACAGGATCTGAATCCCTTGACGGAGCAGGGGAGTCAGAGCCCGTTTGACGAGTTTCGTAAAGACTCTCGGTGCGATGTTGAGACCGAAGGGCAGCCTGTCGAACGTGAACACCCTTTCGTGCAGCTGGAGCACCAGATAACCCTGGAACCGAGGAGCTATCGGAACATGCCAGTAAGCGTCCTTGAGATCCAGGGAAACCACCCAGCAACCGGGACGGAGCGCCAACCGCACCTGACTGATGGTAAGCATCCGAAAGTGGTCGTTCACGATGTGCAGATTGAGGCACGACAGGTCGACCACTGGTCTCATCGCATCGCAGTCCTTCTTGGGGACTACAAAAACATGAGAGAGGAAGACTCGCTGGTGAGGCGAGACTTCCCGAATTATCCCATCCTTGTGCATGGCCAGAATAATCTTGGCCACGTCCGGAGACACAGACCGATGTTTGGGAGGCATGCTGAGTGGAGGCCTTGACTGCCACCTCTCGGACAGACCCCGCTTTACTACCCGACGCGCCCACGATCGGCGAGGCCATTGCCGATAGTGGGGGCGAAAAAAGCCGGTAGGGGCGCCTTGAGTGATGGCGACCACCGTTTCGGCGAGGCAGTCGGGAGAAGGGAGAGAGGATAGTCCTGGAGGCACTAGGCGTTTTTTTCCGCGGAGTTGTTCCCGGGCTTGCCGCGCCTTGACTGACCGCCTCGGTTAGTCCCTCCCCTATAGCGACTGCCCCTCTGAAACTGGCGCCGACCATCCTGCGTCGGCCGCCTATCCTCCTGCCTCTGGTCGACTCGCCGAGAGGAGGCCTCAATAGCGAGGTGCTGAGAAGGGCGAGGTGGTGAGCGACGGTCATACAGATGGCGCGTTGAAGACTTCACCACCTGACGCTTCCCAGCAGAGGATCCTCGCCAAGCCTGGCGTCCTCTTGACGAGCCGGCCTTCCCACCCCTACTAAGGGAGGAAGCGGCTGAAGAGCGCCGCGACACCCCAGGTGGACGGGGTGCGAAGCGCCCCGCAGCAGCAAAGAGGTATGCTTCCTGCCACGCCACGTCAGAGAAGAGCTCCTCTGTAGCGAGCTCCGACAGCAGCTGCTTCGTGCGTACCTCAGTCGGCGCCTTCTTACAGAAGTCCACCCTCAGAGACTGCCGACAACGCGCAGCCTCATGGATGGCACAACGAAGGTCCCCGACCGAGTTAAGGGCGAGCTGCAGGTGTACTCGCCGCAAGTGCTCTTCCCCCTTCCTGATCTCACCAACTGGTTGCACCTCTATCAGACGCAGGTGAAGCCGAGCCAGCTGTAGCTGCAGCAGGAAGGTGGAGAGCAGGCGAGCAGTGCGCTGTCGGAGCTTGTGATCACGCTCCAGGGCACCCTTATCTGGCGGCGTGAAACAGGGCTGAGGCATTTCAACAAACGCCAACTTAGGCGCATTGAGCCATGCCCAGTACTTAGGGTCTACTCCGGACGAAGACGTGACTAGGCTCGACACGAACGATGAGTCGTGCTGTGGAAGAGGGGAAGAACCCTCCGACGACCGAAGCCCGAAGTCCAAGCCTTCAGCCAGCCACAAATCCCAGGGACCTCCCTCGAGATGAGGAAGCCGAACCATGAGGTTACCCTCTACGTCCCGAGCATTCCCCACCAAGGGAAGGCCCGCGATGGCTGACAGAGCGGGCGCATCGACATTGATGTCGTGTCGAGCAAAGTCCGACCATAACTTATTAGACCCAGAGGGCGACACTTGAGGACGGTACGTAAAAAAATGTAGATCCGTCCTCCCAGGGTGAGCCCTGATGTCGACCTCAGGGACTAGACCGTCCGGAGTCAAAGCCCGAAAATGACCCTTGACGTTAACCTGCACCTGCCAGCTCTCCAAAACAGGGCGCTCCCCCGGCGCCTGGGTAGAAGCCCTTTCCGGGTGTGAAGCTGTCACGTTCCGCCACGACGACGGCTCTTCATAAAGAGAAGGAAAGCGACGTTTCGGAATCTTGTATTTTCCCAAGGACGGAACGGTGACAGGCTGCCCAACCATCCCGAACCCACTCCCTGGTAGCATGACAAAAGAAGGAGATGCAGCCGGGGAGGGAACGGGAGGGGCGACAACAGGAGCAACAGGCACAGAGAGAGCAGGACGAGTTGGCAGGTGGTCCACAAATGGCGGAAGAGGATTCACAAGAGGAATCACAGGAGGAATGGGAGTAGGACGCTCCAAGCCTCCCGCCATCAGTGCAAGCGTCTCTTGTAGGGAGGCAAACCGTGCAGCGTTAGCCTCCTCAGCCCTAACCTGGGCCTCCTGGATGGCCCGAATAGGAAGGACCCATCCAGGGTCTTCGGTCGGTGATGAGGAAGATGAAGAGATGGTCCGGCGACGTTTCCTACGGCTGGGCGACCGACGAGGCGACGGAGTATAGTAGAATGACTCCCGTGGCGAGTCCTCAACCACTTCGTCATCGTACTCTTCATCGCTCCCGCCACTCAGTTCCACGAGGTCACAGGCAGCCCCCTCCTGACCAGATCCTAAAACCGCCACACTGGCGCCTTGCACTGCCAGAGGTACGGGTCCACTTGTCCGAGCTGGAGAAGGCTGGCCACACGGAATGTCAGACTCGACAAAGCCAGGAGAAGCCGGGAGACCATCGCGGACAAGAAGAGGGGAGGCCGAAGCAAACAGAGCCCCCGCCTTCTTAGGTGGTGGAGTAGACGGTAACGGTGGTAGCAGAGCCGATGGCGGAGGAGCCGACGGTAGATGTCCGGCGGCCTACGACGCCTCAATCTCCTTGATCAGCTCATGGGTGGTACGACGACCAGGTGAGAAGGCCGAAACACCAGTAGGAACACGGACCGGGGGAAGCACCGTCATCTTAGGGCGAAAAGTCGTCGAGCCCGGAGACGTGTGGTCGGAAGCTGCAGGGCGGCGGGACGTCGAAGACTTCCGGCGACGTGGAGAAGCAGAGTGGTGCCGCTTCGATCCCGCTGTGTCCGCCGATAACGGAGACACACCAGACTGAGGGACCTGCGAAGCGGTGACCACTGGGCGCGGAGACTCCAGAGGAAGGTTCAGCAAGGCGCGAACCCCTTCGTCCATGAAGCGGGGGACCCGGTGTAAATGGTCCTTAACATACCGAGCCACGCCCGACCATGCAGCGGTGAGGTTGATCCGTGCCGTCTCAGCATCCGGTGAAGTAGGGCGAGACTCAATCGTCATAATGTTGACGAGACACGGGCCACACCTTCTGGGGGTGAAGCCATCACAGCAGTAGCACGCAGCATGGTTGGGGCACTCAGTATCCCCAGCTCCCATAGCCGGACGGGCACACCCATGGCGCGCGCAATCAGGGAGCGACATCCGCACTGTAAGCGAAGGGAGAATTGAAAGATGTCCCAGACGAAGCACAGAGAAAGAATATGCATAAATTTAAGGAAGGTATGACAGTATGCACAAAAAACACACAAAAGATTCCATGCATTATGATAGGTACATAAAAGTAATAACCCCCCCCCCCATGTGGAGGAGGACGGAGACGGACCCCCCCATGTGGGAGGGCCAATCATATATCAGAAGCAGCAACAGTCCTTAGAACCCCAAAAACCCAGGTCAGAAAAGACCAAGGTGCAGGTTCAAACACCCTGAAATAAAGCATGACAGCCATATAAGAACCAAAAAGGGTACCTGAGGGTGAAGGGACCGAAGAGGAGATGGCAGGCCAAGGGACCCAGCAGTGCAGAGCGGGAACACAGCCTGATGTAAAGGAGAAGGTTATTAGACACTGTAACCGACAAACCCCAAGTACAAACAAGGCACTATTGGCCAAAAAAATAGTGCCAGGGCCGAGAGGGCAAGTCCGCTCCAGAGCGGAGCAGACAGACCCGCTCCAGAGCGGACTACACCCTCCCGCTCCAGAGCGGGGAATGCATGCATGACAATGGTAGCCTAGGCAAAGGAGAAAGGCGAACAAGGGAGCCAGGGCATCAGAAGGCAAGGCCGAGGACCGACCTGGAGCAGGACTGGCGCCCGCTCCAGAGCGGAACAATCGTAGAGTAGAACCAGGTGAAAACAGGAGGGCTAGGGCAGCAGGAGGGAAGGCCTAGGACCGACCAGGAGCGGGACTGGTGTCCGCTCCAGAGCGGAACAGATGGAGGAGAGACCCAGTGTAGAAGCCAAAGTGAAGAAGGAGCCCTGTCCAGAGCGGAATAGACATCGCTGCAGAGCGGAGATGCTTGCACCAGAGCGGAGATGTCCGCTCCAGAGCGGATTTGTCCGCCCTCGAGCGGAAAGGGAGATGGAGGTAAATACCAACCAAAAGGCTAACCCAAGTGCACAGCAGGACAGCTGGCAGGGGAGCTTGCATGAGCAAAAAGAAAACAGTGCGATGCAGAGGACCGACCTAGAGACGGATAGTACCATCCTAGGGCGGAGCGGGTCCAGTGTGACCCGACCACAGCAGCCAAAAAAGAGAACATGTCGGAAGCAAAGGACCGACCTGGAGCGGGATTTGTCCACGCTGCAGGGCGGAGCGGGCGCGGAAGCCCTTCCAGAGACCCGCACCACCAAAAAGGGTGGAAGGGACGACAGTTCAAGGCATCGTAGAGCTCAAAGGAGGTGAAGACCGTGCCGCGGGGACCTCAATGTATGAGGGAGTTCAAATAAGGGGAAGACTGTGTCTCATGAACTCAAGGCCTAGGGGAGCGCCAACAAAATAAGGGAGAGACAGCGCGGGAGCGAGCGTCAGACGAAAAAAGGGTGCCCCACAGAAGGTTTAGTAAAACCAAAGCGTCATACCCCTGCGAGCCTAAGGTGGTTTAGTAAAACCATAGATCGGCAAGCAAGAGCGACGAGGCAACATTGACGGTCTACCAAAATTCCCTTCTCCCCCTTCTAAAAAGTTAGGCTAGGAACATGAGGCCTAGCCCTGGCGCCCCCCTCCAACTAAAAGTTAGGCTATTAACAGGGGGCCTAGCCTTGGTTGAGTGGCAAATAAAAACAAAAAACACAGGGCACACTCCAATGCGAAACATTCATGTGAAGGTAAGCAAAACATAAGGCCAAAATAACCTGTCAAGGCAAGGGGGGGCCATGCCCCCTTCATCACAAACGAAAGTGCACAAGTTAGCCTAACTTTTCGCAAAAACCACGCAATGAAAGCAGAAAATAAGCACAAAGCGTAATAGAACCTACCAGGTAAACAAAACTAAGCCACCGCAAGTGAAAATGATGATAAAAACAGGCAAAGGCCTAAATAATAACACTCGCCAAAGGGCGACGCATGCGCAGAAGCGTGACCAACCAGTTTCGATGCCATACTCAAAGTAACACACCTAAGAGCCCATTTGAAGCGTGCCTACATCACAGATCATCTGTCTAATAACCTTAGGTACCAAAAATAAAGCCCACAACTCACCCAAAGGGTAGGCGACAGGAGTAGAAGCACAAAAATCGGGCGCATAGAAAACAGCGTGTGTGTAGGCTTGAGGAGCGCGAAAAGGAATGCCCAATGAACCCTGTCGGGTAGTGGGGTGGATCCGTCAAGACGGCTGAAGGAGCCAGATAGGATGGCCTAAAATCCTGTAATTTTCTCTTCTTTCTCATCAATATTTTCTTATTTTCCTTTTCATATAGTGGCCTCCAAAGTATGTACAACGTACCTAGTAGAGAGAGTAAGGTGCTACTCTAGATGTTATCGTTTTATCACGCTAGTGATTTCGATAATTGCCCGCTCTAGAGCGGAGCAGAATTATACAATAAGTATATAGCTCTACGTTGGAACGTAGAGGCTACTACTAAATGATTTGTTTGAACAGAAGTGCTTCTCAGTTGTTACTTTAAAGAATCACTTATCTGCCATTAGAAACCCCTTTTTCGACCTAACTGGTCTATCCATACCGCAGGCGGAGGAGAAAGGGTTCATGAGAGCATGTTTCAAACTACGCCCACCACCACGTCAGCTCATGCCTACCTGGTCGCTTGACAAAGCGTTATCATTACTTCAGTCGCGCAAGTTTAACCATGCGCCGGATTTTTAGTCAGTATTAAAAAAGGCTGTGTTCCTTATGGCTTTGGCGACAGGTGACAGAGTGTCAGAGCTGGCGGCGATGAGCAACGAGCCAAATTGTCTCAGGTTTGGGAGACTGCACGAACATGTGCAGATCGCGCCGTCTCCCACATTTATTGCCAAAAACGAACATTGTGATCATGTTTTCTCAGAATTCTCAGTCCCGGCGCTTAAACGTGGACATACGCATCACATTTTATGCCCGGTACAAGCTTTAGTTAAGTTTATGAGGATTGCACAACCTCTCCAACCAGGCTTCCTATGGGTTAACCAGACAGGTACTCGCATCACGAGAAGGAAATTAGCTTCTTTACTCGTAGATGTAATTAAGGAAAGTAATCCCGGCGTGATAGGCAGAGCCCACGATATTCGAAAGTGGGCTGTCTCCCTCCGGTTTATGCAAAAATTTTCCATTAACGACATAGCCGACACTCAGTTGTGAGCGTCTAATCACACATTCCTTACGCGATACCTATCGGTCGCCCTGGACAAGCCAAAGCGGACCTGTGTAGCATTACGGCAACGGGTCTAGCAGTCCATGTGCTATTTTTTTAAAAGTTATTCTTCAGGCGAAAAGGGGGGGGGGGGGATGTGCAAAATAGCCCTAAGACCCACTAGAACCCTTCCGCAGGAGATTGTGATAAATCACGAGCTGTGATATGAATAGAACTGGTTATACAGTTTAACCCACCAGACCTGGTTGGGCTCTGAGAAACCCATAACAAATGCGCCCGCAGAACCCGGTAGGGCTCTGAGGCACCGGCAGCTTGAAAGCCTGTAAGCTTGGTGTGCGAGGCGTCCGTCCGACGCATGTAAACAACAGCCGGTTAGACCGACACCGCGCATCTCCGACCACAAGAAGGAGAGGCGTCGCTTGTTCGTGTGTTGGTGTGTGTTATTGATAAGTAGTGAAAAGTGGCTGATATCGCCACAAAGTTCTCTCCACGGAAATCGTCATCACAACTGAACCAGTTGACTTAGAGAGCTCTACTCAACGCCATTCTACAGGTACGAAACACATCTACGCTTGGGGATGCACGGGAATGCGGAAGCAGTCAAAATAACAAAGATACAGTAGCCTAGGCGTAGACATTTTTTGGCCAAAACCCCCGGGTTTCGGGGAAATTATAGAATACAATGGGTTAATCATAAAATTTTATTTTTATTTTAAGAAATCTATCATAGTTGTATCTATGTAGTATTAACAAAATGTACAAACAGATTTTATTGTACAAATAATTTTAAGGCCAGAACATGATCCTAAGGATTAGGGTTCTAGAGTACAAGAATGTTCTCACTAAACATGCAATAGATCTCAAGTGAAGGTCCAGTCATGTACAAGCAGCTCTTCTTCGAAGTAATGCAATGCTTACTTCCTTTTATATTTTTTATATATTGTATGAACACAATAAAAAAACTTAAAATGTTATACGGATTCTCTGTTACCTATGGTATTTGGGTCAGTGGTTTTGATATTGTCACGAATGGCCCCCTCCAGTCTTATATATCAGGCATATCGTCAATGATGGAGGGGCCACTATTAAATTATAGGTTTGATTCCTGGAGGGAAGTAAAGAAAACCTAATATTTAGTAGAGCTCCGTAATCATTGACGATGTTAGTGCCCTCCCTGCCATCCCCTTCCCATTCGCTGGATTTCTGAGTGGAATCTTGATGTCAGTGAAGGAAGTTTGGACGCTAGAGGGCCAGCGTCAGGAATCCACACGCAAGAAATCCAAGCAGTGGGAAGCTTAAGTATAGCAAGTATTAAGTTAATTTTATTTTTTTATTTTTTACGAAGTTTTTTCGTAGTGAGTACCCAATTATAAAGACGATTCCATAAGAGAATACGCGTTGCACTTATGAAGTTGTACTCCTGTCCTCCCACGCGGTAAATTCAAACTAGCGACCGCGGTGTTTGATGGGAGACTATAATACTAATAGGTACAGTATATCGTCAATGATTATGGGGCCCTACTAAATATTAGGTTTTCTTTACTTCCCTCCGGGAATCAAACCTATATTCTCTCTTACAGTTTTATCCTCTGTCGGAGCATACATACACACAACCATAATAATAATAATAATAATAATAATAATAATAATAATAATACAGTAATAATAATAAAAACAAATAATAATATACAGTAAACCCTCGCTATCTCGGACTAATTGGGGGGAGACCCAGTCCGAGATGACCGAAAATCCGAGATGTCCGGAGTCCGGCTTGTGTCCGACCTAACAGAGGATAAAATCCGACCTAACCAATGTCCGTCCGAGACAACAATGAAATCGGAGACTACGGAAAAAATCGGACCTCAAGAGAGACGTCCGCGTCAACCTAGAAAACTAAGACAACCCTATTCGAACCCTATAATCTGTAATACAAAACACAGTACAGTAAACCCCTGCACAACGAACACTCTTGCAACAAATTTTCACTTTACCGGAGGTTGCATAGTACTACCCCTTGCCCGCACAACAAACACTTTGGCTCGACTATACAATTTTTTTACCGAGATTTACCGATGGTTCGGAAGTTTTTTGCCAGGGTATTTTTAGCTTTTTTCCACATAAAATTGCTCACTCCCCCTCTGCAACTCTCTTTCTATCTATCTATCTCTCTAATGCATATCTACCTAACTCCCTTATACATTAACATAACTATGTCTTATTTGGACTTTTTGTAATCTTTAAATAATTTCTAATGCGATGGAATTGAAAAATATAATATCCTTCCAGCACATAGATAAATAATAAATAAGATAGTCAACACAATATTTCAACCCTCCCCTCTGTGCGAGCAGACACGGAAGATTTACGTTTGATAGATTTTTTTTTTTTTTTTTTTCCCTCGATATATACTCTCTTTCTATCTATCTATCT
Organism: Paralithodes platypus; assembly: GCA_032716605.1. Classification (NCBI taxonomy): domain Eukaryota; kingdom Metazoa; phylum Arthropoda; class Malacostraca; order Decapoda; family Lithodidae; genus Paralithodes; species Paralithodes platypus. The sequence continues at coordinate 42,537,041 of CM064484.1, forward strand.
ATCTCTCTAATTCATCTACCTAACTCCCTTATACATTAACATAACTATGTCTTATTTGGACTTTTTGTAATCTTTGAATCATTTCTAATGTGATGGATATGAAAAATACAATATCGGATATTCACCCTTATTGTCCGGTGACGTGAGGTTGTCATCCGACACGTCATCCTTTGTCGGACACCGTTACGACACATTTCGGAAATATTCGAGATATCAGAGGACGGTTATGACGGACATTTTCCGAATACTTATATAAAGTCTGACAACGTCAGAGACTGTCGGAACGATGACGGAAATGTCCGAAATACGGAAGTGCATGTCCGAGAGGCCGTAGCCAGTCCGACTAGTACGGGTTTCCGACTTCTAGAGGTCCAAGATGGCAAGGGTTTACTGTACTGCATATAAATTTAAATAAACAAAATGTGAATAATTCAATATTAAATTAACCCTCCAGCCCCGGCTATGTATTCCATATATATTCCCCGAAACCCGGGGGTTTTGGCCGAAAAACGTCTACGCCTAGGCTACCGTATCTTTGTTATTTTGCTTGCTTCCGCATTCCCGCGCATCCCCAAGCGTAGATGTGTTTCGTATCTGTAGAATGGCGTTAAGTAGAGCTCTCTAAGTCAACTGGTTCAGTTGTGATGATGATTTCATTGGAGATAACTTTATGGCAAAAACAGCCACTTTACACTACTTTTCGATACTTAACAATAACATACAGGCACACACGAACAAGCGACGCACTCCTTCTTGTGGCCAGAGATGCGGGGCGTCGGTCCAGCTGGCTGTTGTTTACATACGTCGGACGGACGCCTCGCACACCAAACTTACAGGCTTTAAGCTCATGAGTGCCTCAGAGCCCTTCCGGGTAGCTCGGGGTGTGTTTTTTATGGGTGCCTCAGAGCTCTTCCGGGTCTGATGGGTTAAAGTAAATAATTATCTCATGCCCGTCTGTAGCGCATCTGACTTTTGATCGAAGGGTCGGCAGTTCGATCCCACTCCATGCCATTTGTAGACAGCAAGAGTTTGGGTAGCTCGGTCTAGCAATTCGCAGTAAATGTCCAGTTGAGTTTGGGTAGCTCGGTCTAGAGATTCGTGGTGAATGTAGCACGGTCTAGCGATTCGCAGTAAATGTCCAGTTGAGTTTGGGTAGCTCGGTCTAGAGATTCGTGGTGAATGTAGCACGGTCTAGCGATTCGCAGTAAATGTTCAGTTGAGTTTGGGTAGCTCGGTCTAGAGATTCGTGGTGAATGTCCAGTAAGTCCCTGTAACAAGGGCACGCCCTAGCCCTGTCAATCAAGGGAGTGCACATCGATAAAAACGGCATCATTAAGTTATTTTCGAAAACTCATAGACAAAGAGCATTCAGGTTTTACATACAGTACTGTATGATTCATATAACTTACCATCTGTGTGAGACTCCCCTAGTTGTCAATACACCATAATTTGCTGAGCTTTGCACACCTCTTCCTAACACTTGCTACGGTATACAGTCAGCCCTCTGCACCACCCCAGACAGATATTGTGTCATAATTGACTTACATGGCCCTGGGTCTGGTTAAATTTGCACTGAATGATATCTACTGGTTCAAATGGTTTACTTGGTGAGTTGTCCATCTTCTTCCTCTTCTTTTTGTGGGGTGGCTCGTTGCGGGTTCGTAAATTCCGACCTCCCCTCATCGGCCTAGCCTAGGTACCGGCTGTCCCACTATGGTGTGTATAGTGTGTGGGGGTGCATGTGGAATATTATTGTACTATTGGAATGGCTGTGGATGTGAGTAGTCTGTAACCAGTGTAATCATCTCAGTCATGCTGATCAGGTGCTAGCATATAAGTGTGTACTGTACATGAGACTATTCTAACGTACCACTAATGTCAAGGAACCATAGAATTTATCAACCAAGTCCTAAGACACATCCCCATGTAAAAAAAATATACAGTATGCAGTAATGGGAACAATATAAAATACTGTATAAATGTAAAGTTAAGCAAGACTCACCCCAAGCTTCACCAGTCAGTCTGCGAGGCTCAATAGTCTTCATCTCCAAGAAGAAGGCTCCTCTGTGAATGGCTCGGAGGTGAGACATGTCTCGCATTCGGTTTAAGTGGTCATACATTACAGTTAACCCTGGAAAGAAAAAAAATCATAATTAATCAATCAGAAATTAATTTCTAGGTCATTCCTAACCTGAATAATTCACATGGAGGAGGTTGTAGGCACCATCATTCAGGGTTAACTCCCAGGGAAAGCTTTAGGTGGAGTATAAGAAGTGCTAGACATTCTGCTTCACCACCTGGCCTCCTTTGCTGCATTTTTCTCTGCCTTTGCTTGCAAGAGGCCCACAAGCAAACAAGAGTCAGCTGACTGACTGGTTATGTGTTTTTGTTCTTGTTGGTTATATGGACCATCCGCTAAGACAACAAAACTTTTGCTAGTGCAGTTTTAAGTAGCTTTAAGCCATGTAATAATGCAATGGATCAATGGAGGCCACCTGTGTGTCCCCTAGGAGGGTTAACCCAGAGTAGATACGATAATGCATTTATTTTCAGTTTTCTGGCAGGCAGGCAAGCAGGGTGAGCAAGATAGGAAGAATAGGTACGAATGAAGGGTAGGTAGACAAGGCAGGGAAATAAGTAGTGTAGGCAGGGGAAGCAGTCAGGCAGGCAGGGATATAGGTAATGTAGGCAAGGGAGGCAGGCAGACAGGGAAGGCAGAAATGACCTATGAGTTGGTCAAGAGTAGATGGAAGGATGTGTGGTAAGGCCACCTACAGTGCAACGGTGACCATCCTGCGATGACCAACGGTTCGCCGTAGGCAATATGCCAGCTGGACCCAAGGGGTCAGTCTTCATCCGTTGCAGATGCACCACATCTGAACCAGCGGTCATACCCACGGTGCACCTGCAACGCGCCTGTGGTGACCTCAATAACGCCTCTGGCAATCTTGGCATCCCGTTAGAGCAGCGACCACTAACGGCACATACTGTTGCATGACGGTGTGCATGCCGCATAGGCACTTTCCCTCCCCGTATATACACTCGCCCTCCATTTCCCGAACTATAAGGGGGGGCGAGGGATCCGGGAATCGCAAAAGTCCGAGAACCGTAACAGTCAGGGCGCACTGTGGCACTGGTTTTCTAGTACAGTAATTACCCCTTTAACCGGCCTGCCATTATACGAACCTCGCCAATTGACCACTTGCGAGTTTCAGGCTATAAGGAAATTCGAGCTGTAGACATCGATAGTAAATAGAAATGCGATAATAATACAGTCCATCCTCCAAATATGCGAGTTTGAAAAATGTGATCCTTGAAATTTGCGAGAGGGGGGGGGGTCATTTTTTTTTTTTTTTTTTTAATATTCCACATTTGCGAGGTCGATTTCACATGTGCGAACCAGCCCAAAGAATTATAAGGGAAATCCGCCATTTCCTCTTAATTTGCGACCCCCTAATCCACATTTGCGAGGAAGAAGTGGCGGATGATAGGCGAGGCGGCTGTGTTGGCTGAGGAGGACGAGCGGGGTGGGGGAGAGAGAGGCAGTGAGGCCCAGTAGGGGTGCCTAGCCTAGCCTCGGAACCCAAACGTCAAGCCAATTAAGCCAACAAACAATTTATTTAACCCTTCCTCCCCGGGCTGTCTTACCCAATGACGGTCGCCCCTACCCGGGCGAAATGGCTGAAAAACGTCTAGGCCTAGGCTACTGTATTTATGTTTATTTTCACTGCTAGAACTTTCCCACTCATCTATAATCGTAGTGCGGTTTTCAATCTGTATTTTGGCATTGAGTAGAGCTCTGTAAGTCAACTGGTTCAGTTGTGATGACGATTTCAGTGGAGCCAATATTGCAGAGATGTTGCCAATATGGGGGCTTTTTAGACACTAATTTCGTCATGACGTCAGAACAATAACATTGAGGAGTCTTCTCCTTCTTGTTTTCGGAGGTGCGGTGACGAACGCTTGGGTTTGTTGACATACGTCGTACGCACGGCGTTCAGACCAAGCTTAATTAGGCTATTAAGCTCATGCCTTAGATAAGGCATACCGGGTAGCGGCCCTTCTTTCGTGCTGTCCTTACCTAAGGCAGACCAGGTAGGAAGGGTTAAGGTAACTGACACATCCTTTTAATATTTTCTTATCATTTACAACTATTTTTTTTTCTATGTGATTGAGGGAGGCAAAAGGCAGAACTGCCTATAGCGAGTGCCTCCCCCATAGTTGAAAGAGTGACAGGGCCAAAATCAAGGGATGTTCGAGCCAAAATGCCTGGACACACGGAGTTTGAAGCAATTTAAGTCATAGGAAGAGGGAAAGACTGATTCTGGGAGAGAGTTCCAGAGCTCAGCTGTTGAGTAGAAGAAAGTTTGAGAGTAACGTTTCACTCTTGGGTTGGAGAGTTGCACAGAGTAGGGGTGGGATTGAGTTGCAAGACGGGTACCACGTGCCCTACGTAAAGGAGGTGGTATACACTGGGAAAGCTCTGAGGAACACTGATTATTATAGTAGCGATAGAATAGCGAGAGAGATGCAGCATTGCGGCGGACAGAGAGAGATTGCAGACAGTTAGTGAGTGGACGGGAGTTAATGATACGAAAGGCCTTCCTTTCAACTTTGTCTAGGAGAGCGGTGTGAGAGGACCCTCCCCACACATGTGAACAATACTCAATACAAGGATGCACTATGCCCCTGTACAGAGCAAGAAGCTGTGCAGGGGAAAAGAACCCCCTAAGGCAGTTGAGCACACCCAGCTTCTGGGAGGCTGCCTTAGCAAGACTGGTAATATGGTCCTTCCAACTGAGAGAAGAAGAAAAAGAGACACCAAGAATATTGAGAGAAGATGAAGGATTGATTTTTGTATTGTTGAAGAATAAGGGATAGTCCACTGGGAGATCCCGACGGGTAGATAGATGGAGAAATTGGGTTTTGGAAGCATTAAAGGTAACAAGGTTTTCTCTGCCCCAATATATATTTATATTTCTAATATGTTTCGGGTTTAAACTCTCGCTTGAGTCGGCTCGAACAAAATCGATAATGGTGGCACTTTAGTAAACCGGCGGTAAACAAAATCACACGCGTATCGGTTCGGCCAAGATTACTCGGTTTATATAAGTTTATTATGAAATATAATTTAGTATTATGGTAAGTTGGCTACCTACTATTATGTTTATAAGATAGAATAAGTACTGTAATGATAAGTAAATGATTGTAGGCCTATATCGGCGATGCCGGTCACTCAGAATCTTGGCGCTTCAAATCGAAATGTTTTGAAAGTCATAAACAACTTTACTTTATACTGTATATTTATATATCCCATGGCCTGTCAGGGAATTGGCGAGGTTCGGATAAAGACAGGTCTTATATGGGGGAGATTACTGTATGTATAAATGTGTCCCACAACCGATAAAAATGTACTAATTAACACGGAAATTTGGCGGGTGCCGCCCACAAGCAATTATTCCCATAAACTACAGTATGTTTGAAAAATGCGAATTTGAAATTTGCGAGGTCACATGTTGCCCATAATCTCGCAAATTTGGAGGATGGACTGTATAGGTTTCTGATGGCTAAAAAGTATGTTTAGTTGGGTTTTATGTATCTATTGATGTAGTACAACCATATTATAGCTGGTAAATCTGCTAAATATCAATGTCTACAGCTCCAACTTCCTTATAGAATGAAACTCGCAAGTAGTCAATTCCCAGACAGGTCATGGGAGATGGGGGCGGTTCGTTCGTGGCCACCCCTTCGGGGATCACGGCGTCAGGCAATAGATAGATAGATAGATAGTCATGGGAGATATAAAAAAATAGAGTACATCATCGACTACAGTAGATCTGGACTGGACACAGAAATGGAACTTTGCAGTAGGGACCCAAAATCGGAGAACGAACCCCTAAGTTCGAACCTCGAAACTGCGAAAATGTGATATTTTCGCGGTTTCGAGGTTCGAACTTGGGGGGTTCATTCTCCGATTTTGGGTCCCTTACTGCAAAGTTCCTTTTTCGTGTCCAGTCCAGATCTACTGTAGTCTATGAGTACAATTATTGTTTATGACTTTCAAAGCATTTCGATTTGAAGCGCCAAGATTCTGAGTGACCGAAATCGCCGATATACAGTAACCCCTCGCCATCTCGGACCTCTAAATGTCGGAAACCCGCACTAGCCGGATTGGAAACAGCCTCTCGGATCCGTATCTCCGGTTGCCGGTCATTTCCGTCATCGTTCCGACAGTCTCCGACGTTGTCGGACTTTATATAAGTATTCTAAAAAAAAAGGGCAAATGTCCGTCAGAATCGTCCAATGTACGTCGTCTGATATCTTGTATATTTCCGAAATGTGTCGTAAAGGTGTCCGACAGACAGATGACGTGTCGGATGACGCGCTTCCGTCACCGGACAAGAAGGGTGAATATCCGACAAACAGAAGGGACGTCCGACGCCATCTTACATCCGGGGCCCAAGCGTCGGAGCTAGGAGCGTCAGTCCGCACCAAGCTCTGTTGTGTTACACATAGACGCGTGCATTTATCAAGTTCGCCATGCCTCCCAAGGATAAGCCTAAGCGTAAGGTGACCTCTATATCACTCGAAACTAAGCTACAGATGTTGAAGGACCTGGACAGTGAGGTGGAGAAGGACATTGAGTTGGAGAAGGACAGTGAGGTGGAGAAGGACAGTGAGGTGGAGAAGGACATTGAGGTGGAGAAGAACAGTGAGGTGGAGAAGGACAGTGAGAAGGGGAGTGAGGTGGTCAAGGACAGTGAGGTGGAGGTGGGGGTGAAAAGGGGATACTGCAGCAATTAATGCAGTGTTGGGGAGGAGGGAGAGGGGAGGGGGGACATAAAGACTACAGACAAGAGCAACGTGAATAATGTGAAGAATGGACCTGTTTTCAATGAAGGGTTGAGTGTAATGTACTGTACAGTACAATACATATTGTAAAACTAAAATACATGCACTGTGTTTTCTATTACAGATTATAGGGTTCGAATAGGGTAGTCTTTTTTCCGTAGTCTCCGGGTTCATTGTTGACTCGGACATACACTGGTTAGGTCGGATTTTATCCTCTGTTAAGTCGGACACAAGCCGGACTCCGGACATCTCGGAAAATCGGACATCTCGGACTGGGTCTCCCCCCAATTAGTCCGAGATGGCGAGGGTTTACTGTACTGTACGATAATTTACTTATCATTACTAAATATCTCTTATAAACATAACAGTAGGTAGCCTACTTACCATAATACTAAATTATATTTCATAATATACTGTACAGTACTTATATAAACCGAGTAATCTTGGCCAAACTGATACGGGTGTTGTATTGTTTACCGCCGGTATACTGTGCCATTATTATCAATTTTTCTCAAGCCGAGTCAGGGGTTACCAAATGAAGCTCATACCGCTAGATTAATCCGCTAGCATATTGTTAGATGTAAGACATGTTAATATCACAAGAAATATGAGTCTCTGCCATATTGCCTGAACATTGGCAAAATTCCTATAATATCTCTTAAGAAATTGCTCTAAAATCTCTAAAATAGAGCTTAAAAACAAATCACTAGTGTAAATAATTGCTGCTACATCGAAGTAAAGGTATCTAGATCGAGCGGAAGTCGCTATACTTATTGGCATTACTGGACACTGCCGATACGTGTGGATTGCCAGTGTGGTTGCCAATAATAGCTATTTCATAGTCCCACAGTACAGTACTTATTTACATACATACATACAGTACATACAAGTTTAAAGATAATTTTGTCCACAAGGAATGTGGTTGTTACAGTTTCACGTCTTAAATGGCAGCTTTCCAGGCGGCCCTGTCAAGGGCTGCCTTTCTTGTCAAGTTCTTTATTTTGAGATCGGACCGGAGTACCTGATCCCATGTCATTCTAGGTCTACCTCTACGCGCAGCTCCCCCCACGTTCACAGTCCGGTATTTCCTCACCCAGTTTTGATCATCCATTCTCTCCACATGTCCAAACCAACCAAGTCGGCTCGTCGGCTCGTGCTTATCACTTCACTGACACTCCTAATGCCCAGATGCCTTCTTAATTCCTCGCTCGATACCCAATCCCTGAATATTAATCCCACACATCCATCTCACCATTCTCTTCTCATTCCGTTCTATTCTATCAATATCCTCCGTTTTAACCGGCCATGTCTCCGAAGCAAAGGTCATCGCACTCCTAACACACGAGGTATACAACTTCCCTTTAAGGTGTGGTGGGTGCCCTCCTGGAGTGTCAGCAGCTCTCTAAACTTTCCCCAGCCACTTCTAACTTTAGCAATGGAGCCAGCTATAGCGCCACCTCCGGTGGAAACCGTATCGCCCAGGTAGCAGAACTTATTCACACATTCCAGCGTTACACTGTCGAAATCAACACTAACAGGCGGGTCATTTAACACGAGATCTCCCTTGCACACAGCACATTCAAAATCTTTGATTCTTGTCAAAGGTCCTCTAGCTCCACTACATCTCTTGTGCACCCAGTCACTACAGACGCAACATTGAATTGAGTTACTTCCCATACCCTTCCCACATACTGCGCATGGATAGTCGCCGCTTCTTTTCATAGTTCCACGCCCTACTCCACTAATCATGACCTTTGTTTTATCTATGTTAACTCTTTAAGCCCTTATTTGCCATACCCTCCCCCCATCGTTTGAACTTTGCCTCTGCTTCCTGTGCACTATCTGCGATAAGAACTAGATCGTCTCCATATAACAGCTCCCATGGGAGTATTAATGACCCCTGGTATGATTGTGTTCTTTTATTTCAAATTTGTTTTATTTTATTTTATTAAGCGTTGTTTCCACATAGCGATTTTGATTAGTTCTTTTGCGTTTATCTTGCGTCGTCCCAGTTTTGGTTTGTTTATTTTGCAAGTTTTACATTATAATGAAGGTATGTTGCCAACATAATACTGTAATAGCAACAAATAACTAGTTAAATGACTAACCGCCGCCGCCAACACCGTGAACGACCGCAGCAGTGCAAGTACTGGTACTGAGCTGGATACACAGGCCTAGTTTGCCTTTTCCAGAGGATCTACTGTAAGAATTGAATACCGTACTTTCGTTAATATTCCCGAACTATTCCGTTCATATGTCCGGGCCTGCCAAATATTGTTCGGGGGCCGGTCGGTGACCGGGAAATCCGAAATCCGGCAATTGGGGGTCCAGGAAATGGAGGGTCGAGTATATGTCACCGGAGCTCTTGTAGCAATCGTAATTGGCACCCCATAGTCATCATTTCGGGTAATCTGGAGATGGATCACTAGGATTACCTGCATGCAACGGCTCTCTGGCGGATTATCAGGGTCGCAGTCAAAGATTATGAATATGTGACAGGCCCATTACTCAGACTTCCTGACATTTCCGTAAGTCAGAGTAAGAAGTTTGGACTTTTAGCACTTCCAGATCAGATTTCCCCCCAATTAGTCTGGTTGGGTGAGATTTTACTGTACAGTATATGGATGGAGTCATGAAAGAAATACTATCAAGAGCAGTGGATGTTGGTGTATCGCTGAAAAGGGAGGGAATTGAGTGAAAGCTACCTATACTGCTGTTTGCGGATGATACAGTTCTGATGAGTGATAATGAATGCGAGTTGCAGGGTCTGGTAAATGAGTTTGGAATAGTGTGCGAAAAACGGAAATTTTAAGGTAAATACGGGGAAGAGCAAGGTTATGGTCTTCGAAAGGGGTGAAGTCACAGAGTGTGAGGTGAAGCTGAACGGTCAGGCTATGGAGATCGTCAACTCTTTTAAGTATCTGGGCAGTGTGTTGAGTAAAGATGGGACTATGGATGAAGAAGTGCGGGAGAGGGTACAACAGGGGAAGAGGGTTGTAGGAATGCTAAAAGCAGTAACAAGAAATAGGGTGGTCAGTATGGAAGTGAAGAAGTCCTTGCATGACAGTGTGGTAATCCCGACACTGACTTACGGAAGCGAAGCATGGACGTTGGTTGAGAGACTCAGACCAAGAGTGAGAGCAGTGGAAATGAATTACTTAAGGAGTGCGTGCGGAGTTACATGGAGGGATAGACAGACTAATGAGGAAGTAAGAAGGAGGTGTGGTGTGGAGGTAGATGTGCTGGAAAGTGTGAAAAGGAACAACTTGAGATGGTTCGGCCATATGGAACGTATGGAAAGCGAGAGAATGACTAAGAGGGTGTACGAGAGCGAGGTGGAGGGACAGAGAGGGAGAGGTAGACTGAATATGAGGTGGAAGGATGGAGTGAGGAAGTACATGAACGAGGGCGGTGCTGGTTGGGGGAGGGGCGTCGACTGACTGGGGACAGAGGTGCATGGGGGCGGTTCGTTCGTGCCCACCCCTTCGGGGATCACGGCGTCAGGCAATAGATAGATAGAATAACATGAACAAGTGAAAGCGACACTAAAATATATATTTCTAACAATAAATAAGTGAAAATGACACTCAATAAGCCTAGGCCAGTCAAAGTGACAGTATAATAATAATAAACTAAGTATAAGTGAAAGAGACACACACAAGTAATAATAAGTGCCTTCATAACACTATGAATAAGTGACAGTGACACTATATATAATATTAGCTTACCTAACAATACATAAAAGGGGAAATGACACTATCAATTATCAAAGTCCAGTGAAAGTGACACTATAATCATAATAATAATAATAAAACGAAGTAATAAGTGACAGAGACACAAATAAGTTCATGTAAATAACTTTATTGAGTGAAAATAACATAATAACTATAATAAATGACATAATAACCAATAAAACACTATCAAATCGCTTCCCGGCATAATTGCGGGTGGAGCGACGAGTGCAACTGGGCGTCGTAGCCGGGGCCGCGGTTGAGTGTTCGGACGCGCCGAGTTAATACGCGGAAAAAGTTACCTCCACTTCCATCACCATCACTCCGGAACCAGTTGAGCTAGAGAGCTCTACTCAACGCCATTCTACGCAGCAAGGTAAGTCGCCCATTTCTATATATGTTTGATTAATGTAGGTAATATATTAAGCGAGATTAACCTTAGTTTACTTTTGTTGATATTCGGCCAGATCGCCCGGATATGAGCTCCGTCCTTTGGAGAGCCGGCCCGGGCCAGGAGGGTTAAACCTAACATAGAGTAGACTATTATAATAGTCCATAAAATAAGATAGGCTTTACCAATTATTGGTGTTGGGCATGGTCCCGGGCTTATCTATTTTACTGCCGCTACGGTACGAAAACCTCTATACGTAAACAAATCTTCTCGCCGTTCAGGGATTTCGCCATTCCCTTACTCTTTCTTACTATATCACAAGAAGCATGATTATATTTTCATATAAGTATGCTTTATTAATTGATGCTATGTATTATCATAATAGGATAGGTTTTTGCAAGAAATCCACAGAAGTTCTGAAAAATTTAGTAAGCTGTCGATATAGTTTTTGGGAACGAAAATGACAGTGGGTTGCTCGCGGGTGTGAGTTTCTTTGTAGGGAGAAGGGTGAGGGAGAGGTATATCGTAAGTCGGGCAGTGATGAGTTGTGAGGTCCTGCCATATTCTCATCATTTTGCGCACCTATATTTTCAGTGAGTTTTAACAATAGTTAAACTTACTGACAGTAGCTTATTCCACTGTAAATAATTCTACTATAACATGTGTTTATTATATATACTATAATATATATACTACTAAAAGGATTTGGTGCTTAGCAAGTTAACATTCATACTTTGCAAGCAAATTGTGGATTCTCATAAATTAATTTTTGTCGCCATGTGTAATGATTATAGGGTTAGAGTTGTTGTTGTTGTTGTTGTTGTTGTTCCCAGAGCTACCTGGCCGAACAGCCCCAAGGCCCCGAGCAAGGCCAAGGCCATAACTGAGCGCCCCCACAGAACCCTCCCTGCCGACCACAATAAAGCCTGGGTGACCGAAGCCACTCCATGGCGGGGAGCTGAGGAGGGTGCGGAAACGACTGGGAAACCAAAGACCCACCCAGGGCCCTGTGCCCCTCAGCAATTATGAAGAGAAAGTTGAGGGGCAAAGGAAAAATGTGACGCTTTGGCTTCCAATCTTGGTAGATTGGGAGGTCAATCCACGGAAGAGACGCCGTCACATGAGATCTAGAAAATATATAAGTAAAAGGAACAGTCAGACTAAGCTATGGGTATGGCAGAGATCGCTCAGTTCTCACTCTCATAGACCAGCGTATAAACAGTACTTGATACATATATTAATTGTGTGCACAAATAGATATGTTACTACCAAAAAAATACAATTTGTGAATGGAGTGTCTTTTAAACGAAGCTGATTATATTGTTTAGTTACCAAGTAAATTACCACTTGTCCTAGGGTCCTGCGACAATGCGTTCCGACTGGTGGTCACCACAAGAAGCTTGAGTGTAGCGCTTCTAATTGTAACCAAATTATAGGTTTGACTCCTGCAAGGAGATAAAGAAAACCTAATATTTAGTAGTGGCCCCGTAATCATTGACGATTATGCCTATTACATAAGGCATCCTCTTCAAACACTCATTTACCGTAGTTTGAATCTACCGCGCAGAGCATAAAAAATTGAGGAGCCTTCATCATGAGCGCACGCAACCTCACTCATGCTTCGTCATTATGAAATTGGGTACTCACTACGAAAAAACTTTGTAAAAAATAACAAATAAAAAGAAAATAAGAATAACTAATCATAAGCTTTCCATAACTTCGTGGATGTACTTGTGTGGATCTTTGACCAGACGCTGACTTCAGGCGTCATTCTTCCTTCACTGACATATCAAGTAAACCAAAATCCTTAACCCTCCAGCCCCGGCTACGCATTACATAAATATTGGCCGAAACCCGGGTGTTTTGGCCGAAAAACGTCTAGGCTAGGCTACCGTATATTTGTTATTCTGACTGCTTCACGCATTCCCGCGCATCCCCAAGCATAGCTGTGCTATTTACCTGTAGAATGGCGTTAAGTAGAGCTCTCTAAGTCAACTGGTTGAGTTGTGATGATGATTTCATTGGAGATAACTTTATGGCAAAAACAGCCACTTTACACTACTTTTCGATACTTAACAACAACATACAGGCACACACGAACAAGCGACGCTCTCCTTCTTGTGGCCGGAGATGCGGGGCGTCGGTCCAGCCGGCTGTTGTTTACATGCGTCGGACCGACGCCTCGCACACAAAGCTCACAGGCTTTCAACCACTGGGCGTTCAAGAGCCCTTCCGGGTACCTGTTATATGCTTTTTTATGGGCGTTCAAGAGCCCTTCCGTGGTGTAGGGGTTAATACATCAACAAATGGGAAGGGGATGGTCGGGGCCCACTACTAAATATTAGGTTTTCTTTATCTCCTTGCAGGAGTCAAACCTATAATTTATTAGTGGCCCCTCCATCATTGACGATTATGCCTGATATCTAAGACTGGAGGGGGACATTCGTAATCATATCATAACTCTAGCAAAAGCAGATAATCAAACAACCAAATAGTATTCTTACTTTGTAAAAAATATATTGTTTTGTGCATAAACTTTATACAGCATATAAATATACAAAGAAGGGGACAAGCAGGAGCGTGCTTCGAAGAAGCCTGCTTGGACAAAAAAGGGATTAACTCCGAGACTCTGTACACAGAGCTGGTAGTTAAGAAGGCACCCCACTTAAAGTAAGTGGTGAAAAATAAAAACATCAAAGTTTACATGTGCACATATTATAGGTTTGACTCCTGTAAGGAGATAAAGAAAACCTAATATTTAGTAGTGGCCCCGTAATCATTGACGAACATGCCTATTACATAAGGCATCCTCTTCAAACACTAATCCGCCGTAGTTTGAATCTACCGCGCAGAGCATTTAAAAACTGAGGAGCCTTCATCATGAGCGCACGCGACCTCACTCATGGCTTCAGTCATTATGAATTGGGTTCTCACTACGAAAAAACTTCGTAAAAAATAAAAACAAAAAGAAAATAAGAATAACTATCCAATAAGCTTTCCATCATATCGTGGATGTACTTGTGTGGATTTCTGACCAGACGCTGAATCAGGCGTCATTCCTCCTTCACTGACATATCAAGTAAACCAAAATCCTTAATACATCAACGAATGGGAAGGGGACGGTCGGGAGGGCCCCAGTCGTCAATGATTACGGGGCCACTACTAAATATTAGGTTTTCTTTATCTCCTTACAGGAGTCAAACCTATAATTTATTAGTGGCCCCTCCATCATTGACGAACATGCCTGATATCTAAGACTGGAGGGGGACATTCGTAATCATATCATAACTTCTAGAAAAGCAGATAATAAAAACAACCACATAGTATTCTTACTTTTTTGAAAAATGTATTTAATACGGCGTAGGCCGGAAATATACAAGAAAAAGGGGGTTCAGGCAGGTGCGTGCTTCAAAGAAGCCTGCCCGACAAAAATGGGTAACCCTGAAGATTCTGAACACAGATCTGTAGTTACAAAAGGCACCCCACTCAACGAGTGGTGACAAAAATAATAATTTATAAGTTTATATGTGCACATCATAAACCCCAAAATACATGTGGAGATCAATTGCAAATGAACTCCATTGAACTAATGTTACATTGCTTTCGCAGCTAAAACTACTATAACAACACCGTTGTTTTGTACTAAACTTTGTACTAGCACAAATTCTCGCAGAGAAATTTTCATATCACATTTTAACCTTAAATTGTATCACAGCTCTCATACTCCGGCGGGGTCTAGGGTGTCCTATGTCAACTGACTGCACCCCCCCCCTTCCGTGAAAATAAACATAAGTGACTGCAGGGCCACCTAGACCCTCTGCCTTAAAGCTATACATGGTAAGGAAGGTTTGTCTAGAGCAACTGACAAGTATCTAGAGAGAAACGTATGATTAGACGCCCACAACTGTGTGGACGCAATATCTTCAACTGAAAAGTTTTTCAGGAAACGTAAAGAGGCCGCCCACTTGCGTAAATCGTGGGCCCTACCCACAACGCCGGGATTACTCTCTTTAATGACTTCTACCAGAAGAGAGGCTAATCGCCGTTTAAGTAAGCGTTTACCCGTACTCGCTACCCATAAAGCACCTTGGGGGTTATGAGGAGCTATTCTCAAATATTTGGTTAGAGCTTGCACTGGACATAAATTATGATGCACCTTTCCCCTTTTTAACGCCGGCACCGTGAACTCAGAAAACACGTGTGCACTATGCTCATTCTTGGCTACAAACGCCGGGGAGGGTGCAATGGAAATTGAATCATTAAGTCTACCAAACCTAAGACAATTAGGTGTGTTGCTCATCGCCGCCAGCTCAGACACTCTGTTTCCGGTGGCCAAAGCCAAAAGGAAAACTGCCTTCTTTAAGATTAAAGCAAAGTCTGCAGTATTTTGATACAGACGAGAATGAAGTAAAGACAAAGCTTTGTCCAGAGACCAAGTAGGCATGAGCTGACGGGGAGGTGGGCGGAGTTTAAAACACGCTCTCATAAATCCTGTTTCCTCCGCCACCGGTATGGATAGACCTGTAAGGTCGAAAAAGGGCACTCTAATCGCAGTTAAGTGATTCTTCAAAGTAACCACAGATAAACATTTCTGCTCAAACAGATAGTTCAAGTAATTAAAAACCAATGCCACTGAGGGTACAGTTTGTTCCGTTCTAACAATCCAAGAAGTAAAAGCTTTCCAATGAGATTGATATTGTCGCTTAGTAGACTGAGTATATTGATTGAGCAATTTATTGGTCACATCCCTACCGTATGGTGCTAGCCACTTGGCCTCCTGAATGTCCATAATGCAAAAGTCAGCGAGGTCTCTAGGTTGCCAATCGTGTCTAAGTGGAAGTACCCGACCGGGAGCGATACCGGGTCCGGGCACCACATTATTAATTGCTGGTACCACACCTGCGCCGGCCACAGGGGCGCGATTAGCGAGACTAAGCCTCGATAAACTCGTAGTTTGTTCACTACGTGGCACATTAGTGACGCATCTGGCGGCGGAAACAGATAGATGGAGCTCCATCTGTTCCAGTCTGTCACTAGGGCGTCTGGCCCCCCTGCCGGCGTTATCGCCCGGCGGGTGAGGTATAGAGGGAGCTTGTGAGTCTCCTCGGACGCAAAAAGATCCACTTGTGGATGGGAGAGCTCCGCAATCATTAGGTCGAAAATGGGTTGCTTGAGCTCCCATTCTACTGTCGTGCTCTGTCTCCGGGACAGAGCGTCTGCCCAGACGTTCGCTACGCCTGGGAGATAAGATGCGTGAAGATAAATATCTAGACTGCTGGCTAGAACAAAAATCTCTTCCGACACGAGTAGCAACTTCCTTGACCTCGTTGACCCTTGTTTCTGAATACAGTGAACTGCATTCAGATTGTCCATTCTGAAGGCCACTGACTTGCCCCGTAACGCCGGGCCGTGAGCCTGAAGGAAATACAAGGGGACTAGTAACTCTTTGACGTTTATGTGAGAGATTTCTAAGTGGGACCAAAGTCCCTGACCCTGGTGCCCCTGATTTGACTGAAATCCCCACCCTATGGTGCCTGACGCATCCGTGTCTACCCATACCGTTGGAGGAGGAGAGGTCCATGACATGATTGAGTGCAATGTTTCCCTCTTCGCCCAGACCGCTAGTAAGGTGTGGATTAATTTTGGTATGGGCCATAATTTTCCCGCCGGTAAGAGTGGGAAATATTTGTTGCCTTCCAATATTAATCGTTTTACTTTCAACCGGCCCAACTTGACAGTTAGCTGAATCCAGTTGAGAGAGCCGACCAGAGACTCCCAGACTCTTCGTGTCGTAGTCAGACTGTGAAGAAACCTGAACAGTTTCCTGCGAAACCTGTTGCGATTGTCCACACTCTGACTCAGAGTGAGAGCGGCGGTGTCCCAGACCAGCCCTATCCACTGAATTACTCTTGAGGGAACAAGGTTTGACTTTACCAGATTTACCTTGAAGCCTAGAGTTTTGACATGATTTAAAATGATATTGACATGTTTTATGCATAATTGTTGTGTCTCTGCCACCACCAGCCAGTCGTCTAGATACCACAACACTCTGATTCCCTGTTTTAACAACGGCATCAGGGCTTGCCGGACTAGTTTCGTGAATAATCGAGGTGCTAGGTTCAAACCGAACGGCATCCTCTGAAAAACAAAATTTTGGTGCCTGATCCTCAAGGCCAGAAACCTTTGAAATCTTTTGTTGACCGACACGTGCCAATAGGCGTCTGTCAGGTCTAGAGAACACATCCAGCCTCCCGGCGGAAGTGTTAGCCTGATTTGATGAACTGTTAACATTCTGAAAGACTCGTTGTAAATGTGAAGATTCAGATAAGACAGGTCTACGACCGGCCTCATCTGAACACTGTCCCGTTTGGGAACCAAAAACAGTTTTGACGTGAATACAGGGTAATCTGGAGGGACCGGGATGATGACATTCTTGGCAATCATCTCCTGGACCAGCGACTCCACCTCTAATGAAACACAATTTGCCGTTGTCGGCTGACATAAGCGAGGTCGCCGGAGCCACTGCCAAGTGATGCCTTTGCGTGCCACCATCCGTGCCCAGGTTTTTAACGGCCATGCTTGGTGACACGTTCGGAACGACCCAGTTAGCAGACAAGGGTTCGCCGGCTGTACTTCCCTCGGTTCCTCCGGCTCTAAGACAGGCACTGGGAGTGAGAAAGACTTTAGTTTTTTGATGGTGGGTTTGGTGGTGTTGGACGCTTCGCCGGCTGGCTGGTGTGGGCCGAAGACTGGCCCTGCCCCGGCTTATACTGGCCGCGTCCCCTCTGTCCTGAAAACCCTCTCTGTCTATGCCTGAACTGACCCAGGGGGGATTGGGAGGACTTAGGCGGAAGAAACGGCTTGAACCCCCTGGCTGAGCTTTAGTAGGAGGCTTAGGTTTGGGGAAGTTAAATGCAGGTTTCTTAGCCTGTGCGGGACTGTGCTTCACGGCCTGTGCCATGTTAAACACTGTTCGCCATACATCAGGGGACATTAAAGAAGGTGTAAGTACTGGGGACATTACCACCTGGTTAGCAATGCGATCAGGCAGCTTGCGAACTAATGACATCCTAAGATCCTGTCGTGCTCGCACCGCCTCAAGTAAGGCTGTGCGTATGTCACCTAAGGATTGAATCGACGACTGAAGAATCAGACGCCGGGATAACTCAACTGATCTTCGAGCATCCGCGTCTGCGATTGCCTGAGTAGACCTGAGTAAAGACTTAGCCACCTGTTGAGAAACTATGTACAGTCAGGACCCCCAATTCGCGAGAATAGGGGTGACAGGAGGCATCGCGTATTGTGAATTCGGGTATTGTGGAACTAACTTTAAATGGGAATAATTAGATTGGGTGACATCTCTCAATTATGGCCTATTTTCGAAATTTTTGGCCCTATTTTCGACATTTTTGGCTCTACAGTACAGTCTATATCTTATATATATAAGAAGAACAATGAATAAAAATATGAAACTATCCTTAAAATTAGTAGTAGATAGGCTAGGACTAGGACTAGGACCGTAGGACTTCACGATTTTCTCCAACTTCTCCCTCCCTAACCAAATCGTACGAACAGTTTACTCTGACAAGCCTATTGCACAGTTTCCTTCTCCTCTTTTCTTGCGAAACAACAATTCCACCTTCATTTTGTGTGTTATCTTCTTATATTGGCGTGGCATGGCGAAAAAAGTGGCAGGCACTACAAACGTTTGGTCACTCCGCACGGCTATGAGCGCTTGAGCGGGACTGTGGGAGGGAGGGAGGGAGGGTAAGCGGGAGGGAAGGCAGGCGTATGCCCGTCTTCTTCTTTTTTCAGAGCTACTCCTGGGCCTCGCGAAACGTAGACGTGCTCGGGTATCAAGCGGGAATAGCGGATTTGGCCCCTTCTTAGCTCTCGATTCGTGTATTGTGGTACCACCTCGCATAATTAATGCTTAATTAATTAATGTTATTTTCGAGGGGTAACTCGTGTATTAGGGTTTTCGCGAATTGTGGAATCGTGTATTGGGGGTCCTGACTGTACTGTGAAAACAGGCGGAAAGCTTTTCCCCTTAGCCTAAATTCTCTGTCTAGGTGAGAAGGGGTAGGGGTAGTGAATGGTTCCTTTAGTTCACAAAGATTAATCTTAGGGGCAGCTAGAAAAGAAAATAAAGCTGACGGAACTCCGCCGGCAGAACCTACCGGCATGGAGAACCATGAATGTGTATCCTGAGGGATCTGGTGGGAAGATTTAGAAGTGAAAGTGGTTGCAAAGTTTTGAGCCTCTACCTCCCAATCCACCCAAGGTCCTGGTCCCAACTGTCCCACCTTCAACACTGGATTAGCTGTCTCGTCTGTGACGGTCTGTAAATCTAGTTCAGGAGTAAGAGCCGACAGAGCCTTAATATCATTAAACCCATCCAGCTTAGACCAGTCTGAAAAAAGTTTTGAAGCTGAGGCAGGGGGTAAAGCAGGCTTAGATGCATAAACAAAATAATCCTGATGATAATAACTAGGTATAGCCTTGATATTTACGTCCAAAACATTACCCAAGGCATCCAATGCCCTTAATTTCTTTGACTTATTTCCCTGGATAAACCACTCACTTGGTACCGGGAGTTCCCCTGACAAGGTAGGCTGGGCAAGCTCTGGCTTAGAGGGGTTCAAAGGGACCCATGACTCGTCTGGCCCATAAAGCAGGGGCATAGCTACCTTTCTAAGAGGCGCTTTGTCTAGAGGGGGTGGATTAACATCCGTAATGACCCTGACATTTGACGTAGTGAATGCCGCCGTAGCTGGCTTAGAGCTCCCTGCCGGTGACAGAGTAGGAGGGTTAGGAATCTTAGATAAATCGATTGACGTTATCAGAGGCCGTACCGCAGAACTTGTCAAGGGAGCCCCCAAGTCCATTGTGGGGTTTTCTCGTTGTTGATTAAAGAATTTTGATAGAGCATGAGTAAGTAACCCATCAATTTCTTGTGCTGTAACAAACTGGTTAGATGCAGAACTTTCAGGTGAATCAGTATTATCATGGGCGGCGTCCAGGCCTGAGCCTGACCCTTGTCCCTCCCTATCTGAAATTAATGACACTTCATCTTGTTCCTCCCGATCCTCCTGAGAAGACCCCGCCGAGGCAGGGGCACCTTGTTTCCAAGATAAGTTAGGGATAGAGGATGGGGTCGCCGCGTCCCTGTGGACATCGGCTACTGTGTGACTCGTATGAGTCGGACGTGGATGGTCAGACCCTGGCTGAGCAAACCGCCAAACACCGAGGCTCTGGCCTACGCTCTCTTGAGAGTCTGAAACATTCTCAATTATTGAATTTCCTGAACTTTCCGTTTCTAGGGTTAAAATATCAATAGGTAAATCTTGTTTAGGGACAGGCGCTTCACTATACTCTGAGGCTGTAACAGAAACATTTTCAGGTGTAGAGGTACGATGAGATGCACTAGACTTAGTAGAATGTCGAGAGGACTTCTTATGGGAATCCTTTTTGGAGGATTTGTGGCTACGGTGTGACCGCGAACTAGACCTAGGTTTGGAAGAATCACCACCATGGCCACTGGGGGAAGCTTCAGTCTTACACTTCTTACTAGCCGAGGAAGAGGCCCGACTTGAAGACCGCTGTCTGAGGGGTGACCTTGACCTCGATCTCGCCTGCGACGAGGAGGTGGCTGCCGGGGGAGTAGGCTCTCTCGGGCGTTTAGACGTATCCACAGACGATACAGAACCCTGGCTAGTCTCTGTCGGCTTAAAACCCGTTACTCTAGAGGTACGTTTAGGGGGAGGGTGCTCTGACAGCAACTTATCCCAAAGTGGGACGTTGTCACATTGAAGTGACTTATGTGCGACAATGGTAGTGTAGGCCGACATTTGTTGTCTGACCTCTCTCAACGCTACCGCCGCGGTCTTGTCATTGTCACACAGGACTTTATTGGCTAATTGGGAGCAAAAGGAACAATTAAGTGTAACCCAGAGACCCCTTGAACGGTCTAGACATCTAACACACCTTATGCAAAGGGTATGCGCAAAAATTGGGATACCCGCGCAAGTAGGGGTAATGCACAGGGCAAAAACTGGGGCCACAGTAGCCATGACAGAGACTGGTGTGAGGAAACTACCGCCGGGTCTGTATTGGTCCGCCGGAGCTCAGCTCTGGAAAAATAAAGAAAAATTTCCAGGAATTAATGCTCATAAGGTTAACCCACGTGTTCGCATACAAGTGTTAATAACCCGCCGGGTAACGGGATGCAAAGACACAGCTAACACATCTCGCTACGCGGCTGGGTGTAAAGAGGCTAAACAAATCTTATTAGCTAAAGAACATGAAGAATACCCTCTGATATAATGGTCCAGTATGGCACTTATAGTCTGTAGGAGGTGGTGACTGTCTCAAGATTCAATTTTGTAACAAAGCCCCCCTCATAAAGACGCCGGCCCTTGAAATATTTTAGTAGAATAGCCCAGGGCAGGAATATACGAGATCTGATTTTTTAACGAATTGTCCCAAACGATCGTCGTAAAAATAGAAGGCGGCGATACTGAAAGTATCACCCAATTAAGGTTAATCGAAATTGAATTTGTTTATAAATTCCTTAGTTCCTCCACTTAGGGGCACCCGCCGGGTGTGGGAATCGATTTGGTTAAACCTCACTGAACCTTCAATTGCCGTAAGAGTAAAGGCAGCGATACACAGAGTATCACTCAAATGGATTGGTTAACTATATGAGACCTAAGTCGTTTATCCCACCCTGCTCAGGTGCACCCGCCGGGTGAGAAGTCTAAAAGTTAACCCCACAAGTTCCTGACCCCACTTCTTTGTAAAAGATCGCCGGGGAGGAACGCCTAAACAACAGCTAGGTTTTCCATGTGGTTGTCGTAAACCAGGTAGAAAAACCTATAAAAAACGAGTGTTCTCAAGAACGTCGTTTCTTTATATATATCTATATATATGTAAGGATGGGTACAGCCATCCCGCCGGGAATTTAAAGGAGGCCTGAAACCAGGCACCCACAGAGACGCAGTCCTGGAGAGCCACAGACACCTCCCCACGCCGGGGAACCAGCCAGAGTTAAAAACCACGTGTGGCCCAACACTGCTCATCGGTCAGGATTTTTCATGGTGAAACCGAGAAAAAACCCGCCGGAAGGCAAACCCCACCCTGAACAGACACCATCTGAACAATACGACACGAGGAGAGACACGCACGACTAACCAAGGTCACAACATAATCCGTGGAATTAGCCAATACACAACTAAACCAGGAAACAATTATAGTCCGAGGAATTAGCCAATACACAACTAAAACCCGGATACACATGACACAGTAGGGCATATTTATAAAATAAATAATAACACTAGACATGTGGCAAAGCTACGAGCGGCTGGCTAGGCCTAGGTAGACGGCATGAAAATAGTTGAAATATAAACACACACTGGAATATCACAACAGGAACCACCGCCAACACACCACCGAAGCGATAACTTCCCACCCCGGGAAGCCTGACACGGACCCAGAAAAAACTTCACTAAGTGAAGAAAAATACGCTGGGAACGTCAGCAAACACACAGCTTACCTCATCAGAAGGATAAAAGGCAGCAATAATTAACGCGTAATGAAAGCCGCCTGCATCACCAACTAACACAACTGTGAAAAGTTCACGTGTCCACAACAGGACCACGAGGGTACATCCGAAATAGATGCCCCATACACACGACCCAAAATACACTGCACTGCGGGCAACCAGCCCAGGACACTCCTGCTACGCCTATCCTAACCTTACTCGATACATCCTAGAGTAAACAAATGAGAAAAAACTCACTAGGGACGCAACGAATGCGGAACCAGCGGAGCCTGAAAGGTACGTCCGGGCAGGCTGAGCGCAGAGCAAAGAAGGAGGAATGACGCCTGATTCAGCGTCTGGTCAGAAATCCACACAAGTACATCCACGATATGATGGAAAGCTTATTGGATAGTTATTCTTATTTTCTTTTTGTTTTTATTTTTTACGAAGTTTTTTCGTAGTGAGAACCCAATTCATAATGACTGAAGCCATGAGTGAGGTCGCGTGCGCTCATGATGAAGGCTCCTCAGTTTTTAAATGCTCTGCGCGGTAGATTCAAACTACGGCGGATTAGTGTTTGAAGAGGATGCCTTATGTAATAGGCATGTTCGTCAATGATGGAGGGGCCACTAATAAATAGGATTCCATTTGTGCCTGTCCTTCAACAATGCGTTTGGACCTCCCTCCGGACATTTTCCGGCAGGTTAGGAAGAGGGAGAGTGGTTTCCCCCCAGGCGCAAATAGATCCACTTGTGGATGGTATGGTTCCGCAACAATCTCGTTGGAGACGTTTGTGCTTGAGAGCCCATTGTCCTCCGGTGCCCTGTCTCCGGGACAGAGCGTCTACCCAGACGTTCTCTACGCCCGGGAGATAAAATTCATAAAGATGAATGCTCAGTGTTTCGGCCAGAGTACAAATCAGTTTTGACAATTCTAGTAACTTTCCGAGATCTCGTTGACCCTTGCTTTTGAAATGCAGTGTAGTGCGTCCAAATTATCCATTCTGAAGGCCATTGATTTCCTCTGTAGGAAGAGACTTGAGTTTTGATGGAAAAAACAAAGTGGCTAGAAGTTCTTGTTTGTTGACATGAAAGTTCGCGTCTCGGGACTAAAGACCTTGACCCAAGTTGTCTAGGTTCGACTGATATTACCCAGCTTATTGTCCCTAAAGCATCTGTGTCTATCCATACCGTAGGCGGGAGAGAAAACCCACGTCCTTAATGAGTGACATACTTCCTTCCTCGCCCAGACTGCTAGTAAGTTACAAATTAATAGAGGAATGGTTCATAATTTTCCCGCCGGCAAAAGTGGGAAATTTGTTTGTTACTTTCCAAGACTAATCTCTTACTTTAAACCGGCCCAACTTTACAATTAGTTGCATCCAGGTGAGAGAACCGACCAGGGATCGGGGCTGTTCGGCCAGGCAGCTTAGGGAACAACAACAACCGACCAGGGACTCCATATCCGTCCCGTCGTGTTCAGAGTGTGTGGCAACCGCAACTATTTCCCACGAAATCTGTTATGGTTGTCCACACTCTGACTGAGAGTAAGATTGGTTGCGTCTCAGACCCGTTTTATCCACTGGATTACCAGTGTAGTAACAAGGTGCGACTTTGCCAAGTCTACCTTGAACCCTAGGGATAGTATATGAATTATATGCAATGGATATGGGCATTGTAGGCACCGAGATTAAACATGAATTATAATAATGTAAGAGACATGGCATTAATGGTACTGACCGACTCCGCCACTACCCGGCAGTCGTCTTAACCAGCCCACTCTTTTGATTCCTTGAAACTACCATAGCTGTAAAGCTTGCCAGACTAATTTACTAATTTAGGTTACCATCTTACAGCAGAAGCTGTTGTATGACCAATTACATGTCCTGAAGGGTGAAAGGAAAATTTGACTTATGCAGAGAACCCCCCACACCTCAGGGGGAGGGGGTTGTACCAATGGTCGCATGCAAATATAGTCCGGTTGTGGCAATAGGTAACTGTGGACGCGGCAACATAGTGTGTTGGTTAGGCCGGAACAACACCGCTGGGAAACTGGCCATTGACCCTTGGCTACCCTTATGTTGTACGTCTAATGTAAACGAGGTCGCCGGAGTCTCCGTTAGGAAGTGTTGCTTTGCCCACGCCCGCCGGGGCGTAACCCGGTGACTACCGTAAGGACCCCTGGCCCTTGCCTGGGTGTAATTTACAGAGTCTACCCTCGGATCCGCACGCCTTTACAAGGCCCTGGGAGAGAGAGAGAGCATTAGAATCTAAATAGATGGTATAGTCTGGGATCGACGATTGCCTGGTGATGGTCGAAGTCGTATCCTAACTTGGCAGACTCATAACCTATCTCCTCTTGCCCTGTTATGCATCGGTTAATTACTGATTACGCATCTGTTGAACTGCCTGCCTAGTCTCAGTGTTCATTACTTACGCCGTCAACACCGGAGAAAGGATTACCCGGTGGTAAATATTACCGGGCAATCCTTTCACCATAAAGAGTCTTAGGTGTTGCCTAGCCCGGACAGCTTCCAACAAGGCTGTTCGTATGTCCCTGATTGATCTCGCCGGGTGGGGGAGAAGAAGCTGTTGAAATAACCTTATTGTCTCACTCATACCTTGATCTGTCTGAGACTCTTCTGGTCGAGAGATGGACTGGGCAGTTTGTCTACTGAGTAAGAATATTGCAAACCTTCGATGAGCATTATCTCGCAACATATACTCTCTTTGGAGATCAATTAGATGAGGAGTATTGAAGGGGTCCTGAAAGTCCTGTTGTGATAACTGTGGGGACGCAAGGAACTCAAAAATAGAGGAGGAGACACCTCCCGGTCGTGGATTTAGCAAATCAAACTCAATTTGGTTAGGAGGAGGGATAGCAAGGGAGGGTTGAGACGTTAAAGCAATAGCAAACTGTTGAGCCTCCGTATCCCAGTCCACCCATGGACCATGTCCTAACTGCCCCAGGAGCAATTCCTGATTGCCCGACGGCAAGTGCGCCGGAGTAGTAACCAACTTTGGTTCGTCTATTTTCAATGAATCATAACCGTGTACGCCATAAGGTCGGGAGCAATCAGGACAAATTCGCTCCCCTGGAGAAAGTGGCAAGAGCTGAGCAGGTACATAGACAAAATATTCATAATTCCAGACATTGGGAATAGCCTTAATTGGTACCTTTAAAATCCTACCCTGTGTATCCTTTGCACGGAACTCCTTATCCTTACTGGTCTCAATCACCCACTCACGAGGCACTGGGACCTCCCCCGCAATGGACCTGTGCTCAGAACCCTATTTATTAGTGGCCCCTCCATCATTGACAAACATGCCTATTACATAAGGCATCCTCTTCAAACACTAATCCGCCGTAGTTTGAATCTACCGCGCAGAGCATTTAAAAACTGAGGAGCCTTCATCATGAGCGCACGCGACCTCACTCATGGCTTCAGTCATTATGAATTGGGTTCTCACTACGAAAAAACTTCGTAAAAAATAAAAACAAAAAGAAAATAAGAATAACTATCTAATAAGCTTTCCATCATATCGTGGATGTACTTGTGTGGATCTTTGACCAGACGCTGATTCAGGCGTCATTCTTCCTTCTCTGCTCTGCGCTCAGCCTGCCCGGACGTGTCTCCCCACGCTCCGCTGGTTCCGCATTTGCTGCGTCCCTAGTGAGTTTTTTCTAATTTGTTTACTCCGGGATGTATCGAGTAAGGTTAGGATATGCGTAGCAGGAGTGTCCTGGGCTGGTTGCCCGCAGTGCAGTGTATTTTGGGTCGTGTGTTTGGGACATCTATTTCGGATGTACCCTCGTGGTCCTGTTGTGGACTTGTGATCTTTTCACAGTTGAGTTAGCTTGTGATGCAGGCGGCTTTCATTACGCGTTAATTATGGCTGCCTTTTATCTTTCTGATGAGGTAAGCTTTGCTTACTGACGTTCCCAGCGTATTTTTCTTCACTTAGTGAAGTTTTTTCTGGGTCCCGAGTCAGTCTTCCCTTTGCCGGAAGTATTTGCTACAGTGGTGTGTTGGCGGTGGTGCCTGTTGTTATATTTCCAGTGTTTTTGTGTATATTTCAAAATTTCTTATGCCGTCTACTTAGGCCTAGCCAGCCGCTCGTAGCTTTGCCACATGTAGTGTTATTGTTTATTTTTATAAATATGCCCTACTGTGTCATGTGTATCCGGGTTTAGTTGTGTATTGGCTAATTCCACGGACTATGTTTGTTTCCTGGTTTAGTTGTGTATTGGCTAATTCCACGGATTATTGTGTGGACTTAGGCTAGTCGTGCTTGGCTTTCCTTCGTGTCCGTTGTACGTTCAGATGGTTTCTGAACGGAGTGGGTTACCTTCCGGCGGGTTTTTTCTCGGTTTCACCATGAAAAAAACCCGGCCGAGAGCCGTGTTGGGCCACACGTGGTTTCAACACAGGCTTGTGTCCCCGGCGATGAGGTGTCTGTGGCTCTCCAGGACTGCGTCTCTGTGTTGGTGCCTGTTTTCAGGCTCCCTTTGATTCCCGGCGGAGTGGCTGTACCCATCTAACATTGTTCATGCGAACATATGTTATGAAGTTTTTCTACCCGGTTTTCAAACCACAGGAAAAACCTAGCTGTTGTTAAGGGCTTTCCTCCCCGGCGATCTTTTACAAAGAAGTGGGGACAGGAACTTATGGGGTTAACGTTTTGACATCTCACCCGGCGGGTGTACCTTGGTAGGGTGGGATGAACAACTAAGTCATTCAGTTAGTTAAAATGTAAAACTTGCAAACTAAACAAACCAAAATTGGGACAAGGACAATATAAAGTCAAATTAAATTATCAAAATCGCTATGTGGAAACAACGCTTACTAAAATGAAAATTATTAAATAAAAGAACACAATCCACCACATAGGGTGTACATCACTACATGAGCAAGTTAATCTGTTTCCCAAGCAAACCAATCGCACATATAACAACGCACTATCGTCACGTTAAAGGAAGTAGTCAAGTTTGGGAAGTCCGGGACGTTCTGGCAAATTTTACTAAACTCTGCATGAATAAAGAAACTACATGTTAATGTCAAAATATTATTTAAAATCAAATTTGCAACATGACAAGACATTAACAATAGTAAAAAATACAAATATTGATAAGATATCTATACTATTACAAAATAATATATAAAATACAGTACAGCACTCACTAACGATAGTGCTATCGGGTAGGTACCTGTAAGCATAGCATGCTTCAAGTGACCCCTATCAATAACTACCCTACAAATAACCTACATTTATAGCACAAATAACTAAGGAAATCGCAAAAGTAAGCAATTGATACTATCGACAATGAATACATATAATATAAAGAGAAATAATTGCAAAATATGAAGTAACAACAGATTTAAACAAAGAGTACTCTTTTAACAAGAACAATAAATTTAAAAAATCATCAATATTAATAATAATAATAATAATAATAGAAAAAGAAAAAGAAAAAGATAAACAATAAATACAGACAAAAAGTAAGCAGAGGTTATACAAGAAACTTCAAGTTAAAAATGCTTGATTAAAATTATTGATGTCAAATTTTAGAATACAGTCACAATAATTGACCCTAAAAAGATTAAATTTATGGAACAATTTACTTGCCTCAATGTATCGCCGCCTTTACACTTACGGCGATTGAAGGTTCAATTAGGGTTAACATCGTTTTTTACACCCGGCGGGTGCTCCTGGGTGGAGGAAATAAGGAATTTACAATTCAATTTCGATTTAACCACTTAATTTAGTGATACGTTTAGGTATCGCCGCCTTCAAACTTACGGCGATCTTTTTGTGACAATTCGTTAGAAATCAGATCTCGTATCAGCCTGCCCTGTATTATTCTACTAAAATAATTCAAGGGCCGGCGTCTTTGTGGGGGGTTGTTTTTTGTTCCAAAATTGAATCTTGAGACAGTCACCACCAGAAAGACTATAAACGCCATGCTGGACCGTTATATTATGTCAGAGGGTATTCTTCACTTTCTTAAAAAGATATGTTTAGATATTCTGAGCCCCGCCGCGTAGCGAGCTGTGATCGTTGTGTCATTACATCTCGTTACCCGGTGGGTTATTAACACTTGTGTGCGAACATGTTGGGTTAACCTTATGAGCATTAATTCCTGGAAATTTTCTTTTTTTCCAGAGCTGGGCTCCGGCGGACCAATACAGACCCGGCAGTAGTTTTCCCCACCAGTCTCTGTCATGGCTACCTTGGCCCCAGTCTTTGCTTTATGCACTACCCCTACCTGTGCCGGTATCCCTATTTTTGCGCACACTCTTTGCATAAAGTGTGTTAAATGTCTAGACCGTTCAAGGGGTCTGTGGGTGATGCGTAATTGTTCTTTTTGCTCCCAATTAGCTGTCAAGGTCCTCTGCGACAATGATAAGACCGCAGCGGTCGCATTAAGAGAAGTTAGGCAACAGATGTCAGCATACACTACGATTGTAGCTCATAAGTCACTTCAATGTGACAACGTCCCTCTTTGGGATAGACTGCTTTTCGAACACCCTCCCCCTAAACGTTCCTCTCGAGTAACTAGTCATAAGCCGGCGGAGACTGGTCAGGGTTCTGTGTCTTCTGCTGCTACTCCAAAACGTCCAAGAGAGCCTACACCCCCGGCGTCCGCCTCCTCGTCTCGGGAGAGATCTCGGTCTAGGTCACCTCTCAGACGCCAGCCATCTAGTCTTGCCTCTTCACCATCGAGTAAGAAGAGTAGGACGGAAAGTTCCACCAGTGGTCACGGCGATGAATCCTCCAAATCAAAGAGTAGTTCACGGTCACACCGTAGCCATAAATCTTCCAAAAAGGATTCCCATAAACGAAAGACCTCCCTACATTCGCCAGCTTCTAGTGCTTCTCATCGTACCTCTACCCCAGACAGAGTTTGTGTTAGGTCTCAAGGGTCCAGTACGGTGCCTGTCCCTAAAGAGGATTTACCCATTAATATTTTAACCCTGGAATTGGAGAGTTCAGGGGGTTCAGTGATTGAGAGTGTTTCAGACTCCCAAGAGAGTGTAGGCCAGGGCCTCGGTGTTTGGCGATTTTCTCGGCCGGGGTCTGACCACCCACTTCCGACTCAAACTAGTCACACAGTAGCTGACGTCCACAGGGACGCGGCGATCCCATCCTCTATTCCTGACTTATCTTGGCAGCAAGGTACCCCAGCTTCGGCGGGATCTTCTCAGGAGGAACAGGAGGAGAAAGACGAGGTTTCAATAATTTCGGAGATGGAAGGGCAAGAGTCAGGTTCAGGCTATTAATGATTCACCAGTAAGTTCATCATCAACTCAATTTGTCACTGCGCAGGAAATTGATGGGCTACTTAGTCATGCTTTATCTAAATTTTTTGGCCAACAACAGGAAACTCCCACAGTGGACTTGGGGGCTCCCACGACAAGTTCTACGGTACGGCCTCTGATGACTTCTATTGCTTTATCTAAGATCCCTAACCCCCCCACTCTGTCACCATCAGTGGTTACTAGGCCTGCTACGGCGGCATTGACCACTTCGAATGTAAGGGTTATAACGGATGTCAATCCACCCCCTCTAGACAAGGCGCCTCTCAGAAAGGTAGCTATGCCCTTGCTTTACGGACCAGACGAGTCATGGGTCCTTTTGACTCCCACTAAACCAGAGATCGCCCAACCTACCTTGTCAGGGGAACTCCCAGTACCGCGTGAGTGGGTCATCCAGGGCAATAAATCAAAGAAATTAAGGGCCTTGGATACTTTGGGAAATGTACTAGACGTTAATATAAAGGCTATACCTAGTTATTATCACCAAGACTATTTTGTGTATGCTACTAAGCCAGCTTTACCCCCTGCCTCAGCTTCAAAATTGTTTTCAGACTGGTCTAAGCTGGATGGGTTTAATGACATTAAGACTCTGTCAGCTCTCACTCCAGAACTTGATTTACAAACCGTCACAGACGAAGCAGCTAATCCAGTCTTGAAGGTGGGGCAGTTGGGTCCAGGACCTTGGGTGGATTGGGAGACAGAGGCTCAAAACTTTGCAACCACATTTACTTCCAAATCTTCCCACCAGATCCCTCAAGATACTCATTCGTGGTTCTCCATGCCAGTATGTTCTGCCGGCGGAACCCTTCAGCTTTGTTTTCTTTCTTAGCTGCCCCTAAAATTAATCTTTGTGAGCTAAAAGACCCTTTCACTACCCCTACCCCAACTCACCTAGACCGAGAATTTAGGCTAAGGGGGAAAGCTTTTTGCCTGTTCTCTCAATACATAGTGTCTCAACAGGTAGCAAAGTCTTTGCTTCGGTCCACTCAGGCAATCGCAGACGCGGATGCCAGAAGATCGGTTGAATTATCCCGGCGACTGCTTCTCCAGTCGTCAATCCAATCTCTGGGTGACATACGCACCGCCTTGCTTGAGGCGGTACGAGCAAGACAAGATCTCAGAATGTCTTTAGTTTGCAAACTGCCTGATCGCATTGCGAATCAGGTGGTCATGTCACCAGTGCTTACTCCCTCTTTAATGTCCCCTGAAGTGTGGCGAACGGTGTTTAATATGGCGCAGGCCTTTAAACACAGTCCCACCCCTTCTAAGAAACCTGCCTTTAACTTCCCCAAACCCAGGCCAACCGCTAAAGCTCAGCCGGGGGGATCTAAGCCCTTTCTTCCACCTAAGTCCTCCCCCTCCCCTCAAGATCAGTACAGGCATAGACAGAGTAGGTTTTCAGGTCAGAGAGGACGCGGCCATAATAAGCCAGGTCAGGGCCCGTCTTCGGCCAACACCAGCCAGCCGGCGAAGCGTCCAGCACCACCAACCCCACCATCAAAAAACTAAAGTCTCTCTCACTCCCGGTGCCAACCTTAAGGCCGGCGGACCCGAGGGTAGTACAGCCGGCGAACCCTTGTCTGCTAACTGGGTCGTTCCGAACGTGTCACCAAGCATGGCCGTTAAACACTTGGGCACGGATGGTGGCACGCAAAGGCATCACTTGGCAGTGGCTCCGGCGACCTCGCTTACGTCAGCCGACAACGGCGAATTTTGTTTCTTTAGAGGTGGAGTCACTGGTCCAGGAAATGATTGCCAAGAATGTCATCATCCCGGTCCCCCCAAATTACCCTGTATTCACGTCCAAGCTATTTTTGGTTCCCAAAAGGGACAGTGTTCACATGAGACCGGTAGTAGACCTGTCTTATCTGAACCTTCACATTCACAACGAGTCTTTCCGAATGTTAACAGTACACCAAATCAGGCTAACACTTCCGCCGGGAGGTTGGATGTGTTCACTAGACCTGACAGACGCCTATTGGCACGTATCGGTCAACAACAGATTTCAAAGGTTTTTGGCCTTACAGATCAGGCACCAAAATTTTGTTTTTCAAAGGATGCCATTCGGTTTGAACCTGGCACCTCGATTATTCACGAAATTAGTCCGGCAAGCCCTGATGCCGTTGTTAAAACAAGGAATCAGAGTGTTGTGGTACCTAGACGACTGGCTGGTGGTGGCAGAGACACAACAATTATGCATCAAACATGTCAACATCATTTTAAATCATGTCAAAACTCTAGGGTTCAAGGTAAATCTGGTAAAGTCAAACCTTGTTCCCTCACGAGTAATTCAGTGGATAGGGCTGGTCTGGGACACGGCCGCTCTCACTCTGAGTCAGAGTGTGGACAATCGCAACAGGTTTCGCAGGAAACTGTTCATGTTTCTTCACAGTCTGACTACGACGCGGAGGGTCTGGGAGTCTCTGGTCGGCTCGCTCAACTGGATTCAACTAACTGTCATGTTGGGCCGGTTGAAAGTAAAACGTTTAATATTGGAAGGCAACAAATATTTCCCACTCTTACCGGCGGGAAAATTATGGCCCATCCCGAAATTAATCCACACCTTACTAGCGGTCTGGGCAAAGAGGGAAACGTTGCACTCAATAATGTCATGGACCTCTCCTCCACCAACGGTATGGGTAGACACGGATGCGTCAGGCACAATAGGGTGGGGATTTCAGTCAAATCAGGGGCACCAGGGTCAGGGGCTTTGGTCCCACTTAGAAATCTCTCACATCAATGTCAAAGAATTACTAGTCCCCTTGTATTTCCTTCAGGCTCACGGCCCTGCGTTACGGGGCAAGTCGGTGGCCTTCAGAATGGACAATCTGAACGCAGTTCACTGTATTCAGAAACAGGGATCAACGAGGTCAAGGAGGTTGCTAAACGTGTCGGAAGAGATTTTTACTCTAGCCAACAGACTAGACATTTATCTTCACGCATCTTATCTCCCAGGCGTAGCGAACGTCTGGGCAGACGCTCTGTCCCGGAGACAGAGCACGACAGTAGAATGGGAGCTCAAGCAACCCATTTTCAACCTAATGATTGCAGAGCTCTCCCATCCACAAGTGGATCTGTTTGCGTCCGAGGAGACTCACAAACTCCCTCTATACCTCACCCGCCGGACGAAAACGCCGGCAGGGGGGCCAGACGCCCTAGTGACAGACTGGAACAGATGGAGCTCCATCTATCTGTTTCCGCCGCCAGATGCGTCACTAATGTGCCACGTAGTGAACAAACTACGAGATTATCGAGGCTTAGTCTCACTAATCGCGCCCCTGTGGCCGGCGCAGTTGTGGTACCAGCAATTGAAGACGTGGTGCCCGCACCCGGTGTCGCTCCCGGTCGGGTATTTCCACTTAGACACGATTGGCAACCTAGCGACCTCGCTGACTTTTGCATTATGGACATTCAGGAGGCCAAATGGCTAGCACCATACGGTAGAGATGTGACCAATAAATTATTAAATCAATATACTCAGTCTACGAAACGACAGTATCACTCACATTGGCAAGCCTTTACTTCTTGGATCATTAGAACAGAACAGACTGTGCCATCAGTAGCTTTAGTTTTTAATTATTTAAATTATCTGTTTGAGCAGAAACATTTATCTGTGGTAACATTAAAAAATCACTTAACTGCGATTAGAGTGCCCTTTTTAGACCTTACAGGTCTCTCCATACCGGTGGCGGAGGAAACAGGTTTTATGAGAGCTTGTTTTAAACTTCGCCCACCTCCCCGTCAGCTCATGCCTACTTGGTCTCTGGACAAAGCTTTGTCTTTACTTCACTCTCGTCTGTACCAAAATACTGCAGATTTTGCATTACTCTTAAAAAAGGCTGTATTCCTTTTGGCTTTGGCCACCGGGAACAGAGTGTCTGAGCTGGCGGCGATGAGCAACACACCTAATTGCCTTAGGTTTGGTAGACTTAATGAATGTATTTACATTGCACCTTCCCCGGGATTTGTAGCCAAGAATGAGCACAGTGCACACGTGTTTTCTGAGTTCACGGTGCCGGCGTTAAAAAGGGGAAAGGTGCATCATAATCTATGTCCAGTGCAAGCTCTAACCAAATATTTGAGAGTAGCTCCTCTAAACCCCCAAGGTGCTTTATGGGTAGCAAGTACGGGTAAACGCTTACTGAAACGGCGATTAGCTTCTCTTCTGGTCGAAGTCATTAAAGAGAGTAATCCCGGCGTTGTGGGTCGGGCCCACGATTTATGCAAATGGGCAGCCTCTTTACGTTTCCTGAAGAATTTTTCAGTAGAAGATATTGCGTCCACTCAGTTGTGGGCGTCTAATCATACATTTTTGTCTAGATACTTGTCAGTTGCTCTAGATAAACCTTCCTTACCATGTATAGCTTTAAGGCAGATGGTCTAGGTGGCCCTGCAGTCACTTTTGTTTACTTTCAAGACAAGGGGGGGGGGGGGGGGGGTGCAGTCAGTTGACATAGGACACCCTAGACCCCGCCGGAGTGTGAGAGCTGTGATACAATTTATGGTTAATGTGACATGAAAATTTCTCGGCGAGAAATTGTGCTAGTACAATGTTAGTACAAAACAACGGGGTTGTTATAGTAGTTTTAGCTGCGAAAGCAATTTAATATTAAAACAGTGAAGATCTTTTGCAATTTATCTCCACGATTATTTTGGGGTTTATTATGTGCACATGTAAACTGATAACTTGTTATTTTTGTCACCACTCGTTGAGTGGGGTGCCTTTGTAACTACAGATCTGTTCACAGAATCTTCAGAGTTACCCCTTTTTTGTCAAGCAGGCTTCTTTGAAGCACGCACCTGCCTGAACCCCTTTCTTGTATATATACGGCCTACGCCTTATTAAATATATTTTCAAAGTAAGAATACTATGTGGTTGTTTTTATTATCTGCTTTTCTAGAGTTATGATATGATTACGAATGTCCCCCTCCAGTCTTAGAAATCAGGCATGTTCGTCAATGATGGAGGGGCCACTAATAAATTATAGGTTTGACTCCTGTAAGGAGATAAAGAAAACCTAATATTTAGTAGTGGCCCCGTAATCATTGACGACTGGGGCCCTCCCGACCATCCCCTTCCCATTCGTTGATGTATTGAGGATTTTGGTTTACTTGATATGTCAGTGAAGGAAGAATGACGCCTGAATCAGCGTCTGGTCAAAGATCCACACAAGTACATCCACGATATGATGGAAAGCTTATTAGATAGTTATTCTTATTTTCTTTTTCTTTTTATTTTTTACGAAGTTTTTTCGTAGTGAGAACCCAATTCATAATGACTGAAGCCATGAGTGAGGTCGCGTGCGCTCATGATGAAGGCGCCTCAGTTTTTAAATGCTCTGCGCGGTAGATTCAAACTACGGCGGATTAGTGTTTGAAGAGGATGCCTTATGTAATAGGCATGTTCGTCAATGATTACGGGGCCACTACTAAATATTAGGTTTTCTTTATCTCCTTACAGGAGTCAAACCTATAATTTGGTTGGCCCTACCAGAAACCAGAAACAATTTGAATCTTGCCAGTGTGGGATAGTGGCCTTTGTTTGTAGCTGCTTATCTATTGAAATAGTATGGAAAGCTGGGTTTGAACAATGATAAGGGGTTGTCCGGGAGGGGGGTACTGAATTGGTACCCGCCGGGGGACATGAAGTTATTTTAGCCGTGGGACAGCCGGGATTTGGTGGTGTGCTAATTTTGGATGGTATTAGAGCCGTGGAAGCAGCTGGTGTTGTGAGCACGTTAACTTTAGCTGGCTTGAGCGGTAGTACAGAAACCTTTGGGGTAGCTTCCATGTTAACCATGGGGGTACTCTGAGGGGAAAGTACGTTAAATTTGGCTGGGGTGAGCGGTAGCACAGAAGCCATAGGGGGAGTTCCCATCATCGTTGTGGGAGTATTTCGGAACCTTTTTGACAGATCACATTGTTGTAAAACTTTCTGTAATAAATTATTTAAATGTTTGGCTGTGACACATTGACTACGGGATCTCTTTCGAGACCTAGTACGTACTTTCTCTACCTTCTCGCCATGTTATTAGAGCCGTGGAAGCAGCTGGTGTTGTGAGCACGTTAACTTTAGCTGGCTTGAGCGGTAGTACAGAAACCTTTGGGGTAGCTTCCATGTTAACCATGGGGGTATTCTGAGGGGAAAGTACGTTAAATTTGGCTGGGGTGAGCGGTAGCACAGAAGCCATAGGGGGAGTTCCCATCATCGTTGTGGGAGTATTTCGGAACCTTTTTGACAGATCACATTGTTGTAAAACTTTCTGTAATAAATTATTTAAATGTTTGGCTGTGACACATTGACTACGGGATCTCTTTCGAGACCTAGTACGTACTTTCTCTACCTTCTCGCCATGTTCCAGCAAAACCAAGAACCATTCTACTTCCTCCTGTGGTGCCACGGAGTGTTCTACTTCCTCCGGCAAGTCCCTAAACCTCACTGTCTCTGACGTAAGGCAGGTTGCCTTCTCAGTTACTCTACGCCCTTCTCCCAGAATGGGACCTAGCCTACTAGGTGCTAGGATGCTACTCCCAGCGGAGTTAACGCTACTCCCGGCGGGGTTAAGTTTACTAGATAGGGAGTTACAACCAGAGGAGTCGAGATAACTAGATGCCCTGGATGTAGGTGGATCTTGACCTACCTGAGTACCTGAGTGTGGTGTGCTCTCACCTGCCGCCGAACTGCGGTACTGCTCTGTGGCCGTGGATGGTGAAGCTAACCGTTCTTCCTTGGAGCAAGGCAAATCAACATTTGAGAGCAATATTTGAGATCCTTGTTGAGCTACCCTTACCTTAGACCTATCCTTGGGACCCGACTCAATCCCCCCGGTTCCTGCCCCAAGGAGTCCGGGAAAAACTCCGGCACCTCAGGGGCAGACACTGAGGGGAGCGGTCGTGAATCCGGCTTACACCTCTCTTGGTTGGCTTTGCACTAGTGTCACTGGCGTGAACTTCCGCCGTGATCTGAACAGTGGAGGATATAAAGTCATATCTCTGTCGCTTGGGAGACCGAGGGTCCTGGACTGAAGACTGTCTGCACTGTCGTCGAGGTGACCTGGATGTCAATCTTGGCCGGGCGTCTGGCGATGCCGAACGTGCTCTCTTGTGTTAGGGAGGGGAGTTTACCTCAAAAGATTCTGAGTCACTGCCAATGGCTAATTGCTCTACATGTTGAGTTTTAGCTGTATTGATAGGAATGGACTGTGCTACTGGGGAATCATCATTAAATGAGTAGAGCAGAATGAGCTGTAACAGGTCTGCGTCATCGCATATTAACTCTACATTCGGCACTCTTTTGGCATAGGAGGTAAATTTAGTTTTTATATCGATCAAGGCCACTAGGCACGAAAGATCTTCCTTACTAATCCATTCCGCATAAAGGTCCGAGCACACCGGGCATTTCTGGGAAGTCCAGAGAAACTGAGACCTATCAATGCACGTAACACATCGTATACAGAGTTTGTGTGCAATTACCGGGACTAGTGAGCAGGTAGGTGTGGCACAAATGTTAAACAGAGGCATGTTGGTACTGAACCCCCCCTCCCCACCAGGAACGGTTCCTTCCTCTGCTCGCTGTGCTGCTCAAGATGTGATGAGATCTGGAACTAAAAATTTCCAGGAATCAATGCTCATAAGGATAACCCAAGAGGTTTTACACATCCTAACACCTGAAATACGCCGGAAAATCAGCCGTAGCCCAACCGCTACTCTAACTTTCCGCCGCATTCCTATGTGAAGATAACCCCCTTGAAGGTTTCTTCTCAATAGAACTGCTTACCTATGACATGAGTCACTGACCCTTAATACCAAGTCTCTTAACTATCTGAACGTCCATTTGGATTAGCGGAATAGTTAAGGACCACACGGGACTGTGCCGCCGGGCGTAAAAAGTCTTGTCGTGCGAGGTTCTGGGGGAGTTCATCCGGCGTAGCCGGGATCTCTCCCGTAGGACTTAGCATGTCCGCCAGAAGGTGCGTGATACCGCACATCACGCCGGGTCAATTGGTACCATTCCCATCCGCCTGCGAGGAGAAAACTGGCATCAATACACAGAAAGATAGCCGGCAGGAAAAAAACAAACCTACCGGAGATGTCGACTTAAAAGGGAAAGACAGACAACTCCGGAGACCCGACAGACAGGACGTCTCCTGACCCTCTAACATGTAGCCTAATGCACATGAACAATGAGGGAAACACTTAGGGCTACAATATTATCATAATTTTAATAATAAAATATATATTACTCCAAGCCCACTAAGGAGACCCCTACTGAGGTTGACCACGAGGCTCGTAGTAATTGACGTCTTGGCTGGTTACCTTACCTCCTGAAGACACAGCAGCAGCTCTTGACGAGGGGCCAATGAGAGAGGGCAAGCGCAGACACGGACCCTAGAAGGTTCCACACCACGTGTGACAACCCTTGAACTAGAGCGCCTGCTAAACAACTATAATGCAACTGCCTCATAGAGATGGCCTGAAGCATATTTCTGCAGATATAGTAGCCTCCTAACTAGTAGGTAAGAGCAAAATCTAAGGCGCAGAAAAACAAAAAACAAAAAACACATGAGGCGCTGATCCTGGGGACTCGTAGGCGCCTGTACAATAGTATCCTATTTTAACACTCCCTGCGGGCATACCAATGGGGCAGCCTGTGCTAGCAAATCTAAAACCTGTTCAATACAACTCAGATATATACAAATGAGCAAGGACTCACTAGAAGCGAGCGAACGAAGAATGTGGCGGAGCACAGGTGGCACACGTCCAGTCAGGTTGACCGCGGGGAGAGGAAGGGGGAATGGCGTCTCTGAGAGCAATGTCAGGGATAGAATCCACGCAAGAAATCCACCGAGATGGAAAGCATTAATATAACAAGTATTAAGTTATATTTTATTTTTTATTTTTTTACAAAGTTTTTCGTAGTGAGTACCCCAATCATAAGACGATTCCATAAGAGAATTAGCGTTACACTTATGACGTAGGACTCTTTCTCCCCGCGGCGGTAGTTTCAAACTGGCTGACTGCGGACGCTTGAAAGTGGACTATTATACTAATAGGCATATCGTCAATGATGGATATTATAACAGTTTATTATTAATAAATATTATAATAAATATTATATTTTTCAATTCCATAGCATTAGAAATGATTCATAGATTACAAAAAAAACAAATAAGACATAGTTATGTTAATGTAAAAGGGAGATACAGTAGATAGATGCATTAGAGAGATAGATAGATAGCGAGAGAGAGTTGCTAGGGGCGAGCGATCGATAAATACGAATATATATGAGACGACTTAAGTTTCTGAAAAGACAAAGGAAAATGTTTTATTGACTCTCTTTTTCATTTTATTATTTGTGTGTTGGAAGGATAATATTGTTTTCAATTCCATCGTACAGTCTATCCTCCTACAACGCGAATTTAGGGGTGGCACTGGGCCTCATGTTGTAGGTATTTCGCGTTGTAGGAATAACACTTTAAATGGAGATAAGGATGTTGTTTTTGGAGGCAAGAAGATAACACTGCATTGAGGGTGGAGATTTTGCAGGTAGGCAGGATGGCAGGAGGCATTATCCATTAGCAAAATCATCTTAAAATCCAGTGCGCATCGACGTCATCGCGCTGTAGGTGGGGGGGGGGGGGGTCACGCAGTAAGAGGAGGCGCCGGATTTGAAGCACTCGGCAAGGCCATTTCGCGTTATATGTTTTCGGCTCGGGTTGTAAGAGGTTTAGGTAATTCGGGACCCCCCCCTCGTGTTGAAGGAGGATCGCGTTGTAGGAGCTCGTGTTATAGGAGGATGGACTGTATTACAAATTATTCATAGATTACAAAAAGACCAAATAAGACAGTTATATTTACAGTATGTATAAGGGAGATAGATGCATTAAATAGTTAGACAGACAGACATTTGATGCATAAATAACATTCTTAATAATTTATATATTCCTAGGCTTGGGCCGCCACCAGTGTATGATCCCGACTGTTCCCCGACATTTCCGTGTTGTGGCCGACTTTGGAACTTTTGGGGTTACCGTGTCCAAACGAAACCTTGTATAAAAGACGCGTGTATATCGAGACCTGACTGTATTTTACTTATACAATGAACATGTGATCATTGAAGAACCAGAAAATAAGTGTAAAGAGCAAATATCCAGTGAAAACAATTATTTTTATGACGAGAGGGTGACGAATGCATGCGAGGCAGAGCAACACAGCTCTACTCTCTCTGGAGGCTTGAAACACACCGACGGCTCTAGCTGTGGTTTTGCGCATGTAGGAGGTAGGGGAAGTGTAGAGGAGGGTGACTGAATGCATTTAAGGCAGGAGGGAGGATTTATAGGGAGTGGGGGAGGGAAAAGTAGAATACAGTGGAGCCCCCATCATAGCTGCTAATCGGTTCCGCAGAAATAGAGCTAGGATTGAAACAGCCAAGATCGGGGCACTGTTCTTATGGGGAAAATTCAATCGGTTCCGTGCTCATGCTAAAATTTGCGTCTTTTTCTATTTTTTGCCTATGAAAACATGTTTTATTGTAATAATAATAATAATAATAAGCATGTTACTTATTTCTCATAAGCGCCAATTTTTCCGAAGAATTCACTAGCGCTCGAAAAGAGAAAGAAAAAAGAACAAAAATCAATGCATCAAAAGAAGGCTTATATACAACACACATTTAACAATCACTAGCAGTGGCAAAATAGCCTAAACTCTATAGCCATCTGTCATGACACCTCTCTCAAGATCATAGCTTCTCTCAAAGAGAAAAGTCTTAAGTTGTCTCTTGAAGCATTCAACAGAACTCAGTTGTCTCATGGACAGCGGCAACCTGTTATACAACCTCGGAGCCATGTAGGAGAATGACCTCTCAAAGAAAGAAGACTGCTGGAAAGCCCTTGGTTCATCAAGACGAAAAGGGTCATTGTCATGACGCACAACTACACCATGGTGTGCCGGTGGGCGCCTGAGCAGCTCCGCAAGGTACCTAGGCTCACCAAATTTGAGAACCTTAAAAGTCACCAAACACAACTTAAATTCTATTCTTGCTCTTACTGGCAGCCAGTGTAGTTCTATGTGAAGAGATGTAGTAGGAGTTCTAGGTGGAACACCAAAAATTAGTCTTGCGGCCCTGTTAAGAACAGACTGAACTTTCTTCAAAATATAATTTGGAAGACCCACCAACAGGGCATTGCAATAATCAACACGAGAGAAGACCAATGAGTGAACCAACGTCAGGAGGCAACGTCTGGTTATAAACGGCTTCACCAAATAGAGATTTCTGATGTGCAAGTAACAACTTTTAACTATCTGGTTTACATGCTCTTTGAAATCTAATCGGGAGTTCACATATACACCAAGATTTCGAACAGAGTTGGCCGGTCGCAGCTGAGATCCACCCACATTGATGGAGAGGGCACCTACTATATCATCAGCTCTTCTATTTCCTCGGATGATGAGAATATCAGTTTTACCATCATTTAGTTTAAGTTTTCTCGCTCTCATCCACTTCTTGATATCAGACATCAACAATTCCATCTTACTCCGTATATCAACTATATTTGTGATTCTCACATAAATCTGGGTGTCATCTGCATAAAAGTGAAAGGTGACATTATGTGCACAAAGCAGAAGAGACAAACTGCTAATATAAATTATAAATAGGATAGGACCTAAAACTGATCCCTGCGGAACACCATACTGCAGGGGTGTCGAGTCCGAGACCACTTGATTTACCATCACACTCTGGGATCTACCTGACAAGTACGACCCAAGAAGCAAGAGAGCGGAGTCACGCACACCACAATCATAAAGATCACTCAATAACAACTCGTGATCCACTGTGTCAAAGGCCGCAGAGAGATCAAGCAAGACCAATAGTGAGGCCACACCATTGCAAATGTTCTCAACTAGATCATTATGTACTCTAATCAATGCTGTTTCAGTTGAATGATGCTGTCGGTAAGCAGACTGAAAAATTGGGATAGTTTCATTCTGCTGAAGTAGTGGTTGTAATTGGTCAAGTATTGCACGCTCTAATATCTTTGATATGAAGGACAGGTTGGAGACAGGACGATAGTTCAACATGTTCTCAACATCAAGTCCAGGTTTCTTTAGAGTAGGTCGGAGTAGTGCATGCTTTTCAGAATGTGGGAAGCTACCTTCAGAGAAGCACTTATTAATTATTTTGGAAATAAACTCAACTGTGTGATCATAGACTCTTGGTGGCTTGGAAACATTTATGGGATCCAACGGGCAAAATGTTTTATTGAGGTTTCTTATGTAGGACGAGATCATGTCCACCTCTACTGAGTGAAAGGATGAGAGGACATTATTAGGAATGTGTCGGGGTTGGAGTACAACTGAAAGTTCTTCACCAACAGAAGCATCATCCAGTTCCTGTCTTATGCGAGTTATCTTGCCAGCAAAAAATGCCACAAAGTTGGCAGCCAACTCGGCATCGGGCACAGGTCTTAAGCTGACTCTTGTTTTTCCAAGTAAACTGTTTACAATTGAAGCCAACCTCCTCTGGTCGTTACCACAAGAGTCAACTTTTCCCTGATAATACACTTTCTTTTCATCTTTGATTTTGTGGACCACAGCTCTTCTGGCTGACAGATATTGCAACCATGTAGAGTCTGTTTTATTTTTCCGCCATTCACGTTCAGCTCTTCTATGCGCTCTTCTAAGAAATTTAACTCGAGTGCTATACCAGGGTGAATCATCTCGTACTATGATTTTCTTCTCTACTTCTGGACAGTGATGATCGAACACTAATTTAAGTGCATTTCCATGTACCTCCACCAGCTCATCTGAAGTAAGGTTGGAAGTATCAATACTTCCCAAGTACTGTTTTACTTCACTGCTAGCCAAATTTTGGTCTGCATTTTTATAATTTCTAAATCTGATTACTTTTTCATGTGTGAGTGGCTTAGGGAAATCAAAGCTGAAAGTAATCAAAGCATGATCAGAGGTATTAGGGTAGGCATTCTCAACATCAACATCCAGAACACCACCACAACCCACAGGAGAGAAAACCAAGTCCTAAGATATGAGCTGGGTGGGACACATGGTTTACAAAATTGTTCTGATCAGTCAACTCAAGGAACTCAGGAGAGAATGGCTTCAGATGAGGGCTGTCAACCCAGTAATTAAAATCTCCACATATCAAAAGTCTTCCGGTTTTAGAAGAAAATTCCTCGAGAAACTGCCCAAACTCTTCCATAAAACCCTTATCTGTGCCACGATGGCCAGGCCTATAGACAACTGCCATTCTTAGAATTTGTTGATGGAGTTTTATTTCCACTTCCAACAGTTCATAATAAAGAGGGGCTGGGTTATGGCTTATTTGCAAGATATTCACCAGAGATGTGGAGTAGACAACTGCCACTCCACCACCCGGATGATCTCCCTAGGAACATTTATTATGGAATGGGTTTTAGGCAATGCCGCCTGGATAATATTCAGATCTGACTCGAACAACCAGGTCTCAGTGAGACATAATACATCAAGGTTACGTTCATCCAAGATCTCGCAAATATGATCCATTTTGTTACGCAAGGAACGAACATTCAACAGACCCAGTTTCAACCGGCTCCCATGTGCATTTTTCAGTTTTTTGAACCTACAAAATTGGTGTTCTCAATAACTTTATTTCTCTGAGCTGTCATTAGAGGACAATTTCTACTTGAGGCGAAATGATTTGGCGGCTCCGTAACTGATGTGGAGCTCATACAATTTATACATTTGGGGGAAGTCTTGTTGGTGCAGTCTTTTGAGTTATGAGTACCGGCACAGAAGTTGCATTTTGGATTCTCATTTTTCCGATAACACCTGTCACTGGTATGGCCAAAGCCCTGGCAATGGTAACATTGTGTTACCCAGAAGCGATCGTATGCACGACATCTCACAAGTCCAACATACACAGAATTGCCATCATCCACAATGGAAGAGCGTATTTCAGGTGACATTTTTACTACCGCAGTCTTTGTGTGTGCATCACTCTTTTGCTTGGTGAATAGCAAATTCATAGCTAAGCCATCGTCGACCAGGGACTTTATTCTTGGGTTCTTGTTGAGGATGCTGGGAAGAATGGGAGGAATTTGGTGACCACGCACAGGATGGCAGATGTGTGTGGTGCAAAAACTTTAACCAATTTTGCACACTGTTTTTAGCTTATAGCAGTGACAATGCAATATCCACGGTACTCGGCAAGACCCTATTGGTTACGATACTGCCACTGCGCAAAACTACAAATTAAATTTTATGCATTATA
This sequence comes from Paralithodes platypus, assembly GCA_032716605.1. NCBI lineage: Eukaryota > Metazoa > Arthropoda > Malacostraca > Decapoda > Lithodidae > Paralithodes > Paralithodes platypus. Next base: position 42,581,144 of record CM064484.1, read on the forward strand.
CTGTATCATATAATACACCATTCTATCTATCTATCTATATGCTCAGGCCCAATCCCCATTTTGGGGGTAGCCGACTCAAGACAGAGCAAGAACAGGGAAAACACAAAAACAACATAAAACAAAAAATAAACACAGATAAAAAACACAAACTCTCACACATCCAGGTCACCCAGGAGAAGACCCAGAGACCAGGGTTACCAAGGTCGCTCCAGCACTCCCCCGGCCCCTGACCACCCGGAGAGGTTCCGATCTCGGCAGGCAGACATGCAGCGGAGCCAAAGCCACAAGCCCTCCCACCACACTTCCAGGCACACCCTTCATATTAATCGTCTCCCCGGGCCAGGCGCCTGATGGACTATTATCTAGTCCAACTTGCGCCCGACCCCTTACTCCAAATGACCACGTGTTCACTCAACTATTCACAAGCATTCTCCATTCACTCCTGTCCACCACCACTTCCCCTGCCTGATCTATAGTCATTCCTCTATCATCCAAAGCCTTTCTTACACAGTCTCTCCATCTCAATGGGGGTCTTCCTGCCCTTCTATCTCCCCTTGTACCTGACTCACATATTCTCTTTGTAAGCCTTTCATCTCCCATTCGTTCGACATGACCATACCAGCTCAGCACCCTTCTGTCCACTCTGGCTGACAAATGTTCTTGCTGCCCCACTCTCCTACGTATCTCTTCATTCCTCAATCTGTCTCTACGAGTAACTCCACACATACTCCTCAAGCAGCTCATCTCCATCACATCCAGCCCTCTTTTCTCCTTTTTCTTCAGAGCCCATGTCTCAGCCCCATACATCACTGTTGGCACAACAATTCCTTGATACAGTGCACTTTTTACTTTCACTCCGAGATTTCTCGTCTTCCACATACTTCCCATTGCTCCGAAAACCTTCCTTCCTTCACACACTCTCTGTTTTACCTCCACTTCCATACCTCCACTCCTGCTTATCGTTCCTCCTAGATATTTAAAACACTCTACTTGTTCCAATATTTCCCCATCCAGCCTCACATCTAGATTCACCCTATGCTCTCCCCTATTACACACCATTACTTTACTTTTATTGATGTTCACCTTCAGTTTCCTCCTTCCACAAACCACACCAAACTCTTTGACTACCCGCTGCAGTTTCTCATCAGAATCCGCCACCAATGCTGTTTCATCAGCGAACAGCAACTGATTCAACTCCCAATCTCTACCATTCTTTCCTACTAAACCCAATCCTCTTCCCATAGTTCTCCTTTTCACCTCCCTCACCACACCATCCATAAACATATTAAACAGCCATGGTGACATTACACAACCCTGTCGTAAACCTACCTTTACCTCAAACCATTCACTCAACTCACCATTTCCTACTCTCACACATGCTCTGCTCCCTTCATAAAAACTCTTAACTGCTTCTAACAAATTTCCTCCTATTTCATAAATCCTTAACACCTTCCACATTGCTTCACGGTCCACACGATCATACGCTTTTTCCAAGTCCATAAAAGCCCAAAATATCTCCTTATGCTTCTCTAAATACTTCTCGCATAACTGTCTTACTGCAAACATCTGATCCACGCACCCTCTTCCCCTCCTAAAACCGCACTGTTCTTCTCCTATTGCAACTTCCGTACACTTTATTATCCTCTCTATCAACACCCTGCCATACAGCTTTCCAACCACTGACAATAAACTAATAGCTCTATAACTTGAACACTCCTGCCGATCTTCCTTCCCCTTGTACAACGGCACAATACATGCACTCTTCCAGTCTATTGGTACCATTGACACAGCAAAGCACACATTGAAAAGTCTCACCAACCAATCTATTATCACATCTCCACCCTTCTTTATACACTCCACAGCAATACCATCCAAACCTTCTGCTTTTCCCGCTCTCATTTGTTTCACTGCTTCTTTCACCTCATTTTCCTCAATCCTTTCATTCATTCCCTGCCACCTGGGTGGCCTGGGTAACCTATCTCCACCCACCTCTGCTTCAATCACTGCTTCTCTTCCATCTCTTGTATTTAACAAAGATTCAAAATACTCGGCATATCTTTTCCTCACTTCAACTGGTTCCACTAGTAATTCTCCATTTTCATCTTTCACGGACTCTTCCCTCTTTTGTCCTCCTTTCCTTACTTTATTTACCTCCTTCCAGAACATCTTCTTTCGTTCTTCAAAATTCTCACTCAGCCTTTGGCCCCACCTTTCGTTTGCATCTTTTTTCGCTTCTCTAATTTTCCGTTTTGCCTCTCTCCTTTTCTCCTTGTACCTCTCCCATACCTCAACACTACCATCCTGTAAAACCCTCTCAAAACACTGTCTCTTCTCCTCAACTGCCTTTCTCACCGTATCATTCCACCACTCGCTTCCCTTCCTGATACCTCTGCCTCCTACTTTCCTTTTGCCGCATACTACCTCTGCACTTGCTTTCACTCCTTCCTTAAACTATTGCCATTCAACCTCTACTTCTCTCTCACTTCCATCCACTTTTCATTTAGTCTTTCCTTGTACTCCCTCTCTTTTTCACTCTTCTCTAACTCACTAACTTTTATTACCTCTCTTACTTCACGCTTGTCTCTTATTCTCCTGTAACTCTTAACTCTTAGCTTTCCCTCCACCAGGTAATGATCTGACATACCCTCTGCCTCACCTCTCATCACATTCACATCCAGCAGTCTACACAATCTTTCCCTTGTCACCAGCACATAATCCATCAATGCCCTCTCTACAATCTCTCCCCTCACAAGTCTATGCCAGGTGTACTTGTGTATACGCCTTTTTTTGAAGAACGTATTACCTACACTCAATCTACACTCTTCACATACATTTTTCAGTCTTTCTCCACTCTCGTTTACACCATCCACACCAAAACTACCGATGACTCCCTCAACAGGCTCATTTCTACCCTAGCATTTAGGTCCCCTAAAACTATAACATTTTCATTTTCATCAAACCCTTGTAGACAATCTCTCAAATCCTCCCAGAAACCCTCTACCTCGTCTAACTCTCTTTCACTTCCTGGTCCATACGCACTTACAAAAACCCACCTTTCACCCTTAAACCGCATTCTCACCCACATTAGCCTTGATGACACCTCTTTCCACTCTTTTATAAACTCTCTCAACTCCACCATACAAATACAAATACACCACTCAAATACACCATAGAATAAGTTTTTAATAACTAGAAAAAAAAGGCCCAATATCTAAACAATTACCGCACTTTTTCCCAGTGTTAGGCTATGAAAACATCTTTTTTGTCTAGGCTACATCAAGTAGCCTAGGCCTAAATATTATGCATTGTAAATAATAATGTAGACATGGCTAAATGACAGTCCTAACCATAAATACTGTAGATTGGGGCATTGTTTCTATCATGCATTTTTTTTTAGGCCTAGCCTAGGCCTAGGTTCTAAATTCGTCCAGCCCTCAAGTACCCATTTCGCCCCAAATACATCCAATAAATACATATTATGAGGAAAAGACGTATAAATACGTATTATGAGAAGATTACTTACCACACAGATTTTATTATAAATCATTGTCATATTTAGCCTAGCCTAGGCTAACATCGTCTAGGCTAGGCATTTCAATCGCTTTCGTCCGACATGGACTGGTCTTTGCTCTGTGTTTTGAGCATGAAATTCCTTCATTGCTACCACCAGGCCAACCATTCCTATCACTAGATGTACTAGAGGTTATAATAAACGCGAGAGATAAGGGGTTCAGGCACAAAAAGGCTTGCAAACGGTTGTTTTGTCAACACAGATACTAGCTAAACTGCAAGCGTCTGCTTAGTGATGACGTACAAAAGATGGCGGCATCTTGCGCATTTGACGATCGGATCTCGGATTCACTCGGATTTCGTCTCTAAACGGCAAGCTACTGGCAGATTCTTTCGTTATGTTAAAACAAAATTATTGTTTTTGTTTGTTTTCTAGTTTTATGTCGAGTTTTTCGTTATTTTTGCTATTTTTTCGGGTTTCGGCTGGGATTTTGATGCGAGGAATGAGGCTTTTGGTGCGAGAATTGAAATGGGGAATATTTGGTGTGTGGTGCGAGAATTGAATCAACGAAGACCGGTGTAGCGAAGATGGGGGCTCCACTGTACAGTTGACCTTCGGGTAACAATGTTAATTCGTCCTGTCATGACACTGTGTTACGTAAAGCATAGGTTATATGAGAAATAAGGCATTTTGTCCCAGCAACTTTCCCAAAGTCCCTTTTTTGAGCCTTCTCCGCCCTAAAACCTGACACAAATCACTCAAAATACCGACCAAACAACACTCAGCCATACTTCACATGTAATATGCATAAAATATGATAACAAAAGGGCAACAAAAAGGTAGGTAAGGGTGGTCTAGAGGGGTGGGCTGGCACAAAAAATACACTTGGACAGCACAGTTTTGTCTGCCTCAACACGGGTGGGAAGGGAAACTGAGTCAGTGGCGTTCCCCGAGCCGAGCCAAACCGTGTTAGAGCCAGGAAAATACCGTGTTACAGGCGACTTGTCATATTTGGGGTACCCGTGTTAAAGAAAAACTGGCCTTGTGCAAAACCGTGTTACCCGAGGGTCCACTGTATAGGAGGAGGAGGAGGAGGAGGAGGAGGAGGAGGAGGAGGAGGAGGAGGAGGAGGAGGAGGAGGAGGAGGAGGAGGAGGAGGAGGAGGAGGAGGAGGAGGACGCATTTTTTGAGGCTCTGGCATATTATCATGGGCACGATTAAATATCACGGAATTTCGAGTGCATACTGAGCTAGCGAGGAGAGGAAGGACTAGTGAAGTGTTTGGAAGATAAATTGGTGTGGTGGAGGGGTGATATATATTGTAAAAAGATTAGTGTAACAACGGGACAGCTGGAGTTGTTGTGATTGTAAACAAACATGGCGGATGGAATGGCGGGAATTTCGGAGACGGAAGAAAGGTTAGGACGGTTTCGTGGGTTTAGGAGTACAGATAAGAAGTTAGAAGAGGTTATTAATGTTGTGAAGGATTTGGAAAAGTGGAAGAGTGATACGGAGAAATGGATGGGGGACATTGGTGAGAAAATTAAGGTATTGTGCGAACTATGTGGTACGTCGGGTGGGGCAGGGAATATGCCTATTGAAGGAAGCGAATGTAGGCCTATTTCGGAAGTTAATAATAACCTAGAGATGGTATTAAAAAGGGTAGAGGAATTGGGAGCAGAGAATATGGCATTAAAGGAGCAGCTGAAGGAATGCGAAGGACGATTCAAGGAAGTGAAGGAGTCAACTGCATGGACGGTGGTAGGTGAACAGAAAGTTAAGGATTTGGAGGATATTGTGAAAGAACAAAAGGAAGAAATGAATAAAAAAATAAAAAAAATTGAGAGTGCAGTCGTAGGTGTCATGAAGAACAAGAAGAGTGTCGTGAGGGAGGCCATGGACAGGGATAGGGGTGTAATCATGCATGGAGATATAGAGGCTCATATGAATGATAATGGAGTGAGAAAAGTGAGAGATATGGAGAAAGTGAAGGTCATGAAAGCTGTGGATGTAGATGGATGTGGATGGGAGGGGCAGGTGGAGGAAGTCAGTAGGATAGGTAGATATAGAAGGGGGGAGATGAGGCCTAAAAGAGTACAGTTTAAAACCAGGGCAGTGGCAGAGACAGTGACAAATTTTAGTTGGAGATAAACACAAATGAAGAACTGAAACATATAAGACTAAAGAAGGATTTGAGCATAGAACAAAGAAAAAAAATAAAGGAACTACAGGAAAAGGCTGATGAGGAAAATGGAAAGTTGGGTGAGGAGGATAAGAAGAAGTTTTTCTGGAGAGTGAGGGACGGGAAATTGAAGAAGTGGTTTATACGAATAGAAGGGAAAAGGAGATCTGGGAGGGAAGAGAATGTGATAAAAGTTGTGGCAGAGGGGGAGAGCAGGGTGGAAGCGTCTCGGGGAGAGACAGGAGAAGAAGCTTCAGACCCAGTAGTGTTAGGGGGAGAGTAGGGTACGGACAGGAGGAGCGGGATGATGTAGCTGCTGAAGGAATGGTAGAAAGATTAAGGATTATGTTTAGTAATGTTGATGTGTTTACCCAGGACAAGAAAAGAGAACTGATATGTAGGTTGCAGGATGAAGAGGAAAAACCTGATGTCATAGCTTTACAGGAAGTAAGACCAAAAAATGATGGAATTGAAAGGGAACTGGTGGAGTATAGTTTGGAGGGTTTTGAGTTGTATGAGAGGAATGCTATTAGAGCAGAGGTTGGAAGAGGATTGTTTATTTATATAAGAAAAGAGCTCAAAGTAAATTAGGTGGATTTGAGACAACAGTATTGTGAGTATTTGTGTATTGAAGTAAAATGTGCAAGAGGGTCAATTCTAATTGCCTCTATATATAGAAGCCCAAATAATAATAGGGAAGAGGATGATAACCTACTGAAAGCAACGGAGGAAATAGATAATAAGAGAGAACAAATATAAGATATTGATAGATTTCAATTTGCCAAGGATCAACTGGGCAAATTATACTACTCCAGCGGGACAGAGTAGCCTAGAATACAAGTTCATAGAAAAAGTGAGAGATTGTTTTTTAACGCAACATATTATGGAGATGACAAGATACAGAGATGGGATGCAAGGGAGTGTACTAGATTTGATATTTAGTAATGAGGAGGATATAGTGGAAGATGTTAATATGGAGAGCCCTATAGGTCGTAGTGACCATGCCTGTATAAGTTTCAGTTGCAATAACAAAAATATACATGTATGATAGAGCAGATTATGAGCTGCTGAGAAGGTATTTGGACATTGACTGGGGGGAGTACTTGAACGGGGAAAACACTGAAGGAATGTGAAGGAAGATTAGAGTCAAACTGGAGAATGCTATATCAAAATGTGTACCAGTAAGAGAATATAAGGATAAAACAAAATTAAGGAAAAGAACGAGCCCAGAATTGCCAATGAAAAGAAAGCTTTGGACATCGATAAGAAGGAAGAAACGTTTGTGGGAAAGACTAAAATTGTTAAAAAAGAACAATGGGTCTAGTATAGAAACTAAAGAAGTGGATTTGGAACGCAGACAAATAAACAATAAAATAAGGTGGGAGACAAGGAGGGGGGGTGAAGGAGAGGGAAAGAGATAGCAAGAAATGTGAAGGATAATTCAAAAATATTCTGGAAGTATATTCAGGAAAACTTAACAAGAAGAGGAGGTATCCCAGAACTGATAGGAGACTTGGACAATAAGAATAGAGAAGAAACTGATAAGGAGAAAGCAGAGGTGCTGGGGAAATACTTTGGCGAGGTACTTACAGAGGAGTCGAATGATGCAGTGCCTACCATTCCCATCAAACAGGCACCAGCACTAGAACTAATAGAGTTTTCCCATGCTAGAATTAGGAGTGCTATAGGGAAAATGAACAGAAGTAAGTCCCCAGGACCAGATGGGATACATCCAAGAATCATAAAGGAAGGAGGTGAGATGTTAGTAGAATCATTACATTTTTTATTTGAGGTATCTTTTATTACAGGACAAATCCCGATGGACTGGAGAGAGGCAAACATAACAGCTATTTTTAAGAAGGGAAAGAGATATGACCCAGGAAACTATAGACCAGTCAGTTTGACAAGTGTTGTGTGTAAACTAATGGAAACTGTAATTAGAGAAGGAATAATGGAACATATGAAATCAAACTAACTTTTCAGTGAGAGACAGTTCGGATTTTTGCCAGGGAGGTCGACGGTATTACAGCTAATTAAGGTGGTAGATGATTGGATGCAAATTCTGGAGGATGGGGATGTTATAGACATGGTATATTGCGATTTTATGAAGGCCTTCGATAAGGTCCCACATAAAAGGCTAATAGAGAAAATTAGAAGCTATAGTATAGGAGAGAAATGTGTGAAATGGATAGATGCCTTCCTGAAAGATCGGAGACAGAGGGTACTGGTGAATGGAATAGGCTCGGGGTGGAGGGAAGTTACAAGTGGGGTACCTCAGGGATCTGTGTTGGGACCACTACTGTTCGTTATGTTTATCAACGACTTGCCTGAAGTTATAACTAATGGAAGTGAGATATACCTTTATGTGGATGACACCAAGCTGTATAGAAGAGTGAGGAGTAAGGAAGATGTGGATTTGCTTCAAGGAGATGTGGAGGGAATGAAGGGATGGTCTGAACATTGGTTAATGCCTTTTCATCCAAAAAAATTCAAGTATATGCGGATTGGGACAAGCAAGACAGACAAGGTGGGATATAGTAGGCCTATGTATGAAGCGATGGAGGAAGTGAATGCAGAAAAGGATATAGGAGTAGTGATAGACAATAAGTTAAATTTCTCAGAACATTTAGCGGAAAAGATAAATAAAGCCAAGAGAATTGTAGGGCTGATAAGGAGGACATTCGTGTCAATGGATGAAGAAATCTTCAGGAATCTCTATACAGCGCTGGTTAGGCCGCACCTGGAATATGCGAACCAAGTGTGGGCTCCATATATGGTAAAAGATATAGAAGCAGTGGAGAAAGTGCAGAGGAGAGCTAGCAAGCTGGTACCAACGTTGAAGAACGCGGACTATGATCAGAGGTTGAGGACACTGGGACTTCAGACACTGGCATATAGGAGAAAGAGAGGGGATATGATAGAGACTTTTAAGATAGTGTCAGGAAAGTATGATGAGGATGTGTGTGAAGGTATCTTCTTGATGCGGGAGGGAACAAGAACGAGAGGACACTCTAAGAAAATTTACAAGGAAAGAAATAGGTTTGAAAAGGCAAAGAACTCATTTTGTGATAGAGTGGTAAATGAGTGGATCGCACTGCCCCAGTATGTAGTCGATTCCAAATCAGTAAGGAAGTTTGAAAGTAATCTTGATAAAGCATGGGGAAGACAAGATTTGAAGTTTGATTACAAAGCAAAAATACAGAATAGTAAAAATGTTGCGTCTGCTACCGCCGCCGCCAACACTGTGAACGACTGCAGCAGTGCAAGTACAGTAGACCCTCGGTTAGCGAACAGGTTCCGTTCCGAAAATACCAAGCGCAGAGCAAAATTACGTTGGGCGAAACGACAGCCTTATGGGATTAATTTGCTTGGTTCTAGGACCCCAATTTTTTCCCCTATCCACCTATATTACCCACCTTTTTCCTCAAACCGAATCAATATATGAGTATTTTATGTTATATTGCTGATGTAGTTATAAGTACATATGGAACATAACATACAACTGGCCAATAAAACACATAAGTACCGGTAACACACAAACCGAGTCATTCATGGGATCGTAAGGGAAGCAGCAGGAGTGTTGTCAATTTTGTTACTTTTCCGCTAGACCTACAGTAGGTTTATATTTTTATCTACCGACAAATACCTGTATTTACATCTAGTGACACAAATTCTGGTGATATTCTGTAGATTCAAGCCACATTTGATTGATAGTCTAGAGGCTTGCATTATTCGGAAGATTTTCGGCACAAATTTACTATCTAGCAGCCTTCTAGCGACATTTGAGAATGGATCTAGCGGATTATTTTTATTTGGTAACCCTGAGCTTTGCTGTCGTCTGCTCCCGATGTCGGCATTCACTATCTGGCCATTTTTGTCTAAACAGGCAGACAAACGGTATTTTCGGTGTGTTCCAAGGTTGTTTTAATGAATACAATCTTAAGCTATGATTAAGAGTTCTAGATTGACCATTAAATTTGCAGATCACAAAAAAAACAAAAACAAATCCCAGAACTGACTTGTAAACGAAACAGTTACGCTAGGCCTAGGCTAGGCTAACTAATATTAGTCTTTCGAAATAACAAGTTGATGATGCCATATGCATATAAATGACAAACTTATGAAAACAAAATCAGATTAGCAATGAAATGGGTAGATCTAGGAATAAGTAATGAACCAGGAAGCCACTGTGGATAGTGAGAGCGGGCGAAAAATTGGTAGCGAAATGACCCGAGGTTAGGCGGCTAACCAATTGAAGTATTTTTCGCAACCATAAATAAATGCTGCTATAGCATATACATAACAAACTTATGGAAAAAGATTCAAGAATAGCATTTAAATCAGCAGTTCTTATGTGTTATTCAATTAAATGTGTTCATGGTAAAATGGGGAAATCCACTGTGTACGAAAATTACTTCTTGAGTGCATGAAACGACTTTGTCAACATGTGGAATCTATCCTAGTTTTGAACTAATAACAACTTTTAAGGAGTGTCCTCACTAGAAGTTGAGTTGTTTGAGTGTTAAGAAGGTTTGGGGCTAGGCTAGCCTTCGGTATAAAGTTCGTTAAAGTGATCTATGGTATGTTAAGTGAGCAAATGGTAGTAATTTGTGATCTTCGTACAACCAAAATTTCGCTGAATGGACGTTCTTAAGTCGGGGGTCAACTGTACTGGCACTGAGCTGGATACACAGGCCTAGTTTGCCTTTTTCCAGAGGATCTACTGTAAGAAGCTGTAAGAAACTGTTAAGAAACCTGGACTTGATGTAGAGAACATGTCGAACTACCGTCCTGTCTCCAACTTGTCTTTTTTATCAAAGATATTAGAGCGTGCCATACTTGATTTACTGCTGCCGCTACTTCAGCAAAATGAAACTATTCCCATTTTTCAGTCTGCTTATCGGCAGCATCATTCGACTGAGACAGCATTGATCAGAGCGAGATCTCATTGTTGGTTTTACTTGATCTCTCTGCAGCCTTCGACACAGTGGATCATGAGCTGCTGTTGAGTGATCTTTATGACTGTGGTGTGCGTGACTCTGCTCTCTTGCTTCTCAGGTCATACTTGTCAGGTAGATCCCAGGGTGTGATGATGAATCGGATAGTCTCGGACTCGGCAGCCCTGCTCTGTGGGGTTCCGCAGGGATCAGTGTTGGGTCCTGTCCTGTTCACGATATACACTAGTGGCTTGTCTCTTCTGCTTCGTGCACACAGTGTCACCTATCATTTCTATTGCTGATGACACCCAGATTTACGTGAAGATCACAGGTATAGCTGATACACAGAGGAAGGTGGAAATGCTGATGACCGATATCAAGAAGTGAATGAGGACAAGAAAACTTAAACTAAATGATAACAAAACTGAAATTCTCATCATCCGAGGAAACAGAAGGGCTACTGACGCAGTAAATGCCCTCTCCATTGATACGGGTGACTCACAGCTACAACCAGTAAACTCTGTTCGAAATCTGGGAGTGTACAGTATCTGAACTCAAGACTGGATTTTAAGGAGCACGTAAATCAGATTGTCAAAAGTTGCTACCTACACATCAGAAATCTCTACTCGGTGAAGCAGTTTATACCTAGACGTTGCCTTCTGACACTGGTCCACTCATTGATATTCTCTCGTGTTGATTATTACAATGCCTTATTTGTTGGTCTTCCAAATTCCCCGACTTCCCAAATTGACTAATTCCTTGAACGTGACGACAGTGCGTAGTTATGTGTGCGATTAGTATGCTTGGGAACCAGATTAACTTGCGCATGTAGTAATGTACACCTTACGTGGTGGATTGTGTTCTTTTATTTATAAATTATTATTTTACATAACCCTTCTGGCCCGGGCTCGCCCTCCTAAGGACGTTGTTGAGATCCGGGCGATTTGGCCGAAAAACGTCTACGCCTAGGCTACCGTATCTTTGTTATTTTAACTGCTAGAAAATTCCTACACATCTCTAAACGTACTGCGGTTTCCAATCTGTAGACTGGCGTTGAGTAGAGCTCTCTAACTCAACTGGTTCAGTTGTGATGACGATTTCCATGGAGAGAGCTTCGAGGCAATGTTAGCAATATGACACAATTTTCAACACTAAATCTGTCTTAGCAGAACACACAACAACAAAGCTCCGACGTCTGCTTGCTTTAGGAGGTGCGCGCATCGCCTCCGACCAGCTGTGTTTACATACGTCGGACGCGCGGCTTTCAAAACAAGCTTAATAGGCTTTCAAGCTTACGGATTTTAAAAGGACACCCGGGCTCCTGACCATTTGCCGCGGTGTCCTTTTAAAATGCTGCCCGGGCGGGAAGGGTTAAGCGTTGTTTCCACATAGCGATTTTGATTAGTTATTTTGTCTTTCTACTGTGTTCGTATACGTTTTGGTTTGTTTATTTTCCAAGTTTTACACTATAATTAAAGAAAGTACAATCTGTTCTGAACAGAGCTGCAAGACTAATTTTGGGAATTCCACCAGGAACCCCTACCACTTCTTATCACATCGAACTGCACTGGTTACCAATAAAAGCTAGAATAGAATTTAAGTTGTGTCTGGTAACTTTCAAGGTCCTCAAATTTGGTGAGCCCGGTATCTTGCGGAGCTGCTCAGGCGTCCACCGGCACGCCATGGTGTAGTCGTGCGCCATGATTATGACCCCCTGCGTCTTGATGAGCCGTGGGCTTTCCGGCAGTCATCTTTCTTTGAGAGATCATTCTCTTACATGGCTCATAAGGTTATATAACAGACTGCCACTGACAATGAGACAACTAAGTTCTGTTGAGTGCTTCAAGAGACAACTTAAGACTTTTCTCTTTGAAAGAAGCTATGATCTCGAGAGGGGTGTCATCATGGAGGGCTATAGGGTGTAGGCTATTTGCCACTGCTAGTGGCTGGGTGATGCGTATAGGTTTTGTGTTGCATTAATTTGAGCGATTTGAGTTTGTTTTTTGGTTTTTGGTTTTCGAGCGCCAGTGAATTCTGCGGAAAAATTGGCGCTTGTGAGAAATAAGTAACATGCTTATTATTATTACAGTATTATTATTATTGTTTATACAGACCACCCGCGAAGACAACACTTTCTCTAGTGCAGTTTTAACCCCTACTGTACCAGAGGGTACTATTACCATAAATGTGCGCCCTCCTCAGCTCCCTGCCTTAGAGTGGCTTCGGTCACCTGGGTTTTGTTAGTGGTAAGCAGGGAGGGTTTTGTGGGGGCGCTCTATGGCCTTGGCCTTGCTCGGGACCTTGGGGCTGTTCGGCCAGGCAGCCTGGGGAACAACAACAACAACCATAAATGTACCCTCCAGTACCAGGCAATGAGGCCAAAATGGCTTCAGAATCGAGAGAATACCCTTCCACCTCTTAAGTTGGAGGAATACTGAGCCAGCTAGGCTGTGAGACCTTGAATATAAGCGGAGAAGTGTTGCCAAGGTCTCAAAACAGTACGTACCAGTCACCGTACCTGGTACCACTCGATATGGGCAGTTACAACTACCGCATAGTACTGACTGCACTCCACAAACACTCTTCTCACAGACCTTAAACAAAGAGCTTTCGACGGCATCAACTCAGCTAGACCACCACACAGATCACTATTAGCCACACTCGACATTAGTAAAGCCTTCGATGCCATCCCCCGCCACAACCTAACAAACAAAATCTACAACACAAACATGCACAACAACACAAAAAGGTGGCTGGCCAACTTCCTAGCAGGCAGATGTGCACACGTATCTTTTGCCGGTCAGTCATCTAAAATCAGAACTTTCCAAACGGAGTCCCACAAGGATCCGTCCTATCGCCCGCACTCTTCAATCTGTACATGCACGATATAACTACACCCAATACGCCCCAAATAAACTTAGCCTCCTATGCAGATGACATAACACTCACATGCACACAGATAAACCACTGAACTATAGACCTGTATCACTATTGAGCATCCTCATGAAGATTCTGGAAGGATTAATAAGGGACAAATGGGTGAACTACCTGGAATCCAAAAGATTAATTACTGACCGACAATTTGGATTCAGAGGAGGCAGATCATGTGTAAGCAACTTGTTGAGTTTTTACTCTAGAGTAATAGACACAGTGGACAAGAGGGAAGGATGGGTAGACTGTGCCTACCTAGACTTTAAAAAGGCATTTGACAAAGTTCCACACAAGAGATTGCTGTGGAAATTAAAACATGAGGGAAAAGTAGGAGACAAACTGCTGAAATGGATGGAGAGCTACCTTAGCAGAAGACAGATGAGAACAACAGTAAGGGGGAAATCGTCAAACTGGACTCAAATTACGAGTGGGGTACCACAAGGATCTGTCCTAGCCCCAATCATGTTTCTAATATTTGTAAATGACTTACCTGAGAGACTATCAAGCTACATGAGCATGTTTGCGGACGATGCTAAGCTGCTTAAAACGATCAGAACCCAGGAGGATTGCCTTGAGCTCCAAGCAGATTTGCAAAAGATCCATGAATGGAGCATCAAATGGAATATGGAGTTCAATGCAGGGAAATGTAAGACTCTAGAAATGGGTAAAAGCAAGTACAGACCTAGAAAAGATTATAAACTAGGAAACGAAGTGATTCCCAAAGCAAAAAAAGAAAAAGACTTGGGGATAGAATTTAAGGATAACATGTCTCCAGAAAGCCACGTAAATAAGATAGTGAGAGAATCACTAGCACTATTGGCAAATATCAGGATGTCTTTCAATTATCTTAATGAAAACACCATGAAGCAAATAATAACGGCAATAATAAGACCCAGGATGGAATATGCATCTGTAGTGTGGTCCCCTCACATGAAGAAACATACTGTATCCACAAAATTGAGAGGGTACAGAGAGCAGCTACGAGGATGATCCCAGGTTTGGAAAATTTGGAGTACCAAGAGAGGCTCGAGAGATTGAATCTACCTACACTGGAACAGAGAAGGAAACGAGGACAGCAAATTCAGATATACAAATGTGTTAGAGGTATTGACAAAATCGACCAAGAAAACTTCATAGAGAGGGATGGAGGTGAGAGAACAAGAGGTCACAGCTACAAACTAAAAGTGCTTAATAGTAAATCTGATCTGAAAAGTAAAAGATTTCCTACCAACTCGATTAGTGGGTGGAACAAATTGCCAGCCGAAGTAGTGTCTGCACCATCAGTGCATAGTTTCAAAGCACGGTATGACAAACATATCTTAGGAGGCGGGAATTAACGAGCATGCTCACTCCCGCAAATACAACTAGTGTAAGTACAACTAGTGTAAGTACCATGACCCAAAAAGAGCAACAGACCTCCTTCAACCCTATCTCAACACACTACATGGCTGGTGCACTACAAACAGACTTAATCTAGCCCCAGCCAAATCCACCGCAACCCTGCTCACAAGTTGGACAGGAGAACACGAATACATCCCTCAACTCACCATAAACAACACACCCCTAACACATACACACACACCCAAAATCCTAGGAGTAACATATGGTATACATATGACATTCAAACAGCACACCACAAACATTAAAAAGAAACTGACACCCAGACTTAACGCCCTCAGGTCACTTGCTCACACAAAATTTGGACACAACAAAGAAACTACCACCACAGTATTTATTAGTGGCCCCTCCATCATTGACGAACATGCCTATTACATAAGGCATCCTCTTCAAACACTAATCCGCCGTAGTTTTGAATCTACCGCGCAGAGCATTTAAAAACTGAGGAGCCTTCATCATGAGCGCACGCGACCTCACTCATGGCTTCAGTCATTATGAATTGGGTTCTCACTACGAAAAAACTTCGTAAAAATAAAAACAAAAAGAAAATAAGAATAACTATCCAATAAGCTTTCCATCATATCGTGGATGTACTTGTGTGGATTTCTGACCAGACGCTGATTCAGGCGTCATTCTTCCTTCTCTGCTCTGCGCTCAGCCCGCCCGGACGTGCCTCCCCACGCTCCGCTGGTTCCGCATTCGTT
Source organism: Paralithodes platypus (assembly GCA_032716605.1). Lineage (NCBI taxonomy): Eukaryota > Metazoa > Arthropoda > Malacostraca > Decapoda > Lithodidae > Paralithodes > Paralithodes platypus. Next base: position 42,596,807 of record CM064484.1, read on the forward strand.
GCGTCCCTAGTGAGTTTTTTCTCATTTGTTTACTCCAGGATGTATCGAGTAAGGTTAGGATAGGCGTAGCAGGAGTGTCCTGGGCTGGTTGCCCGCAGTGCAGTGTATTTTGGGTCGAGTGTATGGGGCATCTATTTCGGATGTACCCTCGTGGTCACGTTGTGGACATGTGAACTTTTTCACAGTTGAGTTAGTTTGTGATGCAGGCGGCTTTCACTACGCGTTAATTATTGCTGCCTTTTATCTTTCTGATGAGGTAAGCTTTGTTTTCTGACGTTCCCAGCGTATTTTTCTTCACTTAGTGAAGTTTTTTCTGGGTCCCGAGTCAGTCTTCCCTGGGTTGGAAGTTATTGCTACGGTGGTGTGTTGGCGGTGGTTCCTGTTGTGATATTTCCAGTGTGTGTATATTTCAACTGTTATTATGCCGTCTGCCTAGGCCTAGCCAGCCGCTCGTAGCTTTGCCACATGTACTAGTGTTATTATTTATTATTTATAAATATGCCCTACTGTGTCATGTGTATCCGGGTTTTAGTTGTGTATTGGCTAATTCCTCGGACTATAATTGTTTCCTGGTTTAGTTGTGTATTGGCTAATTCCACGGATTATGGTGTGACCTTGGGTTAGTCGTGCGTGGCTATCCTCGTGTCTTGTGTTGTTCAGATGGTGTCTGTTCAGGGTGGGTTTCCTTCCGGCGGGTTTTTTCTCGGTTTCACCGTGAAAAAATCCTGGCCGAGAGCAGTGTTGGGCCACACGTGGTTGTTAACACTGGCTTGTATCCCCGGCGTGGGGGGGTGTCTGTGGCTCTCCAGGACTGCGTCTCTGTGGGTGCCTGGTTTCAGGCCTCTTTTGATTCCCGGCGGGATGGCTGTACCCATCCATATAAAACGGCGTTCTTGTGGACATACGTTTTGGGAGTTTTTCTACCTGGTTTTACGACAACCACATGAAAAACCTAGCTGTTGTTTAGGCTTTCCTCCCCGGCGATCTTTTACAAAGAAGTGGGGACAGGAACTTATGGGGTTAACTTTTAAACTTCTCACCCGGCGGGTGCACCTGGGTAGGGTGGGATGAACGACTTAGGTCTTTCAGTTAGTTAACCAATCCATTATAGTGATACTCTGTGTATCGCTGCCTTTACTATAACGGCGATTGAAGGTTCAATTAGGTTAAATATCGATTCTCACACCCGGCGGGTGCTCCTAGGTGGAGGAACTAAGGAATTTACAAAATTCAATTTAACCTATTAATTTAGTGATACAATTAGGTATCGCCGCCTTCTAACTTACGGCGATCTTTTGTGACAATTCGTTAAACATCAGATCTCGTATCATCCTGCCCTGGGCTATTCTACTAAAATAATTCAAGGGCCGGCGTCTTTATGGGGGGTTGCTTTGTTACAAAATTGAATCTTGAGACAGTCACCTCCAAGAGACTATAAGTGCCATGCTGGACCATTATATCAGAGGGTATTCTTCACTTTCTTTAGCAAAAGATTTGTTTAGACTTTACACCCCGCCGCGTAGCGAGATGTGTTAGTTGTGTCTTTGCATCTCGTTACCCGGCGGGTTATTAACACTGGTGTGCGAACATGTTGGATTAACCTTATGAGCATTAATTCCTGGAAATTTTCTTGTTTTTTCCAGAGCTGAGCTCCGGCGGACCAATACAGACCCGGCGGTAGTTTTCACCCACCAGTCTCTGTCATGGCTACCGTGGCCCCAGTTTTTGCCCTGTGCATTACCCCTACTTGTGCTGGTATCCCTATTTTTGCACACCCTGTGCATAAGGTGTGTTAAATGTCTAGACCGTTCAAGGGGTCTCTGGGTTATGCATAATTGTTCCTTTTGGTCTCAATTAGCTGTTAAAGTCCTTTGTGAAAATGATAAGACCGCGGCGGTAGCGTTGAGAGAGGTTCGACAACAGATGTCGGCCTACACTACCATTGTCGCGCATAAGTCACTTCAATGTGACAACGTCCCACTTTGGGATAGATTGCTGTCAGAACACCCTCCCCCTAAACGTTCCTCTAAAGTCACGAGTGTTAAGCCGACGGAGACTAGTCAGGGTTCTGTATCGTCTGCGACTACAACTAAACGCCCAAGAGAGCCTACACCCCCGGCATCCGCCTCCTCGTCGCGGGCGAGATCTAGGTCAAGGTCACCTCTCAGACAACAGTCATCTAGTCGTGCCTCTTCACCGGAGAGTAAGAAGAGTAAGATGGAAGGTTCCACCAGTGGTCACGGCGGAGATTCTTCCAGATCTAAGACTAGTTTGCGGTCACACCGCAGCCATAAATCCTCAAAAAAGGATTCACATCGGAAGTCCTCTCGACATTCCCCAAAGTCTAGTGCATCTCATCGTACCTCTACACCTGACAGAGTTTGTGTTACGGCCTCTGAGTCCAGTGCAGCGCCTGTCCCTAAAGAGGATTTGCCAATTAATATTTTAACCCTGGAAATGGAAAGTTCAGGAGGGTCAATAATTGAGAATGTTTCAGACTCTCAAGAGAGCGTAGGCCAGGGCCTCGGTGTTTGGCGGTTTGCCCAACCAGGGTCTGACCACCCACGTCCGACTCATACGAGTCACACAGTAGCCGACGTCCACAGGGACGCGGCGATCCCATCCTCTATCCCAGACTTATCTTGGAAACAAGGTACCCCTGCCTCGGCGGGGTCTTCTCAGGAGGATCGGGAGGAAAAAGACGAAGTTTCAATAATTTCGGATATGGAAGGACAAGGGTCAGGCTCAGGCTTGGACGCCGCACGGGATAATAATGATTCTCCTGTAAGTTCTTCATCAAACCAGTTTGTTACAGCACAAGAAATTGATGGGTTGCTTACTCATGCTTTATCTAAATTTTTTGGTCAACAACAGGAAAACCCCACAATGGACTTGGGGGCTCCCTCGACAAGTTCTACGGTACGGCCTCTGATGACGTCAATTGATTTATCTAAGATTCCTAACCCTCCTACTCTGCCACCTGCAAGGAGCACTAAGCCTGCTACGGCGGCATTGACAACTTCAAATGTCAGGGTCATAACGGATGTCAATCCACCCCCTCTAGACAAAGCGCCTCTTAGAAAGGTAGCTATGCCCCTGCTTTATGGGCCAGACGAGTCATGGGTTCTTTTGAACCCCTCTAAACCAGAGCTTGCCCAACCTACCTTGTCAGGGGAACTCCCGGTACCGCGTGAGTGGTTTATCCAGGGCAACAAGTCAAAGAAATTAAGGGCCATGGATGCCTTGGGTAATGTTCTGGACGTAAACATCAAGGCTATACCTAGTTATTATCACCAGGATTATTTTGTGTATGCTTCTAAGCCTGCTTTACCCCCTGCCTCAGCTTTAAAACTATTTTCAGACTGGTCTAAGCTGGATGGGTTTAATGATATTAAGACTCTGTCAGCTCTTACTCCTGAACTAGATTTACAGACCGTCACAGACGACGCAGCTAATCCCGTTTTGAAGGTGGGACAGTTGGGTCCAGGACCTTGGGTGGATTGGGAGGTAGAGGCTCAAAACTTTGCAACCACTTTCACTTCTAAATCTTCCCACCAGATCCCTCAGGACACACATTCATGGTTTTTCCATGCCGGTGGGTTCTGCCGGCGGAGTCCCGGCAGCTTTGTTTGCATTCCTAGCTGCCCCTAAGATTAATCTTTGTGAACTGAAGGACCCGTTCACTACCCCTACCCCTACTCACCTAGACAGAGAATTTAGGCTACGAGGAAAAGCTTTTCGCCTGTTCTCACAGTACATAGTATCTCAGCAGGTGGCTAAGTCTGATTCTTCAGTCATCAATCCAATCCTTGGGTGACATATGCACCGCCTTGCTTGAGGCGGTACGAGCACGACAAGATCTTAGGATGTCGTTAGTTCGCAAGCTACCTGATCGCATTGCTAATCAGGTGGTTATGTCACCAGTGCTTACTCCCTCTTTAATGACCCCTGAAGTGTGGCGAACGGTGTTCATATGGCACAGGCCGTTAAGCACAGTCCCACCCCTTCTAAGAAACCTGCATTTAACTTCCCCATACCCAGGCCTACTACTAAAGCCCAGCCAGGGGGATCTAAACCTTTTCTTCCGCCTAAGTCCTCCCACTCCCCCCAGGGTCAGTACAGGCATAGACAGAATAGGTTTTCAGGTCAGAGAGGACGCGGCCAAAATAAACCAGGTCAGGGCCAGTCTTCGGCCAACACCAGCCAGCCGGCGAAGCGGCCAGCACCAACCCCACCATCAAAAAACTAAAGTCTCTCTCACTCCCGGCGCCTACCTTAAGGCCGGAGGAACCGAGGGTAGTACAGCCGGCGAACCCTTGTCTGCTAACTGGGTCGTTCCGAACGTGTCACCAAGCATGGCCGTTAAACACTTGGGCACGGATGGTGGCACGCAAAGGCATCACTTGGCAGTGGCTCCGGCGACCTCGATTACATCAGCCGACAACGGCGAATTTTGTTTCTTTAGAGGTGGAGTCACTAGCCCAGGAAATGATTGCCAAGAATGTCATCATCCCGGTCCCCCCAAATTACCCTGTATTCACGTCCAAACTATTTTTGGTTCCCAAAAGGGACAGTGTTCAGATGAGGCCGGTCGTAGACCTGTCTTATCTGAATCTTCACATTCACAACGAATCTTTCAGAATGTTAACAGTACACCAAATCAGGCTAACGCTTCCGCCGGGAGGTTGGATGTGTTCACTAGACCTGACAGACGCCTATTGGCACGTATCGGTCAACAAAAGATTTCAAAGGTTTTTGGCCTTACGGATCAGGCACCAAAATTTTGTTTTTCAGAGGATGCCGTTCGGTTTGAACCTGGCACCTCGATTATTCACAAAACTAGTCCGGCAAGCCCTGATGCCATTGTTAAAACAAGGGATCAGAGTGTTGTGGTATCTGGACGACTGGCTGGTGGTGGCAGAGACACAACAATTATGCATAAAACATGTCAATATCATTTTAAATCATGTCAAAACTCTAGGCTTCAAGGTAAATCTGGTAAAGTCAAACCTTGTTCCCTCACGAGTAATTCAGTGGATAGGGCTGGTCTGGGACACCGCCGCTCTCACTCTGAGTCAGAGTGTGGACAATCGCAACAGGTTTCGCAGGAAACTGTTCAGGTTTCTTCACAGTCTGACTACGACACGAAGGGTCTGGGAGTCTCTGGTCGGCTCTCTCAACTGGATTCAACTAACTGTCAAGTTGGGCCGGTTGAAAGTAAAACGATTAATATTGGAAGGCAACAAATATTTCCCGCTCTTACCGGCGGGAAAATTATGGCCCATCCCGAAATTAATCCACACCTTACTAGCGGTCTGGGCGAAGAGGGAAACATTGCACTCAATAATGTCATGGACCTCTCCTCCACCAACGGTATGGGTAGACACGGATGCGTCAGGCACAATAGGTTGGGGATTTCAGTCAAATCAGGGGCACCAGGGTCAGGGGCTTTGGTCCCACTTAGAAATCTCACACATCAATGTCAAAGAATTACTAGTCCCCTTTATATTTCCTTCAGGCTCACGGCCCGGCGTTACGGGACAAGTCGGTGGCCTTCAGAATGGACAATCTGAATGCAGTCCACTGTATTCAGAAACAAGGGTCAACGAGGTCAAGGAAGTTGCTAAACGTGTCGGAAGAGATTTTTGCTCTAGCCAACAGTCTAGATATTTATCTGCACGCTTCTTATCTCCCAGGCGTAGCGAACGTCTGGGCAGACGCTCTGTCCCGGCGACAGAGCACGACAGTAGAATGGGAGCTCAAGCAACCCATTTTCAACCTAATGATTGCAGAGCTCTCCCATCCACAAGTGGATCTTTTTGCGTCCGAGGAGACTCTCAAACTCCCTCTATACCTCACCCGCCGGGCGAAAACGCCGGCAGGGGGGCCAGACGCCCTAGTGACAGACTGGAACAGATGGAGCTCCATCTATCTGTTTCCGCCGCCAGATGCGTCACTAATGTGCCACGTAGTGAACAAACTACGAGATTATCGAGGCTTAGTCTCGCTAATCGCGCCACTGTGGCCGGCGCAGTTGTGGTACCAGCAATTGAAAATGTGGTGCCCGGACCCGGTATCGCTCCCGGTCGGGTATTTCCACTTAGACGCGATTGGCAACCTCGCGACCTCGCTGACTTTTGCATTATGGACATTCAGGAGGCCAAGTGGCTAGCACCATACGGTAGAGATGTGACAAATAAATTACTTAATCAATATACTCAGTCTACAAAACGACAGTATCAATCACATTGGCAAGCCTTTACTTCTTGGATCGTTAGGACAGAACAAACTGTACCCTCAGTGGCATTAGTTTTTAATTATTTAAATTATCTGTTTGAGCAGAAACGTTTATCTGTGGTAACATTAAAAAATCACTTAACTGCGATTAGAGTGCCCTTTTTAGACCTTACAGGTCTTTCCATACCGGTAGCGGAGGAAACAGGTTTTATGAGAGCATGTTTTAAACTCCGCCCACCTCCCCGTCAGCTCATGCCTACTTGGTCTCTGGACAAAGCTTTGTCTTTGCTTCACTCTCGTCTGTACCAAAATACTGCAGACTTTGCATTACTCTTAAAAAAGGCGGTTTTCCTTTTGGCTTTAGCCACCGGAAACAGAGTGTCTGAGCTGGCGGCGATGAGCAACACACCTAATTGTCTTAGGTTTGGTAGACTTAATGAATGTATTTCCATTGCACCCTCCCCAGGTTTTGTAGCCAAGAATGAGCATAGTGCACACGTGTTTTCTGAGTTCACGGTGCCGGCGTTAAAAAGGGGAAAGGTGCATCATAATTTATGTCCAGTACAAGCTCTAACCAAATATTTGAGAGTAGCTCCTCAAAACCCCCAAGGTGCTTTATGGGTAGCAAGTACGGGTAAACGCTTACTTAAACGGCGATTAGCCTCTCTTCTGGTCGAAGTCATTAAAGAAAGTAATCCCGGCGTTGTGGGTCGGGCCCACGATTTACGCAAATGGGCAGCCTCTTTACGTTTCCTGAATTTTTTTTCAGTTGAAGACATAGCGTCCACGCAGTTGTGGGCGTCTAATCATACGTTTCTGTCTAGATACTTGTCAGTTGCTCTAGACAAACCTTCCTTACCATGTATAGCTTTAAGGCAGAGGGTCTAGGTGGCCCTGCAGTCACTTTTGTTTACTTTCATGGGAAAGGGGGGGGGGGGGGTGCAGTCAGTTGACACAGGACACCCTAGACCCCGCCGGAGTATGAGAGCTGTGATACAATTTAAGGTTAAAATGTGTTATGAAAATTTCTCAGTGAGAAATTGTGCTAGTACAATGTTAAGTACAAAACAACGGTGTTGTTAGAGTAGTTTAGCTGCGAAAGCAATTTAATTTTAGGAGTTCCTTTGCAATTTATCTCCAAGTTTATGTTGGGGTTTATTATGTGCACATGTAAACTTATAACTTGTTATTTTTTGTCACCACTCGTTGAGTGGGGTGCCTTTGTAACTACAGATCTGTGTTCAGAATCTTCAGGGTTACCCATTTTTTGTCAGGCAGGCTTCTTTGAAGCACGCACCTGCCTGAACCCCCTTTTTCTTGTATTTGTTCGGCTACGCCGTTATTAAATATATTTTCAAAGTAAGAATACTATGTGGTTGTTTTTATTATCTGCTTTTCTAGAGTTATGATATGATTACGAATGTCCCCCTCCAGTCTTAGAAATCAGGCATGTTCGTCAATGATGGAGGGGCCACTAATAAATTATAGGTTTGACTCCTGTAAGGAGATAAAGAAAACCTAATATTTAGTAGTGGCCCCGTAATCATTGACGACTGGGGCCCTCCCGACCGTCCCCTTCCCATTCGTTGATGTATTAAGGATTTTGGTTTACTTGATATGTCAGTGAAGGAAGAATGACGCCTGAATCAGCGTCTGGTCAGAAATCCACACAAGTACATCCACGATATGATGGAAAGCTTATTGGATAGTTATTCTTATTTTCGTTTTGTTTTTATTTTTTACGAAGTTTTTTCGTAGTGAGAACCCAATTCATAATGACTGAAGCCATGAGTGAGGTCGCGTGCGCTCATGATGAAGGCTCCTCAGTTTTTAAATGCTCTGCGCGGTAGATTCAAAACTACGGCGGATTAGTGTTTGAAGAGGATGCCTTATGTAATAGGCATGTTCGTCAATGATTACGGGGCCACTACTAAATATTAGGTTTTCTTTATCTCCTTACAGGAGTCAAACCTATAATAAAAACAATACATAAGATCAGTGATGGAATACGCAAGCCCAGCCTGGGCTTCTAACCTAGCTGAAACACATCATAAGACCTTACAGACTATTCAAAACAAAGCCCTGAAGATCATTACAGGCTGCACAGCTACTGCACCCACAGATCACCTACATCAAGAAACCAAAATCCTCAAAGTCAAAGACCATCTGGACATGAGAGGCACTCAATTCCTGGCAGCAGCCTCCACGAACCAAGACCACCCACTAAACTACATGGCAACACACCCACAGACACCAAGAAATATCAAAACAACACCCAGCACACGGTATCACACACAATTATTGTCCTCTCCCTCCCTGCCCACCCCGAACCAACTTCCAGAAGCACATCCATACTCGTATCTCTCACCGATCCATCCACTCACTCACAGACAACACGCAGCTGCATGCACGACCTCCCGAAATCCATCCTTCCGAATCCTCCCTTCCTCGCGAGGACAGAGTCCACCTGGCCAGGCTGAGATGCGGACACCATCCAGCTCTCCTGAGCTATCAGAAGAGACTGGATGACTCCGTTGTCGACGCCTGCCCGGGATGTAACACAGCACCCCATATCATTAAACACATCATAGAAGACTGCATTTCACACAACCAATTATGCCAACAACACAATCTTGGTGATGGGCTGGTCTATCAGAGTGAGAGCTGAGCGATCTCTGCCATACCCATAGCTTACTCTGACTGTTCCTTTTACTTATATATCTTCTAGATCTCAAGTGACGGCGTCTTTTCCGTGGATTGACCTCCCTACTGCCAACCTAGAAGTTGGCAGATTGGGAGCCAAAGCGTCACATTTTTCCCTTGCCCCTCAAATTTACCTTCATAATTGCTGAGGTGCACAGGGCCTTGGGTGGGGCTTTGGTTTTCCGGGCGTTTCCGCACCCTCCTCAGCTCCCTGCCTTGGAGTGGCTTCGGTCACCCAGGCTTTGTTAGTGGTAAGCAGGGAGGGTTTTGTGGGGGCGCTTGTTTATGGCCTTGGCCTTGCTCGAGCCCTTGGGGCTGTTCGGCCAGACAGCCTGGGGAACAACAACACAATCTACACTCAATGAGAGCTCTGTGGGAAAGCCCGATCGTGGCCGTGGCCTTTCTCAGGGACTCGGGGCTGTTCGGCCAGGCAGCTTAGGGAACAACAACAACAACTGACGGCGATTCGCCGTCGCTGGTACAGTAAGGGTTAAGTGGTTTTAAGCATAATAATAGCCCTTAGCCTTCACGAAGACCATCCGGATCCCACGAGGAAGACTACTATGGCCTTCACGAAGGGCATCTGGGCTTGGATGGTTAAGGCCAATGAAAGAGTTAAAGAACAGATACTGTAATACATTTAGCCAGAATAAACATGAAATGACACCACCATATTGATAAGAGAAGAACTCACCTGTCTGTAAAATGACATCACCATATTGACTAGAGAAGAACTCACCTGTCTGCTGCATGAGGCCACACCCAGTTTTGGATTTTAGGGAGCCGGTGGCGACAAATGTCTGGAATGTCTGGCCAGTCTGTCTTGCTCTTCCTGCTCCTTTCCTGATGTCAGCTGAAAAAAAATAACACTATCATTCAGGGTGCCAAACAGAGGCAATTTTGTTTGAAGACTTGAATGAATATGAGAAGGAATACAAGAAAATTATCACTTCTAAAGACATAATTTGAACGATAAACCTCATTATACAATGCATAAATATACAACAATAAAGATTACACATAATGGAGTCTGCTTTCTTTTGACACCCTGTCATCATTATTAACCTTTCCTTGCGGGTGACGTTCTGGAACGCATAGGCAATTTACAGCAATATCCAGGCTATAAAAGCCTGTAAAAGCCGTAGAAATCGAGTGTCAGTGAGCGGGAGCGTGAGGGACCTCCGTCCGACCCTCAGAGTAGCCAGCCGCTCACTGAGGGAGACTGTGGTCTCGTGCGGGTGTCTCGACAGTGTTGCCGAGCGAGCGAGTGCTAATAATTAGCGAGTTTTCCCGAATGTCTATGGCAACGCTGCGGGTGAACCCCGCCACCTACGAAGCTCGTTCTGGTCTTATTTTGAAGCTATTTTCGCCTAGTTTTCAGCAGGATACAGTTCATTTAATGCAGATACTTGATTAATCATTCAGGAGTGCCTGAATATGCCCTAAATAGCGCAAATAAGCCCGCAGAGAAAGGGTTCAGAGGATTCTAATAAAATGGTTCCAAAATCTATCTATATATCTATCCATTGCAGGACACTGTGATCCCCGAAGGGGTGGCCACGAACAAAACGCCCCCATGCACCTGTCCCCAGTCAGTCGACATCCCTCCTCCCATCCAGCACCGCCTTCACGCATATACTTCTAAACTCCATCCTTCCACCTCTCACTCGGTTTACCTCTCCCTCTCTGTCCTTCCACCTCACTCTCGTATACTCTCCTAGTCATTCTCTCACTTCCCATACGGTCCACATGGCCGAACCATCTCAAAGTGTTCCTTTCACACTTTCCAGCATATCTACATCCACATCACACCTCTCTCGTATTGTCTATCCCTCCATGTAACACTTCTCAAGTAACTCATTTCCACCCCTCTCACTCTTGGTTTGAATCTCTCCACCAATGTCCATGCTTCGCTCCCTTAACCCTCACAGACCGGTTTCACCTTCTATAGGATATCCCCAAAACCCGGGGCCCGGGGCCCGAAGCCCGGGTGACCGAAGCCACTCCAAGGCAGTTCAACACCGTGAACGACCGCAGCAGTGCAAGTACTGGTACTGAGCTGGATACACAGGCATAGTTTGCCTTTTTCCAGAGGATCTACTGTAAGAAACTGTAAGAAAGGCAGGGAGCTGAGGAGGGTGCGGAAACGCCCGGGAAACCAAAGCCCCACCCAAGGCCCTGTGCCACTCAGCAATTATGAAGGGCAAGTTGACGGGCAAGGGAAAAATGTGACGCTTTGGCTCCCAATCTTGGCAGTAGGGAGGTCAATCCACGGAAAAGACGCCGTCACTTGAGATCTAGAAGATATATAAGAGAGAGAGATAGCTAGAAATGTGAAGGATAATCCAAAAATATTCTGGAAGTACATTCAGGAAAAGTTAACAAGAAGAGTAGGGATCCCAGAGCTGGTAGGGGGGTTGAATGATGGGAGTAGAGCGGAGACTGATAAGGAGAAAGCAGAGGTGCTGGGGAAATACTTTGGGGGGGTACTAACAGTGGAGTCGGAGGATGCAGTGCCTACTATTCCCATCAAACAGGCACCGGCACTAGAACTAATAGAGTTTTCCCATGCTAGAATAAGAAGGGCTATAGAAAAAATGAACAGAAGTAAGTCACCGGGACCGGATGGGATACACCCAAGAATCATAAAGGAAGGAGGGGAGATGTTAGAGCCATTGAAAATGTTATTTGAGGTATCGTTTAATACAGGACAAATCCCGATGGACTGGAGAGAGGCGAACATAACAGCTATATTTAAGAAGGGAGAGAAATGACCCAGGGAATTAGACCAGTCAGTTTGACAAGTGTTGTGTGTAAACTAATGGAAACGGTAATTAGAGAAGGAATAATGGATCATATGAAGTCAAACCAACTTTTCAGTGGGAGACAGTTCGGATTCTTGCCGGGGAGGTCGACGGTACTACAGCTAATTAACCCGGGAACTGCGGGGAGACTCTTAAGAGTTCCCCCGGCGGACTGCGGGGAGACTCTTATGAGTGAGTGAAAAAAAAAACTTTTGACACCGAAAAAAAAAAAAAAAAAAAAAAAAAAAAAAAATAAAATTGGCCCCTGGGCCATGCAAAATCTCAGTCCTCTACCTCCCCTCCTTCCCCACTTTCCTCCTCTCCTTCAGTTATCACCTATTTTCCCTGTTATTCCCTTATTCTGAGGTATATTTTCGTGCTAACATTAGCGAGTTGCAACCAGGGTGTTGTCATCACTGATGGCAAGCGAGTGCAAGAGAGAGAGAGAGTATCGATCGACTGTGTCTCAGTGGCCTTGGGGGAAATTGGCGGGAAAGTAGCTTGCCTCACCCATACATTATACAACTCGCGGGCTATATCTCCGATTTTGACCATCCAAACGCTGTTTTCACTCGTTTTATTGTTGTTTCAGGTTAATACCTTTATAATCAACCCATAATAGGCGCATATGGATAAGTATTAATGGCACAATGAATATTTTAGTGACGGAAACACCTCAAATACGTCAGCACAGGGGGACGTTTCCAATTACCCCCATGCGCACTTCAGAGGTTAAGGTGGTAGATGATTGGATGCAAATTCTAGAAGATGGTGATGTAATAGACGTGGTATATTGCGATTTTATGAAGGCCTTCGATAAGGTCCCACATAAAAGGTTAATAGAGAAAGTTAGAAGCTATAAGATAGGGGAGAAATGTGTGAAATGGATAGAAGCCTTCCTGAAAGATCGGAGACAGAGGGTACTGGTGAATGGAATAGGCTCGGGGTGGAGGGAAATTACAAGTGGGGTACCTCAGGGATCTGTGTTGGGACCACTGCTGTTCGTTATATTTATCAACGACTTGCCTGAAGTTATAACTAATGGAAGTGAGGTATACCTGTATGCGGATGACACTAAGCTGTATAGAAGAATGAGGAGTAAGGAAGATATGGGTTTGCTTCAAGGAGATGTGGAGGGCATGAAGGGATGGTCCGAGCATTGGTTAATGCCTTTTCATCCAAAAAAATGCAAGTACATGCGGATTGGGACCAGCAAGATAGACAAGGTAGGATACAGTATGTATGAAGCGATGAAGGAAGTGAATGCAGAAAAGGATATAGGAGTAGTGATAGACAATAAATTAAATTTCTCAGAACATTTAGCGGAAAAGATAAACAAAGCCAATAGAATTGTAGGGCTGATAAGGAGGACATTTGTGTCACTTGACGAAGAAATCTTCAGGAATCTCTATACAGCGCTGGTTAGGCCGCACCTGGAATATGCGAACCAGGTGTGGGCTCCATATATGGTAAAGGATATAAGCAGTGGAGAAAGTGCAGAGGAGAGCTAGCAAGCTGGTACCAACGTTGAAGAACGCGGGCTATGAGCAGAGGTTGAGGACACTGGGGCTTCCGACACTGGCATATAGGAGAAAGAAAGGGGATATGATAGACATTTAAGATAGTGTCAGGAAAGTACGATGAGGATGTGTGTGAAGGTATCTTCTTGATGCGGGAGGGAACAAGAACGAGAGGACACTCTAAGAAAATTTACAAAGAAAGAAATAGGCTTGAGAAGGCAAAGAACTCATTTTGTGATAGAGTGGTAAATGAGTGGAATGCACTGCCCCAGTATGTAGTCGATTCCGAATCAATAAGGGAGTTTGAAAGTAATCTTGATAAAGCATGGGGAAGACAAGATTTGAAGTTTGATTATAAAACAAAAATACAGAATAGTAAAAATGTTGCATCTGCTACCGCCGCCGCCAACACCGTGAACGACCGCAGCAGTGCAAGTACTGGTACTTAGCTGGATACACAGGCATAGTTTGCCTTTTTCCAGAGGATCTACTGTAAGAAACTGTAAGAAATAAGTAAAAGGAACAGTCAGAGTAAGCTATGGGTATGGCAAAGATCGCTCAGCTCTCACTCTGATAGACCAGCCCATCACCACATGACTAGAACCCAATCCTCTCAGCATCAGCTAGGAAAGGCCCTAGAAAGCCGCCTTTGGTGGAGGGATAGCTCCCCTATTTCATATCCTCTGATGCTTGTAAAATATAATGTATGAACAATATTAACCCTCCAGCCCCGGCTATGTATTATATATATATTCCTCGAAACCCGGGTGTTTTGGCCGAAAAACGTCTAGGCTAGGCTACCGTATATTCGTTAATCAGACTGCTTCCCGCATTCCCGCGCATCCCCAAGCGTAGCTGTGTTATTTACCTGTAGAATGGCATTAAGTAGAGCTCTCTAAGTCAACTGGTTGAGCTGTGATGATGATTTCATTGGAGATAACTTTATGGCCAAAACAGCCACTTTACACCACTTTTCGATACTTAACAACATACAGGCACACACGAACAAGCGACGCTCTCCTTCTTGTGGCCGGAGATGCGGGGCGTCGGTCCAGCCGGCTGTTGTTTACATGCGTCGGACCGACGCCTCGCACACGAAGCTCACAGGCTTTCAACCACTGGGCGTTCAAGAGGCCTTCTGGGTACCTGTTATATGCTTTTTTATGGGCGTTCAAGAGCCCTTCCGTGGTGAGAGGGTTAAATAAAAATAAAAGTAGTAGTAGTAATCCACGATGATGAGTCTGAGTGCTTACCCCGGAATAGGAAGTAGCTGAATGACTACCGAGGCGGGCGCTTTGAGGACTGTTCTGACCTGGTTTAGGGTCCATAGAGGGGATGGACAGGCTGAGTGGTTTATATTTAAAAAAAAAAAAAAATAAAAAGTAGTAGTAGTAGTAGATAAAGGATGAAGTCATGAGGAACGGAACCTTTTTACCCTGTCAGACCTATTTTACTGTTAGGCGATCAGGACAGAGGCATTATTTATTAGTGGCCCCTCCATCATTGACGAACATGCCTATTACATAAGGCATCCTCTTCAAACACTAATCCGCCGTAGTTTGAATCTACCGCGCAGAGCATTTAAAATCTGAGGAGCCTTCATCATGAGCGCACGCGACCTGACTCATGGCTTCAGTCATTATGAATTGGGTTCTCACTACGAAAAAAACTTCGTAAAAAATAAAAAACAAAAAGAAAATAAGAATAACTATCCAATAAGCTTTCCATCATATCGTGGATATACTTGTGTGGATCTTTGAACAGACGCTGATTCAGGCGTCATTCTTCCTTCTCTGCTCTGCGGTCAGCCAGCCCGGACGTGTCTCTCCACGCTCCGCTGGTTCCGCATTTGCTGCGTCCCTAGTGAGTTTTTTCTCATTTGTTTACTCCGGGATGTATCGAGTAAGGTTAGGATATACGTAGCAGGAGTGTCCTGGGCTGGTTGCCCGCAGTGCAGTGTATTTTGGGTCGTGTGTTTGGGGCATCTATTTCGGATGTACCCTCGTGGTCCGGTTGTGGACAGGTGAACTTTTTCACAGTTAGCTAGCTTTGTGATGCAGGCGGCTTTCATTACGCGTTATTGCTTCCTTTTATCTTTCTGATGAGGTAGCGTATTTTTGCTGACGTTCCCAGCGTATTTTTCTTCACTTAGTGAAGTTTTTTCTGGGTCCCGAGTCAGTTCTTCCCTTGCCGGAAGTATTTGCTACAGTGGTGTGTTGGCGGTGGTTCCTGTTGTGATATAATTCAGTGCTTTTTGTTTATATTCCGACATGTTAATGTTATCCGTCTGCTTAGGCCTAGCCAGCCTCTCGTAGCTTTACCACATATACAAGTGTTATTGATTTATTTTCTAAATATGTACTACTGTGTCATGTGTGTCCTGGTTTAGTTGTGTATTGGCTAATTCCACGGACTATTTATGTGTCCTGGGTTAGTTGTGTATTGGCTAATTCCACGGACTATGCTGGGCCCGGCGTTAGTTGTGTTTTGGCTACGCCTCGGTCCGGTGGTGCGTTCAGATGGTATCTGGACGGGGTGGGTTTTTTCCGGCGGGTTTTTCTCGGTTTCACCTCCGGCTGGTTGCCGAGTTTTGGCCACGCGTGGTTTAAAAACAGGCTTGTTTCCCCGGCGAGTGGGTGTCTGTGGCTCCCCAGGACTGCGTCTCTGGGGTGCCTGTTTCAGGCTCCTTATGATTCCCGGAGGATTGGCTGTACCCATCTAACAGTGTTCATACGGACACGTGTTGTTTGTAGTTTTTTCGGTTTTGCAAAGCCAATATAAAACTATGCTGTTGTTGTTTTTCCTTCCCGGCGATCTTTTACAAAGAAGTGGGGTTAGGAACAATTGGGGTTCACTTTTAAACTTTACATCACCCGGCGGGTGCAACCTGGAAGGGTGAGATGCCTGAATTTGCAAAATTCAGTTTAGTTGACCAGACAATTGAGGGATGCATTGTGTATCGCCTCCTTCAACATACGGTGCTTTAGGGCACAATTGGGGTTAACGTTTTTTAAACTAATATTCACACCCGGCGGGTGCTCCTTGGAGGGTTGGGAATACCGAATTTACAATTCAGTTAGTTAACCAGACAATTGAGGGATACGTTTTGTATCGCCGCCTTCAACATACGGCGCTCTAAAAAGATACTTCGGGAGAAGTTAGATCTCGTATATTTGTCAGGCTTCCCAGTTTTTTATCTACGAGATAATCCGGAGGCCGGCGTCTTTTTTATTTTATTTTTTTCCAAAATTGAATCTTGAAACAAACACCACCGGAAAGACTTAATCAGTTATAAACGCCATGCTGGTCTTTATATATTATGTCAGAGGGTATTCATAAATCTTTTGGACAAATTAAGATATTCTGAAATCTTTTACTTGGGAAACCCCACCGCGTAGCGAGCTGTAGTCGTTGAGTATTACGTCTCGTTACCCGGCGGGTTATTTAACACTTGTGTGCGAACATGTTTGGGTTAACCTTATGAGCATTAATTCCTGGAAATTTTTTTTTTTCCAGAGCTGGGTCCCGGCGGGTCTATGCAGAACCTGGAGTAAGTATCCCACCAGTCTCTGTCATGGCTACCTTTGCCCCGGTTTTTGCTTTATGCATTACGCCCTCCTGTTCAGGTATCCCTATTTTTGCGCACACCCTTTGTATAAAATGTGTTAAAATGTCTCGTTTGGTGTGGGTTACCTTTCCGGCGTTTTTCTCGTTGCTCCGAGAACACCGTTTTGTTTACCGAGTTTTAGTCAGGATGGCTCAAAATAGGTAAGTTACCCCGACGAGTTTGGTCGCTTGAGGGCTCATGAGAAACTGCGTTTTCTGTGGTCGAGCCTGGGATCAGGCTTCCTGTGTTATTCAGTGCTTTATGCATTACGCCCTCCTGTAATGTATCGTTTAGTGTGGGTTACCTTTCCGGCGTTTTTTCTCGTTGCTCCGAGAACACCGTTTTTGTTTACCGAGTTTTAGTCAGGATGGCTAAAATAGGTAAGTTACCCCGACGAGTTTGGTCGCTTGAGGGCTCATCAGAAACTGCGTTTTCTATGGTCGAGCCTGGGATCAGGCTTCCTGGGTTATTCCCGTCGAGGGGGGCTCCACACAGTTTTCTAGGTGATCAGGCTGACACCTGTTGGACTTGGTTTTCTCTGCTTTTCAAAGCCATTGAAATAATGCTGTCTGTTTGTTTGGTCTTTACCTCCCAGCGACCTTTTACAAAGAGGTCTGGGGCAGGTATAATTGGTTTGACATTGCATATTAACCCCTCCAACCCGGATGGGCTCTTGAACGCCCATAACAACCTCGGCCCGCGCAACCCGGAAGGGCTCTTGAACGCCCATTGCTTGCATGCGTGCTTTCGAATGCCGCGCGTACATTTTCGGTATCGTGGGACGGTAGGTGGCGCCACCAGGCGTAAACTCCGCCACAGCAACAGTATCTACCCCGACGCCATCATGGACAGTACGCCAAATAGTGATTCCGCTGTGTCCGATACCGTGCTTCCTACGACGCCCTTGCTTGTTCGTCGCGCCTTACCCCGACGCCATCGCCTAAATGTGTTATCTCCCGGAGGTATTGAGACGACATTGAGACTTTATGAGCGAGCTGATGCCAAGCATAATGTTGATGATGAAGTCAGTGACGACTCCAGTAATTATAAGTCGAGTGATTATGGCCATGAGAGTGATAAAGAAGAGCAATTCCTGGGATTTGCGAGAGAACATGACAGTGATGAGAGTGATGAAGGTGATGTACCAGTTGTTGAGGAAGCTGGTTTACCTAAAGACAGTGAACTTGAGAGAGTGAGCGAGTGGGAGAGTTCAAGGTCACTCACCAAATTTCGCTTAAGTGACACGACGCCAAGCCCTTCCCCTGGTAAATCGCCTTTCAAGCTACATTTGTATAAGCAGAAAATACTTGAGAAGGCGGCCGCGGCAGCTAGGGAACAAGCAAAACTACTTGGTGAGGATGAGGCTGTGAGTGAGGGTCAGCGTGGTGACCCTTCTCGTCCGCCATTGTCTCCCTTATCTACCCACGCCACCCAATATGACCCGGATGCCCCGCATTCTTCCCCACCACCCCCACCATTGCCAAGGGTTGAGGACCCCACACTTTCGGCCTATTTGCCTCCTAGGTCCCCCGACAGGAGACATACTGCTGCCGAAAAGGGGAAAGGTAGGAAATATACCAAGAAAATTAAGAAAAGTAAGAGAGTTTTGTTCGAGGCTCCCGCGGCGTCCACCCCGGCCTGCCCCAGCCATACGTCCCCGCAACTTTCCCCACCTCCCCCGCCTTCAACATGTCTTCCTGAAGAAGTCTTTGAGCTCGCATCACCAATACCTGGCCCTAGTGACAGTGAAACATTGCTTTCTGTCACTCGTCGCAGGCCAAGGAGCCCGGGACCTCGGGGGGACACAGCCTCACCTGCCACTCCTTCCCCACCTCGCCCACCCGCACGCCGCCCACGCATCACTGGTTCCCCGCCAGATTATGTGGGGGCCACTGATGATGAAGGGCACCTCTCTCAAGACTCTGGCCATGATTACATAGGTCCACCGTCAGGGCAAGATGACCACTCTGACGATGACTATATGGACATCGACGACCCTCGACCCATCCGCTTGGCCCGGCGTCGTGCTGCCCGTCGTGCTGCCCACCGCCCTGGCCGCCGCCCTCGCCGCCCTAGGGCGCGCGCCTCCCGAGTTGGCCGTGGGCGTGCTGGGCCACCAGCTGGAGCTCCTCGTCAGCGTAGACAAGACCCATTCTACGTTTTTCAGTGGCAAGACGTAGTTGATGAGGATGCATACAACCCTGATGTGCCAGCTTTTGATGAGGTACTGGAGGGTTCAGGCGTTACCCCCAATTTTCCTGCAGGCCCCAATGCTCCACCACACGAACTGTTTGAGGCCTTCTTTGATGAGGAGGTGGTAGGCTATGTTGTCAAAGAGACAAATAAGCAGCACCAATTCCAGGTCCACTTTTTGGGAAAGGTGACCAAGGGCCACATGAGGCAGTGGACCCCAGTGACTCATAAAGAGTTCATGGTGTTCCTGGCACTCACCATGCTAATGCCTCATGTCAAGAAGCATAGGTTGCCTGACTATTGGATCACCAATGATCTGATATCCACCCCTGCCTTCGGGAGATATATGTCTCGCGACCGGTACCTTGATATCCTCGCAGCGCTCCATCTTGTCACCAACCTTGACGTCCACCTCCCAGACAAGCTGTGGAAGATTAGGACGTTGTATGAGATGATGCGAGAACGCTTCACCTCCTACTTCAAGCCCTTCCGCAAGGTCGTCATTGACGAGTCTCTTGTGCTGTTCCGGGGAAAACTCAGCTTCCGGCAGTACATCCCCTCAAAAAGACATCGCTTTGGCATAAAATTCTTTGTGCTGTGCGACTGCCAAACTGGCTATGTCCTGGACTTCCTGGTCTACAGCGGGAAGGAAGGGGACTTGCTTGTGGACCCCCTCATTGGCTTTGGCGGAGCAGTGGTGCAAGCCATGATGGACCGCTACTTTCATAAGAATCACGTCCTCTACACGGACAATTATTACACGTCCCCCACTCTCTCACAGTACCTGCATGAGCGCAAGACGGGGACTGTAGGCACAGTACGAGGGAAAAGGAAGGGCATGCCACCTTTCCCTCCAAAGACCAAAAAAGGTGATGTGTTCAAGAAGAAGTCGGGGCCCATTCTGGCTATCCACTGGCACGACCAGCGGAAGGTCAACCTCCTGACCACCATCCACAAGGGGGAAATGGTGGAGACTGGCAAGGTGGATCGCCGCACCACAGCCAGGGTGACCAAGCCCGATGCTGTCCTGGACTACAACATCAACATGAGGCTGGTGGACAAGTCCGACATGCAGATAGGCTTCATTGACTGCCTGCGTACCTCGTGCAGATGGTACAAAAAGTTCTTTCTGCATATGGTGGACATGTCAGTTCTGAATGCCTACAACATATACAAGCTTCGGAATGTGAACACACCCATGAAGTTCAATAGCCTGCGGAGGTTCCAAAAGCAGGTGTTGACGGAGCTCCTGGAGAAGTATGCTATGCCACAGAGGGCAGTGGCACATCCTGGGCCCGCCGTTATTGACCGCTTGCAGTCTGCTCAATACTTGACTAGGCACAGGCTTGGTTCCCTGCCTCAGAATGAATCCGGAAGAACACAGCAGAAGCGGTGCCATGTCTGCTACAACAGCAGGGTGAAGCCGAGGTCAGGTAAAAAGTCAACCCTGGAGTGTGTGGAGTGCAAGGTGGCACTCTGTGCTGTAGATTGCTTCTTTGATTACCACTCCAAGCTGGAGTTCTAATAATCATACTGAAATTGCCAAATAAAATGACAATATGTACACTATAATTATATATAGGCAAAAAGTGGAAGAAAACCAATGTATTGTAATACAAAAGTCATGTATTATGAGAACATTGATACAAATACAATTACACCATAATAATATGTGAAAGTGACACATATGTATATACCAAGTGACATTCATATGATTAGAACCTATAGAAATATATAAATCAGTGAAAAAAGACACAATAAATTGTATATAAATCGTTTACAAATCATATAACTAAGTGAAAGTGACACAAGACCTAATATTTGATGGCCAAAGTATAATAAACACCTGTGATAACGAATAATCAGTGCCTAATACAACAATAACCTACCTCAATTACTAATAAAATGTACGGTATCGAGTGAAAATGAGCATTATCAGTGACAGTGACACTCTCTAAAGCATATTGTCAAAGTGAAAGTGACACAAGACCTAATATTTGATGGCCAAAGTATAATAAACACCTGTGATAACGAATAATCAGTGCCTAATACAACAATAACCTACCTCAATTACTAATAAAATGTACGGTATCGAGTGAAAATGAGCATTATCAGTGACAGTGACACTCTCTAAAGCATATTTGTCAAAGTGAAAGTGACACAAGACCTAATATTTGATGGCCAAAGTATAATAAACACCTGTGATAACGAATAATCAGTGCCTAATACAACAATAACCTACCTCAATTACTAATAAAATGTACGGTATCGAGTGAAAATGAGCATTATCAGTGACAGTGACACTCTCTAAAGCATATTTGTCAAAGTGAAAGTGACACAAGACCTAATATTTGATGGCCAAAGTATAATAAACACCTGTGATAACGAATAATC
Source organism: Paralithodes platypus (assembly GCA_032716605.1). NCBI lineage: Eukaryota > Metazoa > Arthropoda > Malacostraca > Decapoda > Lithodidae > Paralithodes > Paralithodes platypus. The sequence goes on from CM064484.1 coordinate 42,618,265, forward strand.
AGTGCCTAATACAACAATAACCTACCTCAATTACTAATAAAATGTACGGTATCGAGTGAAAATGAGCATTATCAGTGACAGTGACACTCTAAAGCATATTTGTCAAAGTGAAAGTGACACAAGACCTAATATTTGATGGCCAAAGTATAATAAACACCTGTGATAACGAATAATCAGTGCCTAATACAACAATAAGCTACCTCAATTACTAATAAAATGTACGGTATCGAGTGAAAATTAGCAATATCAGTGACAGTGATACCCTAATAAACATATTTTATATAATTGGCCTCAAAATAACTAGAAAATATCAAATAAACATCACATTCTCAATATCAAACACTAAAATCGTCTAAGGGAGATAAATACTTGGCGCGGCGAGCGGCTAGGTGCGTCGTAGCCATGGCCGAGGCGACGCGTCCGAACACGGGAAGAATTTGCCGCCGAAAAGCACTCGTCTTCCCGCGCTCACCATTATGCAACCAGAGGGGCTAGAGACCTCTACTCAACGCCATTCGACAGAGGAAGGTTTGTGGAACATTATTCTTTTTTATTCACAACATTACATGACATATTCATTGACTTACAGAGTAGTTAACATAGGCCAAAGATCGTCAAAACACCCGGTACCGGAGCACAGTCGCAAGCTATAGCCCCCGGGGCTGGAGGGTTAAACCCGGCGGTTGTACCTTCGGGTGGTTATATTAACGGATTTGCGATTCGAGCTAATTTGTCAAACAATTGATTGATACAATAGGGTATCACAGCCTTCAAGACGGCGATCTATGAGGGCTTCTGGGAGAAGCCGGATTAGAGATTAAGATAGGCTTAGACTTTTTATGGGATAAAAAGATGCCTGAATCTTACTAGTGTTTCAAGTGTAAAGGGATACTTGAAAGACTTCATCTTTATTAAAGATATTCTTCATCTTTATGAGGATTAAGAAGTTATGCTTAATTCTTTTGGACAGGTCAAAGATATGCGGAAATCTTTAATAAGCCATTGTAACAAGGCCGTTTGTTTGTTTAGTCTTTCCCTCCCGGCGACCTTTTTACAAAGAGGTCTGGGGCAGGTACAATTGGTTTGACATTGCATATAAAACCCGGCGGTTGTACCTTTGGGTGGTTATATTAACTGATTTGCAATTCGCGATATTTGTATTTCCTCCCCGGCGATCTTTTACAAAGAAGTGGGGTTAGGAACAATTGGGGTTAACTTTTAAACATTAAATCACCCGGCGGGTGCATCCTGGAAGGGTGGGATGCCCGAATTTGCAAAATTCAGTTTAGTTGACCAGACAATTGAGGGATGCATTGTGTTTTGCCTCCTTCAACATATGGCGCTTTAGGGCACAATTGGGGTTAACGTTTTTTAAACTAATATTCACACCCGGCGGGTGCTCCTTGGAGGGATGGGTATAACGAATTTACAATTCAGTTAGTTAACCAGACAATTGAGGGATACGTTTTGTATCGCCGCCTTCAACATACGGCGATCTAAAAAGATACTTCGGGAGAAGTTCGATCTCGTTTATTTGTCAGGCTTCCCAGTTTTTGATCTACGAGATAATTCGGGGGCCGGCGTTTTTTTTTTTTTTTTTTTTTCCATAATTGAATCTTGAAACAAACACCACCGGAAAGACTTAATCAGTTATAAACGCCATGCTGGTCTTTATATATTATGTCAGAGGGTATTCATAAATCTTTTGGACAAATTAAGATATTCTGAAATCTTTTACTTAGGAAACCCCACCGCGTAGCAAGCTGTAGTCGTTGAGTATTACATCTCGTTACCCGGCGGGTTATTTAACACTTGTGTGCGAACATGTTTGGGTTAACCTTATGAGCATTAATTCCTGGAAATTTTATTTTTTTCCAGAGCTGGGTCCCGGCGGGTCTATGCAGAACCTGGAGTAAGTATCCCACCAGTCTCTGTCATGGCTACCTTTGCCCCGGTTTTTGCTTTATGCATTACGCCCTCCTGTTCAGGTATCCCTATTTTTGCGCACACCCTTTGTATAAAATGTGTTAAAATGTCTCGTTTGGTTTGGGTTACCTTTCCGGCGTTTTTTCTCGTTGCTCCGAGAACACCGTTTTTGTTTACCGAGTTTTAGTCAGGATGGCTCAAAATACTGTAGGTAAGTTACCCCGACGAATTTGGTCGCTTGAGGGCTCATGAGAAACTGCGTTTTCTGTGGTCGAGCCTAGGATCAGGCTTCCTGTGTTATTGATTGCTTTATGCATTACGCCCTCCTGTAATGTATAGTTTAGTGTGGGTTACCTTTCCGGCGTTTTTCTCGTTGCTCCGAGAACACCGTTTTTGTTTACCGAGTTTTAGTCAGGATGGCTAAAATAGGTAAGTTACCCCGACGAGTTTGGTCGCTTGAGGGCTTATCAGAAACTGCGTTTTCTATGGTCGAGCCTGGGATCAGGCTTCCTGGGTTATTCCCGTCGAGGGGGGCTTCACACAGTTTTCTAGGTGATCAGGCTGACACCTGTTGGACTTGGTTTTCTCTGCTTTTCAAAGCCATTGAAACAATGCTGTCTGTTTGTTTGGTCTTTACCTCCCGGTGACCTTTTTTACAAAGAGGTCTGGGGCAGGTATAATTGGTTTGACATTGTATATAAAACCCGGCGGTTGTACCTTCGGGTGGTTATATTAACGGATTTGCGATTCGAGATAATTTGCCAAACAATTGATTGATACAATAGGGTATCACGGCGATCTATGAGAGCTTCTGGGAGAAGCCGGATTAGAGATTAAGATAGGCTTAGACTTTTTATGGGTTAAAAAGATGCCTGAATCTTACTAGTGTTTCAAGTGTAAAGGGATACTTGAAAGACTTCATCTTTAATAAAGATATGCTTCATCTTTATGAGGATTAAGAAGCTATGCTTAATTCTTTTGGACAGGTAAAAGATATGCTGAAATCGTTAATAAGCCATTGAAACAATGCCGTTTGTTTGTTTGGTCTTTCCCTCCCGGCGACCTTTTTACACAGAGGTCTGGAGCAGGTACAATTGGTTTGACATTGCATATAAAACCCGGCGGTTGTACCTTTGGGTGGTTATATTAACTGATTTGCAATTCGCAATAATTCGCCAAACAATTGATTGATACAATAGGGTATCACGGCCTTCAAGACGGCGATCTATGAGGGCTTCTGGGAGAAGCCAGATTAGAGATTAAGATAGGCTTAGACTTTTTATGGGATAAAAAGATGCCGGAATCTTACTAGTGTTTCAAGTGTAAAGGGATACTTGAAGATTTAGGCTGTATAAAGTTTATGCACCCAAATATCTCTTTTTTACATAAGTAAGAATACTATGTGGTTGTTTGATTATCTGCTTTTCTAGAGTTATGATATGATTACGAATGTCCCCCTCCAGTCTTAGAAATCAGGCATGTTCGTCAATGATGGAGGGGCCACTAATAACTTCATCTTTAATTATGAATCTTTATTATGATCTTTCCAAGAGAGGTCAGGAGAAAAAAAACACCTAACATACGAAGAGAAGATGAAGCATTCATGTGTGTATTGTCGAAGTCTAAAGGCTAGATGTGTTGAAGATTGTGACAGGTAGATAATTGGAGAGAGTGGGTTATGGAAGTAACAAGATTGTCTCTGCCCCAATTGTAAATAGTTTGATAGATTAGAAGAAAGATATGCTTCATCTTTATGAGGATTCAGAAGATATGCTTAAAGCTTCTGGACAGGTAAAGATAGGCTGAAATCTTTAATATGAAACTAAAGGACAACGAAAAGTAGTGGTGGAGTGCTACGGTTCGTTGACCGGCGGTTTTGAGGCACATATTTTGTCCCATTTTTTGGGTGTAACCCTATGAGCATTAATCCCCGGAAATTTCTCTTTCCAGGGCGGAGTACCGGTGTTGCACCAGGTGACCGGGTAGTTCCCGGGGGCGGGGTAGTTTTCCCCCAGTCTCTGTCGTGTCGGCACTTGAACCTCTCATTGATGTATGTTCACCGCCGTTAAGCTCAGGTAGCCCTATCTTATTTTTATTTGTTAATGAAATAATTTAGTTGCTGAATCATAATAAACATATATATTTTCTATGATTATAATATGATAATATTGTGTTTATTTATAGTAATTTATTTTAATACAATTAAATATAAATTAAATTAATTAGTATACTTTATGATTTTGCTCAGCAGCTCGGCTTTCAATGTGTTAATGAGCTATGGGAGCTTTTAATTATCATAAACCTTTACGGGACTCGGACGAGGGCTCCCATTCAGGGAGTAGACCGAGCTCGCAAGCGAGGGACAGCCACAGGCAAGGTGTATGGCAATACTCACAGTCGTACCTCACCCGCCGGACGATAACGCCGGCGGGCGGACCTGACGCTCTGATGACGGACGAGAACAGGTTGATTTCCATTTATCTATTTTCCGCCGCCAAACGCGTCTCTAATGTGCCACGTAGTCAACAAACTACAGGATTAGCGAGGCGTAGTCTCGCTAATCACGCCCCTGTGGCCGGCGCAGTGTGGTACCAGCATTTGAACACGTGGTGCCCGCACCCAGTGTCACTCCTAGTCGGGTTGTTCCACTTATAACACAATTGGCAACCTAGAAACCTCGCGGACTTGTTCATTTTGGACATTCAGGAGGCCAAGTGGCTAGCACCATATGGTAGCGACGTGACCAAGATATTCACGAATCAATATACCCAGTCTACAAAGCGACAGTTTCCATCGCATTGGCAAGCTTTTACGTCTCGGATTCTTAGAACAAAACAAACTGTGCCCTCGGTGGCGTTGGTTGTTTATTTTTTAATTTATCTGTTCATGCAGAAACATTTATCTGAAAGTGATTTATGTGGGCAGGTTTTAAACTCCGCCCACCTCCCCGTCGGCTCAGGCCTACATGGTCTCTGGACAAAGCATCGTCGTTATTCTCGTTCCCGTATGTACCAAAGACTGCAGATTTTACAAAAGGGCAGTATTCCTTATGGCTTTGGCTACCGGGAACAGAGTATCTGAGCTGGCGGCGATGAGCAACGCACCTAATTGCCTCAGGTTTGATAGGCTTCATGAGTGTATTCACATTGCAACCTCCCCAGGATTCATAGCCGAGATTGAGCCCAGTGAACACGTGTTTTCAGAGTTCACGGTGCCGGCGTTAACCAGGGGAAAGGTGCACCATCTTTTTTGCCCAGTGCAAGCTCTAACCAAATATTTAAGAGTGGCACCTCTAAATCACCAGGGTGCTTTATGGGTCGCAAGTCCGGGTGAACGCTTGATGGAGCGTACACTGGCTTCTCTCTTGGTCGAGGACTTTAAAGAGAAGAATCCCGGCGTTGTGGGTAAGACCCACGATTTACGCAAGGGGACAGCCTCTTTACGTTTCCTTAATAATCTTTCGGTGGAAGTTATTACGTCCACACAGTTGTGGACCTCTAATCAGGAGTTTTTGACTCGATACCTTTCAGTAGCTCTGGACAAACCTTCCTTGCCATGTATAGCTTTATGGCAGAGGGTCTAGGTGGCCCTTTTAGTCACGTTTTGTTTAATTTCAAGAAAAAAGGGGGAGGGGGGGGGGGGGGTGCAGTCAGTGTGACATAGGACACCCTAGACCCCTCCGGAGTATGTGTTCCGAACATACGAGCTGTGATACTGGTTGTAGGCATTGTATTATAACATTTCTCTGTAGTATTCATTGCAGGAAATTGTGCTAAAGGCCAATAGTAGTGTTACAACAATTCTTGTTGTAAGTAGCTTTGGCTGTGAAGCAATAGATTTTTGAGAAGTCTCGGTAGTTGCAACTACGACTTTTACTTTTGAAGTAATTACTTCTGCATAAGTACACGAGTTCAGTACTTCTACGAATGTACAAGAATTCAGTTATGTTTGGTTATATTTTTAGGAATATATCCACTAGTTAATGGGGTTTATATGTGCACATGTAAACTTATAAGTTTTTAGTTTTCACCACTTACTTTAAGTGGGGTGCCTTCTTAACTAGCAGATCTGTGCACAGAGTCTCAGAGTTAACCCTTTTTCAAGCAGGCTTCTTTGAAGCACGCTCCTGCTTGTACCCCTTTTTGAAGATTTAGGCTGTATAAAGTTTATGCACCCGAATATCTCTTTTTTACAAAAGTAAGAATACTATGTGGTTGTTTGATTATCTGCTTTTCTAGAGTTATGATATGATTACGAATGTCCCCCTCCAGTCTTAGAAATCAGGCATGTTCGTCAATGATGGAGGGGCCACTAATAAATGATAGGTTTGACTCCTATAAGGAGATAAAGAAAACCTAATATTTAGTAGTGGCCCCGTAATCATTGACGACTGGGGCCCTCCCGACCATCCCCTTCCCATTCGTTGATGTATTAAGGATTTTGGTTTACTTGATATGTCAGTGAAGGAAGAATGACGCCTGAATCAGCGTCTGGTCAAAGATCCACACAAGTACATCCACGATATGATGGAAAGCTTACTGGATAGTTATTCTTATTTTCTTTTTGTTTTTTATTTTTTACAAAGTTTTTTTTCGTAGTGAGAACCCAATTCATAATGACTGAAGCCATGAGTGAGGTCGCGTGCGCTCATGATGAAGGCTCCTCAGATTTTAAATGCTCTGCGCGGTAGATTCAAACTACGGCGGATTAGTGTTTGAAGAGGATGCCTTATGTAATAGGCATGTTCGTCAATGATTAGGCCACTACTAAATATTAGGTTTTCTTTATCTCCTTACAGGAGCCAAACCTATAATTTCAGCTAGCGTAATTTCAAAGTTGGCGGGTCGTAGCTTCGACAGTGCCAGTACCTGCCGCTATGGTTTTTGTGGCGTTGGTCGACTCTTCAGAGGTATTGGTGGTGAAAGGCGACGAACCTCTTAAGATCCAAGGCCTAAACAAAAACTTTTAAAAGGCCCTAGTAGCACTTAAAACAAAGGAATATGTGATTTAGTGAGATAATTCCCCTCCATACCTTTTTTTTTTTTTTTTTTTTTTTTTAAGAGACAATGAACGGAGGAAGGAAAAACACAGATAAAACAAAAAGGTCCATGTGCCTAAAGGCATCCTCCATTCATAAAATGTTTGTAACAACTGGATTTAAACATTTGTTGATTGTAAGTTTGTGGAAAGCAATTCGAGGGAAGTGAATTCCAAAGAGTAGTAGCTCTGGGGATAAATGAATTCTGATAAGCAGAAGTTCTGCATTGTGGAGGAGAAAGTGTAAATTCATGGGCGCTCTCAGCTGCCCTAGTTCTACGGGGAAAGATGTGGAGAGGCGGCACAATTGAAGCAAGTTCCTCGGAACAATTGCTGTGAAAATATCTGTAGAATAATGCAAGGGATGCAACATTTCTTCGTATGGCTAATGTAGGAAGGTCCTGTGTGATTGCAGGGTTATTGATTAATCTAATAGCTTTATTTTGAATTTTGTCCAACTGCCTCAATGCAACCACTCCACTTCCACCCCACAGAGGTGAACAGTAATCCATCTGAGAGCGCACATGACTTTTATATATTACGGCCAACTGCTCGTCAGTGAAGAATTCTCGAACTCTGTACAGGAGTCCCAGTTTTTTAGAGGCATTCTTAGCAATGCTTCTAACATAATGTGTCCAGCTCAAGTTAGTAGTTAATGTTACACCGAGAATGTCAATACTAGGGGAAGTGGGAATATTTACATCATTAAAAATATATGGGAGTCAGTGAGATTCTGTCGGTTAGAAAATTGAATGTACTTGGTTTTCTGTGCATTAAAGGAAACTAGATTCTCTTGTCCCCATTCATTAATTCTAGAAAGGTCCTGGTTCAGAGAAATTGCAGTGTTTATTTTTGAATTTATAAGATCGGGTTGGGTGAAAGAATTGGTAAATGTGAAGGAACTGTGGAGTGTTGAGTCATCTGCGTAGGAATGTATTGGATTATGAGTGGTAGATATGAGATCATTGATATGAATGAGGAACAGAGTTGGGGCCAAAACTGATCCCTGGGGAACACCAGCATTTATTGAGTGAAATTGAGAATAAAGGCCATCTACCATTACACGTATTTTTCTGTTATGAAGATAAGAAGAAATTAGTGGAACTAATGATGCAAGGCCGTAGTGTGACATCTTCGACAATAAGGATTGATGCCAGACTCTATCAAATGCCTTTGATATATCCAGTGCTATTGTATGTGTTTCACCATGTTGGTCTGTAGCTTGGTTGATTTGATGCGTAAGAAGGCAAAGAATGTCTGCAGTTGATCGACATCGTCTAAAACCATATTGCCTATCACTGATTAATTTATTATTCTCCAGATGCTTAATTATGTGATTATTTAATATCACTTCTCCACATGTGTCAAAACCCCCTCCCCCCCTTCAATTATCACCTATTTTTCCTCTTATTCCCTTGTTTATCGGTTTATTTACCGCGCCAATATCTCCAACCCGATTCCAAGGTGTTGCCCTGAGCATATCTAGTACGTGGGGAGAGAGAGGCTTCAGGCTTAGGAGAGAGAGGGTATACGTTTTGTTCGCCTCACACTTCATGACTGTAGGGTCGGCAATAATTAGCCTTTTTCACCCCCCAAACACTATATATTCCCACCTGTTTTATTGCTGTTACATGTTAATATATTCATACTAAACGTAAAATAGGTGCATATGAATAAGTAATAACGATATTTATGGTAAAATTACGATTTTAGGCGGGAATGAAGCCTAATTTCGTCGCTTGGCAGTAGGGTGTGCACTACCAATAGCTCGCGCTTAACGGGTTAAAGCCTCTTAACCCTTCCTACCCGGGCTGCCTTAGGTAAGGACAGCACGAAAGAAGGGCCGCTACCCGGTATGCCTTATCTAAGGCATGAGCTTAATAGCCTAATTAAGCTTGGTCCGAACGCCGTGCGTACGACCTATGTCAACAAACCCAAGCGTTCGTCACCGCACCTCCGAAAACAAGAAGGAGAAGACTCCTCAATGTTATTGTTCTGACGTCATGACGAAATTAGTGTCTAAAAAGCCCCCATATTGGCAACATCTCTGCAATATTGGCTCCACTGAAATCGTCATCACAACTGAACCAGTTGACTTACAGAGCTTTACTAAATGCCAAAATACAGATTGAAAACCGCACTACGATTATAGATGAGTGGGAAAGTTCTAGCAGTGAAAAAAACATAAATACGGTAGCCTAGGCCTAGACGTTTTTCGGCCATATCGCCCGGGTAGGGGCGACCGTCATTAGCTAAGACAGCCCGGGGAGGAAGGGTTAAAGCCTGTGGAGATGAGCGCGAGCGCGACAGGTCCCCGTCCAGTCCAGGCCCGGTGCCTGGTGCACTGAGGGATGTCAGCCATGTCTCGTTAGACATATACAGCGCTGCCAAAGGCAAATGTAGCGTGACATTGCACATTATTAGCAAATATTTTCTGATGTCTATGGTAGCGCTGTGGATGAACCCTGCCCGCTACGTAGCTCGTTCTGGTGTCATTTTGAAGCTATTTTCTTCTAGTTTTTGGCTGAGTACATTTAATTTCATTCAGACACTTGCTTAATCATTTAGGAGTGCCTGAATGAGCCCTAATATAGAAGAAATATGCCCGCAGTGTAAGTGTTAAGCAAGTGCCTGAATAACATTAAATGTATACAGCAAAAAACTAAAGAAAATCGCTTCAAAATTACACCAGAATGAGCTTTGTAGTGTAACCCGCAGGACTATCACATACATCGGCAAATATTCGCTAATTATTAGCAATGTCGCGCTACACTTGCCTTTGGCAGCGCTGCATAGGTCTCGCTATAGATGAGGGGAGAGTCTCAGTACCACGGCAGACGTGCTGGAGAGCGGATGGGAGCCTGCCGTGCTCCCGCTCAGTCAGACTTGTCTCTACAAGCTTTAATGGGCCTTAACCCTCACAGAACGGTTTCGCCTTCTATATGATAGCCCTGAAACCCGCGAGATTTGGTAGAAAAACGTTGTAATAGGCTAGCCCTATCTTTGTTATTTTAACTGCTAGAGAATTCACACACATCTCAAAATGTAGCCCTGTTTCGTATCTGTAGACTGGCGTTAAGTAGAGCTCTCTAGGTCAACTGGTTCAGTTGTGATGACGATTTCCGTGGAGAGAGTTTCAATGCGATGTTAGCAATAATCAGACAATATCAACACTAATCCTTGTTTTCCAAAACAATAAAAACAAAAGTGCGACTTCTCCTTCTTGTTCTAGACGGTGCGCTCGCTCTGACTGGCTGTGTTTACATGCGTCGGACGCACGACTTTCAAAACAAGCTTAATAGGCTTTCAAACTTATGGTGCTCATGATCCCATCCGGGTGCCGGGCCCTAGTTTGTTATGGGATCCTCAGAGCCCAACCAGGAACCGAGGGTTAAATTGCAGTGAATTGCCATGCTATTCCAGAACGGGTCCCGCAATGAAAGGGTTAATCGACAATACAGAGATCATGGTATTATTCTATCGATTGTTGCCATAATTTTAATATCTGCGACATTCTAGCAACTTTTGAGAACGGATATAGCGTTATTTTGTTTTTTGTTTTGGTAACCCTGGGACCAAACTGGTTATATTTTGCTCTGTTGGATATTTATTATCAACTGTCTGAGGGTGTGGGTGGGTACAATTGTTAAGGGTGGAGGTAAATCTGGAGCCATACATAGAATAAAAGCCAATTTAACAAGGATTGGAGCAGCGTTAGTAAGTCTGTAAACCAAATCCAGGCTAGCCTGTGAACCACTGTGAATTGGTCTTAATTTCAGCAGCTCTGTTTTCAAGGGTGATGATGGCATCACCCCCCTTAACCCTTTCAGACATGGGGGTTGCCGCTTAGTATTCGAAATAAAATGATCTTAATCTCATAATTACCTCTCCAAAATAAGTTTTCTGCCCACAACTTGCTCAAAGACAACTGCAGAGGTTGAAGCAATTAAACTAAAGGTATTTAAACACCCCTGATGGTCACAAAGATTTAAAGTATCCCTGATATACGCGATCGCGTCCAAACTGCGTGAAAGGGTTAAAATAGAAATATCTAATGTGAATTTGTTTGCTATTTTAGGGTAAAAATTATACTAAAGCCTTGACCCCCAGGGGGTAAGGGGGCCTTCATCTCATGGTGGAGGAAAAAAAGAATATGCCTCACGCATCCTACTGCGTGTCGTACAAGGCGACTAATAGGGGGGATGGCGATAGACTTGTAGACCAACAGCCATTACTATGCAATAAAGTCTTTATCTTAGCACTGTCTTGGTATGGCACTGCCGAGGCTGGTGGGGTGCGGATAGGTGCCACAGGGGACTGAATCTTACCTGGGCGCTTCTTTGGCACCACACCTGTGTCGGCAACAGTGTTTGCATGTTGGAACAGTGGTGGGGCAGGACTTTATTGTTCTATAATCCAATTGCCTAATATACTGTACAGTAGAGTCTTGTTATGGTGCTGTCTTCTTGTAACACTGTTAAGGCTGGTGAGGTTGCAGATACTGCAGGTGCAAGTGCTGCAAGGAGACTATTTATTAGTGGCCCCTCCATCATTGACGAACATGCCTATTACATAACACCGTGAACGACCGCAGCAGTGCAAGTACTGGTACTGAGCTGGATACACAGGCATAGTTTGCCTTTTTCCAGAGGATCTACTGTAAGAAACTGTAAGAATAAGGCACCCTCTTCAAACACTCATCCGCCGTAGTTTGAATCTACCGTGCAGAGCATTTAAAATTTGAGGAGCCTTCATCATGAGCGCACGCGACCTCACTCATGGCTTCAGTCATTATGAATTGGGTTCTCACTACGAAAAAACTTCGTAAAAAATAAAAAAATAAATAAAATAAGAATAACTATTCAATAAGCTTTCCATCATATCGTGGATGTACTTGTGTGGATCTTTGACCAGACGCTACTGCAGGCGTCATTCTTCCTTCTCTGCTCTGCGCTCAGCCTGCCCGGACGTGTCTCCCCACGCTCCGCGGGTTCCGCATTTGTTGCATCCCTAGTGAGTTTTTTCTCATTTGTTTACTCCGGGATGTATCGAGTAAGGTTAGGATATGCGTAGCAGGAGTGTCCTGGGCTAGTTGCCCGCAGTGCAGTGTATTTTGGGTCGTGTGTTTGGGGCATCTATATCGGATGTACCCTCGTGGTCCTGTTGTGGACATGTGAACTTTTTCACAGTTAGCTAGCTTTGTGATGCAGGCGGCTTTCATTACGCGTTTTTGCTTCCTTTTATCTTTCTGATGAGGTAGCGTATTTTTGCTGACGTTCCCAGCGTATTTTTCTTCACTTAGTGAAGTTTTTTCTGGGTCCCGAGTCAGTTCTTCCCTTTGCCGGAAGTGTTTGCTACAGTGGTGTGTTGGCGGTGGTTCCTGTTGTGATATAATTCAGTGCTTTTTGTTTATATTCCGACATGTTACTGCTATCCGTCTGCCTAGGCCTAGCCAGCCTCTCGTAGCTTTACCACATATACAAGTCTATCTATCTATCTATTGCCTGACGCCGTGATCCCCGAAGGGGTGGCCACGAACGAACCGCCCCCATGCACCTCTGTCCCCAGTCAGTCGACGCCCCTCCCCCCAACCAGCATATACAAGTGTTATTGATTTATTTTCTAAATATGTACTACTGTGTCATGTGTGTCCTGGTTTAGTTGTGTATTGGCTAATTCCACGGACTATTTATGTGTCCTGGGTTAGTTGTGTATTGGCTACTTCCACGGACTATGTTGGGCCCGGCGTTAGTTGTGTTTTGGCTACGCCTCGGTCCGGTGTTGCGTTCAGATGGTATCTGGACGGGGTGGGTTTTTTCCGGCGGGTTTTTCTCGGTTTCACCATGATAAACCCGGCTGGTTGCCGAGTTTTGGCCACGCGTGGTTTAAAACAGGCTTGTTTCCCCGGCGAGTGGGTGTCTGTGGCTCCCCAGGACTGCGTCTCTGTGGTGCCTGTTTCAGGCTCCTTATGAATCCCGGCGGGATGGCTGTACCCATCTAACAGTGTTCATACGGACACGTGTTGTTTGTAGTTTTTTCGGTTTTGCAAAGCCAAAATTTATAACTATGCTGTTGTTGTATTTCCTCCCCGGCGATCTGTTACAAAGAAGTGGGGATAGGAACAATTGGGGTTAACTTTTAAATTTTAAATCACCCGGCGGGTGCAACCTGGAAGGGTGGGATGACCGAATTTGCAAAAATTCAGTTTAGTTGACCAGACAATTGAGGGATGCATTGTGTATCGCCTCCTTCAACATACGGCACTTTAGGGCACAATTGGGGTTAACGTTTTTTAAACTAATATTCACACCCGGCGGGTGCTCCTTGGAAGGGTGGGAATAACGAATTTACAATTCAGTTAGTTAACCAGACAATTGAGGGATACGTTTTGTATCGCCGCCTTCAACATACGGCGATCTAAAAAGATACTGCGGGAGAAGTTAGATCTCGTATATTTGTCAGGCTTCCCAGTTTTTGATCTACGAGGTAATTCGGGAGCCGGCGTCTTTTTTATTTTATTTTTTTCCAAAATTGAATCTTGAAACAAACACCACCGGAAAGACTTAATCAGTTATAAACGCCATGCTGGTCTTTATATATTATGTCAGAGGGTATTCATAAATCTTTTGGACAAATTAAGATATTCTGAAATCTTTTACTTAGGAAACCCCACCGCGTAGCGAGCTGTAGTCGTTGAGTATTACGTCTCGTTACCCGGCGGGTTATTTAACACTTGTGTGCGAACATGATTGGGTTAACCTTATGAGCATTAATTCCTGGAAATTTTATTTTTTTCCAGAGCTGGGTCCCGGCGGGTCGATACAGGACCTGGAGTAAGTTTCCCACCAGTCTCTGTCATGGCTACCTTTGCCCCGGTTTTTGCTTTATGCATTACGCCCTCCTGTTCAGGTATCCCTATTTTTGCGCACACCCTTTGTATAAAATGTGTTAAAATGTCTCGTTTGGTGTGGGTTACCTTTCCGGCGTTTTTCTCGTTGCTCCGAGAACACCGTTTTTGTTTACCGAGTTTTAGTCAGGATGGCTAAAAATAGGTAAGTTACCCCGACGAGTTTGGTAGCTTGAGGGCTCATCAGAAACTGCATTTTCTGTGGTCGAGCCTGGGATTAGGCTTCCTGTGTTATTCCCGGCGAGGGGGGCTCCACACAGTTATCTAGGTGATCATGCTGACACCTGTTGGATATGGTTTTCTCGGCTTTTCAAAGCCATTGAAACAATGCTGTCTGTTTGTTTGGTCTTTCCCTCCCTGCGACCTTTTTACAAAGAGGTCTGGGGCAGGTATAATTGGTTTGACATTGAATATAAAACCCGGCGGTTGTACCTTCGGGTGGTTATATTAACGGATATGCGATTCGCAATAATTTGCCAAACAATTGATTGATACAATAGGGTATCACGGCCTTCAAGACGGCGATCTATGAGGGCTTCTGGGAGAAGCCAGATTAGAGATTAAGATAGGCTTAGACTTTTTATGGGATAAAAAGATGCCTGAATCTTACTAGTGTTTCAAGTGTAAAGGGATACTTGAAAGACTTCATCTTTAATAAAGATATGCTTCATCTTTATGAGGATTCAGAAGATATGCTTAATTCTTTTGGACAGGTAAAGATATGCTGATATCTTTAATAAGCCATTGAAACAATGCTGTTTGTTTGTTTGGTCTTTCCCTCCCGGCGACCTTTTTACAAAGAGGTCTGGGGCAGGTACAATTGGTTTGACATTGCATATAAAACCCGGCGGTTGTACCTTCGGATGGTTATATTAACTGATTTGCAATTCGCGATAATTTGCCAAACAATTGATTGATACAATATGGTATCACGGCCTTCAAGACGGCGATCTATGAGGGCTTCTGGGAGAAGCCGGATTAGAGATTAAGATAGGCTTAGACTTTTTATGGGATAAAAAGATGCCTGAATCTTACTAGTGTTTCATGTGTAAAGGGATACTTGAAAGACTTCATCTTTAATAAAGATATGCTTCATCTTTATGAGGATTCAGAAGATATGCTTAAATCTTCTGGACAGGTAACGATATGCTGAAATCATTAATATGAAACTAAAGGAAAACGAAAAGTAGTGGTGGAGTGCTACGGTTCGTTGACCGGCGGTTTTGTGGCACATATTTTGTACCATTTTTTGGGTGTAACCCTATGAGCATTAATCCCCGGAAATTTCTCTTTCCAGAGCGGAGTACCGGTGTTGCACCAGGTGACCAGGTAGTTCCCGGGGGCGGGGTAGTTTTCCCCCAGTCTCTGTCATGTCGGCACTTGAACCTCTCATTGCTGTATGTTCAACGCTGTTAAGCTCAGGTATCCCTATATTATTTGTATTTGTTAATGAAATAATTTAATAACTGAATAATAATAAACATATATATTTTCTTGATTATATTATGATAATATTGTGTTTATTTATAGTAATTTATTTTAATACAATTAAATATAAATTAAATTAATTAGTATACTTTATGATTTTGCTCACCAGCTCTGCTTTCAATGTGTTAATGAGCTATGGGAGCTTTTAATTATCATAAACCTTTACGGGACTCGGACGAGGGCTCCCATTCAGAGAGTATACCAAGCTCGCAAGCGAGGGACAGCCACAGCCAAGGTGTATGGCGATACTCACAGTCCTGGCAGGACAGAACACATCCCTTTCTGACTCAACTAGTGCTGACGTCCACCGGGATGCCGATGTACCATCTTCTATCCCAGTTTTAACATGGCAACATGTGGAGGTCCCGGCTTCGGCGGGATCTTCCCATGATAAGCCAGACTTAACGGATGAAGAACAACGATCTCTGGTCTCAGAGATGGAGGTTGAAGAGTCCAGTCACCTTCTAGGCGACTCTCAGGGTACAGTCGAATCTCCACGGAGTTCGTCATCGGCTAGGTATGTAACGGCGGAAGAGATTGATGGACTACTATTGAATGCACTTAATAGGTTCTTTGGCCCTACGCCGGAAACTCCTACAGTTGATACGGGAGATCCCGCGATGTCGACGAATGTGCGACCTCTGGCTACATCCTTTGCTTTAGCTAAAATACCTAACCATCCTCTTGTGTCAGATCCAATTTCCAATGTGCCAGGCACAGCAGCTCTCACTACTTCCAATGTGCGAGTCATATCAGACATATCTCCCCCTCCTTTAGACAAGGCGCCAGTCAAAAACAGGAGCTATGCCTCTTTTATACGGGCCTGATGCGTCAGGGGTAGCAATGTTACGGAAATGTTTTGGATGTTCATATTAAGGCCATTCCAAGTTATTATAACCATGACTTAATCTTCCCACCAAATCCCTCCAGAACACCATTCTTGGTTCTCTCTTCCGGTTTTTGGTACCGGCGGAGTCCCCTCTGCTTTGTTTGACTTCTTGGCTGCCACCCCCCAAATAATCAATTTGTGCGAATTATAAGATCCCTTTAGCACGCCTTCCCCAGCTTACCTAGACCGCGAGTTTAGGTTAAGAGGTAAAGCGTTTAAACTGTTTTCGCAATATATGGTTCCCAGAAAGTAACAAAGTCTCTGTTACGCTCTTCTCAGGCAATAGAAGCCGCAGAAGTCAGGAAAGCCATTGAACTTTCCCGGCGCTTGCTTCTCCAGACTTCCATCCTAGTCTTTAGGAGATATTCGGACGGCCTTATTAGAGGCAGTTCGAGCAAGGCAGGATCTGAGGATGTTCTTAGTGAAGAAACTTCTTGACCGTATTGCAAGCCAAGTAGTTCTGTCTCCAGTTCTAACTCCTTCTTTGATTTCACCAGCAGTTTGGAAGACTGTTTTCAATTTGGCACAAGCATTCAAGCAAGGTCCCGGCATGCCCTGATGCCCTTGTTAGAACAAGGGATCAGGGTCTTGTGGTATCTGGGCGACTAACTGGTGGTGGCAGAAACAGAAAAGTTACGCATCATTCATGTCTACGTTACGTTAAACCATCTCAAATCTCTAGGATTCAAGGTCAACTTAGTAAAAGTCAAACCCTTGTTCCCTCACGAGTATTTCAGGGGAAATACAGCTGGTCGAGGACACAGCTTCTCTCACTCTGAGTCAGAGTGTGGACACTCGAAACAGATTTCGCAAAAACTGTTTATGTTTCTCCACAGTCTGACTACGACACGGAGACTTTGGGAATCTCTAGTCGGGTCTCTCAACTGGGTTCAGCTAACTGTAAAGTTGGGCCGGTTGAAAGTCTAACGTTTAATCTTGGAGGGCAACAAATTTTCCCACTATTACCGGCGGGGATAGTATGGCCTATCCCAACATTATTACACAACTTACTAGCGGTTTGGGCGACGAGAGAAATGTTGCACGCAGTCATGTCATGAACCTCTCTTCCGCCGTCGGTATGGGTGGACATGGATGCGTCGGGAACGATAGGTTGGGGCTTTTAGTCAAACCTCGGGCATCAGGGTCAAAGGTTTTGGTCCCATTTAGAAATCTTCCACATCAATGTCAAAGACTTACTAGTCTCCTTATCTGTCCTTCAGGCTCACGGCTCTGCTTTACGGGGCAAGTCGGTGGCCTTCAGAATGGACAATCTGAATGCGGTTCACTGTATTCAGAAACAAGGGTCAATGAGATCTCGGAAGTGGCTAAACGTGTCAGAAAAGATTTTTATACTAGCCAACAGGCTGGACATTCACCTTCACGCATCTTATCTCCCAGGCGTAGCAAACGTCTGGGCAGACGCTCTGTCTCAGAGACAATGCACAACAGTAGAATGGGCGCGCTTGCGATTGCGGAGCATTACCATCCACAAGTGGATTTGTTTGCATCTGAGAAGACTCACAAACTCCCACTGTACCTCACCCGCCGGACGATAACGCCGGCGGGCGGACCAGACGCTCTGATGACGGACGAAAACAGGTTGAGTTCCATTTATCTATTTTCCGCCGCCAGACGCGTCTCTAATGTGCCACGTAGTCAATAAACTACAGGATTAGCGAGGCGTAGTCTCGCTAATCGCGCCCCTGTGGCCGGCGCAGTGTGGTACCAGCATTTGAACACGTGGTGCCCGCACCCAGTGTCACTCCCGGTCGGGTTGTTCCACTTAGAACACAATTGGCAACCTAGAAACCTCGCGGACTTGTTCATTATGGACATTCAGGAGGCCAAGTGGCTAGCACCATATGGTAGCGACGTGACCAAGATATTCACGAATCAATATACCCAGTCTACAAAGCGACAGTTTCAATCGCATTGGCAAGCTTTTACGTCTTGGATTCTTAGAACAAAACAAACTGTGCCCTCGGTGGCGTTGGTTGTTAATTATTTAATTTATCTGTTCATGCAGAAACATTTATCTGAAAGTGATTTATGTGGGCAGGTTTTAAACTCCGCCCACCTCCCCGTCAGCTCATGCCTACCTGGTCTCTGGACAAAGCATTGTCGTTATTTTCGTTCCCGTATGTACCAAAGACTGCAGATTTTACAAAAAGGGCAGTATTCCTTATGGCTTTGGCTACCAGGAACAGAGTATCTGAGCTGGCGGCGATGAGCAACACACCTAATTGCCTCAGGTTTGATAGGCTTCATGAGTGTATTCACATTGCACCTTCCCCAGGATTCATAGCCAAGAATGAGCACAGTGAACACATGTTTTCAGAGTTCACGGTGCCGCCATTAAAAAGGGGAAAGGTGCACCATCTTTTTTGCCCAGTGCAAGCTCTAACCAAATATTTAAGAGTGGCACCTCTAAATCACCAGGGTGCTTTATGGGTCGCAAGTCCGGGTGAACGCTTGATGGAGCGTACACTGGCTTCTATCTTGGTCGAGGACTTTAAAGAGAAGAATCCCGGCGTTGTGGGTAAGACCCACGATTTACGCAAGGGGGCAGCCTCTTTACGTTTCCTTAATAATCTTTCGGTGGAAGTTATTAAGTCCACACAGTTGTGGGCCCCTAATCAGGAGTTTTTGACTCGATACCTTTCAGTAGCTCTGGACAAACCTTCCTTGCCATGTATAGCTTTACGGCAGAGGGTCTAGGTGGCCCTTTTAGTCACGTTTTGTTTAATTTCAAGAAAAGGGGGGGGGAGGGTGCAGTCAGTGTGACATAGGACACCCTAGACCCCTCCGGAGTATGTGTTCGGAACATACGAGCTGTGATACTGTTTGTAGGCATTGTATTATAAAATTTCTCTGTAGTATTCATTGCGGGAAATTGTGCTAAAGGCCAACAGTAGTGTTACAACAATTTGTGTTGTAAGTAGTTTGAAGCAATAGATTTTTAAGAAATCTCGGTAGTTGCAACTACGACTTTTACTTTTGAAGTTGTTGTTGTTGTTGTTGTTCCCTAAGCTGCCTGGCCGAACAGCCCCGAGTCCCTGAGAAAGGCCATGGCCACGATCGGGCTTTCCCACAGAGCTCTCATTGAGTGTAGATTGTGTTGTTGGCGTAAGTGGTTGTGTGAAATGCAGTCTTCTATGATGTGTTTAATGGTATGGGGTGCTGTGTTACATCCCGGGCAGGCGTCGACAACGGAGTCAACCATCCCCTGCCCCCTCCCTGGGGGCACGGGTCCTTGGAGCGGCTTCGGTCGCGCCGGGAATTTCCACTTTTGAAGTAATTACTTCTGCATAAGTACACGAGTTCAGTACTTCTACGAAAGTACAAGAATTCATTTATGTTTGGTTATATTTTTAGGAATATATCCACTAGTTAATGGGGTTTATATGTGCACATGTAAACTTATAAGTTTTTAGTTTTCACCACTTACTTTAAGTGGGGTGCCTTCTTAACTAGCAGCTCTGTGTACAGAGTCTCAGAGTTAACCCTTTTTCAAGCAGGCTTCTTTGAAGCACGCTCCTGCTTGTACCCCTTTTTGAAGATTTAGGCTGTATAAAGTTTATGCACCCGAATATCTTTTTTACAAAAGTAAGAATACTATGTGGTTGTTTGATTATCTGCTTTTACTAGAGTTATGATATGATTACGAATGTCCCCCTCCAGTCTTAGATATCAGGCATGTTCGTCAATGATGGAGGGGCCACTAATAAATTATAGGTTTGACTCCTGCAAGGAGATAAAGAAAACCTAATATTTAGTAGTGGCCCCGTAATCATTGCCGACTGGGGACCTCCCGACCATCCCCTTCCCATTCGTTGATGTATTGAGGATTTTGGTTTACTTGATATGTCAGTGAAGGAAGAATGACGCTTGCAGTAGCGTCTGGTCAAAGATCCACACAAGTACATCCACGATATGATGGAAAGCTTATTGAAGTTATTCTTATTTTCTTTTCGTTTTTATTTTTTACGAGGTTTTTTCGTAGTGAGAACCCAATTCATAATGACTGAAGCCATGAGTGAGGTCGTGTGCGCTCATGATGAAGGCTCCTCAAATTTTAAATGCTCTGCGCGGTAGATTCAAACTACGGCGGATGAGTGTTTGAAGAGGGTGCCTTATGTAATAGGTATGTTCGTCAATGATTACGGGGCCACTACTAAATATTAGGTTTTCTTTATCTCCTTGCAGGAGTCAAACCTATAATGTCGAGTCTTGCTGAAGCATGGTTAGCATTACAGTATACCAACATCAGCCACAGTGATAACTTTGTGGGGCAGTGCTGTGGCAGGACTTTATTGTACTACAGTACAATCCAACTACTGAAAAGCAACCCCGTCTGAGCCGTTACAATGCATTTAATGGAAAAATTATGTTAAACCATTGTATTTATTAGTGGCCCCTCCATCATTGACGAACATGCCTATTACATAAGGCATCCTCTTCAAACACTAATCCGCCGTAGTTTTGAATCTACCGCGCAGAGCATTTAAAAACTGAGGAGTCTTCATCATGAGCGCACGCGACCTCACTCATGGCTTCAGTCATTATGAATTGGGTTCTCACTACGAAAAAACTTCGTAAAAAATAAAAACAAAAAGAAAATAAGAATAACTATCTAATAAGCTTTCCATCATATCGTGGATGTACTTGTGTGGATCTCTGACCAGACGCTGATTCAGGCGTCATTCCTCCTTCTCTGCTCTGCGTTCAGCCTGCCCGGACGTGCCTCCCCACGCTCCGCTAGTTCCGCATTCGTTGCGTCCCTAGTGAGTTTTTTTCTCATTTGTTTACTCCAGGATGTATCGAGTAAGGTTAGGATAGGCGTAGCAGGAGTGTCCTGGGCTGGTTGCCCGCAGTGCAGTGTATTTTGGGTCGAGTGTATGGGGCATCTATTTCGGATGTACCCTCGTGGTCCCGTTGTGGACATGTGAACTTTTTCACAGTTGAGTTAGTTTGTGATGCAGGCGGCTTTCACTACGCGTTATTTATTGCTGCCTTTTATCTTTCTGATGAGGTAAGCTTTGTTTTCTGACGTTCCCAGCGTATTTTTCTTCACTTGGTGAAGTTTTTTCTGGGTCCCGAGTCAGTCTTCCCTTTGTCGGAAGTTTTTGCTACGGTGGTGTGTTGGCGGTGGTTCCTGTTGTGATATTTCCAGTGTTTGTGTATATTTCAACTTTTATTATGCCGTCTACCTAGGCCTAGCCAGCCGCTCGTAGCTTTGCCACATGTACTAGTGTTATTGTTTATTATTTATAAATATGCCCTACTGTGTCATGTGTATCCGGGTTTTAGTTGTGTATTGGCTAATTCCTCGGACTATAATTGTTTCCTGGTTTAGTTGTGTATTGGCTAATTCCACGGATTATTGAGTGACCTTGGGTTTGTCGTGCGTGGCTCCCCTCGTGTCTCTTGTTTGTTCAGATGGTGTCTGTTCAGGGTGGGTTTCCTTCCGGCGGGTTTTTTCTAGGTTTCACTATGAAAATCCCGGCCGCGAGCCGTGTTGGGCCACACGTGGTTGTTAACACTGGCTTGTTTCCCCGGCGTTGGGGTGTCTGTGGCTCTCCAGGACTGTGTCTCTGTGGGTGCCTGGTTTCAGGCCTCCTTTGATTCCCGGCGGGATGGCTGTACCCATCTATAAAACGTTGTTCATGCGGACATACGTTATGTAGTTTTTCTACCCGGTTTTACAAAAACCACATGAAAAACCTAGCTGTTGTTTTAGGCTTTCCTCCCCGGCGATCTTTTACAAAGAAGTGGGGACAGGAACTTATGGGGTTAACGTTTGGACATCTCACCCGGCGGGTGTACCTGGGTAGGGTGGGATGAACGACTTATGTCTTTCAGTTAGTTAACCAATCCATTTTAAGTGATACTATGTGTATCGCCGCCTTTACACTTACGGCGATTGAAGGTTCAATTAGGTTAATATCGATTCTTCACACCCGGCGGGTGCTCCTAGGTGGAGGAACTAAGGAATTTACAAAATTCGATTTCGATTTAACCACTTAATTTAGTGATACAATTAGGTATCGCCGCCTTCAAACTTACGGCGATCTTTTGTGACAATTCGTTAGACATCAGATCTCGTATCATCCTGCCCTGTGCTATTCTACTAAAATATTTCAAGGGCCGGCGTCTTTATGGGGGGTTGCTTTGTTACAAAATTGAATCTTGAGACAGTCACCACCACCAAGAGACTATAAGTGCCATGCTGGACCGTTATATTATATCAGAGGGTATTCTTCACTTTCTTTAACAAAAGATTTGTTTAGATATTCTGAACCCCGCCGCGTAGCGAGCTGTGTTCGTTGTGTCATTACATCTCGTTACCCGACGGGTTATTAACACTTGTGGGCGAACATGTTGGGTTAACCTTATGAGCATTAATTCCTGGAAATTGTCTTTTTTTCCAGAGCTGAGCTCCGGCGGACCAATACAGACCCGGCGGTAGTTTTCTCCCACCAGTCTCTGTCATGGCTACCGTAGCCCCAGTTTTTGCTTTGTGCACTACCCCTGCTTGTGCTGGTATCCCTATTTTTGCGCATACCCGTTGCATAAGGTGTGTTAAATGTCTAGACCGTTCAAGGGGTCTCTGGGTTATGCGTAATTGTTCTTTTTGCTCCCAATTAGCTGTAAAGGTCCTTTGTGATAATGATAAGACCGCGGCGGTAGCGTTGAGAGAGGTCAGGCAACAGATGTCAGCCTACACTACCATTGTTGCGCATAAATCACTTCAATGTGACAACGTCCCACTTTGGGATAGATTGCTCTCCGAACACCCTCCCCCTAAACGTTCCTCTAGAGTCACGTGTATTAAGCCGGCGGAGACTGGTCAGGGTTCTGTATCTTCTGCTGCTACACCTAAACGCCCAAGAGAGCCTACACCCCCGGTATCCGCCTCCTCGTCTCGGGCGAGATCTCGGTCTAGGTCTCCTCTTAGACACCAGTCATCTAGTCGTGCCTCTTCACTGGCGAGTAAGAAGAGTAGGACGGAAGGTTCCACCAGTGGTCACGGCGAGGATTCCTCCAGATCTAAGAATAGTTCGCGGTCACACCGTAGCCATAAATCCTCCAAAAAGGATTCACATAAACGGAAGTCCTCTCGACATTCACCAACTTCTAGTGCATCTCATCGTACCTCTACCCCAGACAGAGTTTGTGTTAAGGCCCAAGAGTCCAGTGCAGCGCCTGTCCCAAAAGAGGATTTGCCACTTAATATTTTAACCCTGGAATTGGAAAGTTCAGGGGGTTCAGTAATTGAGAATGTTTCAGACTCTCAAGAGAGCGTAGGCCAGGGCCTCGGTGTTTGGCGGTTTGCTCAACCAGGGTCTGACCACCCACGTCCGACTCAAACGAGTCACACAGTAGCCGATGTCCACAGGGACGCGGCGATCCCATCCTCTATCCCAGACTTATCTTGGCAACAAGGTACCCCTGCCTCGGCGGGGTCTTCTCAGGAGGATCAGGAGGAGAAAGACGAAGTTTCAATAATTTCGGAGATGGAAGGACAAGGGTCAGGCTCAGGCTTGGACGCCGCACAGGATACTAATGATTCACCTGTAAGTTCTTCATCAAACCAGTTTGTTACGGCACAGGAAATTAATGGGCTGCTTACTCATGCTTTATCTAAATTTTTTGGCCAACAACAGGAAAACCCCACAATGGACTTGGGGGCTCCCACGACAAGTTCTACGGTACGGCCTCTGATGACTTCGATTGATTTATCTAAGATCCCTAACCCTCCCACTCTGTTAACCTCAGGGATCACTAGGCCTGCTACGGCGGCATTGACAACTTCAAATGTCAGGGTCATAACGGATGTCAATCCACCCCCTCTAGACAAAGCGCCTCTTAGAAAGGTAGCTATGCCCTTACTTTATGGGCCAGACGAGTCATGGGTTCTTTTGAACCCCTCTAAACCAGAGCTTGCCCAACCTACCTTGTCAGGGGAACTCCCGGTACCGCGTGAGTGGGTCATCCAGGGCAATAAGTCAAAGAAATTAAGGGCCGTGGATACTTTGGGTAATGTTCTGGACGTAAACATCAAGGCTATACCTAGTTATTATCACCAAGATTATTTTGTGTATGCTTCTAAGCCTGCTTTACCCCCTGCCTCAGCTTCAAAACTATTTTCAGACTGGTCTAAGCTGGATGGGTTTAATGATATTAAGACTCTGTCAGCTCTCACTCCTGAACTAGATTTACAGACCGTCACAGACGACGCAGCTAATCCAGTTTTGAAGGTGGGACAGTTGGGACCAGGACCTTGGGTAGATTGGGAGGTAGAGGCTCAAAACTTTGCAACCACTTTCACTTCTAAATCTTCCCACCAGATCCCTCAAGATACTCATTCATGGTTCTCCATGCCGGTGGGTTCTGCCGGCGGAGTCCCGTCAGCTTTGTTTTCATTTCTAGCTGCCCCTAAGATTAATCTTTGTGAGCTGAAGGACCCGTTCACTACCCCTACCCCTACTCACCTAGACAGAGAATTTAGGCTATGGGGAAAAGCTTTTCGCCTGTTCTCGCAGTACATAGTATCTCAGCAGGTGGCTAAGAGTCGTATTCTTAAAAACCCATACCTTCCTTTAACTTTCCTTTCCCTTCCAAGGAATTTTCTTTCCCTTCGGTATTCTTAAAGAATTCCTTGGAAGGAAATTTTTTCGGAAGTGTTGGTAGCTCTGTTCCACAGGCGAAGCTAGGCGCGTACCAGTTGGTATGCCTGAACTCCCTGAAGTAGTAAACAAACCTTGTCAAACAAACGTTTCCAAGGGTTGACTTGCATTATTGTTGCCCAAAACATGATTTAGACCACAAATATTGTCTTCAAAGCATATTATGTTGACTTGCACAAACACAAGAATGAATTGTCAACATGATATTAATAAATACAGGATCCTAGCTCTAAATCGCGCATGTACACCAACAAGCCATATTTTGTTGTAGTATTTAGACCTAGCCTATAGGCTATTATCCAAGAATATAATTACATATAAACTGATATGATAAGAAACAGGGATGGAGATAAATTAGATTAGCCAAATGTAGTGCGAATTAGTGTACCGTATATCAAGCATGAGAACTTTTCAATTACAAGGTCAAGTCTTCCATTTCTGACCAAAACTTTACAACTAGGCTATAGGAATCGCACAATAACCCACTATTGAGAAGTATTTACCTTCAAAGTTCAATACACATTATAGCCTGACATATTCTGGTGTGCTGAGTTCAAATACTAACTTGAACTTCTGTAGGCCTAGCCTATATATTATATAGGCCTAGGCTAGATTTGTTTTCTATTCAGTGAACAAAAAATAAAAGCTAGGCTATATTTGATCTGGCCCAATTTGGTAAAAATTGCAATTCATGGCCCATAGTAGATTTACTATGCTATTGAAACTAGTTTTTTTCAATGTTTATATTTAGGCTACCGATATTTATTTATTAATTATCTAATTTGACCGTTTTTTATTTTTATACATTATTTTGGGCAAGAATGTAGTTACCGGGTGTACCGGCAGTACCGCCCACCTTGTTTACACTATGCGGATGCCTTTGGATATAAAAATACATTAGCCTAACCAAACAACCTAACCTTACCGTTTTGGTAAGATGATCCTCAGGGTATTAGAGTGTTGAGCCTATAATTGGGCTTTGTAATTGATTTGGGGTTGTGTGGGACAGGGATCTGCCTTGCTTAGGCCAATCGGCTTTCTGCAGACTCCCATTTTCTTATGTTCTTATGTTCTAACCTAACCTAGTATTCATGCAGTAATGACGGGGGCAAATAGCAGAAAATATAGCGTCGAAATGGATGGGAACGTAAGTGCGAGCGCACAACATGACATTCTTCCCTATTTTGGTAAGGGTTGTGTTAGCGGGCGTACCGCCCACTTTGTTTACATATTAGCACACTCCCAGTTAAATTCACGTCTAATTTGACTGCTGTTATTTGCCCCTGGCAATATACTGTATATGATGATGACAATGTCATGGGGGGTGAGGGGACATAGCACCCCTCAAACCATTATTGTATCCCACGGCCAGGTGTTGGGTAAATTGTTTTGCCGTGGGATACAATAATGGTTTGAGGGGGGCTCACCCCCCATCATCCCCATGACTTGTTGTCATTATCATACATATTACCAGCAGGGGCAAATAACAGCAATGAAATTAGACGCGAATGTAACTGCGAGCGTGCGACTGTAAACAAATTGGACAGTACGCCCGCTAACAGAACCCTTACCATTATTTGTTATTTGCCCTTCTGCTAACAATATATACTGTATATTGATGACAATAATTCCTGGGAAGGTGAGGCTCCCCTCAACCTAAGAAGCGGACATAATAGAAGTAAACGTAACGGTCATGGCCCAGAGCGTGCAAATCGACGCGGAAGGTTGCTTGGATAATACTGAACCTTTAAATAAGATTCTTCCAATTTTTAAATTGATTTTTGTTCTTGGGTAATCTGAATAAAAGATGAATCACCAATAGTTATGATTTAGGCATCAATAAGAACATAAGAACATAATGTTCTTGAGTAGGTTATTAATCATATTAGCTATCCATTAGTATAGTTTTGAAGATTGGGTGATATTCTTATGTTCTTTACTCTCCCCTCAAAGGCTAGGCTATCATATAGTTTGGCAAAGGCTAGGTTATCATGTAGTTAGGCAAATATCTTTGTAAGGCCTCGCCCAATTTCTTACCGATTACTCACATACACCAGTGGCTAGCACTATTTGTTTCACTAACTGGCCTTCCTTGTGCAGCCCAATATAATGTGCAATTAGATCCTGTGTCACGTTCTTTCGCTGACCCGTACACACTAAAAACTGACGGGGACTTGTCCACCACTGCCATACTGATCATGATAATGACTGATACCGATCCACCCACCACAGCTGCTGGAAGCACTGATGTTCCAACACTGTATGTACTGTATGTAATAATACCATAATTATTCCTAACCTTCAAGACTAGAGAATACTAAGGATGTAAAGTAAATTCAGACAGAAAATCCACAAATTTTATTTGAAACAGTGTGCAGGGGACTCTGGTGACTAGTGGGGTTTTCCTTACAAACATTGAGTAGGCTATATTTGACTATTATTGCTTTGCTGATTCAGTCCTTTCAATGCATTAATATTGTGCACAGTGTGACTACATTTTGACACATGTTAATGTAATAAGTTTGAAAATTCAGGTTTTGAGGCTTGCCAGGGATCAAGAACAATCCCAAGTTTTCAACAAAATCTCATACCATACTGTATACAGCCCAAAATAAGTAGCCACATTTTTTCATTAGCAATTTTGGGCTCTAATCTTATACATTTTCTTTTAGCCTACCAGACTTTTAGCAACTACCAATGTTAGTAAGTTAGCCTATACACTCGGCATAATCAAACGCTGTATATTAGCATAGCCTAGGCCTATCTTAGGTTCTCAGGTTAAGTTATATTGTTTGGATATTTAAAGAAAGTAGAGGGATTAGGCTAGGATATACTGTAATGAAAAATTAGGGTAGCCTATAATTGTACTCACAACCAATAGTATTGAATAGGCTAGTGTTTACAAATATGTTTTTCAAGGGATTTTGTTTTGATTAGGCTAATATGATGACAATATTCAAGCAGACACTGCGGCAATATTAGCACGCTCTATGCGTCAGATTTTGCCACTTTTTTCTGAAATCCCTCTGCGAGTGGTTATTTGCCTCCTGCTGGGATTATATATGAATATGATGATGACAATTATGTCCACCAAACACTGTCAAATTAAAAATAAACGCAGAGAGCGTGCAAACTGTGCTGTAGTCTCCTTGAACTGTAGTTAAGATACCCGGTAGCTACCGAATAATCTAAAAACACGCTCCCTGATAGTGTACAAGGCTATGAAAATCAGGGAAAATATTATAGTGAAAAGGTAACTCGGACTTTCTATAACATAAAGTAATAAAGGTAAGGATGTAGTATTCGAGGAATTTCGAGCTTATCGCCTGCCTTGTTTACACTACTCCCACGCTCGCGATCACATTTCCGTCTATATTGACTGCCGTGGGATACAACATTAGGTTGAGGGCCCCCCTCACTCCCCCATGACTTATTGGTATCATCATATATAGGCATTTTGCCAGCAGGGGGCAAATTACTTAAAAAAAACAGTCAAAAATCGTGAAGGATGTATCCGGGTGTACAGTCGTCATATTTACATAGGTAGTGCGCTCGACCGCTCGTGGGTATGTTCCCGTCTATTTTAACGGTTATTTTCCCCCTGCTGGCAATATAATATATGATGATAACAACATGTAATGGGGGGGGGGTGAGGACCCTGTCAACCTATTATTGAATCCTGCGGCAGTCAAAATAGACTGGAACATGATCGCGAGCGTTCACTGCTGCCGCCGTTCGGCGTAGTGTAAACCAAGGCAGGCGCCAAGTAGTATGTCCAAATACTACATCCTTCCCATAGGCCTAATAAATTCACAACATTTTTTAAATCCAGATAGCCTATCTGAGTTGAGCCAATTCTGACAAAATCTAACAAATGTTGGCTTGAACATTATGATGGGCTAGCCTAGAGGGACAGAGACTAGCCTAGGTTAGTTTATTCAGTGGGGATGTAGCCTAAGAAAAAAAAATTAGGCCTACAATCCTGTATGAGTCGTGAAATTCATAAGAAAAATAGATTAGCCTGGGCTAGGCTAGCTTACATGATGATGTAGCCTGCTGTAGGCTAAGCCTAGGCCTAGCCGCCTAGCCTAACCCAATATGTGGTACGGTACTGGTAAGGTAGGCTAAATTAGTATATAAGATGATTGACCACTATTACTGTTAGCCCACAAATTTATATTAATATTACAGTATATGCCTAGCTATTTTTAGTTATGTAAAGTATGGTATTACTGGGAATTGTTGATAGCGTATCTCTGTCAAGCCTCAAACCTGGTAATGTTGACACTTATTGCATTAACACGTACCAAAATATAGTCACACCGTGCACAAAATTGATGCTTTGAAAGGGCTACATCAGTAAACCAATGAAAATCAATAATAATCGAAATATGTATAAGATGAGGAATAGGCTATCAGCTGGCAGCCCGAAATTGCCCGAATCGTCCGCACGCGAATTCACGCCGAGATCAGGTGGTCTTCTAAAACGTTTAATAATATTACTTTATTTTCAATATCGTGCATTATATCATGTTAATAAAATTACATAGTGGTCAAATCCATTATTTAGTCACACTGACTCCAATTATATAAGAATGTTATGAACAAAATGACGAAGGGAAAACTGAAGACCTGCCTAGTGAGAGTCCTTCAAATTCCAATATTTTCCCCTGTTTAAGGGAAAGATTTTTCCTTCCCAAGGGAAAGGAACGGGAAGGATTTTTTAAGAATACCAAATCGAAAGAAAATTCCTTCCTTTCATTTTCGAAGGGAAAGAATTGTTTAAGAATACGGCTCTAAGTCTTTACTACGGTCCACTCAGGCAATCGCAGATGCGGATGCTCGAAGATCGGTTGAGTTATCCCGGCGACTGATTCTTCAGTCGTCAATCCAATCCTTGGGTGACATACGTACCGCCTTGCTTGAGGCGGTACGAGCACGACAAGATCTTAGGATGTCGTTAGTTCGCAGCTACCTGATCGCATTGCTAATCAGGTGGTTATGTCACCAGTGCTTACTCCCTCTTTAATGACCCCTGAAGTGTGGCGAACGGTGTTCAATATGGCACAGGCCGTTAAGCACAGTACCACCCCTTCTAAGAAACATGCATTTAACTTCCCCAAACCCAGGCCTACTACTAAAGCTCAGCCAGGGGGATCTAAACCTTTTCTTCCGCCTAAGTCCTCCCACTCCCCTCAGGGTCAGTACAGGCATAGACAGAGTAGGTTTTCAGGTCAGAGAGGACGCGGCCAAAATAAACCAGGTCAGGGCCAGTCTTCGGCCAACACCAGCCAGCCGGCAAAGCGTCCAGCACCACCAACCCCACCATAAAAAAACTAAAGTCTCTCTCACTCCCGGCGCCTACCTTAAGGCCGGAGGAACCGAGGGTAGTACAGCCGGCGAACCCTTGTCTGCTAACTGGGTCGTTCCGAACGTGTCACCAAGCATGGCCGTTAAACACTTGGGCACGGATGGTGGCACGCAAAGGCATCACTTGGCAGTGGCTCCGGCGACCTCGATTACGTCAGCCGACAACGGCGAATTTTGTTTCTTTAGAGGTGGAGTCACTAGCCCAGGAAATGATTGCCAAGAATGTCATCATCCCGGTCCCACCAAATTACCCTGTATTCACGTCCAAACTATTTTTGGTTCCCAAAAGGGACAGTGTTCAGATGAGGCCGGTCGTAGACCTGTCTTATCTGAATCTTCACATTCACAACGAATCTTTCAGAATGTTAACATTACACCAAATCAGGCTAATACTTCCACCGGGAGGTTGGATGTGTTCACTAGACCTGACAGACGCCTATTGGCACGTATCGGTCAACAAAAGATTTCAAAGGTTTTTGGCCTTACGGATCAGGCACCAAAATTTTGTTTTTCAGAGGATGCCGTTCGGCTTGAACCTAGCACCTCGATTATTCACAAAACTAGTCCGGCAAGCCCTGATGCCATTGTTAAAACAAGGGATCAGAGTGTTGTGGTATCTAGACGACTGGCTGGTGGTGGCAGAGACACAACAATTATGCATAAAACATGTCAATATCATTTTAAATCATGTCAAAACTCTAGGCTTCAAGGTAAATCTGGTAAAGTCAAACCTTGTTCCCTCACGAGTAATTCAGTGGATAGGGCTGGTCTGGGACACCGCCGCTCTCACTCTGAGTCAGAGTGTGGACAATCGCAACAGGTTTCGCAGGAAACTGTTCAGGTTTCTTCACAGTCTGACTACGACGCGAAGGGTCTGGGAGTCTCTGGTCGGCTCTCTCAACTGGATTCAACTAACTGTCAAGTTGGGCCGGTTGAAAGTAAAACGATTAATATTGGAAGGCAACAAATATTTCCCGCTCTTACCAGCGGGAAAATTATGGCCCATCCCGAAATTAATCCACACCTTACTAGCGGTCTGGGCGAAGAGGGAAACATTGCACTCAATAATGTCATGGACCTCTCCTCCACCAACGGTATGGGTAGACACGGATGCGTCAGGCACAATAGGGTGGGGATTTCAGTCAAATCAGGGGCACCAGGGTCAGGGGCTTTGGTCCCACTTAGAAATCTCTCACATCAATGTCAAAGAATTACTAGTCCCCTTGTATTTCCTTCAGGCTCACGGCCCGGCGTTACGGGGCAAGTCGGTGGCCTTCAGAATGGACAATCTGAATGCAGTCCACTGTATTCAGAAACAAGGGTCAACGAGGTCAAGGAAGTTGCTAAACGTGTCGGAAGAGATTTTTGCTCTAGCCAACAGTCTAGATATTTATCTTCACGCATCTTATCTCCCAGGCGTAGCGAACGTCTGGGCAGACGCTCTGTCCCGGAGACAGAGCACGACAGTAGAATGGGAGCTCAAGCAACCCATTTTCAACCTAATGATTGCAGAGCTCTCCCATCCACAAGTGGATCTTTTTGCGTCCGAGGAGACTCACAAACTCCCTCTATACCTCACCCGCCGGGCGAAAACGCCGGCAGGGGGCCAGACGCCCTAGTGACAGACTGGAACAGATGGAGCTCCATCTATCTGTTTCCACCGCCAGATGCGTCACTAATGTGCCACGTAGTGAACAAACTACGAGATTATCGAGGCTTAGTCTCGCTAATCGCGCCCCTGTGGCCGGCGCAGTTGTGGTACCAGCAATTGAAAATGTGGTGCCCGGACCCGGTATCGCTCCCGGTCGGGTATTTCCACTTAGACACGATTGGCAACCTAGCGACCTCGCTGACTTTTGCATTATGGACATTCAGGAGGCCAAGTGGCTAGCACCATACGGTAGAGATGTGACCAATAAATTACTCAATCAATATACTCAGTCTACAAAACGACAGTATCAATCACATTGGCAAGCCTTTACTTCTTGGATCGTTAGAACAGAACAAACTGTACCCTCAGTGGCATTAGTTTTTAATTATTTGAATTATCTGTTTGAGCAGAAACGTTTATCTGTGGTAACATTAAAAAATAACTTAACTGCGATTAGAGTGCCCTTTTTAGACCTTACGGGTCTTTCCATACCGGTAGCGGAGGAAACAGGTTTTATGAGAGCATGTTTTAAACTCCGCCCACCTCCCCGTCAGCTCATGCCTACTTGGTCTCTGGACAAAGCTTTGTCTTTGCTTCACTCTCGTCTGTACCAAAATACTGCAGACTTTGCATTACTCTTAAAAAAGGCGGTTTTCCTTTTGGCTTTGGCCACCGGAAACAGAGTGTCTGAGCTGGCGGCGATGAGCAACACACCTAATTGTCTTAGGTTTGGTAGACTTAATGAATGTATTTCCATTGCACCCTCCCCAGGTTTTGTAGCCAAGAATGAGCATAGAGCACACGTGTTTTCTGAGTTCACGGTGCCGGCGTTAAAAAGGGGAAAGGTGCATCATAATCTATGTCCAGTGCAAGCTCTAACCAAATATTTGAGAGTAGCTCCTCGAAACCCCCAAGGTGCTTTATGGGTAGCAAGTACGGGTAAACGCTTACTTAAACGGCGATTAGCCTCTCTTCTGGTAGAAGTCATTAAAGAAAGTAATCCCGGCGTTGTGGGTCGGGCCCACGATTTACGCAAATGGGCAGCCTCTTTACGTTTCCTGAAAAACATTTCAGTCGAAGACATCGCGTCCACGCAGTTGTGGGCGTCTAATCATACGTTTCTGTCTAGATACTTGTCAGTTGCTCTAGACTAACCTTCCTTACCATGTATAGCTTTAAGGCAGAGGGTCTAAGTGGCCCTGCAGTCACTTTTGTTTACTTTCACGGGAAAGGGGGGGGGGGGGGGGGTGCAGTCAGTTGACATAGGACACCCTAGACCCCGCCGGAGTATGAGAGCTGTGATACAATTTAACCCTCTCACCACGGAAGGGCTCTTGAACGCCCATAAAAAAGCATATAACAGGTACCCGGAAGGCCTCTTGAACGCCCAGTGGTTGAAAGCCTGTGAGCTTCGTGTGCGAGGCGTCGGTCCGACGCATGTAAACAACAGCCGGCTGGACCGACGCTCCGCATCTCCGGCCACAAGAAGGAGAGCGTCGCTTGTTCGTGTGTGCCTGTATGTTGTTGTTAAGTATCGAAAAGTGGTGTAAAGTGGCTGTTTTGGCCATAAAGTTATCTCCAATGAAATCATCATCACAGCTCAACCAGTTGACTTAGAGAGCTCTACTTAATGCCATTCTACAGGTAAATAACACAGCTACGCTTGGGGATGCGCGGGAATGCGGGAAGTAGTCTGATTAACGAATATACGGTAGCCTAGCCTAGACGTTTTTCGGCCAAAACACCCGGGTTTCGAGGAATATATATATAATACATAGCCGGGGCTGGAGGGTTAAGGTTAAAATGTGATATGAAAATTTCTCAGTGAGAAATTGTGCTAGTACAATGTTAAGTACAAAACAACGGTGTTGTTATAGTAGTTTTAGCTGCGAAAGCAATTTAATATTAGAACAATGGAGTTCCTTTGCAATTTATCTCCAAGTTTATTTTGGGGTTTATTATGTGCACATATAAACTTATAACTTGTTATTTTTTGTCACCACTCGTTGAGTGGGGTGCCTTTGTAACTACAGATCTGTGTTCAGAATCTTCAGGGTTACCCATTTTTTGTCAGGCAGGCTTCTTTGAAGCACGCACCTGCCTGAACCCCCTTTTTTCTTGTATATTTTCGGCCTACGCCGTTGTTAAATATATTTTCAAAAGTAAGAATACTATGTGGTTGTTTTTATTATCTGCTTTTCTAGAGTTATGATATGATTACGAATGTCCCCCTCCAGTCTTAGAAATCAGGCATGTTCGTCAATGATGGAGGGGCCACTAATAAATTATAGGTTTGACTCCTGTAAGGAGATAAAGAAAACCTAATATTTAGTAGTGGCCCCGTAATCATTGACGACTGGGGCCCTCCCGACCGTCCCCTTCCCATTCGTTGATGTATTGAGGATTTTGGTTTACTTGATATGTCAGTGAAGGAGGAATGACGCCTGAATCAGCGTCTGGTCAGAGATCCACACAAGTACATCCACGATATGATGGAAAGCTTATTAGATAGTTATTCTTATTTTCTTTTTGTTTTTATTTTTTACGAAGTTTTTTCGTAGTGAGAACCCAATTCATAATGACTGAAGCCATGAGTGAGGTCGCGTGCGCTCATGATGAAGGCTCCTCAGTTTTTAAATGCTCTGCGCGGTAGATTCAAAACTACGGCGGATTAGTGTTTGAAGAGGATGCCTTATGTAATAGGCATGTTCGTCAATGATTACGGGGCCACTACTAAATATTAGGTTTTCTTTATCTCCTTACAGGAGTCAAACCTATAATGTATGTGCATTATTTGTCATATTAACATGCGTTGAAGAGTTACAAAAACAGGAAGTGATTTTTGGAAAGCTATGCTCTTTAAAGCTTATAATGGGTTATTTATTAGTGGCCCCTCCATCATACTTGAAAGAAAGAAAGAGGAGTTCTGGATGAATGTGGAGGCGTGCCTGGAGAAGTTTGACAAGAACGAAAGAATATTTCTGATTGGGGATATGAATGGTAAGGTGGGTGATAGGAAAGTTGAGGGAGTGGTGGGAGGGTGGGGGGTACCATCAGAGGTGAATGGGAATGGTAGTGCAAAATGGTTTGCAAAGCCAATATAAAACTATGCTGTAGTTGTATTTCCTCCCCGTCGATCTGTTTCAAAGAAGTGGGGATAGGAACAATTGGGGTTAACTTTTAAACTTTAATTCACCCGGTGGGTGCAACCTGGAAGGGTGGGATGACCGAATTTGCAAAATTCAGTTTAGTTGACCAGTCAATTGAGGGATGCTTTGTGTATCGCCTCCTTCAACATACGGCGCTTTAGGGCACAATTGGGGTTAACGTTTTTTAAACTATTATTCACACCCGGCGGGTGTTTCTTGCACGGATGAGAATAACAAATTTACAATTCAGTTAGTTAACCAGACATTTGAGGGATACGTTTTGTATCGCCGCCTTCAACATACGGCGATCTAAAAAGATACTTCGGCAGAAGTTAGATCTCGTATATTTGTCAGGCTTCCCAGTTTTTTATCTACGAGATAATTCGGGGGCCGGCGTCTTTTTTAGGGGGTTTTTTCCAAAATTTAATATGGAAACAAACACCACCGGAAAGACTTAATCACTTATAAACGCCATGATGGTCTTTATATATTATGTCAGAGGGTATTCATAAATCTTTTGGACAAATTAAGATATTCTGAAATCTTTTACTTAGGAAACCCCACCGCGTAGCGAGCTGTGGTCGTTGAGTATTACGTCTCGTTACCCGGCGGGTTATTTAACACCTGTGTGCGAACATGAGTGGGTTAACCTTATGAGCATTAATTCCTGGAAATTTTAATTTTCCAGAGCTGGGTCCCGGCGGGTCTATGCAGAACCTGGAGTAAGTTTCCCTCCAGTCTCTGTCATGGCTACCTTTGCCCCGGTTTTTGCTGTATGCATTACGCCCTCCTGTTCAGGTATCCCTATTTTTGCGCACACCCTTTGTATAAAATGTGTTAAAATGTCTCGTTTGGTGGGGGTTACCTTTCCGGCGTTTTTCTCGTTGCTCCGAGAACACCGTTTTGGTTTACCGAGTTTTAGTCAGGATGGCTAAAATAGGTAAGTTACCCCGACGAGTTTGGTCGCTTGAGGGCTCATCAGAAACTGCGTTTTCTGTGGTCGAGCCTGGGATCAGGCTTCCTGTGTTATTCATTGCTTTATGCATTACGCCCTCCTGTTATGTCTCGTTTGGTGTGGGTTACCTTTCCGGCGTTTTTTCTCGTTGCTCCGAGAACACCGTTTTTGTTTACCGAGTTTTAGTCAGGATGGCTAAAATAGGTAAGTTACCCCGACGAGTTTGGTCGCTTGAGGGCTCATCAGAAACTGCGTTTTCTGTGGTCAAGCCTGGGATCAGGCTTCCTGTGTTATTCCCGGTGAGGGGGGCTCCACACAGTTATTTTGTTTGGTCTTTCCCTCCCGGCGACCTTTTTACAAAGAGGTCTGGGGCAGGTATAAGTGGTTTGACATTGCATATAAAACCCGGCGGTTGTACCTTCGGGTGGTTATATTAACGAATTTGCGATTCGCGATAATTTGCCAAACAATTGATTGATACAATAGGGTATCACGGCCTTCAAGACGGCGATCTATGAGGGCTTCTGGCAGAAGCCGGATTAGAGATTAAGATAGGCTTAGACTTTTTATGGGATAAAAAGATGCCTGAATCTTACTAGTGTTTCAAGTGTAAAGGGATACTTGAAGGACTTCATCTTTAATAAAGATATGTTTCATCTTTATGAGGATTCAGAAGTTATGCTTAATTCTTTCGAACAGGTAAAAGATATGCTGAAATCCTTAATAAACAATTGGAACAATGTTGTTTGTTTGTTTAGTCTTTCTCTCCCGGCGACCTTTTTACAAAAAAGGTCTGGGGCAGGTACAATTGGTTTGACATTGCATATAAAACCCGGCGGTTATACCTTCGGGTGGTTATATTAACTGATTAGCAATTCGCGATCATTTGCCAAACAATTGATTGATACAATAGGGTATCACGGCCTTCAAGACGGCGATCTATGAGGGTTTCTGGGAGAAGCCGGATTAGAGATTAGGATAGGCTTAGACTTTTTATGGGATAAAAAGATGCCGGAATCTTACTAATGTTTCAAGTGTAAAGGGATACTTGAAAGACTTCATCTTTAATAAAGATATACTTCATCTTTATGAGGATTCAAAAGATATGCTTAAAATCTTCTGGACAGGTAAATATATCCTGAAATCTTTAATATGAAACTCAAGGAAAACGAAAAGTAGTGGTGGAGTGCTACGGTTCGTTGACCGGCGGTCTTGTGACACATATTTTGTACCATTTTTTGGGTGTAACCCTATGAGCATTAATCCCCGGAAAATTCTCTTTCCAGGGCGGAGTACCGGTGTTGCACCAGGTGACCAGGTAGTTCCCGGGTAGTCCTGGCAGGACAGAACACATCCCTTTCTGACTCAACTAGTGCTGACGTCCACGGGATGCCGATGTACCATCTTCTACCCCAGTTTTAACATGGCAACATGTGGAGGTCCCGGCTTCGGCGGGATCTTCCCATGATAAGCCAGACTTAACGGATGAAGAACAACGATCTCTGGTCTCAGAGATGGAGGTTGAAGAGTCCAGTCACCTTCTAGGCGACTCTCAGGGTACTGTCGAATCTCCACGGAGTTCGTCATCGGCTAGGTATGTACCGGCGGAAGAGATTGATGGACTACTATTGAATGCACTTAATAGGTTCTTTGGCCCTACGCCGGAAACTCCTTCTGATACGGGAGATCCCGCGATGTCGACGAATGTGCGACCTCTGGCTACATCCTTTGCTTTAGCGAAAATACCTAGCCATCCGCTTGTGTCAGACCCAATTTCCAATGTGCCAGGCACAACAGCTCTCACTACTTCCACTGTGCGAGTCATATCAGACATATCTCCCCCTCCTTTAGACAAGGCGCCAGTCAAAAAACAGGAGCTATGCCTCTTTTTACGGGCCTGATGAGTCAGGGGTAGCAATGTTACGGAAATGTTTTGGATGTTCATATTAAGGACATTCCAAGTTATTATAACCATGACTTATTCTTACCACCAAATCCCTCCAGAACGCCATTCTTGGTTCTCTCTTCCGGTTTTTGGTGCCGGCGGAGTCCCCTCTGCTTGGCTGCCATTAGCACGCCTTCCCCAGCTTACCTAGACCGCGAGTTTAGGTAAAGAGGAAAAGCGTTTAAACTGTTTTCGCAATATATGGTTCCCAGCAAGTAACAAAGTCTCTGTTACGCTCTTCTCAGGCAATAGAAGCCGCGGAAGTCAGGAAAGCCATTGAACTTTCCCGGCGCTTGCTTCTCCAGACTTCCATCCAAGTCTTTAGGAGATATTCGGACGGCCTTATTAGAGGCAGTTCGAGCAAGGCAGGATCTGAGGATGTTCTTAGTGAAGAAACTTCTTGACCGTATTGCAAGCCAAGTAGTTCTGTCTCCAGTTCTAATTCCTTCTTTGTTTTCACCAGCAGTTTGGAAGACTGTTTTCAATTTGGCACAAGCATTCAAGCAAGGTCCCCGCAAGCCCTGATGCCCTTGTTAGAACAAGGGATCAGGGTCTGGTGGTATCTGGGCGACTAACTGGTGGTGGCAGAAACAGAAAAGTTACGCATCAGTCATGTCTACGTTACGTTAAACCATCTCATATCTCTAGGATTCAAGGTCAACTTAGTAAAAGTCAAACCCTTGTTCCCCCACGAGTATTTCAGGGGATAGGGCTGGTCGAGGACACAGCTTCTCTCACTCTGAGTCAGAGTGTGGACACTCGAAACAGATTTCGCAAAAACTGTTTATGTGTCTCCACAGTCTGAATACGACACAGAAACTTTGGGAATCTCTAGTCGGTTCTCTCAACGGGGTTCAGCTAACTGTGAAGTTGGGCCGGTTGAAAGTCTAACGTTTAATCTTGGAGGGCAACAAATTTTTCCCACTATTACCGGCGGGGATAGTATGGCCTATCCCAACGTTATTACACAACTTACTAGCGGTTTGGGGGACGAGAGAAAGGTTGCACGCAGTCATGTCATGAACCTCTCCTCCGCCGTCGGTATGGGTGGACATGGATGCGTCAGGCACGATAGGTTGGGGCTTGTAGTCAAACCTCGGGCATCAGGGTCAAAGGTTTTGGTCCCATTTAGAAATCTTCCACATCAATGTCAAAGACTTACTAGTCCCCTTTATCTGTCCTTCAGGCTCACGGCTCTGCTTTACGGGGCTAGTCGGTGGCCTTCAGAATGGACAATCTGAATGTGGTTCACTGTATTCAGAAACAAGGGTCAATAAGATCTCGGAAGTGGCTAAACGTGTCAGAAAAGATTTTTATACTAGCCAACAGGCTGAACATTCATCTTCACGTATCTTATCTCCCAGGCGTTGCAAACGTCTGGGCAGACGCTCTGTCTCAGAGACAAAGCACTTCAGTGGAATGGGCGCTCTTGCGTGTGCGGAGCATGACCATCCACAAGTGGATTTGTTTGCATCTGAGAAGACTTGCAAACTCCCACTGTACCTCACCCGCCGGACGATAACGCCGGCGGGCGGACCTGACGCTCTGATGACGGACGAGAACAGGTTGAGTTCCTTTTATCTATTTTCCGCCGCCAGACGCGTCTCTAATGTGCCACGTAGTCAACAAACTACAGGATTAGCGAGGCGTAGTCTCGCTAATCGCGCCCCTGTGGCCGGTGCAGTTTGGTACCAGCATTTGTACACGTGGTGCCCGCACCCAGTGTCACTCCCGGTCGGGTTGTTCCACTTAGAACACAATTGGCAACCTAGAAACCTCGCGGACTTGTTCATTATGGACATTCAGGAGGCCAAGTGGCTAGCACCATATGGTAGCGACGTGACCTAGATATTCACGAATCAATATACCCAGTCTACAAAGCGACAGTTTCAATCGCATTGGCAAGCTTTTATGTCTTGGATTCTTAGAACAAACCAAACTGTGCCCTCGGTGGCGTTGGTTGTTAATTATTTAATGTATCTGTTCATGCAGAAACATTTATCTGAAATTGATTTATGAGGGCAGGTTTTAAACTCCGCCCACCTCCCCGTCAGCTCAGGCCTACATGGTCTCTGGACAAAGCATCGTAGTTATTCTCGTTCCCGTATGTACCAAAGACTGCAGATTTTACAAAAGGGCAGTATTCCTTATGGCTTTGGCTACCGGGAACAGAGTATCTGAGCTGGCGGCGATGAGCAACACACCTATTTGCCTCAGGTTTGATAGGCTTCATGAGTGTATTCACATTGCACCTTCCCCAGGATTCTTAGCCAAGAATGAGCACAGTGAACACGTGTTTTCAGAGTTCACGGTGCCGGCGTTAAAAAGGGGAAAGGTGCACCATCTTTTTTGCCCAGTGCAAGCTCTAACCAAATATTTAAGAGTGGCACCTCTAAATCACCAGGGTGCTTTATGGGTCGCAAGTCCGGGTGAACGCTTGATGGAGCGTACACTGGCTTCTCTCTTGGTCAAGGACTTTAAAGAGAAGAATCCCGGCGTTGTGGGTAAGACCCACGATTTACGCAAGGGGACAGCCTCTTTACGTTTCCTTAAATAATCTTTCGGTGGAAGTTATTAAGTCCACACAGTTGTGGGCCTCTAATCAGGAGTTTTTTGACGCGATGCCTTTCAGTAGCTCTGGACAAACCTTCCTTGCCATGTATAGCTTTACGGCAGAGGGTCTAGGTGGCCCTTTTAGTCACGTTTTGTTTAATTTCAAGAAAAAGGGGGGGGAGGGTGCAGTCAGTGTGACATAGGACACCCTAGACCCCTCCGGAGTATGTGTTCGGAACATACGAGCTGGGATACTGTTTGTAGGCATTGTTTTATAAAATTTCTCTGTAGTATTTATTGCAGGAAATTGTGCTAAAGGCCAATAGTAGTGTTACAACAATTCTTGTTGTAAGTAGCTTTGGCTGTGAAGCAATAGATTTTTGAGAAATCTCGGTAGTTGCAACTACGACTTTTACTTTTGAAGTAATTACTTCTCCATAAGTACACGAGTTCAGTACTTCTATGAATGTACAAGAATTAATTTATGTTTGGTTATATTTTTAGGAATATATCCACTAGTTAATGGGGTTTATATGTGCACATGTAAACTTATAAGTTTTTAGTTTTCACCACTTACTTTAAGTGGGGTGCCTTCTTAACTAGCAGATCTGTGTACAGAGTCTCAGAGTTAACCCTTTTTCAAGCAGGCTTCTTTGAAGCACGCTCCTGCTTGTACCCCTTTTTGAAGATTTAGGCTGTATAAAGTTTATGCACCCGAATATCTCTTTTTTACAAGAGTAAGAATACTATGTGGTTGTTTGATTATCTGCTTTTCTAGAGTTATGATATGATTACGAATGTCCCCCTCCAGTCTTAGAAATCAGGCATGTTCGTCAATGATGGAGGGGCCACTAATAAATTATAGGTTTGACTCCTGTAAGGAGATAAAGAAAACCTAATATTTAGTAGTGGCCCCGTAATCATTGACGACTGGGGCCCTCCCGACCATCCCCTTCCCATTCGTTGATGTATTCAGGATTTTGGTTTACTTGATATGTCAGTGAAGGAAGAATGACGCCTGCAGTAGCGTCTGGTCAAAGATCCACACAAGTACATCCACGATATGATGGAAAGCTTATTAGATAGTTATTCTTATTTTCTTTTTGTTTTTATTTTTTACGAAGTTTTTTCGTAGTGAGAACCCAATTCATAATGACTGAAGCCATGAGTGAGGTCGCGTGCGCTCATGATGAAGGCTCCTCAGTTTTTAAATGCTCTGCGCGGTAGATTCAAACTACGGCGGATTAGTGTTTGAAGAGGATGCCTTATGTAATAGGCATGTTCGTCAATGATTACGGGGCCACTACTAAATATTAGGTTTTCTTTATCTCCTTACAGGAGTCAAACCTATAATTGTTATTCTAAATGGTAAGAAAATAAGTGTACAAATGCTTGTTTTGTATTTTTTTATATCTTTGTTGTTGTTGTTGTTGTTCCTTAAGCTGCCTGGCCGAACAGCCCCGAGTCCCTGAGAAAGGCCATGGCCACGATCGGGCTTTCCCACAGAGCTCTCATTGAGTGTAGATTGTGTTGTTGGCGTAAGTGGTTGTGTGAAATGCAGTCTTCTATGATGTGTTTAATGGTAAGGGGTGCTGTGTTACATCCCGGGCAGGCGTCGAAAACGGAGTCATCCAGTCTCTTCTGATAGCTCAGGAGAGCTGGATGGTGTCCGCATCTCAGCCTGGCCAGGTGGACTCTGTCCTCGCGAGGAAGGGAGGATTCGGAAGGATGGATTTCGGGAGGTCGTGCATGCAGCTGCGTGTTGTCTGTGAGTGAGTGGATGGATCGGTGAGAGATATGAGTATGGATGTGCTTCTGGAAGTTGGTTCGGGGTGGGCAGGGAGGGAGAGAGGACAATAATTGTGTGTGATACCGTGTGCTGGGTGTTGTTTTGATATTCTTGGTGTCTGTGGGTGTGTTGCCATGTAGTTTAGTGGGTGGTCTTGGTTCGTGGAGGCTGCTGCCAGGAATTGAGTGCCTCTCATGTCCAGATGGTCTTTGACTTTGAGGATTTTGGTTTCTTGATGTAGGTGATCTGTGGGTGCAGTAGCTGTGCAGCCTGTAATGATCTTCAGGGCTTTGTTTTGAATAGTCTGTAAGGTCTTATGATGTGTTTCAGCTAGGTTAGAAGCCCAGGCTGGGCTTGCGTATTCCATCACTGATCTTATGTATTGTTTATATACTGTGGTGGTAG
Organism: Paralithodes platypus; assembly: GCA_032716605.1. NCBI lineage: Eukaryota > Metazoa > Arthropoda > Malacostraca > Decapoda > Lithodidae > Paralithodes > Paralithodes platypus. The sequence continues at coordinate 42,661,019 of CM064484.1, forward strand.
TTTCTTTGTTGTGTCCAAATTTTGTGTGAGCAAGTGACCTGAGGGCGTTAAGTCTGGGTGTCAGTTTCTTTTTAATGTTTGTGGTGTGCTGTTTGAATGTCATATGAGTATCATATGTTACTCCTAGGATTTTGGGTGTGTGTGTATGTGTTAGGGGTGTGTTGTTTATGGTGAGTTGAGGGATGTATTCGTGTTCTCCTGTCCAACTTGTGAGCAGGGTTGCGGTGGATTTGGCTGGGGCTAGATTAAGTCTGTTTGTAGTGCACCAGCCATGTACAGTAGTGTGTTGAGATAGGGTTGAAGGAGATCTGTTGCTCTTTTTAGGTCATGGTGTGTGCATGTGAGTGTTATGTCATCTGCATAGGAGGCTAAGTTTATTTGGGGCGTATTGGGTGTAGTTATATCGTGCATGTACAGATTGAAGAGTGCGGGCGATAGGACGGATCCTTGTGGGACTCCGTTTGGAAAGTTTCTGATTTTAGATGACTGACCGGCAAAAGATACGTGTGCACATCTGCCTGCTAGGAAGTTGGCCAGCCACCTTTTTGTGTTGTTGTGCATGTTTGTGTTGTAGATTTTGTTTGTTAGGTTGTGGCGAGGGATGGCATCGAAGGCTTTACTAATGTCGAGTGTGGCTAATAGTGATCTGTGTGGTGGTCTAGCTGAGTTGATGCCGTCGAAAGCTCTTTGTGTAAGGTCTGTGAGAAGAGTGTTTGTGGAGTGCATAATTAGTTGTAATACTAGGCGTTCCATGACTTTGGAGGGGAGCAAAGGAGTGTGATGGGGCGGTGCAAGGAGGGTAGCGTGGGGTCTTTGTTGGGTTTGGGGAATGTGATGATGATACCATGCTTCCAAATGTCTGGTATTGTGTTGTGTGAATAGCTGTAGTTTGATATGTTAGTGAGTGCTTGTATGCCTTGTGGTCCCAGGTCTCTGAGGTGTATGTTGCTTATGTTGTCTAGGCCACAGGCGGGTGAGTGCTTGAGATTGTTGATGATATGCTTTGTCTGGTGATTGGTGAAGGGTGTATAGTCAGGGTCTGTGGGGAATTGTCTCTTACGTCGGATGACACGTCGGTCGTCTTTGTGAGGTTTTAGGTGGCTGACATGTGAGAAGTGATTGATGAGAGTGTTTGCTTGTTGTTTACATGAAGGAGTAGAGTCTGTTGTTGTGATTGCAGCATGTGATTGTGTTGTGTTGCTGTTGGAAAGTGTGATGTTGTTTAGTGTTTTGTAGAGTTTTTTGGGGTTTGTTTTGTGATCAAGTGTTTGTAGGAAGTTATTCCAATTTAGTTTTTGTTGTTCTTGTATTTTGTTGTTAGTTTGGGTGTTGAGTGCTTGAATTTGTTGTGTGATGTCTTGTGTGTGGGGTGCTGGGGAGTGTTTCAGTATGTCGCGTTGTCTGATGAGGTTTTGAATTTCTGGTGTGAAGTTGGGGTTGTGTCTTTTTTGTTACCTCTTGGAATGTGTTTCTTGTCAGCGTTTTGGATAGTTTTATTGAGTATGTGTACAGCATTGTTGATGTTAGTGATGGGTGTACTGTTTAGAGTTGTGAAGTGTTGTTCTGTCTCATTTGTGAATGCTTCCCAGTTAGCTCTTTTATAATTGGTGTATGTGTGTTTGTGGCTAGCTGGGGTGAGTCTGGTTTTGGTGGTGATAATGATCGGGAGGTGGTCAGAGCCTAAGGTTCTGACCACCCTCCAGGATGTTGTGGGGGCGAGTTCTGGGGAGCAAAAGGTGATGTCTGGAGATGATGGGTTATAGAGGGCTTGGTGAGGAATATGGGTATGTTGATGGATGTTGTTAAGGATGATGAGGTTATCGGTTTGGTTTTGTAGTACCAGCCCTCTGTCTGTGTCGGGGTTGTCGACAAACCAGGCCGACGTCTTGGCGTTGAAGTCACCACCCAGGATGATGTGGGTGTGTGGGGTGTTTGTGATGTGTTGTAAGTGTGGTCTGTATTCATTTGGTACTGTAGGGGATGTTTGGGGAGGGATGTATGTGTTTATGATGGTTATGTTGGAGTTGTTGCCAGTACGTATTTTAATTGACTGTATTTCTGTTGTGTTATCATTTGGGGGGAGGAGTGATTTGGTTTGTACACTGGTTACTATGTATGATATTTCTTTGTGTACCAGGGTGATGAGTCCACCGCCCCCGCCGACAGCCCGGTCTTGTCTGATGGTGGTGAAATTATGAAATGTGGGTGTTTTTTGTGTTGTGCAGAGTTTTGTTTCTTGTAAGATGGCAATGTGTATGTTGTGTTGTTTGATGAAGTGTGAGAGTTCATGTTTCTTTGTGTTGATGCCATCTATGTTCAGTTGAAGAATGTTAATGTTATGTGCACGATGTATGTTGGGTGCTGCTGCACGAGGATGGGGTGGGGGTGGGGGTGAGGGAGGGGCTGGGGGTTGGGATGGGTGAGGTGGGGGTGAGGATTGGGGAGCAGGAGATGGGGGTTGGAATGGATTAGGATGGGGTGTGGTGTGTTGAGTTGAGGATGTGGATGGTATGGGAAGGTTAGGTGGGTTAGGGAGGAGAGGTGGACGGGTTTTAGGGGGGGAGTGGATGATATGGGAAGGTTAGGTGGGTTGGGGAGGAGAGGTGGACGGGTTTTAGGTGAGGGATTTGACTGGGAGAGGGAGGGGCATGAGGAACAGGTCCAGGTGTTTGTGTAGTGTTTCTTGGAGGCAAGTGTTGTGCAGGTGAAGTGGGTCCAGTTCCCGCATGAATTGCAGAGAACTGAACCCTTAGTATGGCGACTCGAAGTGATGGGTTTTGAGCAAGTTGGACATATGTATGTGTACGTGGGTCCTGGGTTGCTCTCAATGTCTCCGGCTAGAAGAAGTCTTCGAGAAATGACAGCCGGAGAGTCATTTCTTGGTGTAGGAAAAACTGTGTGATGTGTGTGTGGTGTGAGAGGTGTGGAAATTCCCGGCGCGACCGAAGCCGCTCCAAGGACCCGTGCCCCCAGGGAGGGGGCAGGGGATGGTTGTGACGGTTTGGCTCCCGAAACTGCTCCCCGCGGCCGGCATCCGGTTTTCCTCCACTGGTCGTTGATTTTGTCTTCGGCCGTGGAGGGTCGGCAGCCATCCGCGGTTGGCAGCCTCGGGAGGTGGCCCCACGGCGTAGACGCCGCCACATCAGGACCCTTATATCTTTGTATTTATCTATACTGTATATTTTTTTCTTTAGCCAAGGAGAGCGTATAGGTACACAAATGTTTGTCTTGTTGTTTTCTGTTTTTTATTTTTTATTTTTTTTTATTTTTGAGTTGATAACACTTGTTACAGGCAGCACTCATAACCATAGCCAATTCAACAGTACATTAATATTCAACATGCATATCATACACTACAAAACAAGCTGGATACCTCACCTAGGTGGGATATGGCTGTTGTATGACAAAAAAGGTACAGTACACTAAAACTTTGATCCAAAAAGAACTCACCATCAGAACATGTCCACTTCTTCCCCTCCTTCTTGCTCTTCATCAACACGCTGTATTTTATGTTAATAAGCAATTCTATAAGCTTCTCTTTCAGGTAGTTGAGGTACGTGTGTCCCCCTAGAGCTGCCTCCTGCATGCTTAAGCCGTCTACACTCTCACCCTTACACTCTCCACCCACGTAGGCGTACAACTTGCGCGTCATCATACACAGACTTTCAAATTTCTCATTGTTGCCCTTCAGGTGGATCAGCACATAATGTCTGAAAAAAATAATACAGTAATAACAATGGAAATAATTTACTTCAGTTTGCAATCCACCACGATCTTCTTATGGGCAACATATAGAATCAAAGAACTCAGCCACAGCCAATGAACGGACCCAAAGGCATACACAGCGCCCGGCATCCTGGAGGCAAGGTATTGTTGATCTGTAAGCAAACTTTAAAAGGTTGACAGAATCAATTTTAGCTCTATTTGAGGAGCGCTTTATTGACGTTTTGCTTTGAGTGCTAATGAACCTGATGATCTAAGCGAAACACTGTCAATTGGGTGCTCTTCCTCAAATGGTGCTTAAATTCAACGTATCAGTTTTACAGTCCAGTACTTGGAAGGCTGCCCCATCCAAGGAGTTCAGGCTGGGATCTCCAGCCAATATTGAGAGGCTATATTTGGAGGTTATCCTCTTCTGGAGTATACATCTTAGGATTTTCTCTCAAGCAGTGATACAACAACCTGCACAAATAGCTGGTACACAACTATATGATAAACTTGAGACAATGTACACTAAAATGAGAAAAACACTCACTTTGGCATGTGTTTATAGGGTAATAGTATGACTTGGGCATGTGTTTCAAGGGTACTAGTACAGTATATGTTTAACCCCTTATTGGCGGCGCTCGACTTAAGTCGTGCACCAATTTGCAGCAAGTTAGGAGCATTATTAAGGCTTTTAAAGGGTTAAAATCGAGTGCAAATGGCCGGGAGCGCAGCGGGCCAGACAGCCGACTCCCAGGGCTTACCGCCGCCCATTAACTCATGTTCCCTGTGTTCTCGAGAGGCCGGCAGTGTAGCCAGTAGTGAGCATAGCTGGGAAAAATATACCGATATATGCTAAACTCCCATGTTCGTGGCATCACTGCAAGAGAACCACGAGTGCTACGTAGCTCGTTCTGGTCTCATTTTGAAGCTTTTAGTGCCTAGTGTTTTGCTAAATATTTTTTTTTGTCTTCATGCAGATGCTTGATTTATCATGCAGGAGGGCCTGAATATGCCCAAATGAGCCCAAAACACCCCGCTAGACAAGGGTTAAAAATGTCATCACATATCAGAATTTATCAGATGAAATTATACGGTTCACTGAAGGCGATTGTACCATAGACAGGTGCTAATTGTCACCATGTATGTACAGTAAAAGTCCGTTAATCCGACGACCGATGATTCGAATCTCCCAATAGTCCGAATTTTTCAATTTGAGGCCAAATCCGAATTTCAAGAAGTCCCAAAGTCCCCTTTTTGAGGCATTAGTCCACTCAAATGACACATAATGGAGCACACACATATCATATGTTCATGAATTCACTTTAAAAGTTTACCATTGTCATTGTAGCCTATTACCTACTTCAAAACATTCAGATTAATGGTCAAAGGAAGCTACTGATATAAACGTAAACACCTTCTTCTTCTTCTTCTTCCACATCGTCTGCTAGAGAGTTTGTTTTGCTCTTGAACGCATCCTTGGGACGCTCCGATGCGCTACTGGCTTGCACCGCATTTTCTGCAAGCGCATTCAGTCTTGAGCTTGAAAACGCACCTTTGGACGTATTAGTCTTGAGCTTGAAAATGCACCTTTGGACGTTCCGATACGCTACTATTTATAGTTCAGTGATCGGAGCGTCCCAAGGGTGCTTTCAAGACAACAAGACAAGGGTGCTTTCAATACAATATAATATAACAGAGCACGTCACAAAAGGAAAATCACAAAATGAAAATTACAAGAACCTCTCAGGGAAGTGCCGTTGTTAAGGCATTACTTCCCGAACCACATCTGATCTTGAAGAGCAAGACAAACTCGCTAGTAGACGGAAGAAGAAGAAGACGTTTATATCAGCAGATTCCTTTGACCATTAATCTGAATGTTTTGAAGTAGGTAATAGGCTACAATGACAATGGTAAACTTTTGAAGTGATTTCATGAACATATGATATGTGTGTGTGCACCATTGTGTCATTTGGGTGGCCTAATGTCTTAATGTTTTCGTCATACACAGGTTCATAGGGGTAAAGTCCGATAATCCAAAAAATCCACTAATCCGAACGAGGGCCGGTCCGCTGCCCTTCGGATTAACGGAAGTTTACTGTATGTATGTATGGATAGCGAGACAATCTTTGAATCGACATTGCCTCTTGACATTAATTCATGCAATGGTCCTTTCTTGTGTTGGTTATTGTTGTTGTTGTTGTTGTTTTTCCCCAAGCTGCCTGGCCGAACAGCCCCAAGGCCCCGAGCAAGGCCAAGGCCGTAACCGAGCGCCCCCACAGAACCCTCCCTGCCGACCACAATAAAGCCTGGGTGACCGAAGCCACTCCATGGCGGGGAGCTGAGGAGGGTGCGGAAACGCCCGGGAAACCAAAGCCCCACCCAGGGCCCTGTGCCCCTCAGCAATTATGAAGAGAAAGTTGAGGGGCAAAGGAAAGATGTGATGCTTTGGCTTCCAATCTTGGTAGATTAGGAGGTCAATCCACGCAAGAGACGCAGTCACTTGAGATCTAGAAAATATATAAGTAAAAGGAACAGTCAGAGTAAGCTATGGGTATGGCAGAGATCACTCAGTTCTCACTCTGATAGACCAGCCCATCACCATTGTTGGTTATTGTAATCTATTGTGGATTAGTCTCCCAAATTGTCTATTAAAGAAGGTTCAGTCCGTATTAAATAGGGCGGCAAGGCTGGATGGGACTCGTTATCATTGGTCGGCAACCCATCTAGGGGAGATAACCTTATAAAAATCAGGGTGGATTTTTTTTTTCTATGTGATTGAGGAAGGCAAAAGGCATAACTGCCTATAGCGAGTGCCTCCCCCATAGTTGAAAGAGTGACAGGGCCAAAATCAAGGGACGTTCGAGCCAAAATGCCTGGACACACGGAGTTTGAAGCAATTTAAGTCATAGGAAGAGGGAAAGACTGATTCTGGGAGAGAGTTCCAGAGCTCAGCTGTTGAGTAGAAGAAAGTTTGAGAGTAACGTTTCACTCTTGGGTTGGAGAGTTGCACAGAGTAGGGGTGGGATTGAGTTGCAAGACGGGTACCACGTGCCCTACGTAAAGGAGGTGGTATGCACTGGGATAGCTCTGAGGAACACTGATTATTATAGTAGCGATAGAATAGCGAGAGAGATGCAACATTGCGGCGGAGAGAGAGAGAGATTGCAGAGAGTTGGTGAGTGGACGGGAGTTAATGATACGAAAGGCCTTCCTTTCAACTTTGTCTAGGAGAGCGGTGTGGGAGGAACCTCCCCACACATGTGAACAATACTCAATACAAGGGCGCACTATGCCCCTGTACAGAGCAAGAAGCTGTGCAGGGGAAAAGAACCCCCTAAGGCGGTTGAGCACACCCAACCTTGTCACGTCAGCCTTGTACGGCAACCTGTCTAGGGGAGTAAACCTTATACAAATCCGTACTGCTACCTTAGGGTGAAGCAGGTTAGTGGATGGATTACCCGTACACCACAGTAGAATAATACAGTACCGGCAGTGCTAAAAAAGTACATAAAAGGCCTCGGAGTCGGACGGACCCTAAGTTGAGTGGTCAATCCTGTAAATTCTTCAGTAAACTGGCATGGGTTGTCCCTCTTACAGGGGATAGGTCCGCTTGGGGACATTTTGTGTATGGTCACCCCCATTAACCCTTTCCCTGCGAGACGTTCCCGAACGCCATGGCAATTTACAGCTATTTACAGCAATCTACAGGCTTTTAAAGCCTCTTAAAGCCTGTAAAATCGAGTGCAAGGGAGCGGGAGCGCGACAGGCTACACGTCCTTCTCCCAGCCAGGCGGCCGTGGCACTGAAGGCTCTGAGTCAGAGTTTCGCTAGATATACAGTGCTGCCAAAGGCAAACGTAGCGAGAGATTAGCGAGAATTGCTAATTTTAGCGAAAGTCTATGGTAGCGCTGCGGGTGAACCCCGCGAGCTACAAAGCTCGTTTGGATGTCATTTTGAAGCTATTTTCTTCTATTTTTTGGCTGAATACATTTAATTTCATTCAGACACTTGCTTAACCATAAGGAGTGCCTGAATGTGCCCTATTATGGCGGAAATAGGCAGAAATATGCCCGCAGAGAAAGGGTTAAAGGGAGTAAGGCATCAGGCAATAGATAGATAGAAAGACGGTTTATCTTTAAGCTTGCCCCTAGGACCCCCACTACCTCATCTCTAATTGAATTGCATTAGCTGCCAGTAAATGCCAAGCTAGAATTTAATTAAAGTATGTCTTATGACCTTCAAGATTCTAAAATTTAACGAACCAAAGTATCTGACTGAACTACTAAAGCATCCGTTGGCGCACTCGGGTTCAGCATTGCGAAGTGATGATGATCCTTTGCACCTTGATGAACCTACAGCCATACACAAGTCATCATTCTCTGATCGTATGTTCTCCTACGTGGCCCCTAGATTATATAAAAAAAAATACCGCTTTCCATGAGGCAATTAGCTTCCATTGAGACCTTCAAGAGGAAGCTGAAAACTTTTCTTTTCTAGAAAAGTTATGATCTTCAAAGAGGTGTCATGACTGACAGGGTGTAAATTGGTGGTTCTTTTTATATGTGCTTACTTAGCATCGAGGTCCTTTTTAATTAGTGTCTCAAGCGCTAGTGAATTCCTGTGTTTTGGAAGAACTGGTGCTTTTGAAAAAAAAAAGATCAGATTATTATTGCTGAGCTGGTATGGTCATGTTGAACGAATGGAAGATGAAAGGCTTACAAAGAGAATATGCGATTCAGATACAAGGGGACATAAAGGGATAGGAAGACCCCCATTGACATGGAGTCATGGAGAGACTGTAAGACAAGCTTTGGATGATAGAGGAATGACTATAGATCAGGCAAGGGAAGTGTTAATAAACAGGAATGAATGGAGAATGCTTGTGAGTAGATGAGTGAACATGTGGTCATTTGGGAGAGGGGGTCGGGCACAAGTTGGACTATATAATAGTCCATCAAGCGCCTGGCCCGGGGAGCCAGTACATATGAAGGGTGCGCTTGGAAGTGTGGTGGGTGGGCTTGTGGTTTCGGCTTCGCTGCATGTCTACCTGCTGAGACCGGAACCTCTCCGGGTGGTCAAGAGCCGGAAGAGTGCTGAGGGACCTTGGTGACCTTGGTCTCTGGGTCTTCTCCTGGGTGACCTAGATGTATGTGAATTTGTATTTTGTTTTTGTGTGTTCATTGTTTTTTGTTGTGTTGTCCCTATTCGGGCTCTGTCTTGAGTCGGCCACCCCCAAAAGAAAAGAAAAAAAAAAAGGGAGAAGGAAAAAAAATAGGAAAAGTGGGAAATGGGCCTGAGTAAATACATACGGTACGTACAGTACATAAATTATTATTATTAATTTATTATTATATACTCAGGCACATACCCAATAGCTGGGGGTGGCCGACTCGAGACAGAGCTATGTAACAAAGAATAGAAAAGTTTTATAGAAAAACTCTGCAAACTGCAAGGAATGCTTTACAAAATCTTATACTGCAGAATCAGTCACATGCTCTAAGGTGCTCTTTTAACCCTCCAGACCCGGGCCCTCTAGCTCGCGACTGTACTGTGGTACCGGGTATATTGACGATTATTGGGCTATGTTAACTCACCTGTAACTCAATAAATAGGGCATGTAATGTTATGAATAAAAAACTAAAATGTTGCACAAACCTTCCTCTGTAGAATGCCGTTGAGTAGAGGTCTCTAGCCCCAGTGGTTGCATAATGGCGAGCGCGGGAAGTAGAGTGATTTTCGGCGGAAAATTCTTACCGCGTTCGGATGCGTCGCCCCGGCCACGGCTACCACGCACCAAACTACTCGTCGCGCCAGAGTGTTTACCTCCCTTACACGAATTTAGTGTTTGATATTGAGAATTTGATGTTTATTTGATATTTTTATAGTTATTTTGAGGCCAATTATATAAAGTATGTGTATTAGGGTATCACTGTCACTAATATTGCTCTTTTTCACTCGATACCGTACGCTTTGTCAGTAATTGAGGTAGGTTATTGTTATATTAGGCACTGATTATTCGTTATCACAGGTGTTTATTATACTTTGGCCATCAAATATTAGGTCTTGTGTCACTTTCACTTTGGTAAATATGCTTTAGAGTGTCACTGTCACTGATAATGCTCATTTTCACTCAATACCGTACGATACCGTACGCTTTGTTAGTAATTGAGGTAGGTTATTGTTATATTAGGCACTGATTATTCGTTATCACAGGTGTTTATTATACTTTGGCCATCAAATATTAGGTCTTGTGTCACTTTCACTTTGGTAAATATGCTTCAGAGAGTGTCACTGATAATGCTCATTTTCACTCGATACCGTACGATACCGTATGCTTTGTTAGTAATTGAGGTAGGTTATTGTTATATTAGGCACTGATTATTCGTTATCACAGGTGTTTATTATACTTTGGCCATCAAATATTAGGTCTTGTGTCACTTTCACTTTGGTAAATATGCTTCAGAGAGTGTCACTGTCACTGATAATGCTCATTTTCACTCGATACCGTACGATACCGTATGCTTTGTTAGTAATTGAGGTAGGTTATTGTTATATTAGGCACTGATTATTCGTTGTCACAGGTGTTTATTATACTTTGGCCATCAAATATTAGGTCTTGTGTCACTTTCACTTTGGTAAATATGCTTTAGAGAGTGTCACTGTCACTGATAATGCTCATTTTCACTCGATACCGTACGCTTTATTAGTAATTGAGGTAGGTTATCGTTATATTAGGCACTGATTATTCGTTATCACAGGTTTTTATTATACTTTGGCCATCAAATATTATGTCTTGTGTCACTTTCACTTAGTTATATGCTTTGTAAACGTTTTATATACAATTTATTGTGTCTTTTTTCACTGATTTCTATATTTCTATAGGTTCTAATCATATGAATGTCACTCATTATATACATATATGTGTCACTTCCACATATTCTTATGGTGTTATTGTATTTGTATCAATTTTCTCATAATACTTTACTTTTGTATTATAATAAATTTTTGCTTCCACTTTTTGCCTATATATATATACTGTACATATTGTCACTGTCTTTGGCACTTTAACTATGATTAGAACTCCTGCTTGGAGTGGTAATGAAAGAAGCACCCTTCAGCACAGAGTGCCACCTTGCACTCAACACACTCCATGGTGGACTTTTTATCTGACCTCGCCCTCAGCCTGGTGTTGTAGCAGACATGGCACCGCTTCTGCTGCTTTCTTCCTGCTGCTGTCTGAGGCAGGGAAATGAGCCTGTGCATATTCATGTAATATGCACAGTGCAAGCAGTCAGTAGCGGCGGGCCCAAGATGTGCCACTGCCCTCTGTGGCGTAGCATACTTCTCCAGGAGCTCCTTCAACACCTGCTTTTGGAACCTCCGCAGGCTATTGAACTTCCTGGGTGTGTTCTCATTCCGAAGCTTGTAGATGTTCTAAGCGTTCAGAATGGACATGTCCACCATGTGCAGAAAGAACTTTTTGTACCATCTGCACGAGGTACGCAGACAGTCAATGAAGCCTATCTGCATGTCGGACTTGTCCACCAGCCTCATGTTGATGTTGTAGTCCATGACAGCATCGGGCTTGGTCACCCTGGCCTGGGTGTGGCAATCCACCTTGCCAGTCTCCACCATTTCCCCCTTGTGGACGGTGGTCAGGAGGTTGACCTTCCGCTGGTCGTGCCAGTGGATACCCAGAATGGGCCCCGACTTCTTCCTGAACACATCTCCTTTTTTGGTCTTTGGAGGGAAAGGTGGCATGCCCTTCCTTCTCCCTCGTACTGTGCCTACAGTCCCCGTCTTGCGCTCATGGAGGTACACTCGACCCTCCATTTAACGGACAAATGCGTGCAAGCACCTGTCCGTTCCTGCTAAATGTCCGTTGCTGCTAAATACTGTCCAGTCCGGATGTAATCCGGAAATTCCTTGAGAAAAATTCGGTGTTGAGTACAGGTGTCCGGATCGTGACATTTAACTGTTATGCATCCTTTTTTTTACTGTATCTGAAATAAATCCTGGTAATCCCTTGTGCTACACCCTATTGATAATGCAAAACTATTGAACACACTTAAAAGTGTATATTATTTGGTCTCTATATAATCTGTGAATCATTTCCGATATGATAGAATTAAAGATTTTATTTCCACCAACTCATTATCAGCAAAAACTACACAAATGTCAATTAAAAACATGTTATAATATTTGCCCATCATTTTGTGTATACCGTGGGAAAAAAAAAAAAAAAAATCTATCAAACGTAAATCTCCCGTCTGGGAAGCTCGGCGCATAGACGGAGGGGAGGGTTGAAATATTTTGTTGACTATCTCATTTATTATTTATCTATGTGCTGGAAGGATATTATATTTTTCAATTCCATCACACTAGAAATTATTCAAAGATTACAAAAAGTCCAAATAAGACATAGTTATGTTAATGTATAAGGGATTTAGGTAGATGAATTAGAGAGATAGATAGATAGAAAGAGTGTGTATATCGAGGGAAAAAAACAAAACAAAAAATCTATCAAACGTAAATCTTCCGTCTCGGAAGCTCGGCGTCTAGACTGAGGGGAGGGTTGAACTTTTTTTGACTATCTTATTTATTATTTATCTATGTGCTGGAAGGATATTATATTTTTCAATTCCATCACATTAGAAATTATTCAAAGATTACAAAAAGTCCAAATAAGACATAGTTATGTTAATGTATAAGGGATTTAGGTAGATGAATTAGAGAGATAGATAAATAAAAAGAGTGTGTATATCGAGGGAAAAAACAAAACAAAAAATCTATCAAACGTAAATCTTCCGTCTCTGCTGGCACGGAGGGGAGAGTTGAAATATTTTGTTGACTATCTTATTTATTATTTATCTATGTGCTGGAAGGATATTATATTTTTCAATTCCATCATATTAGAAATGATTCAAAGATTACAAAAAGTCCAAATAAGACATAGTTATGTTAATGTATAAGGGATTTAGGTAGGTGCATTAGAGAGATAAATAGATAGAGCAACGGACTTTGCTCCAACTTTTTTATAGCAACGGACTATGTCCGTTGCTGGGTCCATTGTCCGGCCTACATTTTTTGACCGTTATTGCCGATATCCGTTAAATCGGAATCCGTTAAATGGAGGTTAGAGTGTACTTTGAGAGAGTGGGGGACGTGTAGTAATTGTCCGTGTAGAGGACGTGATTCTTGTGGAAATAGCGGTCCATCATGGCTTGCACCACTGCTCCGCCAAAGCCAATGAGGGGGTCCACAAGCACGTCCCCTTCCTTCCCGCTGTAGACCAGGAAGTCCAGGACATAGCCAGTTCGGCAGTCGCACAGCACAAAGAATTTGATGCCAAAGCGATGTCTCTTTGAGGGGATGGACTGCCGGAAGCTGAGCTTTCCCTGGAACAGCACAAGAGACTCGTCAATGACGACCTTGCAGAAGGGCTTGAAGTAGGAGGAGAAACGGTGTCGCATCATCTCGTACAACGTCCTAATCTTCCACAGCTTGTCTGGCTTGTGGACGTCGGTGTTGGTGACAAGATGGAGCGCTGCGAGGATGTCAAGGTACCGGTCGCGAGACATATATTTCCCGAAGGCAGGGGTGGATATGAGATCATTGGTGATCCAATAGTCAGGCAACCTATGCTTCTTGACATGAGGCATTAGCATGGTGAGTGCCAGGAACACCATGAACTCGTGATGAGTCACGTCGGTCCACTGCCTCATTTCTTACAGTTTCTTACAGTTTCTTACAGTAGATCCTCTGGAAAAAGGCAAACTATGCCTGTGTATCCAGCTCAGTACCAGTAATTGCACTGCTGCGGTCGTTCACGGTGTTGGCGGCGGCGGTAGCAGACGCAACATTTTTACTATTCTGTATTTTTGTTTTATAATCAAACTTCAAATCTTGTCTTCCCCATGCTTTATCAAGATTACTTTCAAACTCCCTTATTGATTCGGAATCGACTACATACTGGGGCAGTGCGTTCCACTCATTTACCACTCTATCAAAAAATTAGTTCTTTGCCTTCTCAAGCCTATTTCTTTCTTTGTAAATTTTCTTAGAGTGTCCTCTCGTTCTTGTTCCCTCCCGCATCAAGAAGATACCTTCACACACATCCTCATCGTACTTTCCCGACACTATCTTAAAAGTCTCTTATCATATCCCCTCTCTTTCTCCTATATGCCAGTGTCGGAAGCCCCAGTGTCCTCAACCTCTGCTCATAGCCCGCGTTCTTCAACGTTGGTACCAGCTTGCTAGCTCTCCTCTGCACTTTCTCCACTGCTTCTATATCCTTTACCATATATGGAGCCCACACCTGGTTCGCATATTCCAGGTGCGGCCTAACCAGCGCTGTATAGAGATTCCTGAAGATTTCTTCGTCAAGTGACACAAATGTCCTCCTTATCAGCCCTACAATTCTATTGGCTTTGTTTATCTTTTCCGCTAAATGTTCTGAGAAATTTAACTTATTGTCTATCACTACTCCTATATCCTTTTCTGCACTCACTTCCTCCATCGCTTCATACATACTGTATCCTACCTTGTCTATCTTGCTGGTCCCAATCCGCATGTACTTGCATTTTTTTGGATGAAAAGGCATTAACCAATGCTCAGACCATCCCTTCATGCCCTCCACATCTCCTTGAAGCAAACCCATATCTTCCTTACTCCTCACTCTTCTATACAGTTTAGTGTCATCCGCATACAGGTATACCTCACTTCCATTAGTTATAACTTCAGGCAAGTCGTTGATAAATATAACGAACAGCAGTGGTCCCAACACAGATCCCTGAGGTACCCCACTTGTAATTTCCCTCCACCCCGAGCCTATTCCATTCACCAGTACCCTCTGTCTCCGATCTTTCAGGAAGGCTTCTATCCATTTCACACATTTCTCCCCTATATTATAGCTTCTAACTTTCTCTATTAACCTTTTATGTGGGACCTTATCGAAGGCCTTCATAAAATCGCAATATACCACGTCTATTACATCACCATCTTCTAGAATTTGCATCCAATCATCTACCACCTTAATTAGCTGTAGTACCGTCGACCTCCCCGGCAAGAATCCGAACTGTCTCCCACTGAAAAGTTGGTTTGACTTCATATGATCCATTATTCCTTCTCTAATTACCGTTTCCATTAGTTTACACACAACACTTGTCAAACTGACTGGTCTATAATTCCCTGGGTCATTTCTCTTTCCCTTCTTAAATATAGCTGTTATGTTCGCCTCTCTCCAGTCCATCGGAATTTGTCCTGTATTAAACGATACCTCAAATAACATTTTCAATGGCTCTACTAACATCTCCCCTCCTTCCTTTATGATTCTTGGGTGTATCCCATCCGGTCCCGGTGACTTACTTCTGTTCATTTTTTCTATAGCCCTTCTTATTCTAGCATGGGAAAACTCTATTAGTTCTAGTGCCGGTGCCTGTTTGATGGGAATAGTAGGCACTGCATCCTCCGACTCCACTGTTAGTACCCCCCCAAAGTATTTCCCCAGCACCTCTGCTTTCTCCTTATCAGTCTCCGCTCTACTCCCATCATTCAACCCCCCTACCAGCTCTGGGATCCCTACTCTTCTTGTTAACTTTTCCTGAATGTACTTCCAGAATATTTTTGGATTATCCTTCACATTTCTAGCTATCTCTCTCTCCCTCTCCTTCACCCCCCTCCTTGTTTCCCACCTTATTTTATTGTTTATTTGTCTGCGTTCCAGATCCACTTCCTTAGCCTCTATACTAGACCCCCTGTTCTTTTTTAACAATTTTAATCTTTCCCACAATCGTTTCTTTCTTCTAATCAATATCCAAAGCTTTCTTTTCATTGGCAATTCTGGGTTAGTTCTTTTCCTCAATTTTGTTTTATCCTTATATTCCCTTACTGGTACACTTTTGGATACCGCATTCTCCAGTTTGACTCTAATTTTCCTCCACATTCCTTCAGCGTCTTCACCGTTCAAGTATTCCCCCCAGTCAATGTCCAAACACCGTCTCATCAGCTCATAATCTGCTCTATCATACATGTATATTTTTCTATTGCTTCTATTATCCCTCTCTGATTTAATGCTACAACTAAAGCTTATACAGGCATGGTCACTACGACCTATAGGGCTATCCACATTAACATGTTCCACTATATCCTCTTCATTGCTAAAAATCAAATCAAGTACACTCCCCTGCGTCCCATCTCTATATTTATTAGTGGCCCCTCCATCATTGACGAACATGCCTATTACATAAGGCATCCTCTTCAAACACTAATCCGCCGTAGTTTGAATCTACCGCGCAGAGCATTTAAAAACTGAGGAGCCTTCATCATGAGCGCACGCGACCTCACTCATGGCTTCAGTCATTATGAATTGGGTTCTCACTACGAAAAAACTTCGTAAAAATAAAAACAAAAGAAAATAAGAATAACTATCCAATAAGCTTTCCATCATATCGTGGATGTACTTGTGTGGATTTCTGACCAGACGCTGATTCAGGCGTCATTCCTCCTTCTCTGCTCTGCGCTCAGCCTGCCCGGACCTGTCTCCCCACGCTCCGCGGGTTCCGCATTTGTTGCGTCCCTAGTGAGTTTTTTCTCATTGGTTTACTCCGGGATGTATCGAGTAAGGTTAGGATATGCGTAGCAGGAGTGTCCTGGGCTGGTTGCCCGCAGTGCAGTGTATTTTGGGTCGTATGTTTGGGGCATCTATTTCGGATGTACCCTCGTGGTCCTGTTGTGGACAGGTGAATTTTTTCACAGTTAAGCTAGCTTTGTGATGCAGGCGGCTTTCATTACGCGTTATTGCTTCCTTTTATCTTTCTGATGAGGTAGCGTATTTTTGCTGTCGTTCCCAGCGTATTTTTCTTCACTTAGTGAAGTTTTTTCTGGGTCCCGAGTCAGTTCTTCCCTTTGCCGGAAGTGTTTGCTACAGTGGTGTGTTGGCGGTGGTTCCTGTTGTGATATAATTCAGTGCTTTTTGTTTATATTCCGACATGTTACTGTTATCCGTCTGCCTAGGCCTAGCCAGCCTCTCGTAGCTTTATCACATATACAAGTGTTATTGATTTATTTTCTAAATATGTACTACTGTGTCATGTGTATCCTGGTTTAGTTGTGTATTGGCTAATTCCACGGACTATTTATGTGTCCTGGGTTAGTTGTGTTTTGGCTAATTCCACGGACTATGTTGGGCCGGCGTTAGTTGTGTTTTAGCTACGCCTCGGTCCGGTGTTGCGTTCAGATGGTATCTGGACGGGGTGGGTTTTTTCCGGCGGGTTTTTCTCGGTTTCACCTTGATAACCCCGGCTGGTTGCCTAGTTTTGGCCACGCGTGGTTTAAAACAGGCTTGTTTCCCCGGCGAGTGGGTGTCTGTGGCTCCCCAGGTCTGCGTCTCTGGGGTGCCTGTTTCATCCCGGCGGGTTGGCTGTACCCATCTAACAGTGTTCATACGGACACGTGTTGTTTGTAGTTTTTCGGTTTTGCAAAGCCAATATAAAACTATGCTGTAGTTGTATTTCCTCCCCGGCGATCTGTTTTAAAGAAGTGGGGATAGGAACAATTGGGGTTAACTTTTAAACTTTAATTCACCCGGTGGGTGCAACCTGGTAGGTTGGGATGACCGAATTTGCAAAATTCAGTTTAGTTGACCAGTCAATTGAGGGATGCTTTGTGTATCGCCTCCTTCAACATACGGCGCTTTAGGGCACATTTGGGGTTAACGTTTTTTAAACTATTATTCACACCCGGCGGGTGTTTCTTGCACGGATGAGAATAACGAATTTACAATTCAGTTAGTTAACCAGACATTTGAGGGATACGTTTTGTATCGCCGCCTTCAACATACGGCGATCTAAAAGATACTTCGGCAGAAGTTAGATCTCGTATATTTGTCAGGCTTCCCAGTTTTTTATCTACGAGATAATTCGGGGGCCGGCGTCTTTTTTAGGGTTTTTTTTCCAATATTTAATATGGAACCAAACACCACCGGAAAGACTTAATCACTTATAAACGCCATGATGGTCTTTATATATTATGTCAGAGGGTATTCATAAATCTTTTGGACAAATTAAGATATTCTGAAATCTTTTACTTAGGAAACCCCACCGCGTGGCAAGCTGTGGTCGTTGAGTATTACGTCTCGTTACCCGGCGGGTTATTTAACACCTGTGTGCGAACATGAGTGGGTTAACCTTATGAGCATTAATTCCTGGAAATTTTAAATTTTCCAGAGCTGGGTCCCGGCGGGTCTATGCAGAACCTGGAGTAGTTTCCCTCCAGTCTCTGTCATGGCTACCTTTGCCCCGGTTTTTGCTGTATGCATTACGCCCTCCTGTTCAGGTATCCCTATTTTTGCGCACACACTTTGTATAAAATGTGTTAAAATGTCTCGTTTGGTGGGGGTTACCTTTCCGGCGTTTTTCTCGTTGCTCCGAGAACACCGTTTTGGTTTACCGAGTTTTAGTCAGGATGGCTAAAATAGGTAAGTTACCCCGACGAGTTTGGTCGCTTGAGGGCTCATCAGAAACTGCGTTTTTCTGTGGTCGAGCCTGGGATCAGGCTTCCTGTGTTATTCATTGCTTTATGCATTACGCCCTCCTGTTATGTCTCGTTTGGTGTGGGTTACCTTTCCGACGTTTTTTCTCGTTGCTCCGAGAACACCGTTTTTGGTTACCGAGTTTTAGTCAGGATGGCTAAAATAGGTAAGTTACCCCGACGAGTTTGGTCGCTTGAGGGCTCATCAGAAACTGCGTTTTCTGTGGTCAAGCCTGGGATCAGGCTTCCTGTGTTATTCCCGGTGAGGGGGGCTCCACACAGTTATTTTGTTTGGTCTTTCCCTCCCGGCGACCTTTTTTACAAAGAGGTCTGGGGCAGGTATAAGTGGTTTGACATTGCATATAAAACCCGGCGGTTGTTTTTAAACTTTAATTCACCCGGTGGGTGCAACCTGGAAGGTTGGGATGACCGAATTTGCAAAATTCAGTTTAGTTGACCAGTCAATTGAGGGATGCTTTGTGTATCGCCTCCTTCAACATACGGCGCTTTAGGGCACATTTGGGGTTAACGTTTTTTAAACTATTATTCACACCCGGCGGGTGTTTCTTGCACGGATGAGAATAACGAATTTACAATTCAGTTAGTTAACCAGACATTTGAGGGATACGTTTTGTATCACCGCCTTCAACATACGGCGATCTAAAAGATACTTCGGCAGAAGTTAGATCTTGTATATTTGTCAGGCTTCCCAGTTTTTTATCTACGAGATAATTCGGGGGCCGGCGTCTTTTTTAGGGGGTTTTTTCCAATATTTAATATGGAAACAAACACCACCGGAAAGACTTAATCACTTATAAACGCCATGATGGTCTTTATATATTATGTCAGAGGGTATTCATAAATCTTTTGGACAAATTAAGATATTCTGAAATCTTTTACTTAGGAAACCCCACCGCGTGGCGAGCTGTGGTCGTTGAGTATTACGTCTCGTTACCCGGCGGGTTATTTAACACCTGTGTGCGAACATGAGTGGGTTAACCTTATGAGCATTAATTCCTGGAAATTTTAAATTTTCCAGAGCTGGGTCCCGGCGGGTCTATGCAGAACCTGGAGTAGTTTCCCTCCAGTCTCTGTCATGGCTACCTTTGCCCCGGTTTTTGCTGTATGCATTACGCCCTCCTGTTCAGGTATCCCTATTTTTGCGCGCACACTTTGTATAAAATGTGTTAAAATGTCTCGTTTGGTGGGGGTTACATTTCCGGCGTTTTTCTCGTTGCTCCGAGAACACCGTTTTGGTTTACCGAGTTTTAGTCAGGATGGCTAAAATAGGTAAGTTACCCCGACGAGTTTGGTCGCTTGAGGGCTCATCAGAAACTGCGTTTTTCTGTGGTCGAGCCTGGGATCAGGCTTCCTGTGTTATTCATTGCTTTATGCATTACGCCCTCCTGTTATGTCTCGTTTGGTGTGGGTTACCTTTCCGGCGTTTTTTCTCGTTGCTCCGAGAACACCGTTTTTGGTTACCGAGTTTTAGTCAGGATGGCTAAAATAGGTAAGTTACCCCGACGAGTTTGGTCGCTTGAGGGCTCATCAGAAACTGCGTTTTCTGTGGTCAAGCCTGGGATCAGGCTTCCTGTGTTATTCCCGGTGAGGGGGGCTCCACACAGTTATTTTGTTTGGTCTTTCCCTCCCGGCGACCTTTTTTACAAAGAGGTCTGGGGCAGGTATAAGTGGTTTGACATTGCATATAAAACCCGGCGGTTGTACCTTCGGGTGGTTATATTAACGAATTTGCGATTCGCGATAATTTGCCAAACAATTGATTGATACAATAGGGTATCACGGCCGTCAAGACGGCGATCTATGAGGGCTTCTGGCAGAAGCCGGATTAGAGATTAAGATAGGCTTAGACTTTTTATGGGATAAAAAGATGCCTGAATCTTACTAGTGTTTCAAGTGTAAAGGGATACTTGAAGGACTTCATCTTTAATAAAGATATGTTTCATCTTTATGAGGATTCAGAAGTTATGCTTAATTCTTTCGAACAGGTAAAAGATATGCTGAAATCCTTAATAAACAATTGGAACAATGTTGTTTGTTTGTTTAGTCTTTCTCTCCCGGCGACCTTTTTACAAAAAAGGTCTGGGGCAGGTACAATTGGTTTGACATTGCATATAAAACCCGGCGGTTATACCTTCGGGTGGTTATATTAACTGATTAGCAATTCGCGATCATTTGCCAAACAATTGATTGATACAATAGGGTATCACGGCCTTCAAGACGGCGATCTATGAGGGCTTCTGGGAGAAGCCGGATTAGAGATTAGGATAGGCTTAGACTTTTTATGGGATAAAAAGATGCCGGAATCTTACTAATGTTTCAAGTGTAAAGGATACTTGAAAGACTTCATCTTTAATAAAGATATACTTCATCTTTAGGAGGATTCAAAAGATATGCTTAAAAATCTTCTGGACAGGTAAATATATCCTGAAATCTTTAATATGAAACTAAAGGAAAACGAAAAGTAGTGGTGGAGTGCTACGGTTCGTTGACCGGCGGTCTTGTGACACATATTTTGTACCATTTTTTGGGTGTAACCCTATGAGCATTAATCTCCGGAAAATTCTCTTTCCAGGGCGGAGTACCGGTGTTGCACCAGGTGACCAGGTAGTTCCCGGGGGCGGGGTAGTTTTCCCCCAGTCTCTGCCATGTCGGCACTTGAACCTCTCATTGCTGTATGTTCAACGCCGTTAAGATCAGGTATCCCTATATATTATTTACATTTGTTAATGAAATAATTTAATCACTGAATAATAATAACCATATATATTTTCTATGATTATATTAGGATAATATTGTGTTTATTTATAGTAATTTATTTTAATACAATTAAATATAAATTAAATTAATTAGTATACTTTATGATTTTGCTCACCAGCTCTGCTTTCAATGTGTTAATGAGCTATGGCAGCTTTTAATTATCATAAACCTTTACAGGGCTCTCTTTTAGAGAGTATACCGAGCTCGCAAGCGAGGGACAGCCACAGCCAAGGTGTATGGCGATACTCACAGTCCTGGCAGGACAGAACACATCCCTTTGTGACTCAACTAGTGCTGACGTCCACGGGATGCCGATGTACCATCTTCTACCCCAGTTTTAACATGGCAACATGTGGAGGTCCCGGCTTCGGCGGGATCTTCCCATGATAAGCCAGACTTAACGGATGAAGAACAACGATCTCTGGTCTCAGAGATGGAGGTTGAAGAGTCCAGTCACCTTTTAGGCGACTCTCAGGGTACTGTCGAATCTCCACGGAGTTCGTCATCGGCTAGGTATGTACCGGCGGAAGAGATTGATGGACTACTATTGAATGCACTTAATAGGTTCTTGGGCCCTACGCCGGAAACTCCTCCTGATACGGGAGATCCCGCGATGTCGACGAATGTGCGACCTCTGGCTACATCCTTTGCTTTAGCGAAAATACCTAGCCATCCGCTTGTGTCAGGCCCAATTTCCAATGTGCCAGGCACAACAGCTCTCACTACTTCCACTGAATGCAGTTCACTGTATTCAGAAACAAGGGTCAACGAGGTCAAGGAAGTTGCTACTCGTGTCGGAAGAGATTTTTGTTCTAGCCAGCAGTCTAGATATTTATCTTCACGCATCTTATCTCCCAGGCGTAGCGAACGTCTGGGCAGACGCTCTGTCCCGGAGACAGAGCACGACAGTAGAATGGGAGCTCAAGCAACCCATTTTCGACCTAATGATTGCGGAGCTCTCCCATCCACAAGTGGATCTTTTTGCGTCCGAGGAGACTCACAAGCTCCCTCTATACCTCACCCGCCGGGCGATAACGCCGGCAGGGGGGCCAGACGCCCTAGTGACAGACTGGAACAGATGGAGCTCCATCTATCTGTTTCCGCCGCCAGATGCGTCACTAATGTGCCACGTAGTGAACAAACTACGAGTTTATCGAGGCTTAGTCTCGCTAATCGCGCCCCTGTGGCCGGCGCAGGTGTGGTACCAGCAATTAATAATGTGGTGCCCGGACCCGGTATCGCTCCCGGTCGGGTACTTCCACTTAGACACGATTGGCAACCTAGCGACCTCGCTGACTTTGGCATTATGGACATTCAGGAGGCCAAGTGGCTAGCACCATACGGTAGGGATGTGACCAATAAATTGCTCAATCAATATACTCAGTCTACTAAGCGACAATATCAATCACATTGGAAAGCTTTTACTTCTTGGATTGTTAGAACGGAACAAACTGTACCCTCAGTGGCATTGGTTTTTAATTACTTGAACTATCTGTTTGAGCAGAAACGTTTATCTGTGGTAACTTTGAAGAATCACTTAACTGCGATTAGAGTGCCCTTTTTCGACCTTACAGGTCTATCCATACCGGTGGCGGAGGAAACAGGATTGATGAGAGCGTGTTTTAAACTCCGCCCACCTCCCCGTCAGCTCATGCCTACTTGGTCTCTGGACAAAGCTTTGTCTTTACTTCATTCTCGTCTGTATCAAAATACTGCAGACTTTGCTTTAATCTTAAAGAAGGCAGTTTTCCTTTTGGCTTTGGCCACCGGAAACAGAGTGTCTGAGCTGGCGGCGATGAGCAACATACCTAATTGTCTTAGGTTTGGTAGACTTAATGATTCAATTTCCATTGCACCCTCCCCGGCGTTTGTAGCCAAGAATGAGCATAATGCACACGTGTTTTCTGAGTTCACGGTGCCGGCGTTAAAAAGGGGAAAGGTGCATCATAATTTATGTCCAGTGCAAGCTCTAACCAAATATTTGAGAATAGCTCCTCAAAACCCCCAAGGTGCTTTATGGGTAGCGAGTACGGGTAAACGCTTACTTAAACGGCGATTAGCCTCTCTTCTGGTAGAAGTCATTAAAGAGAGTAATCCCGGCGTTGTGGGTAGGGCCCACGATTTACGCAAGTGGGCGGCCTCTTTACGTTTCCTGAAAAACTTTTCAGTTGAAGATATTGCGTCCACACAGTTGTGGGCGTCTAATCATACGTTTCTCTCTAGATACTTGTCAGTTGCTCTAGACAAACCTTCCTTACCATGTATAGCTTTAAGGCAGAGGGTCTAGGTGGCCCTGCAGTCACTTATGTTTACTTTCACGGAAGGGGGGGGGGGGGGTGCAGTCAGTTGACATAGGACACCCTAGACCCCGCCGGAGTATGAGAGCTGTGATACAATTTAAGGTTAAAATGTGATATGAAAATTTCTCTGCGAGAAATTGTGCTAGTACAAGGTTTAGTACAAAACAACGGTGTTGTTATAGTAGTTTTAGCTGCGAAAGCAATGTAATATTAGTTCAATGGAGTTCATTTGCAATTGATCTCCACATGTATTTTGGGGTTTATGATGTGCATATATAAACTTATAACTTATTATTTTTGTCACCACTCGTTGAGTGGGGTGCCTTTTGTAACTACAGATCTGTGTTCAGAATCTTCAGGGTTACCCATTTTTGTCGGGCAGGCTTCTTTGAAGCACGCACCTGCCTGAACCCCTTTTTCTTGTATATTTCCGGCCTACGCCGTATTAAATACATTTTTCAAAAGTAAGAATACTATGTGGTTGTTTTTATTATCTGCTTTTCTAGAGTTATGATATGATTACGAATGTCCCCCTCCAGTCTTAGATATCAGGCATGTTCGTCAATGATGGAGGGGCCACTAATAAATTATAGGTTTGACTCCTGTAAGGAGATAAAGAAAACCTAATATTTAGTAGTGGCCCCGTAATCATTGACGACTGGGGCCCTCCCGACCGTCCCCTTCCCATTCGTTGATGTATTAAGGATTTTAGTTTACTTGATATGTCAGTGAAGGAGGAATGACGCCTGAATCAGCGTCTGGTCAGAAATCCACACAAGTACATCCACGATATGATGGAAAGCTTATTGGATAGTTATTCTTATTTTCTTTTTGTTTTTATTTTTTACGAAGTTTTTTCGTAGTGAGAACCCAATTCATAATGACTGAAGCCATGAGTGAGGTCGCGTGCGCTCATGATGAAGGCTCCTCAGTTTTTAAATGCTCTGCGCGGTAGATTCAAACTACGGCGGATTAGTGTTTGAAGAGGATGCCTTATGTAATAGGCATGTTCGTCAATGATTACGGGGCCACTACTAAATATTAGGTTTTCTTTATCTCCTTACAGGAGTCAAACCTATAATCTTGTCATCTCTACAATATGTTGCGTTAAAAAACAATCTCTCACTTTCTCTATAAACTTATTTTCCAGGCTACCCTGTCCCGCTGGAGTAGTACAATTTGCCCAGTTGATCCTTGGCAAATTGAAATCTCCAATCAAAATTTTATATTTGTTCTCTCTATTATCTATCTCCTCCATTGCTTTCAGTAGGTTATCATCCTCTCCCCTGCTTTTATTTGGGCTTCTATATATAGAGGCAATTAGAATTGATCCTCTTACACATTTTACTTCAATACAAATACTCACAATACTGCTGTCTCATATCCACCTCATTAACCTTGAGCTCTTTTCTTACATAAATAAACAGTCCTCTTCCAACCTCTGCTCTAATAGCATTTCTCTCATATAACTCAAAACCCTCCAAACTATATTCCACCAGTTCCCTTTCAATTCTAAAAAAAATTGGTCTTACTTCCTGTAGGGCTATGACATCAGGTTTTTCCTCTTCATCCTGCAACCTACATATCAGTTCTCTTTTCTTGTCCTGGGTAAACACATCCACATTACTAAACATAATCCTTAATCCATCTACCATTCCTTCAGCAATTACACCATCCCGCTCCTCCAGTCCGTACCCTACTCCCCTGTTAGCACTACTGGGTGTGCCTCTTTGTCTCCTGTCTCTCCCTGTGACACCTCCACCCCGTTCTCCTCCTCCGTCACAACTCCCATCACATTCTCTCCCCTCCCTTCTACTCTTATAAACCACTTCCTCACTTTTCCGTCCCTCACTCTCCAGTAAAACTTTCTCTTATCCTCCTCATCCAACTTTCCATTATTTTCATCAGCCTTTTCTTGTAATTCCTTAATTGTTTTCCTTTGTTCTATACTCAAATCCTTCTTTAGTCTTATGTGTTTCAGTTTATCATTTGTATTTAGCCTCCAACTAAAATTTGTCACAGTCTCTGCCACTACCCTAGTTTTAAACTGTACCCTTATAGGTCTCATCTCTCCCCTTTTATATCTACCTATCCTACTGACCTCCTCCACCTGCCCTTCCCATCCATATTCGTCCTCATCCACACCTTTCAAGACCTCCTTCACTGTCTCCATATCCCTCACTTTTCTCACTCCATTATCATTCATATGAGTCTCTATATCTCCATACAAGATTACACCCCTATCCCTGTCCATGGCCTCCCTCACGACACTCTCCTTGTTCTTCATGACCCCTACAACTGCACTCTCAAAACTTCTTTTGGTCATATTCATTTCTTCCTTTTGCTCTTTCATAATATCCTCCAAATCCTTGACTTTTTGTTTACCTACCACCGTCCATGCAGTCGACTCCTTTACTTCCGTGAAACGTCCTTCGTATTCCTTCAGCTGCTCCTTCAATGCCATATTCTCTGCTCCCAGTTCATCTACCCTTTTCAATACCATCTCTAGGCTCTCATTAACTGCCAAAATAGGCCTGCATTCACTTCCTTCGCTAGGCCTATTCCCTTCCCCACCTGTCACACCACACATTACATACAGTGCCTTAACTTTCTCACCAATATCCCCCTTCCATTCCTCCGTATCACTCATCCACTTTTCCAAATCCTCATGTGGCCCTTGGTCACCTTGTCAAAAAAGTGGACCTGGAATTGGTGCTGCTTGTTTGTCTCCTTGATGACAAATCCGGTAACCTCCTCATCAAAAAAGGCCTCAAAAAGCTCATGTGGTGGAGCATTGGGGCCTGCGGGAAAATTGGGGGTAATTCCTGAACCCTCCTGTACCTCATCAAAAGCTGGCACATCAGGGTTGTAATCTTCCCCGTCAGCCACGTCTTGCCACTGAAAAACGTAGAATGGGTCTTGGCGACGCTGACGAGGAGCTCCAGCTGGTGGCCCAGCACGCCCACGGCCAACTCGGGAGGCGCGCGCCCTAGGGCGGGGGCCAAGGTGGGCCACAGCACGACGCCCCCGGGCGTCGGGATGGGTTGAGGGTCGTCATGTCCATATATTCGTCGTCGTCAGAGTGGTCATCTTGCCCTGACGGTGGACCTATATAGTCATGGCCAAAGTCTTCTGAGAGGTGCCCTTCATCGTCAGTGTCCCCCACATAATCTGGCGGGGAACGAGTGATGCATGGGCGGCGTGCGGGGGGGCGAGGTGGGGAAGGAGTGGCAGGTGAGGCTATGTCCCCCCCGAGGTTCTGGGCTCCTTTGCCTGCGACGAGTGGCAGGAAGCAATGTTCCACTGTCACTAGGCCCAGGTATTGGTGATGCGAGCTCAAAGACTTCGTCAGGAACATATGTTGACGGCTGGAGAGGTGGGGAGGACCGTGGGGAAAGTTGCGGGGGCATATGGCTGGGGCCGGCAGGGGTGGACACCGCGGGAGCCTCGAACAAAGCCCGCCTAGTTTGCTGTCCTTTTTTCACATATTGCCTGCCTTTCCCCTTTTCGGCAGCAGTATGTCTCCTGTCGGGGGACCTAGGAGGCAAATAGGCCGAAAGCGGGGGATCCTCAACCCTTGGCAGTGGTGAGGGTGGTGGGGGTGGTGGGGGTAGTGGGGAAGAATGCGGGGCGCCCGGGTCATCTTGGATGGCTTGGGTAGTTAAGGGAGACAATGGCAGGCGAGATGAGTCACCACGCTCACCCTCACTCACAGCCTCATCCTCACCAAGTCTTTTGGCTTCTTCCCTGCCTTCCCTGGCTGCCGCGGCCGCCTTTTCAAGTACAGTATACCCTCGCTATCTCGGACTAATTGGGGGGAGACCCAGTCCGAGATGACCGAAAATCCGAGATGTCCGAAGTCCGGCTTGTGTCCGACCTAACAGAGGATAAAATCCGACCTAACCAATGTCCGTCCGAGACAACAATGAAATCGGAGACTACGGAAAAAATCCGACCTCAAGAAAGACGTCCGCGTCAACCTAGAAAACGTAGACAACCCTATTCGAACCCTATAATCTGTAATACAAAACACAGTACAGTAAACCCCTGCACAACGAACACGCTTGCAAAATGTTTTCACTTTAACGAAGGTTGCATAGTACTACCCCTTGCCCGCACAACAAACACTTTGGCTCGACTTTACGAATTTTTTACCGAGATTTACCGATGGTTCGGAAGTTTTTTGTCAGGGTATTTTTAGCTTTTTTCCACATAAAATCACTCACTCCCCCTCTGCAACTCTCTTTCTATTGTTACGACCGGGGCTACGAATAAAACAAGGGCACTTAATGATTGGACTAGTAATAGGGCACTATGCAACAACGGTACGCTAGATCCAAACCCTCGAACTTATATGCTGGCGAAAAAAACACCTATACCCTCCAGAATTAATCTGCGATAACGGGGTATCCTTAACTGGGCATAAATGTACTCTACTTCAGGCTAACCCACACTGGTATAGCCTGATAACAAACAAGATGCAAGTTACGTTAAAATGCATAAAAAGGAATCTATGGAAAGATCAATTAAATCACTGCAAGATTTAATACAATAAAAAGATGCTTCAATATAGTTACTCTAAACAACAATAAACTCTTCACTCCTATCTGAAAGAAAGTGAAGTATAGTCCTACAGCATAGACCTGGAAACTTCTGAAGAAAGAAGAAAGTCTGATGCTCATAAGATGCTCGTATCTAAAAACTATATAAAGGCAGGAGGCAGGACACCACACGTGTAAACTGAATACACTAAAAGATAGGACATATAATGTTAACTGACACGAGAATACTATAAATGCGCAACGGTAGCAATACTCGACACTAAAAGAAGTACTTCCTCATCAACGAAACAGTCTGCTATGGTTGTGCAACTCAACAACAACCTAGACTAATAAATGCTGTGAATAATAATGCGCACATATCAAAGAGCTTATATTAAATACTAACAAGTGTCTACTCGATTAATAATGTCTAGCTGGGATACTCTAGGTAAGGAACTGGGGTTGAGCAAGACAGGCTCGTAGCCTAGCGATGTCTTTAAGACTGCATCCTTTAAGTTACGTTAATTGACTAGGGTGCTCTCTTGATAGATCCAGATCACAAGTATCTGGTTCTATCCTGGCGACCCTCTAAAGACAAGCAATGAGGCAGCAAAGTGTGGAACTGGAACAGGCTAAAACCCTCAGTCAACACAATGCTGCACTCGTAAAGAACGCAAGCGAAAAGACAACACAGGCTACCACAGGACCGGTCGAAGTCGTGTAGGTATAAGCAAACCATACACACATCGGTGATGACGACTACAGTTACTTTATCCCAGTCTAGCATTAAATCAAAGAGCAGAAACACTAAATCAATAATGGAGACACACTAAGTTCCCAACCTCTACTAACTAAGAACCCTCAAAACCTATTCTAAGTACATGTAAATATCTCAGAGGACGGCACATACAATACAATGGGCCGGCTATGGAAACCGTATGCAGAACCCAAGGGGATAAGTAATTGAATAAAGGTGAGGAGCAATGGAAAAGAAGAAGGTCAGAGAGAGAGACAGTGGTAAAGGGGGTGATCGGGAGAGAGTATGCAAAGGGATGTTAGAAGCATGCGCGCCAAGCCTGTCCTGAGGAGGGCAGCTCCTCGGGACCCTCATGCAGGTTAGTTACACAGGAGCCCGCAAGGGCGCGATGGTCGGCCAATCACGGGCCGAGACGTCACAAGGCAGCAGGCGTCCTGGCCGCGTCAGGGTCCGCCAGCCAATCAAAGGCGTGGGAAAGCCCGCGCGAGGGCGGGAAAACTCCTCCGAGCGAGGGAGGCAACACTCACTACCCCCTCGCTGCCCGCTCTCTCTCTCTCTCTCTCTCTCTCAACTTCACACTACAATGCATCTTATATTCTATCAATGATAAAAAATACTTCCCGTTGTCACAGACGAAAGCAAAGACCACCACTGCACTGTCTGTGACAATGCGGTTATTAACCCTTAAAGAGCGGCGCTCGACTTAAGTCGTGCACCAATTTGCAGCAAGTTAGGAGCATTATTAAGGCTTTTAAAGGGTTAAAAGCAAATGGCCGGGAGCGCAGCGGGCCAGACAGCCGACTCCCAGGGTTTACCGCCGCCCATTAACTCATGTTCCCTGTGTTCTCAAGAGGCCGGCAGTGTAGCCAGTAGTGAGCATAACTGGGGAAAATATGCCGAAATACGCTAAACTCCCATGTTACTGGTATCACTGTATGAGAACCACCAGTGCTACGTAGCTCATTCTGGTCTCATTTTGAAGCTTTTAGCGCTTAGTTTTTTGCTAAATAATTTTTTTTTCATGCAGATACTTGATTGATCATTCAGGAGGGCCTGAATATGCCCAAAATAGCCCAAAACACCCCGCTAGACAAGGGTTAAGAAAGAAAGAACAACATTCTCTGACAACTGTAGCCTATTTCACTGCCCTGGCGAGCGCTAGTGGCTAACGAGAGGCGATTCTGCCAACGCTGATAGACGTCACACTATCTATCTATCTCTCTAATGCATATCTACCTAACTCCCTTATACATTAACATAACTATGTCTTATTTGGACTTTTTGTAATCTTTCAATAATTTCTAATGCGATGGAATTGAAAAATATAATATCCTTCCAGCACATAGATAAATAATAAATAAGATAGTCAACACAATATTTCAACCCTCCCCTCCGTGCGAGCAGAGACGGAAGATTTACGTTTGATAGATTTTTTGTTTTGTTTTGTTCCCTCGATATACACTCTCTTTCTATCTATTTATCTCTCTAATTCATCTATCTAACTCCCTTATACATTAACATAACTATGTCTTATTTGGACTTTTTGTAATCTTTGAATCATTTCTAATGTGATGGAATTGAAAAATATAATACCCTTCCACCACATAGATAAATAATAAATAAGATAGGCTTATTAACATCATCACAGTAACGGGGTCGGAGTTGAGGCTTGGGACAGGGAGGGGAGGGATTAGACCTACAGCGCGGGGATATATATATTTTTTTTGGTGTTTTTTTTTTTTTTTCATGTGAAATTTATCATATTAATGACAAATACGACCCTTATAGTTAGCGGGGGGTTACTGTACTGTATATCATTTATTAATTATAACAATTTATTATGACTTTAACCCTCCAGCCCCGGCTACGCATTACATAAATATTGGCCGAAACCCGGGTGTTTTGGCCGAAAAACGTCTAGGCTAGGCTACCATATCATTGTTATGCTGACTGCTTCCCGCATTCCCGCGCATCCCCAAGCGTAGCTGTGTTATTTACCTGTAGAATGGCGTTAAGTAGAGCTCTCTAAGTCAACTGGTTGAGTTGTGATGATGATTTCAGTGGAGATAACTTACGGCAACAACAGCCACTTTACAATACTTTTCGATACTTAACAACAACATACAGGCACACACGAACAAGCGACGCTCTCCTTCTTGTGGCCGGAGATGCGGGGCGTCGGTCCAGCCGGCTGTTGTTTACATGCGTCGGACCGACGCCTCGCACACCAAGCTCACAGGCTTTCAACCACTGGTACAATGTTGTACCACCCGGGTTCCTGGGGGCAAAACATAATGGTACACACGTGTACCATCCGAGTTTGAAGGGTTAATTTGGTGTTTACGAACATTATAGGGGTACAGTACAGTAGGGTCTCACATAAAACGAGTAATTGGTCGATAAACGAGGGCGTTTTATGCGATTTCGTTCTATGTGAACACGGCATTTTGGCGGCCCAATATCGTCAATGTTCACTGGAAGCGTAAATTTCCGTCGGGAGCGTACGATTTTTCGTACGTTTTGTACGATATTTCGGCGTTCTATATGAAAGCATACGATATTTCGGCGCTCTATATGAAAACTCCTCGGATTTGCCCCACTTTGGCGGCGGACTCGTTTTATGTGATCACATTCGTTCTGATCGAAAATTACATATTAATATTTTAGGTCGCTCGTTTTAATCGAGACTCGTTTTATCTGAACACGTTTTATGCGGGATCCTACTGTATATGCCTGATGGTTCGGACCTAACCTAATTAATCCCATATAACTAGTAGTTCAGGCAACAAAAAATTTCCCTGGATATAGATGGCGTCGGACGTCCCTTCTGTTTGTCGGATATTCACCCTTATTGTCCGGTGACGTGAGGGCGTCATCCGACAACGTCGGACACTGTCAGAACTATGTCCGAAATACGGAAGTACATGTCCGAGAGGCCGTAGCCCGTCCGGCTAGTACGGGTTTCCGACCTCTAGAGATCCGAGATGACGAGGGTTTACTGTACTGTACCTGCTTCTTATAAAAGCGTAGCTTGAAAGGCGATTTAGCTGGCGTAGGGCTTGGGGTCGTGTCACTCAACTGAAACTTGGAGAGTGACCTTCATCTCTCCCACTCACTCACTTTCCCCACTTCACTGTCTTCAGCTAAAACAGCTTCCGCGAAAGCTGCTACATCACCTTCATCATTCTCATGTTCACTCGCAAATCCCATGAATTGAGCGTCTTTGTCACTGTCATCGCCATAATCACTGGACTTATAATTAACCGAGTTATAACTGCCTTCATCAACAACATTATACTGTGCATCAGCACGCTCATAAAGTCTCAATGTCTTCTCAATACCTCCGGGAGATAACACATTTAGGCGGTGTCGTCTGCGTAAGACGCGACGAGCTTGGGCGGGCGTCGTAGGGAGCACGGTATCTGACCCATCGGAATCACTATTTTGCGTAGTATCCATAATGGCGTCGGGGTAGAGACTGTTGTCGTGGCGTAGTTCACGTGTGGTGGCGCCATCTACCACCCACGACACCAAAAATTTACGCGCGCCATTCGAAAGCACGTACGCAAGCACTCGGAGCCTCAGAGCCCGTCCGGGTTCCGCGGGCAATGTTTGTTATGGATGCCTCAGAGCCCAACCGGGTCTGAGGGGTTAAATAGTTATTGGCCGAAAAACATAATTCTTGCAAATCTTTTATTCAGATGCAGCTGAAGAATCAAACATATTGCCTTAGAATATGGAGGCAATACATTTGTGGCACCCCCCTCAGGGATCAAGGTGTCTGGCAAAAAATAAGAGACAGATAGCTAGACCGGAAATTACCAAAACAGTTACCCATAGCACATCTGGAAGTATTATTATCGT
Organism: Paralithodes platypus; assembly: GCA_032716605.1. Classification (NCBI taxonomy): domain Eukaryota; kingdom Metazoa; phylum Arthropoda; class Malacostraca; order Decapoda; family Lithodidae; genus Paralithodes; species Paralithodes platypus. Next base: position 42,693,496 of record CM064484.1, read on the forward strand.
ATACTATTATATAAATATCACTAAGTTTTAGAACAATACCGGTACTCTCATAAGCTGGCTACAATTTCTAACTCTTAATTTGAAGTTGTTGTTGTTGTTATTCCCTAAGCTGCCTGGCCGAACAGCCCCGAGTCCCTGAGGAAGGCCATGGCCACGATCGGGCTTTCCCACAGAGCTCTCATTGAGTGTAGATTGTGTTGTTGGCGTAAGTGGTTGTGTGAAATGCAGTCTTCTATGATGTGTTTAATGGTATGGGGTGCTGTGTTACATCCCGGGCAGGCGTCGACAACGGAGTCATCCAGTCTCTTCTGATAGCTCAGGAGAGCTGGATGGTGTCCGCATCTCAGCCTGGCCAGGTGGACTCTGTCCTCGCGAGGAAGGGAGGATTCGGAAGGATGGATTTCGGGAGGTCGTGCATGCAGCTGCGTGTTGTCTGTGAGTGAGTGGATGGATCGGTGAGAGATATGAGTATGGATGTGCTTCTGGAAGTTGGTTCGGGGTGGGCAGGGAGGGAGAGAGGACAATAATTGTGTGTGATACCGTGTGCTGGGTGTTGTTTTGATATTTCTTGGTGTCTGTGGGTGTGTTGCCATGTAGTTTAGTGGGTGGTCTTGGTTCGTGGAGGCTGCTGCCAGGAATTGAGTGCCTCTCATGTCCAGATGGTCTTTGACTTTGAGGATTTTGGTTTCTTGATGTAGGTGATCTGTGGGTGCAGTAGCTGTGCAGCCTGTAATGATCTTCAGGGCTTTGTTTTGAATAGTCTGTAAGGTCTTATGATGTGTTTCAGCTAGGTTAGAAGCCCAGGCTGGGCTTGCGTATTCCATCACTGATCTTATGTATTGTTTATATACTGTGGTGGTAGTTTCTTTGTTGTGTCCAAATTTTGTGTGAGCAAGTGACCTGAGGGCGTTAAGTCTGGGTGTCAGTTTCTTTTTAATGTTTGTGGTGTGCTGTTTGAATGTCATATGAGTATCATATGTTACTCCTAGGATTTTGGGTGTGTGTGTATGTGTTAGGGGTGTGTTGTTTATGGTGAGTTGAGGGATGTATTCGTGTTCTCCTGTCCAACTTGTGAGCAGGGTTGCGGTGGATTTGGCTGGGGCTAGATTAAGTCTGTTTGTAGTGCACCAGCCATGTAGTGTGTTGAGATAGGGTTGAAGGAGATCTGTTGCTCTTTTTGGGTCATGGTGTGTGCATGTGAGTGTTATGTCATCTGCATAGGAGGCTAAGTTTATTTGGGGCGTATTGGGTGTAGTTATATCGTGCATGTATAGATTGAAGAGTGCGGGCGATAGGACGGATCCTTGTGGGACTCCGTTTGGAAAGTTTCTGATTTTAGATGACTGACCGGCAAAAGATACGTGTGCACATCTGCCTGCTAGGAAGTTGGCCAGCCACCTTTTGTGTTGTTGTGCATGTTTGTGTTGTAGATTTTGTTTGTTAGGTTGTGGCGGGGGATGGCATCGAAGGCTTTACTAATGTCGAGTGTGGCTAATAGTGATCTGTGGTGGTCTAGCTGAGTTGATGCCGTCGAAAGCTCTTTGTGTAAGGTCTGTGAGAAGAGTGTTTGTGGAGTGCAGTGGCCTAAAGCCATGTTGTGTTGGAGCTAGGGGTAGGTCAGGTGTAATTAGTTGTAATACTAGGCGTTCCATGACTTTGGAGGGGAGCAAAGGAGTGTGATGGGGCGGTGCGAGGAGGGTAGCGTGAGGTCTTTGTTGGGTTTGGGGAATGTGATGATGATACCATGCTTCCAAATGTCTGGTATTGTTGTTGCTGGTATTGTGTTGTGTGAATAGCTGTAGTTTGATATGTTAGTGAGTGCTTGTATGCCTTGTGGTCCCAGGTGTCTGAGGTGTATGTTGCTTATGTTGTCTAGGCCACAGGCGGGTGAGTGCTTGAGATTGTTGATGATATGCTTTGTCTGGTGATTGGTGAAGGGTGTATAGTCAGGGTCTGTGGGGAATTGTCTCTTACGTCGGATGACACGTCGGTCGTCTTTGTGAGGTTTTAGGTGGCTGACATGTGAGAAGTGATTGATGAGAGTGTTTGGTTGTTGTTTACATGAAGGAGTAGTCTGTTGTTGTGATTGCAGCATGTGATTGTGTTGTGTTGCTGTTGGAAAGTGTGATGCTGTTTAGTGTTTTGATTTGTAGAGTTTTTTGGGGTTTGTTTTATGATCAAGTTTTATGATCAAGTAGGAAGTTATTCCAATTTAGTTTTTGTTGTTCTTGTATTTTGTTGTTAGTTTGGGTGTTGAGTGCTTGAATTTTTTGTGTGTGATGTCTTGTGTGTGGGGTGCTGGGGAGTTAAGATGTATTATTTACATATTCGGAAATTGAATGTTACAAAATGGGCTGCTAGGAGTTGAAATTTTGTGTCCAGTTAAGATACAGGTGAAAAGAGATAATACTCACTGAAAGAGGTAATCGCAGACTTCTTTATCAGAATACCACTCTGGTAGAATATCTGTTAATCTATGACGGAAAGATTTTCCTATGTACTCTTTACACAGATCTTGTGTGTAAAGTTCATTTGCTTGTAGCTCCCGCATCATGCTCTTGATTTTCCTGAAAAAAACGAACATGCTTTAATATATAAAAAAATAAAACATATAATACAAAGTAAACATACATACTGCAACAGCTACCATACATAACTTTATTACTGTAAAAAATATGGATGGAAAGAGTTCAGAGAGATGCTGCTTTACTGACCATGAAAGGGCTCTCACTACGACTAAAAGGGAGGTTATATAGCACTTGTGTTAGAATTGTAATGGTGTATGCTAGCAAAAACTGGCCAGTCAAGATGGAAGATATAAATTGGATGGAACAAAGTATATTAGGATGGTGAGATGGATATATGGGCCTGTTATGAGAGACAGAACCCTCAGTGTGGAACTCAGGGGGCACTTAGGCATTGAGAGTTTTAGTGAGGATATGCGTAGGAGTAGGCTTAGATGGTATGGACATGTGGATGAGAATAATTGGGTTAAGAAAAGCAAGTCTATGAACGTGGAGGGAGTTGGAAGGAGAGGTAGACCAAGAAAGACATGGGATCAGGTGGTCCAAACTGATCTTGCAGCCAAAGGACTGACTAAGAGGGACGCCAAAGACCGGGGTGCTTGGAATGCCGCCATTAGGTGAACAAAAAAGACTGACCTACTCGCATGTAGATCAATTTATTGGTGGCTCCTTACGTCAATGACGTAAGAGCCTATGATAATATGGCCTCGTTCCGGGCTCCTCAGAGCCCGGGTTAACGTCGATCACGACGGTCGAGAACCAAGATCATCTTAGGGGGTACCCCTTAATCATTCCTAAGGTACGTACGTCATTGGGACGGAGCCACTGAAAAGTAGAAAATAAAAAAGAAAAGAATTAACACAGTTTGAACACCGCGCCTGCGCGCATTCTGATCTTCCTCTGTTTCCCATACCTTGCCCGCTATTCCGCCTCTCAGGTGCGTTCTCTCTCGATCGTTGCCCAGCCAGATAGGACGTTTTTCCTTACCTCCCTGTCAGTTTTACATAGCCCCTCTTAAACACATCAGTTTTTAGTCCCTAGTGAGTTTAATTGCAAATTGAGTTGTATATGCGTTTAGGAATGTATTTATTTTACTATTGTCACTTGTAAACCTGAATAAGTAAGGACTCAGTTCTAGGCTGGTCTACGATCGTGCTTTTCAAGGACGCCAGTTTCGCTTTTTTCTTAGTGTTTGTTTTTTTCTTGTTTTTTCTATCATACGAGCCTCGGCTCATTAGCTGCAGTGTGTCTTTTTTCTGTGAAAGTGTGTTTAAACATTGTAACTTGATATTAATTCCCTTAAGTGTTGAATTCTATGTTAGTGTCAAATTCATAGATCTTTAATTCTTTACATGTACTCCCCAAGGTTGTGCGCTAGCCAGGGGTTCATTGTCTTACCATTGTTAAATTTTTATTAAAAAAATAAATTCCCAAGTCCTAATTTTTTTTTTTTTTTTACCTATTTTCATTCAATGCTTCACACCATATCAACCACAATACCTTCAGTATTAACTCCCAAAGTGTTCTATGTGAAGATGAACACTTATTGCTTTTACATTAATCAATCAAGAGTGCCTCATCAGATATATTTATTAGTGGCCCCTCCATCATTGACGATATGCCTATTACATAAGGCACCCTCTTCAAACACTCATCCGCCGTAGTTTTGAATCTACCGCACAGAGCATAACAAATTTGAGGAGCCTTCATCATGAGCGCACGCAACCTCACTCATGGTTCAGTCATTATGAAATTGGGTTCTCACTACGAAAAAACTTTGTAACAAAATAAAAAACAAAAACAAAATAAGAATAACTATTCCTAAGCTTTCCATATACACGTGGATGTACTTGTGTGGATCTTTAACCAGACGCTGACTCAGGCGTCATTCTTCCTTCTCTGCTCTGCGCTCAACCGACCCGGACGTGACTCCCCATGCTCCCCTAGTTCCGCATTTGTAGCGTCCCTAGTGAGTTTTTTCTCATTTGTTTACTCCGGGATGTATCGAGTAAGGTTAGGATATGCGTAGCAGGAGTGTCCTGGGCGAGTTGCGCGCAGTGCAGTGTATTTTGGGTCGTGTGTTTGGGGCATCTATTTCGGGTGTACCCTCGTGGTCCTGTTGTGGACATGTGAACTTTTTCACAGTTAGCTAGCTTTGTGATGCAGGCGGCTTTCATTTCGCGTTATTATTGCTGCCTTTTATCTTTCTGATGAGGTAGCTTTTTATTCTCTGACGTTCCCAGCGTATTTTTCTTCACTTAGTGAAGTTTTTTCTGGGTCCGGAGTCAGTTCTTTCCTTTGCCGGGAAGTTTTTGCTACAGTGGTGTGTTGACGGTGGTTCCTGTTGTGATATAATTCAGTGCTTTTTGTTTATATTACGACATGTTTACTGTGTATTTCCGTCTGCTTAGGCCTAGCCAGCCTCTCGTAGCTTTGGCACATGTACAAGTGTTATTGTTTTATGTTATAAATATGTACTACTGTGTCATGTGTGTCCTGGTTTAGTTGTGTATTGGCTAATTCCACGGACTATATATGTGTCCTGGATTAGTTGTGTATTGGCTAATTCCACGGAATATTTGTGTGTCCTGGGTTAGTTGTGCTTTGGCTAATTCCACGGTCTATTTGGTGCGTTCAGATTGAATCTGAATGGTGTGGGTTGCCTTTTCCGGCGGGTTTTCTCGGTTACACCATGAAAGCCCGGCTGGTGGCCAAATTTTAATCACGCGTGGTTATGTTCCCCGGCGAGTGGTGGCCTGAGGCTCTCCAGGACTGCGTCTCTGTGTTGGGCCTGTGTTCATGCGTACTGTGTTTCCCGGCGGGATGGCTTTACCCATTTAACTAAGTGTTCATACGGACACTTGTTGAGTTGAGTTTTTCCCGGTTTTAGCAAAGCCAGTAAAACTAGGCTGTTTGTTGATTGGTCTTTCCTCCCCGGCGATCTTTTGCAAAGAAGTTGTGATAGGAATTTTGAGGTGAACGTTAAAATTCACACCCGGCGGTTGCACCTTGGGAGGGTAGGATTAACGGATGTGCATAATTCAGTGGAGTTAACCAGACAATCGAGGGATACGATACGTATCGCCGCCATTCAACATACGGCGATCTAGAACACTTCGGGAGAAGCCAGATCTAGCATTAAGACAGGCTTTCCAGTTTTTTATCTGCGAGATAATACGGCGGCCGGCGTCTTTGAGGGTGGTTTTTCCAGTAAGAACTTAACAAACACCACTGGGAAGACTGCGTCAGTTATAAAAAGCCATGCTGGTCTTTATATTATATCAGAGGATATACATAAATCTTTTGGACAAAGTTAAGATATTCTGAAATCTTTTATTCATGAACCCTCCGCGTAGCGAGCCGGGATAGTTGTGTATTACGTCTCGTTACCCGACGGGTTGTCTAACACTTGTGTTCGAACATGTTGGTGTAGCCTTATGAGCATTAATTCCTGGAAATTTTCTTTTTTTCCAGGGCTGAGTTCCGGCGAGACTTTCAAGAACCTGGAGTAAAACCGGGGGTGGGTTCGTGTTCTCCACCAGCCTCTGTCATGGCTACCATAGACCCTGTTTTTGCCTTGTGTATTGCTCCCTCCTGTTAAGGTTTCCCTATCTTTGCACACACTCTTTGCATTAGATGTGTTAAATGTTTAGATCTCTCAAGGGGTTTGTGGGTAACGGGGAACTGTACCTTCTGTACTCAATTGAGTGCCAAAGTGTTGCGGGACAATAGTAGATCCGCGGCGGTCGCTTTGAGGGAGGTCAGGCAGCAGTTGTCATGTTATGCAACCACAGTGGCTCATTATAGGTTTGACTCCTGTAAGGAGATAAAGAAAACCTAATATTTAGTAGTGGCCCCGTAATCATTGACGAACATGCCTATTACATAAGGCATCCTCTTCAAACACTAATCCGCCGTAGTTTGAATCTACCGCGCAGAGCATTTAAAAACTGAGGAGCCTTCATCATGAGCGCACGCGACCTCACTCATGGCTTCAGTCATTATGAATTGGGTTCTCACTACGAAAAAACTTCGTAAAAAATAAAAACAAAAAGAAAATAAGAATAACTATCCAATAAGCTTTCCATCATATCGTGGATGTACTTGTGTGGATTTCTGACCAGACGCTGATTCAGGCGTCATTCCTCCTTCACTGACATATCAAGTAAACCAAAATCCTTAATACATCAACGAATGGGAAGGGGACGGTCGGGAGGGCCCCAGTCGTCAATGATTACGGGGGCGCCACTAAATATTAGGTTTTCTTTTTCTCCTTACAGGAGTCAAACCTAATATTTATTAGTGGCCCCTCCATCATTGACGAACATGCCTGATATCTAAGACTGGAGGGGGACATTCGTAATCATATCATAACTCTAGAAAAGCAGATAATAAAAACAACCACATAGTATTCTTACTTTTGAAAAATGTATTTAATACGGCGTAGGCCGGAAATATACAAGAAAAAGGGGTTCAGGCAGGTGCGTGCTTCAAAGAAGCCTGCCCGACAAAAATGGGTAACCCTGAAGATTCTGAACACAGATCTGTAGTTACAAAAGGCACCCCACTCAACAAGTGGTGACAAAAATAATAAGTTATAAGTTTATATTTATTAGTGGCCCCTCCATCATTGACGAACATGCCTATTACATAAGGCATCCTCTTCAAACACTAATCCGCCGTAGTTTGAATCTACCGCGCAGAGCATTTAAAAAACTGAGGAGCCTTCATCATGAGCGCACGCAACCTCACTCATGGCTTCAGTCATTATGAATTGGGTTCTCACTACGAAAAAACTTCGTAAAAAATAAAAACAAAAAGAAAATAAGAATAACTCCAATAAGCTTTCCATCATATCGTGGATGTACTTGTGTGGATTTCTGACCAGACGCTGAATCAGGCGTCATTCCTCCTTCTTTGCTCTGCGCTCAGCCTGCCCGGACGTACCTTTCAGGCTCCGCTGGTTCCGCATTCGTTGCGTCCCTAGTGAGTTTTTTCTCATTTGTTTACTCTAGGATGTATCGAGTAAGGTTAGGATAGGCGTAGCAGGAGTGTCCTGGGCTGGTTGCCCGCAGTGCAGTGTATTTTGGGTCGTATGTATGGGGCATCTATTTCGGATGTACCCTCGTGGTCCTGTTGTGGACACGTGAACTTTTCACAGTTGTGTTAGTTGGTGATGCAGGCGGCTTTCATTACGCGTTAATTATTGCTGCCTTTTATCCTTCTGATGAGGTAAGCTGTGTGTTTGCTGACGTTCCCAGCGTATTTTTCTTCACTTAGTGAAGTTTTTTCTGGGTCCGTGTCAGGCTTCCCGGGGTGGAAGTTATCGCTTCGGTGGTGTGTTGGCGGTGGTTCCTGTTGTGATATTCCAGTGTGTGTTTATATTTCAACTATTTTCATGCCGTCTACCTAGGCCTAGCCAGCCGCTCGTAGCTTTGCCACATGTCTAGTGTTATTATTTATTTTATAAATATGCCCTACTGTGTCATGTGTATCCGGGTTTTAGTTGTGTATTGGCTAATTCCTCGGACTATATTTGTTTCCTGGTTTAGTTGTGTATTGGCTAATTCCACGGATTATGTTGTGACCTTGGTTAGTCGTGCGTGTCTCTCCTCGTGTCGTATTGTTCAGATGGTGTCTGTTCAGGGTGGGGTTTGCCTTCCGGCGGGTTTTTCTCGGTTTCACCATGAAAAATCCTGACCGATGAGCAGTGTTGGGCCACACGTGGTTTTTAACTCTGGCTGGTTCCCCGGCGTGGGGAGGTGTCTGTGGCTCTCCAGGACTGCGTCTCTGTGGGTGCCTGGTTTCAGGCCTCCTTTAAATTCCCGGCGGGATGGCTGTACCCATCCTTACATATATATTTAGATATATATAAAGAAACGACGTTCTTGAGAACACTCGTTTTTTATAGGTTTTTCTACCTGGTTTACGACAACCACATGGAAAACCTAGCTGTTGTTTAGGCGTTCCTCCCGGCGATCTTTTACAAAGAAGTGGGGTCAGGAACTTGTGGGGTTAACTTTTAGACTTCTCACCCGGCGGGTGCACCTGAGCAGGGTGGGATAAAACGACTTAGGTCTCATATAGTTAACCAATCCATTTGAGTGATACTCTGTGTATCGCTGCCTTTACTCTTACGGCAATTGAAGGATCAGTGAGGTTTAACCAAATCGATTCCCACACCCGGCGGGTGCCCCTAAGTGGAGGAACTAAGGAATTTATAAACAAATTCAATTTCGATTAACCTGCCCTGGGCTATTCTACTAAAATATTTCAAGGGCCGGCGTCTTTATGAGGGGGGGCTTTGTTACAAAATTGAATCTTGAGACAGTCACCACCTCCTACAGACTATAAGTGCCATACTGGACCATTATATCAGAGGGTATTCTTCATGTTCTTTAGCTAAGAAGATTTGTTTAGCCTCTTTACACCCAGCCGCGTAGCGGGATGTGTTAGCTGTGTCTTTGCATCCCGTTACCCGGCGGGTTATTAACACTGGTATGCGTACACGTGGGTTAACCTTATGAGCATTAATTCCTGGAAATTTTTCTTTATTTTTCCAGAGCTGAGCTCCGGCGGACCAATACAGACCCGGCGGTAGTTTCCTCACACCAGTCTCTGTCATGGCTAATGTGGCCCCAGTTTTTGCCCTGTGCATTACCCCTACTTGCGCGGGTATCCCAATTTTTGCGCATACCCTTTGCATAAGGTGTGTTAGATGTCTAGACCGTTCAAGGGGTCTCTGGGTTACACTTAATTGTTCATTTTGCTCCCAATTAGCCAATAAAGTCCTGTGTGACAATGACAAGACCGCGGCGGTAGCGTTGAGAGAGGTCAGACAACAAATGTCGGCCTATACTACCATTGTCGCACATAAGTCACTTCAATGTGACAACGTCCCACTTTGGGATAAGTTGCTGTCAGAGCACCCTCCCCCTAAACGTACCTCTAGAGTAACGGGTTTTAAGCCGACAGAGACTAGCCAGGGTTCTGTATCGTCTGTGGATACGTTTAAACGCCCGAGAGAGCCTACTCCCCCGGCAGCCACCTCCTCGTCGCAGGCGAGATCGAGGTCAAGGTCACCCCTCAGACAGCGGTCTTCAAGTCGGGCCTCTTCCCCGGCTAGTAAGAAGTGTAAGACTGAAGCTTCCCCCAGTGGCCATGGTGGTGATTCTTCCAAACCTAGGTCTAGTTCGCGGTCACACCGTAGCCACAAATCCTCCAAAAAGGATTCCCATAAGAAGTCCTCTCGACATTCTACTAAGTCTAGTGCATCTCATCGTACCTCTACACCTGAAAATGTTTCTGTTACAGCCTCAGAGTATAGTGAAGCGCCTGTCCCTAAACAAGATTTACCTATTGATATTTTAACCCTAGAAACGGAAAGTTCAGGAAATTCAATAATTGAGAATGTTTCAGACTCTCAAGAGAGCGTAGGCCAGAGCCTCGGTGTTTGGCGGTTTGTTCAGCCAGGGTCTGACCATCCACGTCCGACTCATACGAGTCACACAGTAGCCGATGTCCACAGGGACGCGGCGACCCCATCCTCTATCCCTGATTTATCTTGGAAACAAGGTGCCCCTGCCTCGGCGGGGTCTTCTCAGGAGGATCGGGAGGAACAAGATGAAGTGTCATTAATTTCAGATAGGGAGGGACAAGGGTCAGGCTCAGGCCTGGACGCCGCCCATGATAATACTGATTCACCTGAAAGTTCTGCATCTAACCAGTTTGTTACAGCACAAGAAATTGATGGGTTACTTACTCATGCTCTATCAAAATTCTTTAATCAACAACGAGAAAACCCCACAATGGACTTGGGGGCTCCCTTGACAAGTTCTGCGGTACGGCCTCTGATAACGTCAATCGATTTATCTAAGATTCCTAACCCTCCTACTCTGTCACCGGCAGGGAGCTCTAAGCCAGCTACGGCGGCATTCACTACGTCAAATGTCAGGGTCATTACGGATGTTAATCCACCCCCTCTAGACAAAGCGCCTCTTAGAAAGGTAGCTATGCCCCTGCTTTATGGGCCAGACGAGTCATGGGTCCCTTTGAACCCCTCTAAGCCAGAGCTTGCCCAGCCTACCTTGTCAGGGGAACTCCCGGTACCACGTGAGTGGTTTATCCAGGGAAATAAGTCTAAGAAATTAAGGGCATTGGATGCCTTGGGTAATGTTTTGGACGTAAATATCAAGGCTATACCTAGTTATTATCATCAGGATTATTTTGTTTATGCATCTAAGCCTGCTTTACCCCCTGCCTCAGCTTCAAAACTTTTTTCAGACTGGTCTAAGCTGGATGGGTTTAATGATATTAAGGCTCTGTCGGCTCTTACTCCTGAACTAGATTTACAGACCGTCACAGACGAGACAGCTAATCCAGTGTTGAAGGTGGGACAGTTGGGACCAGGACCTTGGGTGGATTGGGAGGTAGAGGCTCAAAACTTTGCAACCACTTTCACTTCTAAATCTTCCCACCAGATCCCTCAGGATACACATTCATGGTTCTCCATGCCGGTAGGTTCTGCCGGCGGAGTTCCGTCAGCTTTATTTTCTTTTTAGCTGCCCCTAAGATTAATCTTTGTGAACTAAAGGAACCATTCACTACCCCTACCCCTTCTCACCTAGACAGAGAATTTAGGCTAAGGGGAAAAGCTTTCCGCCTGTTTTCACAGTACATAGTTTCTCAACAGGTGGCTAAGTCTTTACTCAGGTCTACTCAGGCAATCGCAGACGCGGATGCTCGAAGATCAGTTGAGTTATCCCGGCGTCTGATTCTTCAGTCGTCGATTCAATCCTTAGGTGACATACGCACAGCCTTACTTGAGGCGGTGCGAGCACGACAGGATCTTAGGATGTCATTAGTTCGCAAGCTGCCTGATCGCATTGCTAACCAGGTGGTAATGTCCCCAGTACTTACACCTTCTTTAATGTCCCCTGATGTATGGCGAACAGTGTTTAACATGGCACAGGCCGTGAAGCACAGTCCCGCACAGGCTAAGAAACCCGCATTTAACTTCCCCAAACCTAAGCCTCCTACTAAAGCTCAGCCAGGGGGTTCTAAGCCGTTTCTTCCGCCTAAGTCCTCCCAATCCCTCCTGGGTCAGTTCAGGCATAGACAGAGAGAGTTTTCAGGACAGAGGGGACGCGGCCAGTATAAGCCGGGGCAGGGCCAGTCTTCGGCCCACACCAGCCAGCCGGCGAAGCGTCCAACACCACCAAACCCACCATCAAAAAACTAAAGTCTTTCTCACTCCCAGTGCCTATCTTAGAGCCGGAGGAACCGAGGGAAGTACAGCCGGCGAACCCTTGTCTGCTAACTGGGTCGTTCCGAACGTGTCACCAAGCATGGCCGTTAAAAACCTGGGCACGGATGGTGGCACGCAAAGGCATCACTTGGCAGTGGCTCCGGCGACCTCGCTTACGTCAGCCGACAACGGCAAATTGTGTTTCATTAGAGGTGGAGTTGCTGGTCCAGGAGATGATTGCCAAGATGTTACAGTGAGGTCCCCGCTTGGATCTTCTGATCACTGTCTGATACAGGCCACCTGTCTATCACCTACCACACCTTCCCACTCTGAACCTGTTTTGGTGACTAAATGGCATTACGATAGGGCAGACTGGGAGGGTCTTCAAGGTTTCTTTATTGATATTCCCTGGACCTCTTTCTTTTCTAATGATGCACACTCCACCTTGAGCCACATACAAGATTTTGTAAAAATTGGAATGGAAACTTTTATTCCTCATCAAAAGTACAGTAAAAGATCTAATTCCCTAAATGGTTTGACCATAATTGTGCTAGAGTATCTGAACAAAAAGCAATAGCCTACAATGCATACACAAGATCAAAAACTCATGCCTTTAATTACTTTAGAAACATCAGAAATCATGCCAAAACTGTATTAAACCTAACTAATCAAACTTTCTCCACAAGCAGGCAAACTTCTAAATAATCCAAATGATAACAAATATTTTGGTCTACTCTTAACTCATTTAAATCCAACTTCACTACTGCTTCATCCATTCCACCATTAAAATCTCCGACTGGCAATCTTGTAAGTGACCCACGAGGAAAAGCTAACCTTCTTGCGGATATTTCTCCACCAACTCAACCTTAGATGAAATAAATCAAGATGTCCCTGTACTTAATTTTAATTCGCCTGAAATTCCCTCACTTAAGATCCACACCAGACATGTCAAAACTATTTTGCAGAATCTCTCGGTAGATAAGGCTCCTGGTCCAGATGAAATTCCTTCAATAGTACTTAAGAATTGCTCCTTGGTGCTCGCTCCTGTATTGGCAAATTTTTCCGTCTGTGTACTCATACCTCATGCTTCCCAGTACCCTGGAAAGAAGCAAACATCCATCAGTCCTAAAAAAGGTGCCTCTTCAGATCCATCAAACTACAGACCAATAGCTATAACTTCCACTCTTGGTAAAGTCTTTGAAATTATATTAAATAATCATAATTAAGCATCTTGAGAATAATAAATTAATCAGTGATAGGCAATATGGTTTTAGACGATGTCGATCAACTGCAGACATGCTATGCCTTCTTACGCATCAAATCAACCAAGCTACAGACCAACATGGTGAAACACATACAATAGCACTGGATATATCAAAGGCATTTGATAGAGTCTGGCATCAATCCTTATTGTCGAAGATGTCACACTACGGCCTTGCATCATTAGTTCCACTATTTGTTCTTATCTTCATAACAGAAAAATACGTGTAATGGTAGATGGCCTTTATTCTCAATTTCACTCAATAAATGCTGGTTCCCCAGGGATCAGTTTTGGCCCCAATTCTGTTCCTCATTCATATCAATGATCTCATATCTACCACTCATAATCAATACATTCCTACGCAGATGACTCAACACTCCACAGTTCCTTCACATTTACCAATTCTTTCACCCAACCCGATCTTATAAATTCAAAAATAAACACTGCAATTTCTCTGAACCAGGACCTTTCTAGAATTAATGGATGGGGACAAAAGAATCTAGTTTCCTTTAATGCACAGAAAACCAAGTACATTCAATTTTCTAACCGACAGAATCTCACTGACTCCCATATATTTTGTAATGATGTAAATATTCCCACTTCCCCTAGTATTAACATTCTCGGTGTAACATTAACTACTAACTTGAGCTGGACATGTTATATATGTTAGAAGCATTGCTAAGAATGCCTCTAAAAAACTGGGACTCCTGTACAGAGTTCGAGAATTCTTCACTGACGAGCAGTTGGCCGTGATATATAAAAGTCATGTGCGTTCTCAGATGGATTACTGTTCACCTCTGTGGGGTGGAAGTGGAGTGGTTGCATTGAGGCAGTTGGACAAAATTCAAAATAAAGCTATTAGATTAATCAATAACCCTGCAATCACACAGGACCTTCCTACATTATCCATACGAAGAAACGTTGCATCCCTTGCATTATTCTACAGATATTTTCACAGCAATTGTTCCGAGGAACTTGCTTCAATTGTGCCGCCTCTCCACATCTTTCCCCGTAGAACTAGGGCAGCTGAGAGCGCCATGAATTTACACTTTCTCCTCCACAATGCAGAACTTCTGCTTATCAGAATTCATTTATCCCCAGAGCTACTACTCTTTGGAATTCACTTCCTCGAATTGCTTTCCACAAACTTACAATCTACAAATGTTTAAATCCAGTTGTTACAAACATTTTATGAATGGAGGATGCCTTTAGGCACATGGACCTTTTTGTTTTATCTGTGTTTTTCCTTCCTCCGTTCATTGTCTCTTAAAAAAAAAAAAAAAAAAAAAAAAAAGAATGTCATCATCCCGGTCCCTCCAAATTACCCTGTATTCACGTCAAAACTGTTTTTGGTTCCCAAACGGGACAGTGTTCAGATGAGGCCGGTCGTAGACCTGTCTTATCTGAATCTTCACATTTACAACGAGTCTTTCAGAATGTTAACAGTTCATCAAATCAGGCTAACACTTCCGCCGGGAGGCTGGATGTGTTCCCTAGACCTGACAGACGGTCAGGTCAACAAAAGATTTCAAAGGTTTCTGGCCTTGAGGATCAGGCACCAAAATTTTGTTTTTCAGAGGATGCCGTTCGGTTTGAACCTAGCACCTCGATTATTCACGAAACTAGTCCGGCAAGCCCTGATGCCGTTGTTAAAACAGGGAATCAGAGTGTTGTGGTATCTAGACGACTGGCTGGTGGTGGCAGAGACACAACAATTATGCATAAAACATGTCAATATAATTTTAAATCATGTCAAAACTCTAGGCTTCAAGGTAAATCTGGTAAAGTCAAACCTTGTTCCCTCAAGAGTAATTCAGTGGATAGGGCTGGTCTGGGACACCGCCGCTCTCACTCTGAGTCAGAGTGTGGACAATCGCAACAGGTTTCGCAGGAAACTGTTCAGGTTTCTTCACAGTCTGACTACGACACAAGAGTCTGGGAGTCTCTGGTCGGCTCTCCTCAACTAGATTCAGCTAACTGTCAAGTTGGGCCGGTTGAAAGTAAAACGATTAATATTGGAAGGCAACAAATATTTCCCACTCTTACCGGCGGGAAAATTATGGCCCATACCAAAATTAATCCACACCTTACTAGCGGTCTGGGCGAAGAGGGAAACATTGCACTCAATCATGTCATGGACCTCTCCTCCTCCAACGGTATGGGTAGACACGGATGCGTCAGGCACCATAGGGTGGGGATTTCAGTCAAATCAGGGGCACCAGAGGGACTTTGGTCCCACTTAGAAATCTCTCACATAAATGTCAAAGAGTTACTAGTCCCCTTGTATTTCCTTCAGGCTCACGGCCCGGCGTTACGGGGCAAGTCAGTGGCCTTCAGAATGGACAATCTGAATGCAGTTCACTGTATTCAGAAACAAGGGTCAACGAGGTCAAGGAAGTTGCTACTCGTGTCGGAAGAGATTTTTGTTCTAGCCACCAGTCTAGATTTTTATCTTCACGCATCTTATCTCCCAGGCGTAGCGAACGTCTGGGCAGACGCTCTGTCCCGGAGACAGAGCACGACAGTAGAATGGGAGCTCAAGCAACCCATTTTCGACCTAATGATTGCGGAGCTCTCCCATCCACAAGTGGATCTTTTTGCGTCCGAGGAGACTCCACAAGCTCCCTCTATACCTCACCCGCCGGGCGATAACGCTGGCAGGGGGCCAGACGCCCTAGTGACAGACTGGAACAGATGGAGCTCCATCTATCTGTTTCCGCCGCCAGATGCGTCACTAATGTGCCACGTAGTGAACAAACTACGAGTTTATCAAGGCTTAGTCTCGCTAATCGCGCCCCTGTGGCCGGCGCAGGTGTGGTACCAGCAGTTAATAATGTGGTGCCCGGACCCGGTATCGCTCCCGGTCGGGTACTTCCACTTAGACACGATTGGCAACCTAGAGACCTCGCTGACTTTTGCATTATGGACATTCAGGAGGCCAAGTGGCTAGCACCATACGGTAGGGATGTGACCAATAAATTGCTCAATCAATATACTCAGTCTACTAAGCGACAATATCAATCTCATTGGAAAGCTTTTACTTCTTGGATTGTTAGAACGGAACAAACTGTACCCTCAGTGGCATTGGTTTTTAATTACTTGAACTATCTGTTTGAGCAGAAACGTTTATCTGTGGTTACTTTGAAGAATCACTTAACTGCGATTAGAGTGCCCTTTTTCGACCTTACAGGTCTATCCATACCGGTGGCGGAGGAAACAGGATTTATGAGAGCGTGTTTTAAACTCCGCCCACCTCCCCGTCAGCTCATGCCTACTTGGTCTCTGGGCAAAGCTTTGTCTTTACTTCATTCTCGTCTGTATCAAAATACTGCAGACTTTGCTTTAATCTTAAAGAAGGCAGTTTTCCTTTTGGCTTTGGCCACCGGAAACAGAGTGTCTGAGCTGGCGGCGATGAGCAACACACCTAATTGTCTTAGGTTTGGTAGACTTAATGATTCAATTTCCATTGCACCCTCCCCGGCGTTTGTAGCCAAGAATGAGCATAGTGCACACGTGTTTTCTGAGTTCACGGTGCCGGCGTTAAAAAGGGGAAAGGTGCATCATAATTTATGTCCAGTGCAAGCTCTAACCAAATATTTGAGAATAGCTCCTCATAACCCCCAAGGTGCTTTATGGGTAGCGAGTACGGGTAAACGCTTACTTAAACGGCGATTAGCCTCTCTTCTGGTAGAAGTCATTAAAGAGAGTAATCCCGGCGTTGTGGGTAGGGCCCACGATTTACGCAAGTGGGCGGCCTCTTTACGTTTCCTGAAAAACTTTTCAGTTGAAGATATTGCGTCCACACAGTTGTGGGCGTCTAATCATACGTTTCTCTCTAGATACTTGTCAGTTGCTCTAGACAAACCTTCCTTACCATGTATAGCTTTAAGGCAGAGGGTCTAGGTGGCCCTGCGTTCACTTATGTTTATTTTAGCGGGAGGGGGGGGGGGTGCAGTTCAGTTGACATAGGACACCCTAGACCCCGCCGGAGTATGAGAGCTGTGATACAATTTAAGGTTAAAATGTGATATGAAAAATTTCTCTGCGAGAATTTGTGCTAGTACAAGGTTTAGTACAAAACAACGGTGTTGTTATAGTAGTTTTAGCTGCGAAAGCAATGTAACATTAGTTCAATGG
Source organism: Paralithodes platypus (assembly GCA_032716605.1). Lineage (NCBI taxonomy): Eukaryota > Metazoa > Arthropoda > Malacostraca > Decapoda > Lithodidae > Paralithodes > Paralithodes platypus. The sequence continues at coordinate 42,710,666 of CM064484.1, forward strand.
AGTTCATTAGCAATTGATCTCCACATGTATTTTGGGGTTTATGATGTGCACATATAAACTTATAACTTATTATTTTTGTCACCACTCGTTGAGTGGGGTGCCTTTTGTAACTACAGATCTGTGTTCAGAATCTTCAGGGTTACCTATTTTTGTCAGGCAGGCTTCTTTGAAGCACGCACCTGCCTGAACCCCTTTTTATTGTATATTTCCGGCCTACGCCGTATTAAATACATTTTTCAAAAAGTAAGAATACTATGTGGTTGTTTTATTATCTGCTTTTCTAGAGTTATGATATGATTACGAATGTCCCCCTCCAGTCTTAGATATCAGGCATGTTCGTCAATGATGGAGGGGCCACTAATAAATTATAGGTTTGACTCCTGTAAGGAGATAAAGAAAACCTAATATTTAGTAGTGGCCCCGTAATCATTGACGACTGGGGCCCTCCCGACCGTCCCCTTCCCATTCGTTGATGTATTAAGGATTTTGGTTTACTTGATATGTCAGTGAAGGAGGAATGACGCCTGATTCAGCGTCTGGTCAGAAATCCACACAAGTACATCCACGATATGATGGAAAGCTTATTGGATAGTTATTCTTATTTTCTTTTTGTTTTTATTTTTTACGAAGTTTTTTCGTAGTGAGAACCCAATTCATAATGACTGAAGCCATGAGTGAGGTCGCGTGCGCTCATGATGAAGGCTCCTCAGTTTTTTAAATGCTCTGCGCGGTAGATTCAAACTACGGCGGATTAGTGTTTGAAGAGGATGCCTTATGTAATAGGCATGTTCGTCAATGATTACGGGGCCACTACTAAATATTAGGTTTTCTTTATCTCCTTACAGGAGTCAAACCTATAATGTGCACATCATAAACCCCAAAATACATGTGGAGATCAATTGCAAATGAACTCCATTGAACTAATATTACATTGCTTTCGCAGCTAAAACTACTATAACAACACCGTTGTTTTGTACTAAACCTTGTACTAGCACAATTTCTCGCAGAGAAATTTTCATATCACATTTTAACCTTAAATTGTATCACAGCTCTCATACTCCGGCGGGGTCTAGGGTGTCCTATGTCAACTGACTGCACCCCTATGTGACAATGTAATTCTTTGGGATAAATTACTAATTGAGCACCCCCCCTATTAAACGTCCCGCTAGAGTAACTGTACGTAAGTCGGCAGAGACTGGGCAGGGTACAGCACTTTCTCTGGTCCCTACAAATTCTAAGAGACCTCGTGAACCCACGCCCCCGGTGACAGCCTCCACGTCACGGGAACGGTCCAGGTCCAGGTTTCCCCTCCGACAACAGCCGCCTAGTCATTCCTCTTCACCAGCAAGAAAGAGGAGTAAAGAGGAAAAGTCCAAGGACAGCTCTAGTGAAAGATCGGAAAAGTCTAAGAGCAGTGAGAAATCTAAGTCACACCGCAGCCATAAATCTTCCAGGAAAGATTCTAAGGAACGAAAGGCCTCCCGGCGTTCGCCGGAGCCTCGTGCCTCACTTTTTGCCTCTACTCCCGACTTATCTAGTATCCAATCTGATGGCGGGAGTGGAGTCAGAGACTGTGGTGGGAGTGTTGCCGGCGGACAGGTTACCAATGGATATTACTTACTTAGAATTAGAGAGTTCGGTAGGCAGTGATCGCCCTTTAGAAGAATTTAGTGGGGGCTCAGTGGTTGAGGGTGTATCTGACTCCCAAGGGAGTTCGGGCCAAGGCCTGGGTGTATGGCGTTATTCCCAACCAGGGCATGAAGGCCCACGTTTGGTTCAGGAGCCACAGGTACGGACGGACGTCCACCGGGACGCTGCGATCCCATCATCCATTCCTGATTTAACTTGGCACCAAGACGAGGTTCCGGCTTCGGTGGAACCCTCTCATGATGGGCCAGATGACAAGGATGAGGTGTCTATAATCTCTGACATGGAAGTGCAAGAGTCGGGTTCAGTTCTAGACGACCCGCAAGAGAGGAATGATTCACCTCTGAGTTCTTCATCCGCCAAATTTGTCACGGCGGAGGAAATAGATGGGTTGTTAGTTACGGCTCTAACAAAAAAAAATTGGCCAACAGCCGGAGACTCCTACAGTGGACCTGGAAGCTCCCATGACAAGTGCAAGTGTTCGGCCTCTGATCGCTTCTATTGCTTTGACCAAGATTCCGCACCCTCCCTCTATATCACCTAATATAGTCGCTAGGCCTGCTTCGGCGGCACTGACTACTTCTAATGTAAGGGTGGTAACGGATGTGAATCCTCCCCCGCTGGATAGAGCACCGTTAAGAAAGGTAGCTATGCCCCTTTTATACGGTCCAGATGACTCATGGGTTCAAATGATCCCAACTAAGCCAGAGACGGCGCAACCCACTTTGTCAGGAGAACTTCCAGTGCCACGTGAGTGGGTAATCCAAGGAAATAAATCTAGAAAGTTACGAGCCTTGGATATTGCGGGTAATGTACTTGATGTTAATATTAACCCTCCAGCCCCGGCTATGTAATATATATATATTCCCCGAAACCCGGGTGTTTTGGCCGAAAAACGTCTACGCCTAGGCTACCGTATCTTTGTTATTCTGACTGCTTCCGCATTCCCGCGCATCCCCAAGCGTAGATGTGTTTATTACCTGTAGAATGGCGTTAAGTAGAGCTCTCTAAGTCAAGTGGTTGAGTTGTGATGATGATTTAAGTGGAGATAACTTTATGGCAAAAACAGTGATTTAAGTGGAGATAACTTTATGGCAAAAACAGCCACTTTACACTACTTTTCGATACTTAACAACAACATACAGGCACATACGAACAAGCGACGCACTCCTTCTTGTGGCCGGAGATGCGGGGCGTCGGTCCAGCCGGCTGTTGTTTACATGCGTCGGACCGACGCCTCGCACACCAAGCTCACAGGCTTTCAACCACTGGGCGTTAAAGAGCCCTTCCGGGCAGCTCGTGTATGCTTTTTTATGGGCGTTCAAGAGCCCTTCCGGGAACGAAGGGTTAAGGCCATTCCGAACCATTATCACCATGACTTTTTTGTGTATACAGCTACGCCTGCACTGCCCCCTGCCTCAGCTTCAAAACTGTTTTCTGACTGGACCAAGCATGACGGTTTTAATGATATAAAAGCACTGTCAGCTCTCACTCCAGAATTAGATTTACAAACGGTCACAGACACAGCCGCTAATCCAGTGTTAAAGGTGGGGCAGTTGGGTCGAGGACCTTGGATGGAATGGGAGGTAGAGGATCAGAACCTTGCGACCACCTTCACCTCGAAATCTTTGCACCAGATCCCTCAGGACAGCCATTCTTGGTTCTCTATGCCAGTCTCCTCAGCCGGCGGAGTCCCATCTGCTTTGTTTGCCTTTTTAGCTGCCCCCAAAATCAATCTATGCGAAATTAAAGATCCTTTCACTACGCCTTCACCAGCTCACCTAGACCGGGAGTTTAGGCTAAGGGGGAAGGCGTATAGACTCTTTTCCCAGTACATCGTTACGCACCAAGTGGCGAAATCTATGTTACGATCCACCCAGGCAATCGCGGACGCGGAAGCCAGGAGATCGGTTGAACTATCTCGGAGATTACTCCTTCAAACTTCGATTCAGTCGTTGGGGGATGTATATCCCCCAACGACTGAATCGACACAGCCTTGCTCGAGGCGGTGCGGGCGAGACAGGATCTTAGGATGTCCCTGGTGAGGAAACTTCCTGACAGAATTGCGAACCAAGTGGTCATGTCACCGGTGCTAACTCTCTCTTTAATGTCCCCTGATGTGTGGAGAACTGTTTTCAATATGGCTCAGGCCTTTAAGCACAGTCCCACCCCTTCTAAGAAACCTGCTTTTAACTTTCCCAAACCCAAGCCAGTCGCAAAAGCTCAGCCGGGTGGGTCAAAGCCCTTTCAGATACCTAAGGCCACTTCCCCCCAAGGTCAGTACAGGTATAAGCAAGGTAAGTTTGCAGGTCATAAAGGACGGAACTATAGCAGACCGGGCCAGGGCACGTCTTCTGCCAACGCCGGCCAGTCGGCTAAGCATACACCACCACCACCATAAAAAAACTAAAGTCTCTCTCACTCCCAGGGCCGGTCTCACGGCGGGTGGATCGGAGAGTAGTACAGCCGGCGAACCCTTGTCTGCTAACTGGGTCGTTCCAGACGTGCCACCGCGCATGGCTAGTAAATACTTGGGCGAGGATGGCGGCACGCAAGGGCATCACCTGGCAGTGGCTCCGGCGACCTCGTTTACGTCAGCCGACAAAGGCAAATTTAGTTTCATTAGAGGTGGAGTCACTAGTCCAGGAAATGATCGCCAAGAATGTCATCATCCCGGTTCCTCAAAATTACCCAGTTTTCACATCCAAACTATTTCTAGTGCCCAAAAGGGACAGTGTTCAGATGAGACCAGTCGTAGACCTGTCTTATCTGAACCTACATATTCACAACATGTCATTCAGGACGCTAACAGTAAACCAGATCAGGCTAACACTTCCGCCGGGAGGATGGATGTGTTCTTTAGACCTGACGGACGCGTATTGGCACGTCTCGGTCAACAAAAGATTTCAAGGGTTTCTGGCCTTAAGAATAAAGCATCAGACTTATGTCTTTCAGAGGATGCCGTTTGGATTGAACCTAGCACCTCGCTTATTCACGAAATTAGTCCGGCAAGCCCTGATGCCCTTGTTAAGGCAAGGGATCAGGATTTTGTGGTATCTAGACGACTGGCTAGTGGTGGCAGAGACGGAACACGTATGCATAAATCATGTCAACATAACATTAAAACATGTCAAAACTCTAGGGTTCAAGGTCAACCTGGTAAAGTCAAACCTTGTTCCCTCAAGAGTAGTTCAGTGGATAGGGCTGGTCTGGGACACAGCTACTCTCACTCTGAGTCAGAGTGTGGACAATCGCAACAGATTTCACAGGAAATTGTTTCTGTTCCTTCACAGTCTGACTACGACACAGAGAATCTGGGAGTCTCTGGTCGGCTCTCTCAACTGGATTCAACTAACAGTAAAGTTGGGCCGGTTAAGAGTCAAACGTTTAATATTGGAGGGCAACAAATATTTTCCGCTATTGCAGGTGAACAAATTATGGCCCATACCATAATTAATCCACAACTTACTAGCGGTCTGGGCGAAGAGGGAAACATTACACTCAGTCATGTCATGGACCTCTCCTCCACCGACGGTATGGGTAGACACGGATGCGTCAGGAACGATAGGTTGGGGCTTTCAGTCAAACCAAGGGCACCAGGGTCAAGGGCTTTGGTCCCATTTAGAAATCTCCCACATCAATGTCAAAGAATTAATAGTCCCCTTATATTTCCTTCAGGCTCACGGCTCTACTTTACGGGGCAAGGCGGTGGCCTTCAGAATGGACAATCTGAATGCAGTTCACTGTATTCAGAAACAAGGGTCGACGAGATCTCGGGGGTTGCTAAACGTGTCAGAAGAGATTTTTATTCTAGCCAACAGGCTGGACATTTAGCGTCACGCATCTTATCTCCCAGGCATAGCAAACGTCTGGGCAGATGCTCTGTCTCGGAGACAGAGCACAACAGTAGAATGGGCGCTCAAGCAAACCATTTTCGACCAAATGATTGCGGAGCCTTACCATCCACAAGTGGATTTGTTTGCGTCAGAGGAGACTCACAAACTCCCACTGTACCTCAACCGCCGGACGATAACGCCGGCGGGCGGGCCAGATGCACTGGTGACAGACTGGAACAGGTGGAGTTCCATTTATCTGTTTCCGCCGCCAGATGCGTCTCTAATGTGTCACGTAGTAAACAAACTACAGGATTATCGGGGCGTAGTCTCGCTAATCGCGCCCCTGTGGCCGGCGCACTTGTGGTACCAGCAATTGAAGACGTGGTGCCCAGACCCGGTATCACTCCCGGTGGGGTTTTTCCACTTAGACACAATTGGTAACCTAAAGACCTCGCTGACTTTTACATTATGGACATTCAGGAGGTCAAATGGCTAGCACCATATGGTAGAGACGTGACCAATAAATTCATGAATCAATATACCCAGTCTACAAAGCGACAGTATCAATCGCATTGGCAAGCTTTTACTTCTTGGATTCTTAGAATGTGCCCTCGGTGGCTTTGGTGTTTAATTATTTAAATTATCTGTTCGAGCAAAAACGCTTATCTGTAGTAACGTTAAAAAATCACTTAACAGCGATTAGGATACCGTTTTTGGACCTTACCGGTCTCTCCATACCAGTTGCGGAGGAAAAGGGTTTTATGAGGGCATGTTTTAAACTTCGCCCACCTCCCCGTCAGCTCATGCCTACCTGGTCTCTGGACAAGGCATTGTCTTTACTGCATTACCGTCTGTACCAAAATACTGCAGATTTTACATTACTTTTAAAAAGGGCAGTATTCCTTATGGCTTTGGCTACCGGGAACAGAGTATCTGAGCTGGCGGCGATGAGCAACACTCCTAATTGCCTCAGGTTTGGTAGGCTTAATGAGTGTATTCACATTGCACCTTCCCCAGGGTTCATAGCCAAGAATGAGCACAGTGAATACGTGTTTTCAGAGTTCACGGTGCCGGCGTTGAAAAGGGGAAAGGTGCACCATAATTTATGTCCAGTGCAAGCTCTAACCAAATATTTGAGAGTGGCACCTCTAAATCACCACGGTGCTTTATGGGTAGCAAGTACGGGTAAACGCTTGATGAAACGTAGACTGGCTTCTCTCTTGGTCGAGGTCATTAACCCGGGAACTGCGGGGAGACTCTTAAGAGTTCCCCCGGCGGACTGCGGGGGGACTCTTAAGAGTGAGTGAAAACAAAAATCAACTTTTGACATCGAAAAAAACAATTTTTTTTTTTTTTTTTTTTTTTTTTTTTTTTTTATGGCCCCTGGGCCATGCAAAATCTCAGTCCTCTACCTCCCCTCCTTCCCCACTTTCCTCCTCTCCTTCAGTTATCACCTATTTTCCCTGTTATTCCCTTATTCTGAGGTATATTTTCGTGCTAACATTAGCGAGTTGCAAGCAGGGTGTTGTCATCACTGATGGCAAGCGAGTGCAAGAGAGAGAGAGAGTATCGATCGACTGTGTCTCAGTGGCCTTGGGGGAAATTGGCGGGAAAGCAGCTTGCCTCACCCATACATTATACAACTCGCGGGCTATATCTCCGATTTTGACCATCCAAACGCTGTTTTCACTCGTTTTATTGTTATTTCAGGTTAATACCTTTATAATCAACCCATAATAGGCACATATGGATAAGTATTAATGCTATTAATGGTACAATGAATATTTTAGTGATGGAAACAGCTCAAATACGTCAGCACAGGGGGACGTTTCTAATTACCCCCATGCGCACTTCAGAGGTTAAAGAGAGTAATCCCGGCGTTGTGGGTAGGGCCCACGATTTACGCAAGTGGGCGGCTTCGTTACGTTTCCTTAAGAATTTTTCTGTTGAAGATATTATGTCCACACAGTTGTGGGCCTCTAATCATACGTTTTTGACTCGTTACCTCTCAGTAGCTCTAGACAAACCTTCCTTGCCATGTATAGCTTTAAGGCAAAGGGTCTACGTGGCCCCTAAGTCACTTATTGTTTAATTTCAAGAAAAGGAGGGGGGGGGGGGTGCAGTCAGTGTAACATAGGACACCCTAGACCCCTCCAGAATATGAGAGTTGTGATACTGTTTATGGGTGTTGTGATATTTAAATTTCTCTGTACTATTCATTACAGGAAATTGTGCTAGTACAATTTTAGTACAAACAACAGTGTTGTTGTAAGTAATTTTTGGGCTGAGAAGCAATCTAATTTAAGCATTGGTTATATTTTGCAAGATATATCCACTAATTGTATGGGGTTTATATGTGCACATGTAAACTTATAAGTTTTATTTTTCACCACTTAATTTAAGTGGGGTGCCTTGTTAACTAGCAGATCTGTTCTTAGAATCTCAGAGTTAACACCATTTTTATCAAGCAGGCTTCTTTGAAGCACGCTCCTGCTTGTACCCCTTTTTATATAAATTGTGCTGTATAAAGTTTATGTGCCAAATATATATATTTTTTACAAAGTAAGAATACTATGTGGTTGTTTGATTATCTGCCTTTGCTAAGAGTTATGATATGATTACAAATGTCCCCCTCCAGTCTTAGATATCAGGCATATCGTCAATGATGGAGGGGCCACTAATAAATTATAGGTTTGACTCCTGCAAGGAGATAAAGAAATCCTAATATTTAGTAGTGGCTCCGTAATCATTGACGACTGGGGCCCTCCCGACCATCACCTTCCCATTCGTTGATGTATTAAGGATTTTGGTATACTTGATATGTCAGTGAAGGCGAAAAAATGCGCTAGGCAGCGTCTGGTCCAAGAATCCACAGAAGTACATCCACGGAATATGGAAAGCTTATGAATAGTTATTCTTATTTTATTTTTATTTTTTATTTGTTACAAAGTTTTTTCGTAGTTAGAACCCAGTCATAAAGACGAACCATGAGTGATTTTGCATGTGCTATTACAGTCTTACAGTCTTGGCGGCGGCGGTAGCAGACGCAACATTTTTACTATTCTGTATTTTTGTTTTATAATCAAACTTCAAATCTTGTCTTCCCCATGCTTTATCAAGATTACTTTCAAACTCCCTTATTGATTCGGAATCGACTACATACTGGGGCAGTGCGTTCCACTCATTTACCACTCTATCACAAAATAAGTTCTTTGCCGTCTCAAGCCTATTTCTTTCTTTGTAAATTTTCTTAGAGTGTCCTCTCGTTCTTGTTCCCTCCCGCATCAAGAAGATACCTTCACACACATCCTCATCGTACTTTCCTGACACTATCTTAAAAGTCTCTATCATATCCCCTCTCTTTATCCTATATGCCAGTGTCGGAAGCCCCAGTGTCCTCAACCTCTGCTCATAGCCCGCGTTCTTCAACGTTGGTACCAGCTTGCTAGCTCTCCTCTGCACTTTCTCCACTGCTTCTATATCCTTTACCATATATGGAGCCCACACCTGGTTTGCATATTCCAGATGCGGCCTAACCAGCGCTGTATATAGATTCCTGAAGATTTCTTCGTCAAGTGACACAAATGTCCTCCTTATCAGCCCTACAATTCTATTGGCTTTGTTTATCTTTTCCGGTAAATGTTCTGAGAAATTTAACTTATTGTCTATCACTACTCCTATATCCTTTTCTGCACTCACTTCCTCCATCGCTTCATACATACTGTATCCAACCTTGTCTATCTTGCTGGTCCCAATCCGCATGTACTTGCATTTTTTTGGATGAAAAGGCATTAACCAATGCTCAGACCATCCCTTCATGCCCTCCACATCTCCTTGAAGCAAACCCATATCTTCCTTACTCCTCACTCTTCTATACAGTTTAGTGTCATCCGCATACAGGTATACCTCACTTCCATTAGTTATAACTTCAGGCAAGTCGTTGATAAATATAACGAACAGCAGTGGTCCCAACACAGATCCCTGAGGTACCCCACTTGTAATTTCCCTCCACCCCGAGCCTATTCCATTCACCAGTACCCTCTGTCTCCGATCTTTCAGGAAGGCTTCTATCCATTTCACACATTTCTCCCCTATATTATAGCTTCTAACTTTCTCTATTAACCTTTTATGTGGGGCCTTATCGAAGGCCTTCATAAAATCGCAATATACCACGTCTATTACATCACCATCTTCTAGAATTTGCATCCAATCATCTACCACCTTAATTAGCTGTAGTACCGTCGACCTCCCCGGCAAGAATCCGAACTGTCTCCCACTGAAAAGTTGGTTTGACTTCATATGATCCATTATTCCTTCTCTAATTACCGTTTCCATTAGTTTACACACAACACTTGTCAAACTGACTGGTCTATAATTCCCTGGGTCATTTCTCTTTCCCTTCTTAAATATAGCTGTTATGTTCGCCTCTCTCCAGTCCATCGGGATTTGTCCTGTATTAAACGATACCTCAAATAACATTTTCAATGGCTCTACTAACATCTCCCCTCCTTCCTTTATGATTCTTGGGTGTATCCCATCCGGTCCCGGTGACTTACTTCTGTTCATTTTTTCTATAGCCCTTCTTATTCTAGCATGGGAAAACTCTATTAGTTCTAGTGCCGGTGCCTGTTTGATGGGAATAGTAGGCACTGCATCCTCCGACTCCACTGTTAGTACCCCCCCAAAGTATTTCCCCAGCACCTCTGCTTTCTCCTTATCAGTCTCCGCTCTACTCCCATCATTCAACCCCCCACCAGCTCTGGGATCCCTACTCTTCTTGTTAACTTTTCCTGAATGTACTTCCAGAATATTTTTGGATTATCCTTCACATTTCTAGCTATCTCTCTCTCCCTCTCCTTCACCCCCCTCCTTGTTTCCCACCTTATTTTATTGTTTATTTGTCTGCGTTCCAGATCCACTTCCTTAGCCTCTATACTAGACCCCCTGTTCTTTTTTAACAATTTTAATCTTTCCCACAATCGTTTCTTTCTTCTAATCAATATCCAAAGCTTTCTTTTCATTGGCAATTCTGGGTTAGTTCTTTTCCTCAATTTTGTTTTATCCTTATATTCCCTTACTGGTACACTTTTGGATACCGCATTCTCCAGTTTGACTCTAATTTTCCTCCACATTCCTTCAGCGTCTTCACCGTTCAAATATTCCCCCCAGTCAATGTCCAAACACCGTCTCAACAGCTCATAATCTGCTCTATCATACATGTATATTTTTCTATTGCTTCTATTATCCCTCTCCGATTTAATGTTACAACTAAAGCTTATACAGGCATGGTCACTACGACCTATAGGGCTATCCACATTAACATGTTCCACTATATCCTCTTCATTTCTAAAAATCAAATCAAGTACACTCCCCTGCATCCCATCTCTATATCTTGTCATCTCTACAATATGTTGCGTTAAAAAACAATCTCTCACTTTCTCCATAAACTTATTTTCCAGGCTACCCTGTCCCGCTGGAGTAGTACAATTTGCCCAGTTGATCCTTGGCAAATTGAAATCTCCAATCAAAATTTTATATTTGTTCTCTCTATTATCTATCTCCTCCATTGCTTTCAGTAGGTTATCATCCTCTCCCCTGCTATTATTTGGGCTTCTATATATAGAGGCAATTAGAATTGATCCTCTTACACATTTTACTTCAATACACAAATACTCACAATACTGCTGTCTCATATCCACCTCATTAACCTTGAGCTCTTTTCTTACATAAATAAACAGTCCTCTTCCAACCTCTGCTCTAATAGCATTTCTCTCATATAACTCAAAACCCTCCAAACTATATTCCACCAGTTCCCTTTCAATTCTAAAAAAATTTGGTCTTACTTCCTGTAGGGCTATGACATCAGGTTTTTCCTCTTCATCCTGCAACCTACATATCAGTTCTCTTTTCTTGTCCTGGGTAAACACATCCACATTACTAAACATAATCCTTAATCCATCTACCATTCCTTCAGCAATTACACCATCCCGCTCCTCCAGTCCGTACCCTACTCCCCTGTTAGCACTACTGGGTCTGCCTCTTTGTCTATGATGAAGGTTCCTCTGAGCTCTGCGGCGGTAGATTCAAACTACGCTTATGAGCGTTTGAAGAGGTAGCCTTATGTAATAGGCATAATCGTCAATGATTACGGGGCCACTACTAAATATTAGGTTTTCTTTATCTCCTTGCAGGAGTCAAACCTATAATAATTGTTAAGACAAGGTCTAGGGTACCTGGGTCTTACAAAATAAAATATTGTAGAATAAGCCATCGTCTTAACAGTCGCCAGAGTACCCGGTAGACTGGCTTACTGGTGCCCGGGTCTTGTTATGGTACTATGCTACTACCTGCACACACAAACAAGCGACGCATTCCTTCTTGTCGTCGGAGATGCGGGGCGTCGGTCCAGCCGGCTGTTGTTTACATGCGTCGGACGGACGCCTCGCACACCAAGCTTACAGGCTTTGAGCTCATGAGTGCCTCAGAGCCCTTCCGGGTAGCTCGGGTGTGTTTTTTATGGGTGCCTCAGAGCCCTTCCGAGTCTGATGGGTTAAAGAAGCCTGCTTGAGGAAAAAGGGTAACTATGAGAATCTGTTCACAGATCTGAAAGTTAAAGGCACCCCATTTAAATTAAGTGGTGAAAAATAAAACTTTATGTTTACATGTGCACATATGAACCCTATTATTCTAATGTGTATATTCCTTAAAATTAGACACAGAAAATAGAATAAATTCTTGTACTATCGCAGATGTACTTGCTAAAATGCTACTCGGAGTTGCAACTACCAAGAACTCTTAAAATTAAATTGCTTCAACAGTGTAATCCACTTAACCCTTGGAATCCGGGAGGCCTCATATGAGGCAAAATGCGCGGCTAAAAATCGCCGCTATAATCATCAGAACTCGGCAACCACACGTTGTAGCAACGTCATCTCTATGGCATTCTACAGACAACAAAAAGTTCTACAATTTGCAAAAACGTTGACTGCTCTAGGTGGTCTCAATCAGTAGCTACTGAATTATGAAGTTTGACTATACCAAAATTCATATGAGGCCCCCCGGATCCCATGGGTTAAAGAAACAATTGTTGTACTACATCCATTGTACCTCAACAACATTTCCCGTAGTCATTACTACAGAGAAATTTTAATCACAACACTTATACATTGTATCACAGCTCGTATACTCTGTACATATCCTCCGGCGGGGTCTAGGGTGTCTTATGTTTCACTGACTGCACCCCCCCCCTCTTTCTTAACCTAAACAATGAGTGACTTGGAGACCCATCTAGACCCTTTGCCGTAAAGCTACACATGGCATTGATGGTTTGTCTAGTGCTACCGACAGGTATCGAGTCAAAAACGTATGATTTGAAGCCCATAGTTGAGTAGTAGCTATGTCTTTAACAGAAAATATTTTGAGAAAAACATAGAGATACTGCCCATTTGCGTAAATCGTGGGCCCTACCCACTACGCCGGGATTACTCTCTTTAATGAGTTCTACTAGCAGAGAAGCCATCTTACGTTTCATTAATCTTTTACCTGTACTCGATACCCATAAAGCACCTTGTTGGCTAAGAGGTGCCACTCTCATATATTTGGTTAAAGCTTGTACAGGACATAAATTATGGTGCACTTTACCCCGTTTCAATGCCGGTACCGTGAACTCTGAGAAAACATGTTCATTATGTTCATTCTTTGCGATGAACCCTGGTGAAGGTGCAATATGAATGCAATCATTTAGTCTACCAAACCTTATGCAATTAGGGGTGTTGCTCATCGCCGCCAGCTCAGACACCCTGTTACCAGTTGCCAAAGCCATAAGGAACAGCCTTTTTTAATAGAAATTCAAAATCTGACGTATTCTGATACAGACGGGAATGAAGCAAAGATAACGCTTTGTCAAGAGACCAGGTAGGCATGAGCTGACGGGGAGGTGGGCGGAGTTTGAAGCATGCCCTCATGAAACCTGTTTCTTCTGCTTGTGGTATGGTTAGACCTGTAAGGTCAAAGAATGGCACCCTGATAGCTGTTAAGTGATTTTTTAGTCACTACAGATAGACATTTCTGTTCAAACAAATAGTTTAAATAATTAAAACTAATGCCACCGAAGGTACTGTCTGTTCTGTTCTAACTATCCAAGAAGTAAAGGACTGCCAATGAGATTAATATTGCCTCTTGGTAGATTGTGTGTACTGATTCATAAATTTATCTGTCACGTTTCTACCATATGGCGTTAGCGACTTGGCCTCCTGAATGTCCACAATGCAAAAGTCAGCGAGGTCTCTAGGTTTCTGAATGGGACCAAAGCCCTTTACCCTGATGCCCGAGGTTTGACTGAAAGCCCCAACCTATCGTCCCTGACGCATCCGTGTCCACCCATACCGTCGGCGGAGGAGAGGTCCATGACATGACTGAGTGCAACATTTCCCTCTTCGCCCAGACCGCTAGTAAGCTGTGTATTAATGTTGGGATAGGCCATAATGTTCCCGCCGGTAATAGTGGGAAATATTTGTTGCCCTCCAAGATTAAACGTTTGACTTTCAACCGGCCCAACTTCACAGTTAGTTGAACCCAGTTGAGAGAACCGACTAGAGATAATAATAATAATAATCGTCTGGTTACTTATATAGCGCCCGTATCTCCTCCTTCGAGGATTCACAAGCGCTTGGCTTTCTTTAGTCTACCAGAGACCATTACCCATCCCCCTTGCTCATGGGGAGATGGTAACCACTGGCTATATCCCAGAAAAACTTTTCAATCTGAGCGGGGATTGAACGCGAGACCTCGAGATGGGAATCAGGCACGCTGTCAACTGAGCCAGCCTAGAGTCTCCGTGTCGTAGTCACTGTGGAGAAACATAAAAAAAAAATTGCGAAATCTGTTTCGATTGTCCACACTCTGACTCAGAGTGAGAGATGCTGTGTCCCAGACCAGCCCTATCCACTGAATTACTCGTGAGGGAACAAGGTTTTGACTTTACTAAGTTGACCTTGAATCCTAGAGATTTGAAATGGTTTAACGTAATGTTGACATGAGTGTTGCATAACTTTTCTGTCTCTGCCACCACCAGCCAGTCGTCCAGATACCACAAGATCCTGATCCCCTGTTCTAAAATGGGCATCAGGGCTTGCCGGACTAATTTTGTGAATATACGTGGCGCTAGGTTCAATCCAAACGGCATCCTTTGAAAGACATAAGTCTGATGCATTATTCTTAACGCCAGAATTTTTTTGAAATCTCTCGTTTACCGGGACGTGCCAATACGCGTCTGTCAGGTCTAATGAACACATCCACCCTCCCGGCGGAAGTGTTAACCTGTTTTGATTCACTGTCAGCATCCTGAAGGACACGTGAATATGGAGATTCAAATAAGACAGGTCTACGACCGGTCTCATCTGAATACTGTCCCTTTTTGGTACTAGAAATAGTTTGGATGTAAACACCGGGTAAGTCGGGGGGACTGGGATAATGACACTCTTGGTAATCATCTCCTGAACTAGTGACTCCACCTCTAAAGAAACATGATTGGCCTTTGTCGGCTGACGTAAGCGAGGTCGCCGGAGCCACTGCCAAGTGATGCCTTTGCGTACCACAGTCCTTGCCCATGTTCTTAATGGCCATGCTTGATGACACGCCCGGAATGACTCAGTTAGCAGACTGGGGTTCGCCGGCTGGACCACCCTCTGTTCCAACACGCCTTTGACTGGCCCCGGGAATGAGAGAGACCTTAGTTTATTGCTGGTGGTGGTGTACCCTTGGACGACTGGCCGGGTTTGGCTGGAGGCGGGCCCTGACCTGGTCGTTGGTGAAACCTGTGGCCTTTACCTGAGAATTTACCCTGTTGATACCTGAACTGAACCTGACCCTGGGTGGAAGGGGACTTTGGCTGATGAAAAGGCTTAGACCCACTAGCTTGAGCTTTCGATACTGGTTTGGGCTTAGGGAAAGTGAAGGTAGGCTACTTAGGTTGAGAGGGACTTTGTTTGAATGCTTGTGCCATATTGAAAACAGTCTTCCAAACTGCTGGGGAAATCAAAGAAGGAGTTAGAACTGGAGACAGAACTACTTGGCTTGCAATACGGTCAGGAAGTTTCTTCACTAAGAACATCCTCAGATCCTGCCTTGCTCAAACTGCCTCTAATAAGGCTGTCCGAATATCTCCTAAAGACTGAATGGAAGTTTGGAGAAGCAAGCGCCGGGAAAGTTCAATGGCCTTCCTGACTTCCGCAGCTTCGATCGCCTGAGAAGAGCGTAACATAGACTTTGTTACTTGCTGGGTAACAATATATTGCGAAAACAGTCTAAACGCTTTTCCTCTCAGCCTAAACTCGCGGTCTAGGTGAGCTGGGGAAGGCGTGCTAAAAGGATCTTTTAATTCGCACAAATTGATTTTAGGGGCAGCCAAGAAATCAAACAAAGCAGAGGGGACTCCTCCGGCACTAAAAACCGGAGGAGAGAACCAAGTATGGTTTTCTTGAGGGATTTGGTGAGAAGATGTTGAAGTGAAAGTAGTGGCAAAATTTTGAGCCTCTGTTTCCCATTCCACCCAAGGTCCCGTACCCAACTGCCCCACCTGCAAGACTGGATTAGAGGCTGATTCTGTGATCGGAAACATATCCAACTCCGGCGTCAAAGCAGAAAGTGCCTTGATGTCGTTAAAGCCATCATTCTTAGTCCGGTCAGAAAATAGCTTTGAAGCTGAGGCAGGGGGTAGGGCTGGTGTTGATGCATACACAAAAAAGTCATGGTTATAATAACTTGGAATGGCCTTAATATGAACATCTAAAACATTTCCTTGACTATCCAATGCTCTGAGTTTTCTAGACTTATTGCCTTGGATTACCCACTCATGTGGTACAGGGAGCTCCCCGAAATAGTAGCTTGTGCTGCCTCTGGCTTAGTTGGTAACATTGCTACCCATGACTCATCAGGCCCGTATAAAAGAGGGATAGCTCCTTTTTTGACTGGTGCCTTGTCTAAAGGGGGGGGGGGGGGGGGGCGTTATGTCTGATATGACCCGCACATTGGAAGTAGTGAGAGCTGCTGTGCCTGGCACATTGGAAATTGGATCTGACACAAGAGGAGGGTTAGGTATTTTAGCTAAAGCAATGGATGTAGCCAGAGGTCGCACATTCGTCGACGTCGCGGGAGCTCCCATACCAACTGTAGGAGTCTCCGGCGTAGGGCCAAAGAACTTATTAAGTGCATTTAATAGTAATCCATCAATCCCTTCTGTAGTTACATACCTAGCAGAAGACGAACTCCGTGGAGATTCGACAGTACCATGAGAGTCGTCTAGATGGTGACCTGACTCTTCAACTTCCATCTCTGAGACCAGAGAACGCTGTTCTTCATCCCTTAAGTCTGGCCTATCATGGGAAGATCCCGCCGAAGCTGGGACCTCCACATGCCGCCATGTTAAATCTGGGATAGAAGATGGTACATCGGCATCCCGGTGGACGTCAGCCACTACTTGAGTCACAAAAGGATGTGTTGTCCTGCCAGGGCTGTGAGTATCGCCATACACCTTGGCTGTGGCTGTTACTTGCTTGCGAGCTTGGTATACTCTCCAATTGGGATCCCTCACACGAGCACCCTAGAGGTTTATAGTTTCTGTAAGATACTTCTAAATCTGAGGCTGACACACATGACCTGGTAGAAAAAGCATGACTATCAGGTGATGAAATGTCCGCCGGGGCATCCTCCACCACATTCTCTGACTACACCCCCAACCTGTCAGATTGGACGTTAGACTTGGTGGGGGTAGAGGCTGACCTTGATTTGGGCCTCGTCGCCGTTGCGGAGGGTGACGGTGAGCGAGGCCTCTTAGATTTGCCGGGGGAGGGTGTGGTAACCTGTCCCCGCTCAGTCTCTGAGGTCTTACGTGCACGTATCTTACACTTAGGGGGGGGCATGTTTGATAATTAAAAGCTCCCAAAGCTCAAGGTTATCACATTGCAATGCTTTATGTGCCACATTCATTGAATAAGTAGCGAGAAGTTGTTTCACTTCTTGCAAAGCCACCGCCGCAGTATTATCCTTTTGAATTAAAACTTTAACACTTAAGAGGTTACAAATAGTGCAATTCTTTGTCACCCATATCCCCCGTGACCGATCGAGGCATTTAACACATTTAATGCAAAGCTTGTGTGCAAAAATAGGGATACCTGAGCATAACGGCGTTGAACATAAAGCAATGAGAGGTTCTAGTGCCGACATGACAGAGACTGGTGGAAATCTACCCCACCCCCGGGATCTACCTGGTCATCTGGCGCCACGCCTGTACTGGAAAGAGAAAATTTCCAGGAATTAATGATCATAAGGTTACCCCAAAATGTTTCAAAAACATGTGTCACAAAACCGCTGGTCAACGAACCGTAGCCCTCAACCACTACTTTTCGTTTTCCTTTAGTTTCATATTAAAGATTTCAGCATATCTTTACCTGTCCAAAAGATTTAAGCAGATCTTCTGAATCTTCATAAAGATGAAGCATATCTTTATTAATGATGAAGTCTTTCAAGTATCCCTTTACACTTGAAACACTAGTAAGATTCAGGCATCTTTTTATCCCATAAAAAGTCTAAGCCTATCTTAATCTCTAATCCGACTTCTCCCAGAAGCCCTCATAGATCGCCGTCTTGAAGGCCGTGATACCCTATTGTATCAATCAATTGTTTGGCAAACCATAGCGAATTGCAAATCCGTTAATATAACCACCCAAAGGTACAACCGCCAGGTTTTATATTAATATTAAATGTCAAACCAATTGTACCTGCCCCAGACCTCTTTGTAAAAAAGGTTGCCGGGAGGGAAAGACCAATCAAACAAACAGCATTGTTTCAATGGCTTTGAAAAGCCGAGAAAACCATATCCAACAGGTGTCAGCATGATCACCTAGATAAATGTGTGGAGCCCACCTCGCCGGGAAAAACACAGGAAGCCTGACAGGCTCGACTACAGAGAACGCAGTTTCTGATAAGCCCTCAAGCTACCAAACTCGCCGGGGTAACTACCGATTTTAACCAACTTTCCTAAAACCCGGTAAACAAAGCGGCTTTCTTGGAGCAATCGAGAAAAACCGCCGGAAAGGCAACCCACACCAATCAGAACGCAATCTGATAAACATAATCAGACCCACAGTCCGAAGCTCCTGGATCAGCCAATCACAACTAATCACACACATGACACATGAATACATTTTTATCATAATAAACAATGAAAACACTTGCATATGTGAAAAAACTAAGAGTGGCTGGCTAGGCCCAGTGAAAACGGAATAAACACTTAATGACGTCGAAACACAATCGAAAAGCACTCCATCCCACCAAAACTGGAACAGCCGCCACATCAACATCGTAGAAAAACCCCCGGGTAAGGGTAACACTGACTCGGGACCCAGAAAGAACTCCACTACGTGAAGAAAAAACACCAGGAACGTCAGTATAAAACAAAATAGGCTACTCCATCTGAAAGATAGCTAGAAGCCCGACATCGCGTAGTTAAAGCCTCCTAACAAGCTACGACTAAAGATGGCTAAACACGAAAAACAGTTTCAGAGCGTCCTCAACTCGGCCACGAGGGTCCGTCCGAAATAGACGCCCCAACAAGAACGACCCAAAATACACTTGTTCTGCGAGAAAACCACCCATGACACCCCTGCTAAGCTAATCCTAACCTTACTCAAGACATCCCAGAGTAAACAAATGAGAAAAACTCACTAGGGACGCAAGAATGCGGAATCAAAGCGGAGCACTGCGGGGAACACGTCCGGGTGGGGTGAACGCAGAGCAAGGAAGGCGGAAAAATGCGCTAGGCAGCGTCTGGTCCAAGAATCCACAGAAGTACATCCACGGAATATGGAAAGCTTATGAATAGTTATTCTTATTTTATTTTTATTTTTTATTTGTTACAAAGTTTTTTCGTAGTGAGAACCCAATCATAAAGACGAACCATGAGTGATTTTGCGTGTGCTTATGATGAAGGTTCCTCTGAGCTCTGCGGCGGTAGATTCAAACTACGCTTATGAGCGTTTGAAGAGGTAGCCTTATGTAATAGGCATAATCGTCAATGATGGAGGGGCCACTAATAAATACAGTCAGGCCCGGGTACCTTACCTTTGGATACCTTTGGATGTGTTCACCGCTCCTCTAGCGGCACCAAGGAGCGCGACGCCCCTCGTCATGGGTGGTGATTCCTCGTTATGGTGGGTAACAATAATTGACGGGTGATATTATAATGCCGGGTACCATGACATGGTTCATAGCCTCACAATGATGTCGAGAACAGAATTAGTCGACATGAATGAATCTTCTACTGATTAAGGGAATTGAGAATAAAGACTGTAAATAAAGGCTAGAATAAGATATATAACCACTAACAAATAAGGAATTAAGAGAGAACACTGATAATGGTACAGAAGAGAAGGATCCGAGAGTCTACTTATCGTAATCTTCCAATGTACTGTAGTTGAACGAGTAAATCAAACTGTTGTGAGGATTTTGAGGACACTCGTAGATGATAATTCAGGAATATGGACTTCAATGTTGCCATATGCAGTTTTTGCTATAATTCTGGATATAATCGAGTGATCAAGGACTCACCATTTTTCTTATTGTATCATCGTGATCCACAGATGCCATATCAAATGATCTTGTCAAGTCAAACTTTCAGTTACAACCTCGAAGATTACAAGAATGAAGTAGCGAGGAAAGAAGAATATAAAAATTTGAAACAAAGAGTGAAGAGGGCGATACAAGACGCTAAAAGGAAGACAGATGAGGCATATGGGAGAAAGATTAGTGAACAGTTTCTGAATGACAGGAAAGCATACTACAGAGCTGTGAAAGAAGCCAGAGGGAAGAAGACTAAGAGTGTCTCAGGTGGTAGGATGAGGGACATGAATGGGGAAGTGGTAGAGGGTGATGGTGTGGTGAAAGTATGGAAAGATCATTTTAGTAGCTTAGCTGTAAAGAGTAGGGGGAAGGCAAAGATCTCATCCATAGGAATGGAGAGAGGTAGAATAAACAGGGTAGTTGAAAGCCAGATAAGCAGAGAAGAAGTAAAGAAGCAATCAATAGACTTAAAATGGGCAAAGCTGCTGGAGTAGATAACATCCCAGGTGAAATGCTGAGATATGGAGGAGAAGAAGCTGTTGACATAATGCATAGGTTATGTAAATTATAATGGGAAAAGGAAAGTGTACCAGAGGACTGGAGGAAAGCAGTGATAGTACCCTTGTACAAAGGGAAGGGTAGTAAAGAAGGGTGTAAGAATTATAGGGGAATTAGCTTGCTTAGCATACCTGGAAAGGTACACGCAAGAGTAGTAACACAGAGGCTACAGAAGATAACGGATGACAAAATAGGCGAGGAACAGGGTGGTTTCAGAAAGGGCAGGGGCTGCGTTGACCAGATAGCCTCAATGCGATTGTTGGTAGAGAAGTATCTGGCCAAAAACAGAAAACTCTATGCAGCATTCATGGATTTGGAAAAAGCCTACGACAAAGTAGACTGGGAGGGCCTGTGGGATGTGTTAACAGTATATGGTGTGGGAGGAAAGTTGCTAATGGCAGTAAAATCTTTTTATAGGAATGCAATGGCAAATGTGAAGGTAGGGGATAAGTTAAGTGAAAGTTTTGAGGTCAATGTAGGTGTAAGACAGGGATGAGTCATGTCAGCTTGGTTGTTCAATATATACATGGATGGAGTGATTAGGGAATGTAGGGCTGTATCAATGGGTGTGGGAGCTAGACTGGAATCAGAGGGAAGAACATGGAAGATTTTAACATGCCTATATGCGGACGATGCAGTCCTGTTGGCGGAAAATGCTGAAGAACTTCAGAGAGTGGTCACCGACTTTGACAGGGTATGTGAAAAGAGAAAGTTAAAGGTCAATGTAGGGAAATGTAAGGTAATGGTGTTTGAGAGAAGAATGCATGAAACTATAGATTTTAAGGAAAAATATAGAATCAAGACAGAACACAAAAAAAGTTGTAAAATAAAATTGAAAAATGAAGTACTAGAAGAGGTTGAAAGTTTCAAGTATTTGGGAGCTGTACTATGCAAATATGGTAAAATGGAGAGTGAGATAAAAGAGAGAAAAATGCAAGGGAGAAAAGTGATTGGAGAACTTGATAGTATTCTCAAAGGAAGAATGGTTAGCCAGGAAGTCAAAAAGTCACTGAGAAACAGTGTGCTGCTCCCAACACTCTCGTATGGAAGCGAGACATGGATGGCAAGTGACGAGGACCTCTTCAAACTAAGAGCTGTGGAGATGAGCTTTTTCAGAATGGCAGCTGGCATGAATAGGCTAGATGGGCCAAGTAATAGGGAAGTGTACGAGTCCTTTGGAATGGAAGAGCAGGCTTTGGGCATTGATTGTGGTGTGGTTGAGTGGATAAAGAGAAGTACTTTGAGGTGGTATGGTCATGTTCAGAGAATGGATGAATACAGAATGCCAAGAAAGATATATGGGAGTCAGGTGAGTGGAACCGCTAGTAGTGGAAGACCACCTATGGTATGGGAAAAGAAAGTGGAAAAATATATTGAAGAAAAACTTCCACGTAGTGGAAGGGGCATTGTGGCACGGGCAAAGGAGGCATGTCTTGACAAAGTAGCTTGGAGACGTTTCTGTCATGGCCATCCTCTAGTGGGGGTTTCCCAGGGGGAAGCAAGGCGTCGGAGATGATGATGATGATGATGATGATGAAGTAGCAATCAAGATGAACAGGACGTATGAAAGATGTAAGAAGTACCTGGAAGAAGGTCAAGAGGAAAACGAGAGAAACCAAAAGAGAAATAAAGTAAAAGCGATAAAGGAGGTACGTGGAGAGTAAGAGGGTGGTGAAGAGAGTAGTGAAGGAAAGTAAGAGAAGAGTAGATGAGGAATTTGGAAGGAATCTGAGTGTAAAATGGAGGGAGAGTAAGAAACTGTTCTGGAAAGAAGTCAAGAAAGTTAGGGAAGGTAGCAAGGGAAACAGTAAGGGTGTGAAAGATAAGAATGGGAGAATGCTAGCCGAGAAGCAAGAGAGAGTCGAAAGATGGAGGGAGTACTTCAGTGAGTTGCTAAATGAAAGGAATGAAGAGCCAGCAAACATAGCTGGATATGGTATGGGAGGGAGAAGAAGAGAAGTAGTGGAGGAGGAGGTGGGGATCAGGAGGTCAGAAGTGTGGGAAGCCATGAAAAGAGTGAAGTTGGGGAAAGCACCAGGAACAGATGGAGTGTGTGGGGAAATGTTGAGGTATGGTGGTGAGATAGTGATAGAATGGGTATGGAAAATGTGCAAACTAGCATGGGAGAAGGGGAGTGCACCCGATGACTGGAAGACTGGCATAATAGTCCCCCTATATAAGGGCAAAGGGGAAGAGGAGTGTGTGTGGTAACCACCGAGGAATATGTCTTCTAAGCGTAGTAGGGAAGGTATACAGTAGGGTAGTGATTGAGAGAGTGAGAGTGAGAACGGAGAAATGGATAGGCGACGAGCAGGGAGGTTTTAGGAAGGGAAGAGGATGTGTAGATCAGATTTTTACCCTGAATTGTGTTGTGGAGAAGTATCTGGAGAAGAAACAAAAGGTGTATGTTGCCTTTATGGACTTAGAGAAGGCCTATGACAGAGTGGATAGAGAAGGTTTGTGGAAAGTACTTAGAATATACGGAGTAGAGGGCAAGTTGCTGAAAGCAGTGAAGAGCATGTATGAGGGTGCAAAGGCGGCAGTACGTGTGGAGAGTGAGCAGAGCGAGTTCTTTGACCTGAATGTTGGTTTGAAACAGGGGTGTGTGATGTCCCCGTGGTTGTTTACTGTATATATGGATGGAGTTATGAAAGAAATACTATCAAGAGCAGTGGATGTTGGTGTATCGCTGAAAAGGGAGGGAATTGAGTGGAAGCTACCTATACTGCTGTTTGCGGATGATACAGTTCTGATGAGTGATAATGAATGGGAGTTGCAGGGTCTGGTAAATGAGTTTGGAACAGTGTGCGAAAAAACGGAATTTGAAGGTAAATACGGGGAAGAGCAAGGTTATGGTCTTCGAAAGGGGTGAAGTCACAGAGTGTGAGGTGAAGCTGAACGGTCAGGCTATGGAGATCGTCAACTCTTTAAGTATCTGGGCAGTGTGTTGAGTAAAGATGGGACTATGGATGAAGAGGTGCGGGAGAGGGTACAACAGGGGAAGAGGGTTGTAGGAACGCTAAAAGCAGTAACAAGAAATAGGGTGGTCAGTATGGAAGTGAAAAAGTCCTTGCATGACAGTGTGGTAATCCCGACACTGACTTACGGAAGCGAAGCATGGACGTTGGTTGAGAGACTCAGACCAAGAGTGAGAGCAGTGGAAATGAATTACTTAAGGAGTGCGTGCGGAGTTACATGGAGGGATAGACAGACTAATGAGGAAGTAAGAAGGAGGTGTGGTGTGGAGGTAGATGTGCTGGAATGTGTGAAAAGGAACAACTTGAGATGGTTCGGCCATATGGAACGTATGGAAAGCGAGAGAATGACTAAGAGGGTGTACGAGAGCGAGGTGGAGGGACAGAGGGGGAGAGGTAGACCGAATATGAGGTGGAAGGATGGAGTGAGGAACTACATGAACGAAGGCGGTGCTGGTTGGGGGGGAGGGGCGTCGACTGACTGGGGAAAGAGGTGCATGGGGGCGGTTCGTTCGTGGCCACCCCTTCGGGGATCACGGCGTCAGGCAATAGATAGATAGATAGATAAAGGAGGGAGACCGAGTCTATGTAAAAGTAGTTCCACGAAAAAATTAAAGACAAAAACTTCAACCAAAATACAAGGGTCCGTATAGATTGGTAGAGAAAGTAAGTGAAGTACAGTAAAAGTCCGTTAATCCGACGACCGATGATTCGAATCTCCCAATAGTCCGAATTTTTCAATTTGAGGCCAAATTTCAAGAAGTCCCAAAGTCCCCTTTTTGAGGCATTAGGCCACTCAAATGACACATAATGGAGCACACACATATCATATGTTCATGAATTCACTTTAAAAGTTTACCATTGTCATTGTAGCCTATTATCTACTTCAAAACATTCAGATTAATGGTCAAAGGAAGCTACTGATATAATCGTAAACACCTTCGTCTTCTTCTTCCACATCGTCTGCTAGAGAGTTTGTTTTGCTCTTGAACGCATCCTTGGGACGCTCCGATGCGCTACTGGCTTGCACCGCATTTTCTGCAAGCGCATTCAGTCTTGAGCTTGAAAACGCACCTTTCAAGAAGTCCCAAAGTCCCCTTTTTGAGGCATTAGGCCACTCAAATGACACATAATGGAGCACACACATATCATATGTTCATGAATTCACTTTAAAAGTTTACCATTGTCATTGTAGCCTATTATCTACTTCAAAACATTCAGATTAATGGTCAAAGGAAGCTACTGATATAATCGTAAACACCTTCGTCTTCTTCTTCTTCCACATCGTCTGCTAGAGAGTTTGTTTTGCTCTTGAACGCATCCTTGGGACGCTCCGATGCGCTACTGGCTTGCACCGCATTTTCGGCAAGCGCATTCAGTCTTGAGCTTGAAAATGCACCTTTGGACGTATTAGTCTTGAGCTTGAAAACGCACCTTTGGATGTTCCGATACGCTACTATTTATAGTTCAGTGATCGGAGCATCCCAAGGGTGCTTTCAAGACAACAAGACAAGGGTGCTTTCAATACAATATAATATAACAGAGCACGTCACAAAAGGAAAATCACAAAAGGAAAATTACAAGAACCTCTCAGGGAAGTGCCGTTGTTAAGGCATTACTTCCCGAACCACATCTGATCTTCAAGAGCAAGACAAACTCGCTAGTAGAGGAAAGAAGAAGAAGACGTTTATATCAGCAGATTCCTTTGGCCATTAATCTGAATGTTTTGAAGTAGTTAATAGGCTACAATGACAATGGTAAACTTTTGAAGTGATTTCATGAACATATGATATGTGTGTGTGCACCATTGTGTCATTTGGGTGGCCTAATGTCTCAATGTTTTCGTCATACACAGGTTCATAGGGGTAAAGTCCGATAATCCGAAAAATCCACTAATCCGAACGAGAGCCGGTCCGCTGCCCTTCGGATTAACGGAAGTTTACTGTAGTAATTAAATTACGGCGCATTAAAGATAATCGCCCAGTGACGATTCACACTGACCGTGTCCGAGTTGTGCCGGAAGAGGCTTTGTTAGCTCGCGACAATCTAAATGTAAGAAGTGTTTATCCAATACACTCGGATATATCCGAAACTGATAGTTCTAGCAGTATGAATGATCCTCACTTAATTCTGGATGACAGTGAGAGTGAGAGTGACTGTGAGGATGATAAAGTAGGTAATAATATTGATGATGATATTGTACATAATATACCTAGATATTCTCTACGATCACATAGTAGAGTACAGTACAACCTTTGCCGTATGTAATGCCCCGTCCCCTTGAATATAGAAAATAGTAGTGAAAACAAAATAGTGAGATATTGTTTACCTTCCAGGTAATCCTGGGTTACTTGGCGATCGTGTCCTGCAGCGGATACGCATGAGTCAACATTAAGTAATCCAGTCATCTATACTGAAGAGGCGAGATTGGTGGTTACGGGAAATACTTATGTCATTCCCTACCAAATTGACACTACAACTGTGGAAATGTACAAATGGAAAATGGGATATCTGGATCAACTCGATAAAAAATGAATTGTATAGGATTGAACAAGATTTTCATAATTACATACGTTACGTCATGTCCGAAAGTCCGGTAGAAAATATATCATCGACATCCAAGCGAAATAAACGAGGAGTAATAGATTTTGTGGGATCTCTAGCTAATTCTCTTTTCGGTATTGCAACACAAGATCAAATTGATGCAGTTCACGATAAATTAGGCAACTTACAAGTCCTTACAGAAGAGGATCGTGAACAATTAAATGTACATACTAGAATACTGTACTCAATATTACTACTCGACGTATGGAATCTTTAAATTATGCAATTGATAGTTTCTTACAGTTTCTTACAGTAGATCCTCTGGAAAAAGGCAACATAATAGCACTCGAAATATTTTAAACATTGTTGCACGAGTTGGAAATAAGTTGCAAGAGTTGGAGGATGAATCAGATTTAATTGGTAATTAATATCATTACAAATAGTATTGTCTGATATTTATGCCGACGTAAATAACGTTAAAATTGGATTGGATCAGATGCTAGAATCTAAAATTTCTCCATATTTAATGCCAACAGATAAATTGCTTGAAATTTTATCAGAAGCTTCATTGAATTCACCAGGATTATTGTACCCAGCAAGACCAGAATATTTAAGTTTATATAGAGATACAATAATAGTTGTTTCCAAACCAACCATTGCTAATCACATCTTTTATTTTTATTTAATTGTACCCCTTCGTGGACAACCAGCACATACCTTTGATGTTTTTAAAATACTGTACATACTTTACCTTTTCCAGCACCCAAAACACACTTGTACTTACAAGTTGACATACAAAATCAATTTTTAGCCATTTCTGAAGACCAGAATACGTATGCAATGTATAATTCTTTTTCCCATTGCAAGGCACATAACACATTTTTTATATGCCCCCCAACTGGTCCTCTTTATAGTATTCACACCCCTAATTGTGAAGTTGCTGCATTTATTAATGGTAAAGTACACCCGACACTATGTCATACTTATATAATACATAGTTTCACTCCTATCTTTATTAAACTCAATGAAGGATGGATATATTCAACCCCTATTCAAATTACTTTTACACTTGCTTGTCCATCAACTACACTTGAATTAAAAAAACAGATAACACATAACCTGGGACTTCTCACACTGAATGAAGGTTGTGGTGCACATAGCCCAATTCTTCAATTACCGGCTATGGGGAAGAGACGGCGAGAAGAGACATATATAAGAGCTACAAACTTCAACGTGTCTCTTCCGATATCACGACACACCCACAACCTACTGCAAGAGATAAACTCCACTTTACTACAACTACGAGATCTACCAACTCCAAAATTATCAACACGTGATCTACTACAACTAGCCGTAATAGCCAAACGTATCGAGATACACCATCCTCTTCAACAGAAAATAATCAGGAATACGACCTTGGCGATAGCTGTTATCCTCGTCCTGGTAGGAGCAGCATATATAATCTACACCGTCGTGTTAGCCCGTACACGTCGAGCTGAGGAGATCAAGAAGCAGCACCTCCAAAGCAACGTTGCAGCCGTCTGTGATCAACATGAACCAAATTACATCAACGATGAGGTAGAACATACTGTGAAAGAGAAAAGGAGATGCTTCAAAGCATGGAAGAAAGGAGGCAGCAGGGAGGAATACCAGGCAGCTAAACGAACTGCCAAAAGAGTTATTTACAATGCTAAAAATCGCATTAAGGACCTGGTCCTCCCAATGGGATCTTCAACCTAGCTAGGCGAGTTAAAAATGACAGTAGGGATATTATAGGTGAACAGTGTGTTAGAAATGATAATGGGAAGATTGTGTATGCAGAAAATGAAATCAGAGAAGCATGGAAGGTACACTATGAACGATTGCTAAATGTAGAGTTTGAATGAGATAAGGAACAGCTTAGTATCGAAAAACCAATATCTGGGCCCCCTCCTTTGATAGCACCAGCTGTAGTGAGCGACGCAATCAATAAAATGAAGGATGGTAAAGCTCCAGGCTGCTCCGACATTGTCGTTGAGATGATAAAAGCCTCAGGGGAGATTGGTATAAACCTAGTCACTGAGTTGATAAACACCATTAATAAAGATGAGAAAATCCCAGAAGATTGGCTCAAAAGTGTAATAGTAAATATATACAAAGGAAAAGGGGATGCGCTAGATAGAGGAAATTATAGGGGCCTGAAAATGCTTGACCAAATCATGAAGGTCTGTGAGAGAGTCCTTGAGGGTTTGATCAGGCAAAGCATCTCTATTGATGATATGCAGTTTGGTTTTATGCCAGGACATGGTACAACCGATGCTATCTTCATAGTCAGGCAGATACAGGAAAGATACTTACTAAAAGGCAGGGATCTTTATTTGTGTTTGTAGACCTGGAGAAGGCCTTTGATAGGGTGCCTAGAGATGTTGTGCAGTGGGCTATGAGGAAACTTGGTGTGGAAGAGTGGCTGGTGCGTGTGATAATGAAGATGTATGAGGATTCGCGAAGTGCGGTGAGGGTGAAGGGTGTATTTACCTAATTGTAGTTTACAGGAGTTGAGCTAAGCTCGTGTTGTCCCGTCTCTCAGTCTACTTTTTATCCAATTTTTTCTTGAAAATATGGATGTTGCTTGCCCCTACCACCTCCTCCAGCCCATTCCATTTGTCAATACATCTATAGGAGAAGCTAAACTTCCTGATATCGTTCTTGCAGGTAGGTCTTTTTACTTTGTAGCTGTGGCCTCTAGTTATTCCTGTATCCATAATTAATATATCCTCCCTATCCAGCCTCTCCAGCCCCCGGGTACATTTGTACATCATTATCATGTCTCCCCTCTCTCTCCTCTCTTTTAGACTCGGTAGATTTAATTTGTCTAGCCTCCCTTCATATGGCAGTTCTCTGAGACTTGGAACCAATCTAGTGACTGCTCTCTGGATTCTTTCTAACTTGTGAATATGCTTCTTTAGATGCGGGGACCACACCACTGCTGCATACTCCAATCTTGGTCTAATCATACTCTTCATAATTTTCGCTACCATGGTCTCATCCAAGTAGTTCAGAGCAACTTTCATATTCCCGGCCATTGCATACATTCCGCTAAAGAGCTTGTTAATATGTTTCTCTGGCGACAAATTATCTTGTATAATCAACCCTAAATCTTTTTCTTTTTCGGCCTTGCTAATTATATTATCTCCCATCCTGTACTCCCAATTTGGTCTATTCACACTTCTTCCCATATTTAACACATGGCATTTACTTATATTAAATTTATTTTTCCACTTGGTGCTCCATTCGTATATTTTATCTAAATCCCCTTGCAGCTCCTCACAGCTACTTTTATTTGTTATTTGTCTCATAATTTTTACGTCATCTGCAAACATTGACATGTAAGAGTTTATGCCTATCGGCAGGTCATTCACGTACATAAGGAACATGAGAGGTGCCAACACAGATCCCTGCGGCACACCACTCTCAACTTTCCGCCACGATGAGTAAGTTCCTCTAATGTTGGTCCTCATTTCCCTATCTGTTAAATAGCTCTCCATCCATTTCAGCAAACTCCCCCTGACACATCCTAGTGTCTCAAGCTTAGATAACAATCTCTTATGTGGTACCTTATCGAATGCTTTGGAAAGGTCTAAGTAGACGCAGTCCACCCATCCGCCTCTCTCTTGGAGTACATCTATCACCCTACTGTAATAACATAGCAAACTGGTAACACAAGATGTCCCTTCTCTGAATCCAAATTGCTTTGGGGTTATTATCTTCTTTCTCTCCAACATTTTCATCCATCTCTTCCTAATTAACTTTTCACAAATCTTGCATACAATACTAGTAAGTGAAACTGGTCTATAGTTTAGAGGGTCCTCAGGGTTTCCATTCTTGTATATCGGAATGATATTAGCTCTTTTCCATTCAACAGGAACCTGTCCTTTATCTAAGGAAGCTTGAATTATGTCCCTCACTGGCTCCACTAATTGCTCTGCACACTCCTTTAAAACCCAGGCAGACACTTCATCCGGTCCCATAGCTTTCCTTACTTCAAGTCCTCTCATCGCAGATAACAGCTCATCTCTAGTTATTTCAATCTTACTAAGACCACTCTCCAGTACTCCCGCCTGTGGTTCGTCAAAACCTTCCTCTCTAGTAAAAACTGACCCCAATTTGTTATTCATTACCTCACACATGTCCGATACATTTGCATACGTCCTAGCATCAACTCTTAATTTAGTAATTTGTTTCTTTACCTTCAACTTACTGTTTATATATTTATAAAATAATCTAGGGTCACTTTCACATTTATTTACTATGTTCTTCTCATAGTTCATTTTAACTTGCCTAATTATGTTAACATATCTATTCCTCTCCTGTTTATATTTATTCCGATTACTCTCAGTGTTCCTTCTTCGTAATCTAGCCCAAGCTGCATCACGCCTACCCAAAGCTCTTTTGCATTTCAAATTAAACCAATCTTTCTGCTTAGTGAGTGATGAGTTCGCAGTCCGTGTTGGAGTCCATCAGGGTTCAGTGTTAAGCCCCCTCCTCTTTATTATGGTCTTGGAGGCGCTGTCTAGAGTTCTTAGAGGTGGACTCCCGTTGGAACTGTTTTATGCAGACGATTTAGTCCTAATAGCTGACAGTATGCAGGATGCTGAGGCCAAATTCAGAGAGTGGAGAGAGGGCATGGCGAGCAAGGGTTTAAGAGTCAATATTAACAAAACCAAGGTTATGCATTGTAGATTGAGACGAGGCAATGTGGAAAAGAGCGGTGCATACCCATGTGCAGTGTGTGGAAAGGGAGTGGGCGTTAACTCAATTCAATGTAGCATCTGTCGATATTGGGTACACCATGGGAGTAAGCGCTGTAGTAGAATAAAGGGGCCCCTGCCGAAGGATAAGTCAGAAATAGAGAAATTTGAGTGCATAGTGTGCAAAGGCGAGCTTGTGTTAAGTGATGATCCTGTGGCTGTGAATTTTGGAAATGAGTCTTTGGAGCTGGTAAACAAGTTTTGTTACCTAGGAGATACCATCTCTGCCGGTGGTGGGGCCGAGGCTGCCACTGTTGCTAGAATTAGGTGTGGCTGGGGGAAGTTCAGAGAATTGATGCCAATTCTGACCATGAAAAGAATGCCTCTCCCCCTGAAGGGAAAGGTGTATGCCTCATGTGTTAGAAGTGCAATGACATATGCCTCAGAAACATGGGCCGTTAAAGTAGAGGATGTCAACAGAATGGAGCGTAATGAGATGAGAATGGTGAGATGGATGTGTGGGGCCAGGCTACAGGATAGAATAACAAATGTTGAGCTGAGGAGACGTTTAGGTATAAAGAGTATTAGCGAGGTGATGCGTACAAGTTGTTGTTGTTGTTCCCTAAGCTGCCTCCGAACAGCCCCGAGTCCCTAAGGAAGGCCATGGCCACGGTTGGGCTTTCCCACAGAGCTCTCAAAGAGTGTAAATTGTGTTGTTGGCGTAAGTGGTTGTGTGAAATGCAGTCTTCTATGATGTGTTTAATGGTATGGGGTGCTGTGTTACAACCCAGGCAGGTGTCGACGACGGAGTCATCCAGTCTCTTCTGATAGCTCAGAAGAGCCGGATGTTTTGTTTTCTCCACAGTCTGACAACCACGAGAAGGACGTGGGAGTCTCTGGTCGGCTCTCTCAACTGGATTCAACTTACCGTAAAGTTGGGCCGGTTGAAAGTAAAGAGATAAATATTGGAAGGAAACTCCGCTGTTGCCGGCGGGGAAGTTATGGCACATTCCGGCACTAATCCACAACTTATTATCGGTTTGGGCGAGGCAGGAAACATTGCATTCAATAATGACATGGACATCTCCTCCACCTACAGTATGGGTAGACACAGACGCTTCAGGGACAATAGGCTGGGGATATCAGTCGAACCTAGGCCATCAGGGTCAAGGGCTTTGGTCCCAATCCAAAAAAAATCACATAAATGCGAAAGAGTTGATGGTCCCCTTAATTTTCCTACAGGCTCACGATTACACTTTGCAAGGGAAATCACTAGCCTTTCGAATGGACAATTTGAATGCAGTATCATGCATCCAAAAACAGGGGTCAACGAGGTCTTGGATGTTGCTAGAGTTGTCGTTAAAGATTTTTGTTCTGGCAGAAAAGCTGAACATTCATCTTCACGCATCATACCTGCCGGGCGTAGCCAATGTCTGGGCAGACGCCCTGTCACGGAGACAGAGCACAATAGTAGAATGGTCTCTCAAGCAAACCATCTTCAACAAGATGATTGCAGAGCCATACCGTCCACAAGTGGACTTATTCGCGTCCAAGGAAAACAACAAACGTCCTTTCTACCTAACCCGCCGGGAAGTAACTTCGGCGGGGGCTCCAGATGCATTGATGGAGGATTGGAACAGGTGGAATTCCATCTATCTGTTTCCGCCTCCAGACGCTTCACTCATGTGTCAAGTACTGTAGTTCGAAAACTACGAGATTATCGGGGCGCATAGTCTCGATAATCACGCCCCTGTGGCCAGCTCAGGTGTGGTACCACCAGTTGAAGACGTGGTGCGAGAACCCGGTGTCACTCCCGATCTCGTACTTCCACTTGGAGACAATTGGTAACCTCGAGACCTCGCTGATTTTTGCATTTTGGACATTGAGAAGGCAAAATGGTTAACTCCTTATGGTGAAAATGTAACTACTACATTTTTAAATCAGTACACTCTGTCTACCAGGCGTCAATACCAATCACACTGGAAATCTTATACAACCTGGATAATGGAAATGGCTCAAACTGAAGCATCAGTAGCTTTAATTTTCAAATACCTTGACTACTTATTTGAACATAAACGCCTTTCCGTAGTAACACTGAAGAACCATTTGTCAGCCATTAGAAACCCCTTTTATGATTTAACGGGTCTATCTGTACCACAGGCGGAGGAGACGGGTTTTATGCGTGCGTTTTTTAAGCTACGCCCAACACCCCGTCAGCTCATATCTACCTGGTCGCTAGACAAAGCATTGTCTTTACTTCATTCTCCAAAGTATAATCACGCTTCAGATTTTGATTCAATCTTAAAGAAGGCTGTGTTCCTTATGGCTTTGGCCACAGGTAACCGGGTGTCTGAGCTGGCGGCGATGAGCAACGAACCTAATTGTCTCAGGTTTGGGCGGCGCAATGTCAATGTCCAAATTGCGCCGTCACCCACTTTTATAGCTAAAAATTAGCATAGTGATCATGTTTTTTCTGATTTTACGATCCCGGCGCTAAAGCGAGGGGATACGCATCGTACATTATGCCCAGTACAATCTCTTATTAAGTTTTTGAGAGTATCCCAGCCTAAGCAACCGGGAACTCTCTGGGTTAATAGTACAGGCAAGCGCATCACGAAAAGGAAATTAGCATCTTTGCTGGTAGAGGTTATTCGAGAAAGTAACCCCGGTATAGTGGGGAGAGCCCACGATATCAGAAAGTGGGCAGTGTCATTAAGATTCTTACAAAACTTTTCGGTAGAAGATATTGCTAACACGCGGCTATGGGCATCTAATCATACATTCTTGACGCGCTACCTGTCTATTGCCTTGGATAAACCAAAGCTCACCTGTGTGGCATTACGTCAACGGGTCTAATTGGTCTTTGTGCTATTAGAATCTATTATTTATTAATTTCACCACAACAACAAACACCTCCAACGAAATTAATGAAAGCATATATGTGATCCACCAGGATTCGAACCCGGTTATCACACACAGATGTTTAGACACCGGTTAATAATTTTAAGAGTGGAAAAAAGGGACAAGTGGACAAAAGGGACATGAAAGTGGAGGGGAGGGGAGGGGAGATGGGGGGGGGGGGGGGGAGTACTGGAGAGCTAAGAACTTCAGCCCCTCTGCCGGATAATGTGATGAGTATACAAGCTGTGATATACTTAATATTGTTGAACTGGTTTTACAGTTCCAGATTATATTTTAATTTTAAGTAATTTTAAGTGATATACAGTACAGTAGTCCCTCGTTATCGACGGCTTTTTTATAGACGGATTTGATTATAGACTGATTGCTTTATCATAGACGGATTCGACTATCGACTGACTTTAGACTGATTCGAGTATCGACTGATAAATCGACGGATTAATTGTTTATTTATATTACTCTAATATACCAACCAAAAGTGGATTAAATGATGAACAATAAGACATACAATAATAAGAAAATACACCGAAAACGAGAGCAAAAATAACTAGCCTAAAAACTTTAGGTTTTGAGTGAATCCGGATTCACCGACGATCGGAGCGTCACTTTCGACCTCCATTTTTAATGTTATATCGACGGATTAATTGTTTATTTATACTACTCTAATATACCAACCAAAAGTGGATTAAATGATGAACAATAAGACATACAATAATAAGAAAATACACCGAAAACGAGAGCAAAAATAATTAGCCTAAAGACTAGATTTTGAGTGAATCCGGATTCACCGACGATCGGAGCGTCACTTTAGTCCTCCATTTTTAATGTTGTCAATACCAGGCAGAAGCTTTATGTCCACCCGCCTTTTACTTGCTTATTTGTGCCTGAACCTTGTATCTCTTGCGTTTATTATGGCCTCTAATGTATTCAGTGATAGACGGTGTGCCTGGTGGTAATAATGAAGGAATTGAATCCCCAGGACCATCAAAACAGTCAAGCAGGCTGGGAAATTAGTGTTCCAGATCTAGTTGCCCCGGGCTAGTGAATTCAGAAATTTACTTGCCCTGATATATTCCTTACTTGCCCTGATATTGTTGTACTTGCCCTGAATATGGAATTTGTTGAATTAATACAAATTATGCTATATACTGTATATACAGTATATAATGTTTTTTAGTTATTTTGTTTTATTCAATAGATTGCACAAAGGTTGCACATAGCAAAAAAATAGCTTTCACAAGTTAGCATATAAAGACAGTGACAAAGTTACAAACAATGCAATACCATCAGATGATTAGTTATCTAATTAATATGTCAAAAATAACTAATACGGTACCAGTAAGTAATAAGCTGTCAGTGTACAGTTATATTATAGAAAACTTATGAAATCATACTCATGTTGAATATTAAGTAAGGTAAACCTCTGCAGAAAACTCATTCTGAAATCTGAACTAAATAAATAACTATCTATCTATCTAATATCTATCTATCTGTCTGTCTGTCTGTCTGTCTGTATGTGTGTGTGTGTAAGTGTAGATATTATATTGCAAAATTCATGGTTCACATCTCTAATGAATGTGAAGGACTAGCTTTAGTTTATGATAATAATTATTGCTGATTTTTTTGTTCTTTAATCTACATTCGACACTCTGTACTTATTACTTAAGCCCATGGCCTCCCAACCAATGTCTGCAATGGCAGACATTAGGGGTGAAGTAGACCAGTGTTGTATTTACAACGTGAATACAAGACCCTGATCAGCATGATCGAATTGATTACTGGTTACAAACTAAATTCACCACCACCACAGCCATTCCAACAGTATAACACACATTTCACTTGCACCCCCATACACAAATAATAATTCGCGGTTACATACATACATACATAAAATTTTAAGACTGAGTGTTCCACACATAAGTGCAGTTTCAGTCTCTTGTCCTAATGGCGGCGTTCCAGGCAACCCTGTTAAGGGCTAGACATTATCAATTACCAACCCTCCGACGAAACAAGATACAAAATCGAACGAACTGAACGTTGCCTCGATGCTGGAGCTTAGTTTGTGCCCATCCCCTCAGGGATCAAGTTGTCTGGCAATAAATATAGTTTTATTTAGGCCTAGGCATACTTTACATTGTACAGTAGGAGAACAGAGACTGCAGAGTATCATATATATAGTTTTGTATTAAAAATTGTGTAACTAAATCCTTAAGATTGTTTATAAACACATTTTTGTAACATTAAGTAAATATCTTAGGTAGAAAACATAGGTGGAGTAGCTTACCAACAATTTTCACTTAAGAGGCGAGTCAATAAGAGAATAACATCGTCTGACAGACTGACTAGGCTAGATACAAAAAAGTTAACAAACTATTTTAAAACAACGGTTTTACCTAGTTGTACTTGTTGATGGTGGTTGTTTTAGTGTCAAGAATCTTGTCAAGGTAGCCTGTTGTTTCTTAAGACACACTCATTATAGTAGATTTTCTCACTAAACACGTGCTTCCCCGGCGACAATTGAAACACTAATGTTATTGATAAAGAGCGGCGAGCGAGCCACCTATTCGGAAGTACCTCCTCTCTATCCAACCGTCCAATGGTTATATGTAGGCCTGGGGGGGGGGGGGGGGGGGGAGGGGGGGGAGGAGGAGGAGGAGGAGGAGGAGGAGGAAGAGAGGAGATAGAGAGAATAGTGACGTGAAATTAACGTGAATCGAAAACGAGCCGTTACGTTACTAGTAACCAATGGTCGTTGAAAGTGGAAATAGTAGATACATCTGCCTGTCTCTTATACCTTATTTATATTTATGGAAAGTGTGTATGTTTGTTTTTATATTTATTTTAGCATTTTTCAAGGGTTAAAAGGCAAAAAATTTGACTTGTCCCCCGGGCAACTGCCGGGCAGACCAACATTAAAAAGAACTTGCCCGGCAACATATCCGGGCTAGCCGGGCTGCCGGGCTATACCTAATTTCCCAGCCTGCAGTCAAGTCAAGTGCCATGTCTGACGAGGTTATGTGTAAAGGAAAAACTTAAAAGTAGGCTACATAGGATAATTTTATTTGCAATATACTCTAATATTTTTTTTTTTTTTTTTTTCTATGTGATTGAGGGAGGCAAAAGGCGTAACTGCCTATAGCGAGTGCCTCCCCCATAGTTGAAAGAGTGACAGGGCCAAAATCAAGGGACGTTCGAGCCAAAATGCCTGGACACACGGAGTTTGAAGCAATTTAAGTCATAGGAAGAGGGAAAGACTGATTCTGGGAGAGAGTTCCAGAGCTCAGCTGTTGAGTAGAAGAAAGTTTGAGAGTAACGTTTCACTCTTGGGTTGGAGAGTTGCACAGAGTAGGGGTGGGATTGAGTTGCAAGACGGGTACCACGTGCCCTACGTAAAGGAGGTGGTATGCACTGGGATAGCTCTGAGGAACACTGATTATTATAGTAGCGATAGAATAGCGAGAGAGATGCAACATTGCGGCGGAGAGAGAGAGATTGCAGAGAGTTGGTGAGTGGACGGGAGTTAATGATACGAAAGGCCTTCCTTTCAACTTTGTCTAGGAGAGCGGTGTGAGAGGAACCTCCCCACATGTGAACAATACTCAATACAAGGGCGCACTATGCCCCTGTACAGAGCAAGAAGCTGTGCAGGGGAAAAGAACCCCCTAAGGCGGTTGAGCACACCCAGCTTCTGGGAGGCTGCCTTAGCAAGACTGGTAATATGGTCCTTCCAAATGAGAGCAGAAGAAAAAGAGACACCAAGAATATTGAGAGAAGATGAAGGGTTGATTTTTGTATTGTTGAAGATAAGGGATAGTCCGCTGGGAGATCCTGACGGGTAGATAGATGGAGAAATTGGGTTTTGGAAGCATTAAAGTTAACAAGGTTTTCTCTGCCCCAATTGGAAATAGTATTTAGATCAGAATTTAAGAGTTCTATGGCTTCATTACGTTTGTCGTTGAGGGATTGCTGGCTGGGGCGTTCTGAAAAACTAATGGAGTAGTGAAAGGTTGAGTCGTCTGCGTATGAATGGATGGGAATTAAGGTACAGTTAAGGAGATCATTTATAAAAATTAGAAAGAGAATAGGAGATAGGACAGAGCCCTGAGGAACACCGGAGTTTATAGGGTGAGGAAGTGAACAATGGCCGTCCACAACCGCGGCTATGGAACGGCCGGAAAGGAAATTAGAGACAAAGGCACAGATGGAGGGATAGAAACCGAAGGAGGGTAGTTTAGAAATTAAAGATTTATGCCAGACTCTATCGAAGGCTTTCGATATGTCTAGTGCAATAGAAAAAGTCTCACCGAAGTCCCGGAAGGAGGATGACCAAGAGTTAGTAAGATATGAAAGAAGATCACCAGTAGAGCGACCCTTAAGGAAGCCATACTGGCGATCTGAGAGCAGATTATGAGAAGAGAAATGCTTAAGAAATTTGGAAGCAAGAATAGTTTCAAAAACTTTAGAAAGACAAGAGATAAGAGCAATTGGACGATAGTTGGAGGGTTGAGAGCGGTCACCCTTCTTTGGGACAGGTTGAATGTGAGCAAACGTAGTTAATATGTAAGGTTATGTGTAAAGGAAACACTTAGAAGTACATAGGATAGAGACCACGGATACTGTACGTGTATGTACGGTACCGTAATGTACGGTAATGCGGTATCGACGGTTTTTGCTATCGACGGCAGTCTTAAGAACGTAACCCCCGTCGATAACGAGGGACTACTGTATATCAATAATAGTTGCAACTATGAGATATACGCAATAATTTGTACAAGAATATATCGTAGTACACTCGGTCAAAGAAGTATCTGCACCCCTATGTTGATCATCTTGTGTGTACAGCTCGGTAGGGTTGGCACCTTTGCCTGCAACTACTGTATATCCATGTGTCAGAGACGATCGTTTCTGACACATGGATATAGTTGCAGGCAGAGGTGCCAACCCTATCAAGCTGTACACACCAGATGATCAGCGTAGGGGTGCAGATTATAGGTTTGACTCCTGTAAGGAGATAAAGAAAACCTAATATTTAGTAGTGGCCCCGTAATCATTGACGAACATGCCTATTACATAAGGCATCCTCTTCAAACACTAATCCGCCGTAGTTTGAATCTACCGCGCAGAGCATTTAAAAACTGAGGAGCCTTCATCATGAGCGCACGCGACCTCACTCATGGCTTCAGTCATTATGAATTGGGTTCTCACTACGAAAAAACTTCGTAAAAAATAAAACAAAAAGAAAATAAGAATAACTATCCAATAAGCTTTCCATCATATCGTGGATGTACTTGTGTGGATTTCTGACCAGACGCTGAATCAGGCGTCATTCCTCCTTCACTGACATATCAAGTAAACCAAAATTCTTAATACATCAACGAATGGGAAGGGGACGGTCGGGAGGGCCCCAGTCGTCAATGATTACGGGGCCACTACTAAATATTAGGTTTTCTTTATCTCCTTACAGGAGTCAAACCTATAATTTATTAGTGGCCCCTCCATCATTGACGAACATGCCTGATATCTAAGACTGGAGGGGGACATTCGTAATCATATCATAACTCTAGAAAAGCAGATAATAAAAACAACCACATAGTATTCTTACTTTTGAAAAATGTATTTAATACGGCGTAGGCCGGAAATATACAAGAAAAAGGGGGTTCAGGCAGGTGCGTGCTTCAAAGAAGCCTGCCTGACAAAAATAGGTAACCCTGAAGATTCTGAACACAGATCTGTAGTTACAAAAGGCACCCCACTCAACGAGTGGTGACAAAAATAATAAGTTATAAGTTTATATGTGCACATCATAAACCCCAAAATACATGTGGAGATCAATTGCTAATGAACTCCATTGAACTAATGTTACATTGCTTTCGCAGCTAAAACTACTATAACAACACCGTTGTCTTGTACTAAACTTTGTACTAGCACAAATTCTCGCAGAGAAATTTTCATATCACATTTCAAGCTTAAATTGTATCACAGCTCTCATACTCCGGCGGGGTCTAGGGTGTCCTATGTCAACTGACTGCACCCCCCCCCCCCCCCCCTTCCTTGAAAATAAACATAAGTGACTGCAGGGCCACCTAGACCCTCTGCCTTAAAGCTATACATGGTAAGGAAGGTTTGTCTAGAGCAACTGACAAGTATCTAGAGAGAAACGTATGATTAGACGCCCACAACTGTGTGGACGCAATATCTTCAACTGAAAAGTTTTTCAGGAAACGTAAAGAGGCCGCCCACTTGCGTAAATCGTGGGCCCTACCCACAACGCCGGGATTACTCTCTTTAATGACTTCTACCAGAAGAGAGGCTAATCGCCGTTTAAGTAAGCGTTTACCCGTACTCGCTACCCATAAAGCACCTTGGGGGTTATGAGGAGCTATTCTTAAATATTTGGTTAGAGCTTGCACTGGACATAAATTATGATGCACCTTTCCCCTTTTTAACGCCGGCACCGTGAATTCAGAAAACACGTGTGCACTATGCTCATTCTTGGCTACAAACGCCGGGGAGGGTGCAATGGAAATTGAATCATTAAGTCTACCAAACCTAAGACAATTAGGTGTGTTGCTCATCGCCGCCAGCTCAGACACTCTGTTTCCGGTGGCCAAAGCCAAAAGGAAAACTGCCTTCTTTAAGATTAAAGCAAAGTCTGCAGTATTTTGATACAGACGAGAATGAAGTAAAGACAAAGCTTTGTCCAGAGACCAAGTAGGCATGAGCTGACGGGGAGGTGGGCGGAGTTTAAAACACGCTCTCATAAATCCTGTTTCCTCCGCCACCGGTATGGATAGACCTGTAAGGTCGAAAAAGGGCACTCTAATCGCAGTTAAGTGATTCTTCAAAGTAACCACAGATAAACGTTTCTGCTCAAACAGATAGTTCAAGTAATTAAAAACCAATGCCACTGAGGGTACAGTTTGTTCCGTTCTAACAATCCAAGAAGTAAAAGCTTTCCAATGAGATTGATATTGTCGCTTAGTAGACTGAGTATATTGATTGAGCAATTTATTGGTCACATCCCTACCGTATGGTGCTAGCCACTTGGCCTCCTGAATGTCCATAATGCAAAAGTCAGCGAGGTCTCTAGGTTGCCAATCGTGTCTAAGTGGAAGTACCCGACCGGGAGCGATACCGGGTCCGGGCACCACATTATTAACTGCTGGCACCACACCTGCGCCGGCCACAGGGGCGCGATTAGCGAGACTAAGCCTCGATAAACTCGTAGTTTGTTCACTACGTGGCACATTAGTGACGCATCTGGCGGCGGAAACAGATAGATGGAGCTCCATCTGTTCCAGTCTGTCACTAGGGCGTCTGGCCCCCCTGCCGGCGTTATCGCCCGGCGGGTGAGGTATAGAGGGAGCTTGTGAGTCTCCTCGGACGCAAAAAGATCCACTTGTGGATGGGAGAGCTCCGCAATCATTAGGTCGAAAATGGGTTGCTTGAGCTCCCATTCTACTGTCGTGCTCTGTCTCCGGGACAGAGCGTCTGCCCAGACGTTCGCTACGCCTGGGAGATAAGATGCGTGAAGATAAATATCTAGACTGCTGGCTAGAACAAAAATCTCTTCCGACACGAGTAGCAACTTCCTTGACCTCGTTGACCCTTGTTTCTGAATACAGTGAACTGCATTCAGATTGTCCATTCTGAAGGCCACTGACTTGCCCCGTAACGCCGGGCCATGAGCCTGAAGGAAATAC
The DNA here is from genome assembly GCA_032716605.1 of Paralithodes platypus. NCBI lineage: Eukaryota > Metazoa > Arthropoda > Malacostraca > Decapoda > Lithodidae > Paralithodes > Paralithodes platypus. The sequence continues at coordinate 42,752,191 of CM064484.1, forward strand.
AAGGGGACTAGTAACTCTTTGACATTTATGTGAGAGATTTCTAAGTGGGACCAAAGTCCCTGACCCTGGTGCCCCTGATTTGACTGAAATCCCCACCCTATGGTGCCTGACGCATCCGTGTCTACCCATACCGTTGGAGGAGGAGAGGTCCATGACATGATTGAGTGCAATGTTTCCCTCTTCGCCCAGACCGCTAGTAAGGTGTGGATTAATTTTGGTATGGGCCATAATTTTCCCGCCGGTAAGAGTGGGAAATATTTGTTGCCTTCCAATATTAATCGTTTTACTTTCAACCGGCCCAACTTGACAGTTAGCTGAATCCAGTTGAGAGAGCCGACCAGAGACTCCCAGACTCTTCGTGTCGTAGTCAGACTGTGAAGAAACCTGAACAGTTTCCTGCGAAACCTGTTGCGATTGTCCACACTCTGACTCAGAGTGAGAGCGGCGGTGTCCCAGACCAGCCCTATCCACTGAATTACTCTTGAGGGAACAAGGTTTGACTTTACCAGATTTACCTTGAAGCCTAGAGTTTTGACATGATTTAAAATGATATTGACATGTTTTATGCATAATTGTTGTGTCTCTGCCACCACCAGCCAGTCGTCTAGATACCACAACACTCTGATTCCCTGTTTTAACAATGGCATCAGGGCTTGCCGGACTAGTTTCGTGAATAATCGAGGTGCTAGGTTCAAACCGAACGGCATCCTCTGAAAAACAAAATTTTGGTGCCTGATCCTCAAGGCCAGAAACCTTTGAAATCTTTTGTTGACCGACACGTGCCAATAGGCGTCTGTCAGGTCTAGGGAACACATCCAGCCACCCGGCGGAAGTGTTAGCCTGATTTGATGAACTGTTAACATTCTGAAAGACTCGTTGTAAATGTGAAGATTCAGATACGACAGGTCTACGACCGGCCTCATCTGAACACTGTCCCGTTTGGGAACCAAAAACAGTTTTGACGTGAATACAGGGTAATCTGGAGGTACCGGGATGATGACATTCTTGGCAATCATCTCCTGGACCAGCAACTCCACCTCTAATGAAACACAATTTGCCGTTGTCGGCTGACGTAAGCGAGGTCGCCGGAGCCACTGCCAAGTGATGCCTTTGCGTGCCACCATCCGTGCCCAGGTTTTTAACGGCCATGCTTGGTGACACGTTCGGAACGACCCAGTTAGCAGACAAGGGTTCGCCGGCTGTACTTCCCTCGGTTCCTCCGGCTCTAAGGTAGGCACTGGGAGTGAGAAAGACTTTAGTTTTTTGATGGTGGGTTTGGTGGTGTTGGACGCTTCGCCGGCTGGCTGGTGTGGGCCGAAGACTGGCCCTGCCCCGGCTTATACTGGCCGCGTCCCCTCTGTCCTGAAAACCCTCTCTGTCTATGCCTGAACTGACCCAGGGGGGATTGGGAGGACTTAGGCGGAAGAAACGGCTTAGAACCCCCTGGCTGAGCTTTAGTAGGAGGCTTAGGTTTGGGGAAGTTAAATGCGGGTTTCTTAGCCTGTGCGGGACTGTGCTTCACGGCCTGTGCCATGTTAAACACTGTTCGCCATACATCAGCGGACATTAAAGAAGGTGTAAGTACTGGGGACATTACCACCTGGTTAGCAATGCGATCAGGCAGCTTGCGAACTAATGACATCCTAAGATCCTGTCGTGCTCGCACCGCCTCAAGTAAGGCTGTGCGTATGTCACCTAAGGATTGAATTGACGACTGAAGAATCAGACGCCGGGATAATTCAACTGATCTTCGAGCATCCGCGTCTGCGATTGCCTGAGTAGACCTGAGTAAAGACTTAGCCACCTGTTGAGAAACTATGTACTGTGAAAACAGGCGGAAAGCTTTTCCCCTTAGCCTAAATTCTCTGTCTAGGTGAGAAGGGGTAGGGGTAATGAATGGTTCCTTTAGTTCACAAAGATTAATCTTAGGGGCAGCTAAAAAAGAAAATAAAGCTGACGGAACTCCGCCGGCAGAACCTACCGGCATTGAGAACCATGAATGTGTATCCTGAGGGATCTGGTGGGAAGATTTAGAAGTGAAAGTGGTTGCAAAGTTTTGAGCCTCTACCTCCCAATCCACCCAAGGTCCTGGTCCCAACTGTCCCACCTTCAACACTGGATTAGCTGTCTCGTCTGTGACGGTCTGTAAATCTAGTTCAGGAGTAATAGCCGACAGAGCCTTAATATCATTAAACCCATCCAGCTTAGACCAGTCTGAAAAAAGTTTTGAAGCTGAGGCAGGGGGTAAAGCAGGCTTAGATGCATAAACAAAATAATCCTGATGATAATAACTAGGTATAGCCTTGATATTTACGTCCAAAACATTACCCAAGGCATCCAATGCCCTTAATTTCTTAGACTTATTTCCCTGGATAAACCACTCACGTGGTACCGGGAGTTCCCCTGACAAGGTAGGCTGGGCAAGCTCTGGCTTAGAGGGGTTCAAAGGGACCCATGACTCGTCTGGCCCATAAAGCAGGGGCATAGCTACTTTTCTAAGAGGCGCTTTGTCTAGAGGGGGTGGATTAACATCCGTAATGACCCTGACATTTGACGTAGTGAATGCCGCCGTAGCTGGCTTAGAGCTCCCTGCCGGTGACAGAGTAGGAGGGTTAGGAATCTTAGATAAATCGATTGACGTTATCAGAGGCCGTACCGCAGAACCTGTCAAGGGAGCCCCCAAGTCCATTGTGGGGTTTTCTCGTTGTTGATTAAAGAATTTTGATAGAGCATGAGTAAGTAACCCATCAATTTCTTGTGCTGTAACAAACTGGTTAGGTGCAGAACTTTCAGGTGAATTAGTATTATCATGGGCGGCGTCCAGGCCTGAGCCTGACCCTTGTCCTTCCCTATCTGAAATTAATGACACTTCATCTTGTTCCTCCCGATCCTCCTGAGAAGACCCCGCCGAGGCAGGGGCACCTTGTTTCCAAGATAAATCAGGGATAGAGGATGGGGTCGCCGCGTCCCTGTGGACATCGGCTACTGTGTGACTCGTATGAGTTGGACGTGGATGGGCAGACCCTGGCTGAGCAAACCGCCAAACACCGAGGCTCTGGCCTACGCTCTCTTGAGAGTCTGAAACATTCTCAATTATTGAATATCCTGAACTTTCCATTTCTAGGGTTAAAATATCAATAGGTAAATCTTGTTTAGGGACAGGCGCTTCACTATACTCTGAGGCTGTAACAGAAACATTGTCAGGTGTAGAGGTACGATGAGATGCACTAGACTTAGTAGAATGTCGAGAGGACTTCTTATGGGAATCCTTTTTGGAGGATTTGTGGCTACGGTGTGACCGCGAACTAGACCTAGGTTTGGAAGAATCACCACCATGGCCACTGGGGGAAGCTTCAGTCTTGCACTTCTTACTAGCCGGGGAAGAGGCCCGACTTGAAGACCGTTGTCTGAGGGGTGACCTTGACCTCGATCTCGCCTGCGACGAGGAGGTGGCTGCCGGGGGAGTAGGCTCTCTCGGGCGTTTAAACGTATCCACAGACGATACAGAACCCTGGCTAGTCTCTGTCGGCTTAAAACCCCTTACTCTAGAGGTACGTTTAGGGGGAGGGTGCTCTGACAGCAACTTATCCCAAAGTGGGACGTTGTCACATTGAAGTGACTTATGTGCGACAATGGTAGTGTAGGCCGACATTTGTTGTCTGACCTCTCTCAACGCTACCGCCGCGGTCTTGTCATTGTCACACAGGACTTTATTGGCTAATTGGGAGCAAAATGAACAATTAAGTGTAACCCAGAGACCCCTTGAACGGTCTAGACATCTAACACACCTTATGCAAAGGGTATGCGCAAAAATTGGGATACCCGCGCAAGTAGGGGTAATGCACAGGGCAAAAACTGGGGCCACATTAGCCATGACAGAGACTGGTGTGAGGAACTACCGCCGGGTCTGTATTGGTCCGCCGGAGCTCAGCTCTGGAAAAATAAAGAAAAATTTCCAGGAATTAATGCTCATAAGGTTAACCCAAGTGTTCGCATACAAGTGTTAATAACCCGCCGGGTAACGGGATGCAAAGACACAGCTAACACATCTCGCCACGCGGCTGGGTGTAAAGAGGCTAAACAAATCTTCTTAGCTAAAGAACATGAAGAATACCCTCTGATATAATGGTCCAGTATGGCACTTATAGTCTGTAGGAGGTGGTGACTGTCTCAAGATTCAATTTTGTAACAAAGCCCCCCCTCATAAAGACACCGGCCCTTGAAATATTTTAGTAGAATAGCCCAGGGCAGGAATATACGAGATCTGATTTTTTAACGAATTGTCCCAAACGATCGTCGTAAAAATAGAAGGCGGCGATACTGAAAGTATCACCCAATTAAGGTTAATCGAAATTGAATTTGTTTATAAATTCCTTAGTTCCTTTACTTAGGGGCACCCGCCGGGTGTGGAAATCGATTTGGTTAAACCTCACTGATCCTTCAATTGCCGTAAGAGTAAAGGCAGCGATACACAGAGTATCACTCAAATGGATTGGTTAACTATAAGAGACCTAAGTCGTTTTATCCCACCCTGCTCAGGTGCACCCGCCGGGTGAGAAGTCTAAAAGTTAACCCCACAAGTTCCTGACCCCACTTCTTTGTAAAAGATCGCCGGGGAGGAACGCCTAAACAACAGCTAGGTTTTCCCCGTGGTTGTCGTAAACCAGGTAGAAAAACCTATAAAAACGAGTGTTCTCAAGAACGTCGTTTCTTTATATATAACTAAATATATATGTAAGGATGGGTACAGCCATCCCGCCGGGAATTTTAAAGGAGGCCTGAAACCAGGCACCCACAGAGACGCAGTCCTGGAGAGCCACAGACACCTCCCCTCGCCGGGGAACCAGCCAGAGTTAAAAACCACGTGTGGCCCAACACTGCTCATCGGTCAGGATTTTTCATGGTGAAACCGAGAAAAACCCGCCGGAAGGCAAACCCCACCCTGAACAGACACCATCTGAACAATACGACACGAGGAGAGACACGCACGACTAACCAAGGTCACAACATAATCCGTGGAATTAGCCAATACACAACTAAACCAGGAAACAAATATAGTCCGAGGAATTAGCCAATACACAACTAAAACCCGGATACACATGACACAGTAGGGCATATTTATAAAATAAATAATAACACTAGACATGTGGCAAAGCTACGAGCGGCTGGCTAGGCCTAGGTAGACGGCATGAAAATAGTTGAAATATAAACACACACTGGAATATCACAACAGGAACCACCGCCAACACACCACCGAAGCGATAACTTCCCACCCCGGGAAGCCTGACACGGACCCAGAAAAAACTTCACTAAGTGAAGAAAAATACGCTGGGAACGTCAGCAAACACACAGCTTACCTCATCAGAAGGATAAAAGGCAGCAATAATTAACGCGTAATGAAAGCCGCCTGCATCACCAACTAACCCAACTGTGAAAAGTTCACGTGTCCACAACTGGACCACGAGGGTACATCCGAAATAGATGCCCCATACATACGACCCAAAATACATTGCACTGCGGGCAACCAGCCCAGGACACTCCTGCTACGCCTATCCTAACCTTACTCGATACATCCCAGAGTAAACAAATGAGAAAAAACTCACTAGGGACGCCACGAATGCGGAACCAGCGGAGCCTGAAAGGTACGTCCGGGCAGGCTGAGCGCAGAGCAAAGAAGGAGGAATGACGCCTGATTCAGCGTCTGGTCAGAAATCCACACAAGTACATCCACGATATGATGGAAAGCTTATTGGATAGTTATTCTTATTTTCTTTTTCTTTTTATTTTTTACGAAGTTTTTTCGTAGTGAGAACCCAATTCATAATGACTGAAGCCATGAGTGAGGTCGCGTGCGCTCATGATGAAGGCTCCTCAGTTTTTAAATGCTCTGCGCGGTAGATTCAAACTACGGCGGATTAGTGTTTGAAGAGGATGCCTTATGTAATAGGCATGTTCGTCAATGATGGAGGGGCCACTAATAAATACTTCTTTTGCCGAGTGTACATGTTAGTTTTAAGGTAAACAAATATTTGTGATCAAATACTTTTGTCCCTTACAGGACTCTGATGTCTAGTGAGAATCAGAGGATTATCTATATTTTGTCAAAGAATCAAGAATTCTTGAACAATGTTTTAGTGAATCTCAGATGTGGAACATAGTGATATTCATTACCTACATGTACCTGTGAGGTTATGTACAAGCAGACTATCTTTGAAGTGCGCGGTCTGCTTTTCTTTCCATATTTTATACCAAATATTGTATGTACACAATTAATTTAAGAATGCTATTTTGGGTGTTTTTTCTCAACCTATTGTTGATTTGTTAGTGGTTTTGGGATATTGTCACGAATGTCCCCCTTCAGTCTTGAGATATCAGGCATATCGTCAATGATGGAGGGGCCACTAATAAATTATAGGTTTGAGTCCCGGAGGGAAGAAGGAAAACCTAATATCTAGTAGTGGCCCCAAAATCATTGACGATGCAGGCCCTCCCTTCCATCCCCTTCCCATTTGTTGATGTCTTAAAGTTAAATCTCGATATATCATTGAAGGACGTTATGGAGCAGGGCAGATCAGCGTCTCGGATAGAATCCACACAGGAAGACATCCACAAGTTTGGGAAGCTTAATTATAGCATTTCTTAAGTTAATTTTTATTTTATTTTTTTACAAAGTTTTTTCGTAGTGAGTACCCAAACATAAGGACGATTCCATAAGAGAATTAGCATACACTTATGATGTGGCCTCTTATCTCTCTGTGGCAGTTGTTTCAAATAGGCATATCGTCAATGATTTTGGGGCCACCACTAAATATTAGGTTTTCCTTCTTCCCTCCGGGACTCAAACATACAGTAAAAGTCCCTTAATCCGACGACCGATGATCCGAATCTCCCAATAGTCCGAATTTTTCAATTTGAGGCCAAATCCGAATTCACCCGATGGTCCGAATTTCAAGAAGTCCCAAAGTCCCCTTTTTGAGGCATTAGTCCACTCAAATGACACATAATGGAGCACACACATATCATATGTTCATGAATTCACTTTAAAAGTTTACCATTGTCATTGTAGCCTATTACCTACTTCAAAACATTCAGATTAATGGTCAAAGGAAGCTACTGATATAAACGTAAACACCACATCGTCTGCTAGAGCGTTTGTTTGGCTCTTGAACGCATTCTTGGGACGCTCCGATGCGCTACTGGCTTGCACCGCATTTTCTGCAAGCGCATTCAGTCTTGAGCTTGAAAACGCACCTTTGGACGCTCCGATACGCTACTATTTATAGTGATCGGAGCGTCCCAAGGGTGCTTTCAAGAGCAAGACAAACTCGCTAGTAGACGATGCGGACATGTGACAATAAGAAGAAGAAGAAGGTGTTTACGTTTATATCAGCAGATTCCTTTGACCATTAATCTGAATGTTTTGAAGTAGGTAATAGGCTACAATGACAATGGTAAACTTTTGAAGTTATTTCATGAACATATGAGCCGATATGTGTGCACCATTGTGTCATTTGGGTGGCCTAATGCCTCAATGTTTTCGTCAGGCCACAGGTTCATAGGGGTAAAGTCCGATAATCCGAAAAATCCACTAATCCGAACGAGGGCCGGTCCGCTGCCCTTCGGATTAACGGAAGTTTACTGTATAATGCTGACGCTTTCTCATTGCGAGGTCAGTTCTTAGAGACCTGTGCACCATAAATTGTTCTTTCCTTTCACTTAAACATTACGCTATTCAGTGTGCAGTTGGTTCTGAGTACATGATTAGACTGATATCCAGTATTCAATAAATGGATATAAAATCGTAGTCATGTACTCAACCTTTAACTCATAAATTGTGAAGCTATGGTAGTTCAAACCCTCCCGCCAAGCAAAGGTATTTGGTTCTATTCTGACGAAAATCTTCATAGTACTGTACCATATATATAATTATTACTTATCCATATGCGCCTATTTTGCTTTTATTATGAACATACAGTATGAACATATGAACATTTAAGAACAATAAAAGAAGTGCGAATAGCATTAGCAATAAGGGAGTTTGAAAGTAATCTTGATAAAGCATGGGGAAGACAAGATTTGAAGTTTGATTATAAAGCAAAAATACAGAATAGTAAAAATGTTGTGTCTGCTACCGCTGCCGCCAACACCGTGAATGACCACAGCAGTGCAAGTACTGGTACTGAGCTGGATACACAGGCCTAGTTTGCCTTTTGCCAGAGGATCTACTGTAAGAAACTGTTAGAAATTTGGGGGGTGAAAAAGACGTACAGTATTATTGCCGCAAGGTCGTATCATGAGGCGAGAGCTGGGGGGACGTATATCCACCCTCTCTGAGCTGTAGAGCGACACTGATGGGTCTAAGTAGAAGTCTCTGTGTTGCAAGGATCTCTAGCTGCCTCACTTACAGTTTCTTACAGTTTCTTACAGTAGATCCTCTGGAAAAAGGCAAACTATGCCTGTGTATCCAGCTCAGTACCAGTACTTGCACTGCTGCGGTCGTTCACGGTGTTGGCGGCGGCGGTAGCAGACGCAACATTTTTACTATTCTGTATTTTTGTTTTATAATCAAACTTCAAATCTTGTCTTCCCCATGCTTTATCAAGATTACTTTCAAACTCCCTTATTGATTCGGAATCGACTACATACTGGGGCAGTGCGTTCCACTCATTTACCACTCTATCACAAAATGAGTTTTTTGCCTTCTCAAGCCTATTTCTTTCTTTGTAAATTTTCTTAGAGTGTCCTCTCGTTCTTGTTCCCTCCCGCATCACACCTTCACACACATCCTCATCGTACTTTCCTGACACTATCTTAAAAGTCTCTATCATATCCCCTCTCTTTCTCCTATATGCCAGTGTCGGAAGCCCCAGTGTCCTCAACCTCTGCTCATAGCCCGCGTTCTTCAACGTTGGTACCAGCTTGCTAGCTCTCCTCTGCACTTTCTCCACTGCTTCTATATCCTTTACCATATATGGAGCCCACACCTGGTTTGCATATTCCAGGTGCGGCCTAACCAGCGCTGTGTATAGATTCCTGAAGATTTCTTCGTCAAGTGACACAAATGTCCTCCTTATCAGCCCTACAATTCTATTGGCTTTGTATATCTTTTCCGCTAAATGTTCTGAGAAATTTAACTTATTGTCTATCACTACTCCTATATCCTTTTCTGCACTCACTTCCTCCATCGCTTCATACATACTGTATCCTACCTTGTCTATCTTGCTGGTCCCAATCCGCATGTACTTGCATTTTTTTGGATGAAAAGGCATTAACCAATGCTCAGACCATCCCTTCATGCCCTCCACATCTCCTTGAAGCAAACCCATATCTTCCTTACTCCTCACTCTTCTATACAGTTTAGTGTCATCCGCATACAGGTATACCTCACTTCCATTAGTTATAACTTCAGGCAAGTCGTTGATAAATATAACGAACAGCAGTGGTCCCAACACAGATCCCTGAGGTACCCCACTTGTAATTTCCCTCCACCCCGAGCCTATTCCATTCACCAATACCCTCTGTCTCCGATCTTTCAGGAAGGCTTCTATCCATTTCACACATTTCTCCCCTATATTATAGCTTCTAACTTTCTCTATTAACCTTTTATGTGGGACCTTATCGAAGGCCTTCATAAAATCGCAATATACCACGTCTATTACATCACCATCTTCTAGAATTTGCATCCAATCATCTACCACCTTAATTAGCTGTAGTACCGTCGACCTCCCCGGCAAGAATCCGAACTGTCTCCCACTGAAAAGTTGGTTTGACTTCATATGATCCATTATTCCTTCTCTAATTACCGTTTCCATTAGTTTACACACAACACTTGTCAAACTGACTGGTCTATAATTCCCTGGGTCATTTCTCTTTCCCTTCTTAAATATAGCTGTTATGTTCGCCTCTCTCCAGTCCATCGGGATTTGTCCTGTATTAAACGATACCTCAAATAACATTTTCAATGGCTCTACTAACATCTCCCCTCCTTCCTTTATGATTCTTGGGTGTATCCCATCCGGTCCCAGTGACTTACTTCTGTTCATTTTTTCTATAGCCCTTCTTATTCTAGCATGGGAAAACTCTACTAGTTCTAGTGCCGGTGCCTGTTTGATGGGAATAGTAGGCACTGCATCCTCCGACTCCACTGTTAGTACCCCCCCAAAGTATTTCCCCAGCACCTCTGCTTTCTCCTTATCAGTCTCCGCTCTACTCCCATCATTCAACCCCCCACCAGCTCTGGGATCCCTACTCTTCTTGTTAACTTTTCCTGAATGTACTTCCAGAATATTTTTGGATTATCCTTCACATTTCTAGCTATCTCTCTCTCCCTCTCCTTCACCCCCCTCCTTGTTTCCCACCTTATTTTATTGTTTATTTGTCTGCGTTCCAGATCCACTTCCTTAGCCTCTATACTAGACCCCCTGTTCTTTTTTAACAATTTTAATCTTTCCCACAATCGTTTCTTTCTTCTAATCAATATCCAAAGCTTTCTTTTCATTGGCAATTCTGGGTTAGTTCTTTTCCTCAATTTTGTTTTATCCTTATATTCCCTTACTGGTACACTTTTGGATACAGCATTCTCCAGTTTGACTCTAATTTTCCTCCACATTCCTTCAGCGTCTTCACCGTTCAAATATTCCCCCCAGTCAATGTCCAAACACCGTCTCAGCAGCTCATAATCTGCTCTATCATACATGTATATTTTTCTATTGCTTCTATTATCCCTCTCCGATTTAATGTTACAACTAAAGCTTATACAGGCATGGTCACTACGACCTATAGGGCTATCCACATTAACATGTTCCACTATATCCTCTTCATTTCTAAAAATCAAATCAAGTACACTCCCCTGCGTCCCATCTCTATATCTTGTCATCTCTACAATATGTTGCGTTAAAAAACAATCTCTCACTTTCTCTATAAACTTATTTTCCAGGCTACCCTGTCCCGCTGGAGTAGTACAATTTGCCCAGTTGATCCTTGGCAAATTGAAATCTCCAATCAAAATTTTATATTTGTTCTCTCTATTATCTATCTCCTCCATTGCTTTCAGTAGGTTATCATCCTCTCCCCTGCTATTATTTGGGCTTCTATATATAGAGGCAATTAGAATTGATCCTCTTACACATTTTACTTCAATACACAAATACTCACAATACTGCTGTCTCATATCCACCTCATTAACCTTGAGCTCTTTTCTTACATAAATAAACAGTCCTCTTCCAACCTCTGCTCTAATAGCATTTCTCTCATATAACTCAAAACCCTCCAAACTATATTCCACCAGTTCCCTTTCAATTCTAACATTTTTTGGTCTTACTTCCTGTAGGGCTATGACATCAGGTTTTTCCTCTTCATCCTGCAACCTACATATCAGTTCTCTTTTCTTGTCCTGAGTAAACACATCCACATTACTAAACATAATCCTTAATCCATCTACCATTCCTTCAGCAATTACACCATCCCGCTCCTCCAGTCCGTACCCTACTCCCCTGTTAGCACTACTGGGTCTGCCTCTTTGTCTCCTGTCTCTCCCTGTGACACCTCCACCCCGTTCTCCTCCTCCGTCACAACTCTCATCACATTCTCTCCCCTCCCTGATCTCCCCCTCCTTTCTACTCACCCGTGTTAAAGAGACTGGAGAGGGAAATTCGCGCCAAAAATTACCCGATAAAAAGGGGAATAAGAGGAAAAATAACTGATAATTGAGGAGGGGGGAAAAGGAGGGGAAGGGGGCACATATGTTGGAGTGGTAGCAAATAATGGAGGGGAATTATCTCACCTAATGATATATTGATTTGTTTTGAGTGCCACTGGGGTGTTTTCTAAGTTTTTTTTTATGTTCTGGATCTATTGAGGACAGTCGCAGTGCACCAGAAATACCTTTATTGAGGACAGTCACTGTTTATGGGTTAACTATCTTGATGATGTAATGGTTAGAGTGTTTAAGATCTGTACAGTATGTGGTATTCCAGGTTCGAATCCCGGGAGGATCACATGCTTTCAATAGTTTCATTGGGAGGTGTTTGGTGTTGGGAGTGAAATAAATAAATTAGATTATTTCTATAGGCTTAGGAACATTTCATAGCAAGGCCGGTCCTTAGAGATCTATGCCCTATAAATTGTTCTTGCCTTTCTCTTTAACATTAAGCCATTCAGTGTGCAGCTGGGTCTGAGTACATGATTAGATTGATATCCAGTATTCGATAAATGGATATAAAATCTTAGTCATGTACTTAACCACTAACTGTCTTGATGGTGTAATGGTTAAGAGTGTTTAACACTCAAGCCGCGGGTCCCGACAATTGCCGGATGAGAGAACCATGGCCTATCCAGCGGGTCCCGACAATATTCGGGCGGGATTTTGAGCACATTATCGGCTCTGAGAGAGAGTCCACGTGTTGGGAGGACGGCAGGCAAGCTCTGACCGCTCGGCGTGGGCCGAGTGAGGCAACTGAGACCCTCACCACACCCCTTCACATCTCCGGCCTCTTGAGGGCAAGAATATTCTGAGGAAATATGCCCGCCTGCCAGGTAGTAGAAGTTGCAAATATCTCCGTTTGACAGGGGTTAAGATCTGTATGTGGAAAAGAGCGGTGCATACCCATGTGCAGTGTGTGGAAAGGGTGTAGGCGCTAACTCGATTCGATGTAGCATCTGTCGATGTTGGGTGCATCATGGGAGTAAGCGCTGTAGTAGAATAAAGGGACTCCTGCCGAAGGATAAGTCAGAAATAGAGAAATTTGAGTGCGTAGTGTACAAAGGCGAGCTTGTGTTAAGTGATGATCCTGTGACAGTGAATTTTGGAAATTTAGTCATTGGAGCTGGTGGACAAGTTTTGTTACCTAGGTGATACCATCTCTGCCGGTGGTGGGGCCGAGGCTGCCACTGTCACTAGAATTTGATGTGGCTGGGGGAAGTTCAGAGAACTGCTACCAATTTTGACCATGAAAAGAATGACTCTCCCCCTGAAGGAAAAGGTGTATGCCTCATTTGTTAGAAGTGCAATGATGTATGTCTCAGAAACATGGGCCGTTAAAGTAGAGGATGTCAACAGAATGGAACGTAATGAGATAAGAATGGTGAGATGGATGTGTGGGGCCAGGCTGCAGATTAGAATAACAAATAAGCTGAGGAGACGTTTAGGTGTACAGAGTATTAGCGAGGTGATGCGTACAAGTAGACTGGGATGGTATGGACATGGAGAGAATGGATGAACAAAATTGGGTGAAAAAATGCAGGTTTGTGATTGCGGAGGGAGCTGCACCAAGGGGTGGACCGAGGAAGACCTGGGATCGAACTATACGTGCCGATCTAAAATCCAAAAACTTGACAAGTGAAGCAGCCCTTAACAGGGTTGCCTGGAACACCGCCATTAGGACAAGAGACTGAAACTGCACGTATGTGTGGAGCACTCAGTCTTAAAATTTTATGTATGTATGTATGTATATGGGATCCCAGGTTCGAATACCGGGAGGTTCACATGTTTTCATGAATTTCATTGGGAGGTGTTAAGTGTTGGGAGTGAAATAATTTAATTAGATTATTCATAGTGCAGTTGGGTCCAATACATGATTAGATTGATATACAGTATTCAATAAATGGATATTAATCATGGTCATGTGCTGAACCTTTAACTATCTTGGTGGTGTAATGGTTGTTGTTGTTGTTGTTGTTGTTCCCCAAGCTGCCTGGCCGAACAGCCCCAAGGCCCCGAGCAAGGCCAAGGCCACAACCGAGCGCCCCCACAGAACCCTCCCCGCCGACCACAATAAAGCCTGGGTGACCGAAGCCACTCCATGGCGGGGAGCTCGAGGAGGGTGCGGAAACGCCCGGGAAACCAAAGCCCCACCCAGGGCCCTGTGCCCCTCAGCAAATATGAAGAGAAAGCTGAGGGGCAAGGGAAAAATGTGACGCTTTGGCTTCCAATCTTGGTAGATTGGGAGGTCAATCCACGTTAGAGACGCCGTCACTTGAGATCTAGAAAATATATAAGTAAAAGGAACAGTCAGAGTAAGCTATGGGTATGGCAGAGATTGCTCAGTTCTCACTCTGATAGACCAGCCCATCACCAGGTGGTGTAATGGTTAAACTGTTTTAATTCTGTATATGGTATCCCAGATTAGAATCGCGGGAAGATCACATGCTTTAATAAATTTGATTTGGGGGTGTTTGGTGTTGGGAGTACATATATACAAGTTTAACCCTCCAGCCTCGGCTACGCATTACATAAATATTCCCCAAAACCCGGGTGTTTTGGCCGAAAAACGTCTAGGCTAGGCTACCGTATCTTTATTATTCTGACTGCTTCCGCATTCCCGCACATCCCCAAGCGTAGCTGTGTTATTTACCTGTAGAATGGCATTAAGTAGAGCTCTCTAAGTCAACTGGTTCAGTTGTGATGATGATTTCATTGGAGATAACTTTATGGCAACAACAGCCACTTTACACTACTTTTCGATACTTAACAACAACATACAGGCACACACAAACAAGCGACGCTCTCCTTCTTGTGGCCGGAGATGCGGGGCGTCGGTCCAGCCGGCTGTTGTTTACATGCGTCGGACCGACGCCTCGCACACCAAGCTCACAGGCTTTCAACCACTGGGCGTTAAAGAGCCCTTCCAGGCAGCTCGTGTATGCTTTTTTATGGGCGTTCAAGAGCCCTTCCGGGAACAGAGGGTTAAAGAACGCTTCATCCACAGAGAATGTGCTTTTAGTCTCTCTAAGTGTACAGTACAATAAAGACTTGCCATAATACAGCCCCAGCCTCTTTCTCTCAACTTACTCCGAGAAATACATATCATTCTCGCGGCCCTTGATGAGGTGTTTGTATATCTGGTAGTCGGTGTAGTCCATGAAGGCCTTGAGGGCCATGATGAGCGGCACAAAGAACATCTCTCGCTTCAGCACAAACTCCAGCTTGGCCTCTCCAGAATTGAGATAGTGAAGAACGTTCATTGCTGAGGTCTGGAAGGAGGAAGTGATTAGTCAGTCAGTATTCAAGGTAATTAAATCTTAAATGAGGATAAGGAAGAAGTGGAAATATGAGAGGAAAGAGAGAAAATTGACAGTAGAGAGAATAAATGTGAGAAAACTAACTGAAGAATGTAATGCAACAAAATACAGGGACATGCTGAAAGATACTGTAAAAGGCATGGAAGATATGACAGATCTAGGAAATACTGTAGACGAAGTATGGAAAGGTACAAGAGACTCCATGATTATAGCAGCTGAAAAAGTATGTGGCAAGAAAAAGTTTAAAATGTGGAAAATGAAAGGTAATGCATGGTTTAGCAGAGATAATAATAATAATAAGCATGTTACTTATTTCTCATAAGCGCCAATTTTTCCGAAGAATTCACTAGCGCTCGGAAAGAGAAAGAAAAAAGAACAAAATCAATGCATCAAAAGAAGGCTTATATACAACACACATTTAACAATCACTAGCGGTGGCAAAATAGCCTAAACTCTATAGCCATCTGTCATGACACCTCTCTCAAGATCATAGCTTCTCTCAAAGAGAAAAGTCTTAAGTTGTCTCTTGAAGCATTCAACAGAACTCAGCTGTCTCATGGACAGCGGCAACCTGTTATACAACCTCGGAGCCATGTAGGAGAATAACCTCTCAAAGAAAGAAGACTGCTGGAAAGCCCTTGGTTCATCAAGACGAAAAGGGTCATTGTCATGACGCACAACTACACCATGGTGTGCCGGTGGGCGCCTGAGCAGCTCCGCAAGGTACCTAGGCTCACCAAATTTGAGAACCTTAAAAGTCACCAAACACAACTTAAATTCTATTCTTGCTCTTACTGGCAGCCAGTGCAGTTCTATGTGAAGAGATGTAGTAGGAGTTCTAGGTGGAACACCAAAAATGAGTCTTGCGGCACTGTTAAGAACAGACTGAACTTTCTTTAAAATATAATTTGGAAGACCCACCAACAGGGCATTGCAATAATCAACACGAGAGAAGACCAATGAGTGAACCAACGTCAGGAGGCAACGTCTGGTTATAAACGGCTTCACCAAATAGAGATTTCTGATGTGCAAGTAACAACTTTTAACTATCTGGTTTACATGATCTTTGAAATCTAATCGGGAGTTCACATATACACCCAGATTTCGAACAGAGTTGGCCGGTCGCAGCTGAGATCCACCCACATTGATGGAGAGGGCACCTACTATATCATCAGCTCTTCTATTTCCTCGGATGATGAGAAATATCAGTTTTACCATCATTTAGTTTAAGTTTTCTCGCTCTCATCCACTTCTTGATATCAGACATCAACAATTCCATCTTACTCCGTATATCAACTATATTTGTGATTCTCACATAAATCTGGGTGTCATCTGCATAAAAGTGAAAGGTGACATTATGTGCACGAAGCAGAAGAGACAAACTGCTGATATAAATTATAAATAGGATAGGACCTAAAACTGATCCCTGCGGAACACCATACTGCAGGGGTGTCGAGTCCGAGACCACTTGATTTACCATCACACTCTGGGATCTACCTGACAAGTACGACCCAAGAAGCAAGAGAGCGGAGTCACGCACACCACAATCATAAAGATCACTCAATAACAACTCGTGATCCACTGTGTCAAAGGCCGCAGAGAGATCAAGCAAGACCAATAGTGAGGCCACACCATTACAAATGTTCTCAACTAGATCATTATGTACTCTAATCAATGCTGTTTCAGTTGAATGATGCTGTCGGTAAGCAGACTGAAAAATTGGGATAGTTTCATTCTGCTGAAGTAGTGGTTGTAATTGGTCAAGTATTGCACACTCTAATATCTTTGATATGAAGGACAGGTTGGAGACAGGACGATAGTTCAACATGTTCTCAACATCAAGTCCAGGTTTCTTTAGAGTAGGTCGGAGTAGTGCATGCTTTTCAGAATGTGGGAAGCTACCTTCAGAGAAGCACTTATTAATTATTTTGGAAATAAACTCAACTGTGTGATCATAGACTCTTGGTAGCTTGGAAACATTTATGGGATCCAACGGGCAAAATGTTTTATTGAGGTTTCTTATGTAGGACGAGATCATGTCCACCTCTACTGAGTGAAAGGATGAGAGGACATTATTAGGAATGTGTCGGGGTTGGAGTACAACTGAAAGTTCTTCACCAACAGAAGCATCATCCAGTTCCTGTCTTATGCGAGTTATCTTGCCAGCAAAAAATGCCACAAAGTTGGCAGCCAACTCAGCATCGGGTACAGAAGGTCTTAAGCTGACTCTTGTTTTTCCAAGTAAACTGTTTACAATTGAAGCCAACCTCCTCTGGTCGTTACCACATGAGTCAACTTTTCCCTGATAATACACTTTCTTTTCATCTTTGATTGTGTGGACCACGGCTCTTCTGGCTGACAGATATTGCAACCATGTAGAGTCTGTTTTATTTTTCCGCCATTCACGTTCAGCTCTTCTATGCGCTCTTCTAAGAAATTTAACTCGAGTGCTATACCAGGGTGAATCATCTCGTACTATGATTTTCTTCTCTACTTCTGGACAGTGATGATCGAACACTAATTTAAGTGCATTTCCATGTACCTCCACCAGCTCATCTGAAGTAAGGTTGGAAGTATCAATACTTCCCAAGTACTGTTTTACTTCACTGCTAGCCAAATTTTGGTATGTATTTTTTATAATTTCTAAATCTGATTACTTTTTCACGTGTGAGTGGCTTAGGGAAATCAAAGCTGAAAGTAACCAAAGCATGATCAGAGGTATTAGGGTAGGCATTCTCAACATCAACATCCAGAACACCACCATAACCCACAGGAGAGAAAACCAAGTCAAGGGTGTGTCCTAAGATATGACTTGGGTGGGACACATGGTTTACAAATTGTTCTGATCAGTCAACTCAAGGAACTCAGGAGAGAATGGCTGCAGATGAGGGCTGTCAACCCAGTAATTAAAATCTCCACATATCAAAAGTCTTCCGGTTTTAGCAGAAAATTCCTCGAGAAACTGCCCAAACTCTTCCATAAAACCCCTATCTGTGCCACGATGGCCAGGCCTGTAGACAACTGCCATTCTTAGAATTTGTTGATGGAGTTTTATTTCCACTTCCAACAGTTCATAATAAAGAGGGGCTGGGTTATGACTTATTTGCAAGATATTCACCAGAGATAGAAGAAATAGTGAACAAGAAGAAAGAGTTGTGAAAGAGAATGCTGCAAAACAATATACAGTACCTAGAGAAACTAGAAATTCGAGGAAACAAGAATATAAGAACCTGAAATAAAGAGTGAAGAGGACGATACAAGATGCTAAAAGGAAGGCAGCTGAGGAATATGGGAAGAAGATTAGTGAACAGTTTCTGAGTGACAAGAAAGCATACTATAGAGCTGTGAAAGAAGCCAGAGGGAAGAAGACCGAGAGTGTCTCGGGTGGTAGGATGAGGGACTTAAATGGGGAGGTGGTGGAGGGTGATGGTGTGGTGGAGGTGTGGAAAGATCATTTTAGTAGTTGAGCTGTAAAGAGTAGGGGGAAGGCAAAGATCTCATCCATGGGAATGGAGAGAGGTAGAATAAACAGTAGACGAAAGACAGACAAACAGAGACAAAGTAAAAGAAGCAAGCAGTAGACTAAAAATGGGAAAAGCTGCTGGAGTAGATAACATCTCAGGTGAAATGCTGAGATATGGTGGAGAAGAAGCTGTAGACATAATGCATAGGTTATGTATATTAGTATGGGAAAAGGAGAGTGTACCGGTACCAGAGGACAGGAGGAAAGCAATGATGGTACCCTTGTACAAAGGGAAGGGTAGTAAAGAGGAGTGTAATAGTTATAGGGGAATTAGCTTGCTTAGCATACCTGGAAAGGTATACACAAGAGTAATACCAGAGAGGCAGCAGAAGATAACAGATGACAAAATAGGCGAGGAGCAGGGAGGTTTTTAGAAAGGGCAGGGGCTGCGTTAACCAGATAGCCTCAATACATACATACATAACATTTTAAGACTGAGTATTCGGATACACAGAGTTAATTATTTATTTGTCATTATTATTAGGTTATTAGTCCTTTAACTATTTACTTGTCTCTATTATTATATTGGCAACATACCTTCATACCAGGGGTCATAAATATATCCAAGTAAGTCCTGTGGGACTATGAAATAGCTATTATTGGACAAGAAAAATATTCTGGTCACCCCTCTACTGGAATATAAACAACAATAAACATCCAATCTTGTCGCCGTCGGCAGTGTGCAGTACTGCCAATACGTATAGCGACTTCCGCTAGATCTAGCAGTAATGATTTACACTAGCAGTTTGTATTTAAACTTTTGTTTAGAAATTTCAGAACAATTTCGAAGTGATATTATATTGATTTTGCCAATTCATATTTCTAGTGGTATTTATAATGTCTTAACAATATATGCTAGCGGCTTTAACTTCAATTGGTAATGGTGGCACTATAGTAAACAGGTGGTTGTTGTTGTTGTTGTTCCCTAAGCTGGCTGGCCGAACAGCCCCGAGTCCCTGAGAAAGGCCATGGCCATGATCGGGCTTTCCCACAGAGCTCTCATTGAGTGTAGATTGTGTTGTTGGCGTAAGTGGTTGTGTGAAATGCAGTCTTCTATGATGTGTTTAATGGTATGGGGTGCTGTGTTACATCCCGGGCAGGCGTCGACAACGGAGTCATCCAGTCTCTTCTGATAGCTCAGGAGAGCTGGATGGTGTCCGCATCTCAGCCTGGCCAGGTGGACTCTGTCCTCGCGAGGAAGGGAGGATTCGGAAGGATGGATTTCGGGAGGTCGTGCATGCAGCTGCGTGTTGTCTGTGAGTGAGTGGATGGATCGGTGAGAGATATGAGTATGGATGTGCTTCTGGAAGTTGGTTCGGGGTGGGGGCAGGGAGGGAGAGAGGACAATAATTGTGTGTGATACCGTGTGCTGGGTGTTGTTTTGATATTTCTTGGTGTCTGTGGGTGTGTTGCCATGTAGTTTAGTGGGTGGTCTTGGTTCGTGGAGGCTGCTACCAGGAATTGAGTGCCTCTTATGTCCAGATGGTCTTTGACTTTGAGGATTTTGGTTTCTTGATGAAGGTGATCTGTGGGTGCAGTAGCTGTGCAGCCTGTAATGATCTTCAGGGCTTTGTTTTGAATAGTCTGTAAGGTCTTATGACGTGTTTCAGCTAGGTTAGAAGCCCAGGCTGGGCTTGCGTATTCCATCACTGATCTTATGTATTGTTTATATACTGTGGTGGTAGTTTCTTTGTTGTGTCCAAATTTGTGTGAGCAAGTGACCTGAGGGCATTAAGTCTGGGTGTCAGTTTCTTTTTAATGTTTGTGGTGTGCTGTTTGAATGTCATATGAGTATCATATGTTACTCCTAGGATTTTGGGTGTGTGTGTATGTGTTAGGGGTGTGTTGTTTATGGTGAGTTGAGGGATGTATTCGTGTTCTCCTGTCCAACTTGTGAGCAGGGTTGCGGTGGATTTGGCTGGGGCTAGATTAAGTCTGTTTGTAGTGCACCAGCCATGTAGTGTGTTGAGATAGGGTTGAAGGAGATCTGTTGCTCTTTTTGGGTCATGGTGTATGCATGTGAGTGTTATGTCATCTGCATAGGAGGCTAAGTTTATTTGGGGCATATTGGGTGTAGTTATATCGTGCATGTACAGATTGAAGAGTGCGGGCGATAGGACGGATACTTGTGGGACTCCGTTTGGAAAGTTTCTGATTTTAGATGACTGACCGGCAAAAGATACGTGTGCACATCTGCCTGCTAGGAAGTTGGCCAGCCACCTTTTTGTGTTGTTGTACATGTTTGTGTTGTAGATTTTCTTTGTTAGGTTGTGGCGGGGGATGGCATCGAAGGCTTTACTAATGTCGAGTGTGGCTAATAGTGATCTGTGTGGTGGTCTAGCTGAGTTGATGCCGTCGAAAGCTCTTTGTAAGGTCTGTGAGAAGAGTGTTTGTGGAGTGCAGTGGCCTAAAGCCATGTTGTGTTGGAGCTAGGGGTAGGTCAGGTGTAATTAGTTGTAATACTAGGCGTTCCATGACTTTGGAGGGGAGCAAAGGAGTGTGATGGGGCGGTGCGAGGAGGGTAGCGTGGGGTCTTTGTTGGGTTTGGGGAATGTGATGATGATACCATGCTTCCAAATGTCTGGTATTGTGTTGTGTGAATAGTTGTAGTTTGATATGTTAGTGAGTGCTTGTATGCTTTGTGGTCCCAGGTGTCTGAGGTGTATGTTGCTTATGTTGTCTAGGCCACAGGCGGGTGAGCGCTTGAGATTGTTGATGATATGCTTTGTCTGGTGATTGGTGAAGGGTGTATAGTCAGGGTCTGTGGGGAATTGTCTCTTACGTCGGATGACACGTCGGTCGTCTTTGTGAGGTTTTAGGTGGCTGACATGTGAGAAGTGATTGATGAGAGTGTTTGCTTGTTGTTTACATGAAGGAGTAGAGTCTGTTGTTGTGATTGCAGCATGTGATTGTGTTTTTTAGTGTTTTGTAGAGTTTTTTGGGGTTTGTTTTGTGATCAAGTGTTTGTAGGAAGTTATTCCAATTTAGTTTTTGTTGTTCTTGTATTTTGTTAGTTTGGGTGTTGAGTGCTTGAATTTGTTGTGTGATGTCTTGTGTGTGGGGTGCTGGGGAGTGTTTCAGTATGTCGCGTTGTCTGATGAGGTTTTGAATTTCTGGTGTGAAGTTGGGGTTGTGTCTTTTTCTGTTACCTCTTGGAATGTGTTTCTTGTCAGTGTTTTGGATAGTTTTATTGAGTATGTGTACAGCATTGTTGATGTTAGTGATGGGTGTACTGTTTAGAGTTGTGAAGTGTTGTTCTGTCTCATTTGTGAATGCTTCCCAGTTAGCTCTTTTATAATTGGTGTATGTGTGTTTGTGGCTAGCTGGGGTGAGTCTGGTTTTGGTGGTGATAATGATCGGGAGGTGGTCAGAGCCTAAGGTTCTGACCACCCTCCAGGATGTTGTGGGGGCGAGTTCTGGGGAGCAAAAGGTGATGTCTGGAGATGATGGGTTATAGAGGGCTTGGTGAGGAATATGGGTATGTTGATGGATGTCGTTAAGGATGATGAGGTTATCGGTTTGGTTTTGTAGTACCAGCCCTCTGTCTGTGTCGGGGTTGTCGACAAACCAGGCCGACGTCTTGGCGTTGAAGTCAGGTGAGGTGAGGTGGGGGTGGGGATTGGGGAGCAGGAGATGGGGGTTGGAATGGATTAGGATGGGGTGTGGTGTGTTGAGTTGAGGATGTGGATGGTATGGGAAGGTTAGGTGGGTTAGGGAGGAGAGGTGGACGGGTTTTAGGGGGGGTGATGATATGGGAAGGTTAGGTGGGTTGGGGAGGAGAGGTGGACGGGTTTTAGGTGAGGGATTTGACTGGGAGAGGGAGGGGCATGAGGAACAGGTCCAGGTGTTTGTGTAGTGTTTCTTGGAGGCAAGTGTTGTGCAGGTGAAGTGGGTCCAGTTCCCGCATGAATTGCAGAGAACTGAACCCTTAGTATGGCGACTCGAAGTGATGGGTTTTGAGCAAGTTGGACATATGTATGTGTACGTGGGTCCTGGGTTGCTCTCAATGTCTCCGGCTAAAAGAAGTCTTCGAGAAATGACAGCCGGAGAGTCATTTCTCGGTGTAGGAAAAACTGTGTGATGTGTGTGTGTGGTGTGAGAGGTGTGGAAATTCCCGGCGCGACCGAAGCCGCTCCAAGGACCCGTGCCCCCAGGGAGGGGGCAGGGGATGGTTGTGACGGTTTGGCTCCCGAAACTGCTCCCCGCGGCCAGCATCCGGTTTTCCTCAATTTCTTCAATTGGTAATGGTGGCACTATAGTAAACAGGTGGTAAACATAGCCGCATGCATATCGGTTTGGCCAAGATTACTTGGTTTATATAAGTTTATTATGAAATATAATTTAGTATTATGGTAAGTTGGCTACCTACTATTATGTTTATAAAATATAATAAGTAGCCTACTGTAATGTTGAGCAAATTATTGTAGGCTAGGCTATATCGGCGATTTCGGTCACTCAGAATCTTGGCGCTTCAATTCGAAATGCTTTGGAAGTCATGAACAACAACCTTACTTTATTTATTTATATATCCCATGGCCTGTTCGAGTATTGGCGAGGTTCGGATAGTAACAGGCCGGTTATGGGAGTGATTACTGTATGCAAAAATCGTCCGAATTTGACCCGGTTGACGGTACTCATCCTTTTTTACTGTACTTTGAGAGATCCTTTTAAGTTGAACTTTATTATCTATATGAAAACAAATCTCTCCACTTCAGAACAAGCTCCAGATTGGACTGAAGTAGATAACTTTGATGGCTGAACTCTGAAAGGTCACTTACCAGTCACTAGACAATACTGTATACAAGTACAGTACAGTATTCAAAACTAGAATTCCCGTGGAAACTTGGATGATCTTAAATGGCTTCAATGGCTAAATTTTACATGTAATTATATTATTCTACATTAAATATTTGAAAAATCTACAAACAAGTTGGTCAAAATAATAAAAAGGCTTAGAATGCATTAACAGGAAATGTATTTAATAATCTATGTATCTATCTATCTATCTATTGCCGGACTTCGTGATCCCCGATGGAGGAAGTGGTAGAGGTGAGCAGTGTGCAGCATGTGAGGAGGTATGTGCAGTTAGGAAAAGAGGGAGGAAAGTGAAGGGTACAGCATGGAGGACAGAAGAGGTAAAACTAGCTGTTGAAGATAAGAAAAGTACATATAGAGAGTGGTTGGGTAGTAGAGGGAATGAAGATTTTGAGACAAAAATGAGAGGTACTTAGAGAAAAAGAGAGTGGTGAAGAGAGTATCGAAGGAAAGTAAGAGAAGATCAGATGAGGAATTTGGAAGGACTCCAAGTGTAAAATGGAGGGAGTGTAGGAAACTGTTCTGGAAAGAGGTCAAGATAGTTGTTGTTGTTGTTGTTGTTGTTGTTCCCTAAGATGCCTGGCCGAACAGCCCCGAGTCCCTAAGGAAGGCCATGGCCACGGTCGGGCTTTCCCACAGAGCTCTCAAAGAGTGTAAATTGTGTTGTTGGCGTAAGTGGTTGTGTGAAATGCAGTCTTCTATGATGTGTTTAATGGTATGGGGTGCTGTATTACAACCCGGGCAGGTGTTGACGACGGAGTCATCCAGTCTCTTCTGATAGCTCAGAAGAGCCGGGTGGTGTCCGCATCTCAGCCTGGCCAGGTGGACTCTGTCCTCGCGAGGAAGGGAGGATTCAGAAGGATGGATTTCGGGAGGTCGTGCTTGCAGCTGCGTGTTGTCTATGAGTGAGTGAATGGAACGGCGAGTGATATGAGTATGGATGTGCTTCCGGAAGTTGGTTTGGGGTGGGCAGGGAGGGAGAGAAGACAGTATTTGTGTGTGATAGCGTGTGCTGGGTGTTGTTTTGATATTTCTTGGTGTCTGTGGGTGTGTAGCTATGTAGTGTAGTGGGTGGTGTTGATTCGTGGAGGTTGCTGCCAGGAATTGTGTGCCTCTCATGTCTAGATGATCTTTGACTTTGAGGACTTTGGTTTCTTGATGTAGATGATCTGTGGGTGTCGTAGCTGTGCATCCTGTGATGATTTTCAGGGCTTTATTTTGAATGGTCTGTAAGGTCTTATGATGTGTTTCAGCTAGGTTGGAAGCCCAGGCCGGGCTTGCATATTCCATAACTGATCTTATGTATTGTTTGTAGACTGTGGTGGTGGTTTCTTTGTTGTGTCCAAATTTCGTGTGTCCAAATTTTGTGTGGGCAAGTGATCTGAGGGCGTTAATTCTGGGTGTCAGTTTCTTTTTCGTGTTTGTGGTGTGCTGTTTGAATGTCATTTGGGTGTCGTATGTTACTCCTAGGATTTTGTGTGTGTGTGTGTGTGTTAGGGGTATGTTGTTTATGTTGAGTCCTGGGACGTAATCGTGCTCTCCTGTCCAGCTTGTGAGGAGGGTTGCAGTGGATTTAGCTGGGGCTAAATTGAGTCTGTTTGTAGTGCACCATTCATGTAATGTGTCGAGATAGTCTTGAAGGAGTCTTGTTGCTGTGTCTGGGTTTTGGTACGTGCTTGTGAGTGTTATGTCGTCTGCGTAGGAGGCTATGGTTATTTGGGGTGAATTTGGTGTATTTATATCATGCATGTACAGATTGAAGAGTGCGGGCGACAGGACGGATCCTTGCGGGACTCTGTTTGGGAAATTTCTAATGCTAGATGACTGACCGGCAAAAGATGCGTGTGCACATCTGCCTGCTAAGAAGTTGGCCAGCCATCTTTTTGTGTTGTTGTGCATGTATGTGTTGTAGATTTTGTTTGTTAGGTTGTGGCGGGCGATGGCATCGAAGGCTTTACTAATGTCGAGTGTGGCAAGTACTGATCTGTGTGGTGGTCTAGCTGAGTTGATGCCGTCAAAAGCTCTTTGTGTAAGGTCTGTAAGATAGTTAGGGAGGGTAGCAAGGGAAGTAGTAAGGGTCTGAAAGATAAGAATGGGCGAGTGTTAGCCGAGAAGCAGGAGAGAGTCGAGAGATGGAGGGAGTACTTCAGCGAATTGTTGAACGTAAGGAATGAAACGCCAGCAAACATAGTTGGATGGGGTATGGGAGGGAGAAGAAGAGAAGTAGTGGAGGAGGAGGTGGGGATCAGGTCAGAAGTGTGTGAAGCCATGAAAAGATTGAAGATGGGGAAAGCATCAGGAATTGATGGAGTGTGTGGGGAAATACTGAGGTATGGTGGTGAGATAGTGATCGAATGGGTATGGAAAATGTGTAAACTAGCATGGGAGAAGGGAAATGCGCCTGATGACTGGAAAACAGGCATAATAGTCCCCCTGTATAAGGGTAAAGGGGAAAGAGACGTGTGTGGTAATCACCGGGGAATACGTCCACAAGTGCACTGCTATTCCCATTTACCTCTGACGGTATTCCCCACCCTCCCACCACCCATCAACTTTTTTATCACCCACCTTCCCATTCATATCCCCAATCAGAAATATTCTTTCGCTCTTACCAAACTTATCTAGGCACGCCGCAACATTCACCCAGAACTCCTCTTTCTCTCTTTCAGGTTTATCCTCTGTTGGAGCATACACACACACACAAAACCACCCACATTTTTATTCCTACTTTCATTCTTACCCACACAATCCTTGCACCCACAGAACCATAGTCCTTTACACGCTCCTTCCATTTGTTACTTACAAACAAACAGGCACCTTCTTTTGCTCCGTCATTCTCATTCACTCCAGCACACACACCTATTCCACATTCTTTCACACATGCAACCTTCCATTTGGTCTCGGTCATTCCGCATACATCCAGCCTTAAATAATACTGAAAACTCGACCAAACTAACGCTCTATACATTCAGGAAGTGGGTCGAAATCTTATGATAATACCTCACAGATGTATGTTTCACCCGATTCATTCCGTTCACACTAGATTATTTACAGCTCACAGGTGTAAAGATTGTTTTTTGGTCGAGGGTACATATAAAAAAAAATATTCCCAAGCCATGCACTAACCTGGTCATCTTGCACACAGCGAATCATAATACCCTTCTTGGTAAACCCGTCGTTTCTCTTCATCCAAGACTCTCGCTCCATCGCCACAGGGTAGTTCCTTCGGTTAACCATCAGCAACCTGAAAAAAAAAAAAAAAAAAAAAAAAAAAAAAAAAAAAAATGCAAATTAATTGATTGGATTAACCCTCCAGACCCGGTAGGGCTCTTGAACGCCCATAAAAAACATACCCGAGCTACCCGAAAGGGCTCTTAACCCTTAAAGAGCGGCGCTCGACTTAAGTCGTGCACCAATTTGCAGCAAGTTAGGAGCATTATTAAGGCTTTTAAAGGGTTAAAATAGAGTGCAAATGGCCGGGAGAGCAGCGGGCCAGACAGCCGACTCCCAGGGCTTACCGCCGCCCATTAACTCATGTTCCCTGTGTTCTCGAGAGGCCGGCAGTGTAGCCAGTAGTGAGCATAGCTGGGAAAAATATACCGATATATGCTAAACTTCCATGTTCGTGGCATCACTGCAAGAGAACCACGAGTGCTACGTAGCTCGTTCTGGTCTCATTTTGAAGCTTTTAGTGCCTAGTTTTTTGCTAAATATTTAGTTTTTCATGCAGATGCTTGATTTATCATGCAGGAGGGCCTGAATATGCCCAAATGAGCCCAAAACACCCTGCTAGACAAGGGTTAAAGACCAATGAGCTCAAAGCCTGTAAGCTTGGTGTGCGAGGTGTCTGTCCGACGCATGTAAACAACAGCCGGCTGGACCGACGCCTCGCATCTCCGGCCACAAGAAGGAGTGCGTCGCTTGTTCGTGTGTGCCTGTATGTTATTGTTAAGTATCGAAAAGTAGTGTAAAGTGGCTGTTTTTGCCATAAAGTTATCTCCAATGAAATCATCATCACAACTGAACCAGTTGACTTAGAGAGCTCTACTTAATGCCATTCTACAGGTACGAAACACATCTACGCTTGGGGATGCGCGGGAATGCGGAAGCAGTCAGAATAACAAAGATACGGTAGCCTAGGCGTAGACGTTTTTCGGCCAAACCACCCGGGTTTCGGTATGGAATACATAGCCGGGGCTGGAGGGTTAAAGAGGGTGAAAATGGGTAAAGCATTAAGAATACATGGAGTGTGTGATGAGAATGTGAACTATGGAGGTGACGTCGTGACTAAATGAGTATGGAAAATTTGTTGTTCTTGATTTTGCTGTTCCTCAGGCTGTCTGGCCGAACAGCCCCAAGGTCCAGAGCAAGGCCATAAACGAGCGTCCCCACAAAACCCTCCCTGCTTACCACTAATAAAGCTCGGGTGACCGAAGCCATCCCAAGGCGGGGAGCTGAGGAGGGCACGGAAACGCCCGGGAAACCAAAGCCCCACCCAAGGCCCTGTGCCCCACAGCAATGAGAGAAAACCGCACTAAAAATCCAGATGGCGTTGGGGGTCTGATTGGAATACTATCGTTTGTGATGCACCATTGAGGTGTTTTGAGGGCTTTCGTGATTTAAGAGGATTAACAACAGTTCGCAATATAGGTTTGACTCCTGCAAGGAGATAAAGAAAATCTAATATTTAGTAGTGGCCCCGTAATCATTGACGATTATGCCTATTACATAAGGCACCCTCTTCAAACACTCATCCGCCGTAGTTTGAATCTACCGCGCAGAGCATAAAAAAAAAAATTAGGAGCCTTCATCATGAGCGCACGCAACCTCACTCATGGTTCAGTCATTATGAAATTGGGTTCTCACTACGAAAAAACTTTGTAACAAATAAAAAACAAAAAGAAAATAAGAATAACTATTCATAAGCTTTCCATATAATCGTGGATGTACTTGTGTGGATCTTTGACCAGACGCTGACTCAGGCGTCATTCTTCCTTCACTGACATATCAAGTAAACCAAAATCCTTAATACATCAACGAATGGGAAGGGGATGGTCGGGAGGGCCCCAGTCGCCAATGATTACGGGGCCACTACTAAATATTAGGTTTTCTTTATCTCCTTGCAGGAGTCAAACCTATAATTTATTAGTGACCCATCCATCATTGACGATTATGCCTGATATCTAAGACTGGAGGGGGACATTCGTAATCATATCATAACTCTAGCAAAAGCAGATAATCAAACAACCACATAGTATTCTTACTTCGAAAAGATATATATTTTTGGTGCAGCACATATATACAAAAAGGGGTACAAGCAGGAGCGTGCTTCAAAGAAGCCTGCTTGATAAAAAAAAAAGGGTTAACTCTGAGATTCTGAGTACAGATCCGCCAGTTAAAAAGGCACCCCACTTAAATTAAGTGGTGAAAAAATAAAAACTTATAAGTTTACATGTGCACATATAAACCCCATAAAACTAGTGGATATATCTTGCAAAATATACCCAATGCTTAAAATTAGATTGCTTCACAGCCCAAAACTACTTACAACAACACTGTTGTTTGTACTACAATTATACTAGCACAATTTCCTGTAATGAATTGTACAGAGAAATTTTCATATCACAACACCCATAAACAGTATCACAGCTCACATATTCCGGCGGGGTCTAGGGCATCCTATGTTACACTGACTGCACCCCCCCCCCCCCCCCCTCCCCCCCAGTTCATGAAATTAAACAATAAGTGACCTAGGGGCCACCTAGACCCTCTGCCTTAAAGCTATACATGGCAAGGAAGGTTTGTCTAGAGCAACTGAAAGGTATCGAGTCAAAAACGTATGATTAGAGGCCCACAACTGTGTGGACGTAATATTTTCAACAGAAAAATTCTTAAGGAAACGTAAAGAGGCTGCCCACTTGCGTAAATTGTGGGCCCTACCCACAACGCCGGGATTACTCTCTTTAATGACCTCGACTAAGAGAGAAGCCAGTTTACGTTTCATCAAGCGTTTACCCGTACTTGCGACCCATAAAGCACCCTGGTGATTTAGAGGTGCCACTCTCAAATATTTGGTTAGAGCTTGCACAGGACATAAATTATGGTGCACCTTTCCCTTTTTCAATGCCGGCACTGTGAACTCTGAAAACACGTGTTCACTGTGCTCATTCTTGGCTATGAACCCTGGGGAAGGTGCAATATGAATACACTCATTAAGCCTACCAAACCTGAGGCAATTAGGTGTGTTGCTCATCGCCGCCAGCTCAGATACTCTGTTCCCGGTAGCCAAAGCCATAAGGAATACTGCCTTTTTTAAAAGTAACGTAAAATCTGCAGTGTATTGGTACAGACGGGAATGAAGTAACGACAATGCTCTGTCCAGAGACCAGGTAGGCATGAGCTGACGGGGAGGTGGGCGGAGTTTAACCCTTCCTACCCGGTCTGCCTTAGGTAAGGACAGCACGAAAGAAGGGCCGCTACCCGGTATGCCTTATCTAAGGCATGAGCTTAATAGCCTAATTAAGCATGGTCCGCATGCCGTGCGTACGACGTATGTCAACAAACCCAAGCGTTCGTCACAGCACCTCCGAAAACAAGAAGGAGAAGACTCCTCAATATTATTGTTCTGACGTCATGACGAAATTAGTGTCTAAAAAGCCCCCATATTGGCAACATCTCTGCAATATTGGCTCCACTGAAATCGTCATCACAACTGAACCAGCTGACTTACAGAGCTCTACTCAATGCCAAAATACAGATTGAAAACCGCACTACGATTATAGATGAGTGGGAAAGTTCTAACAGTGAAAATAAACATAAATACGGTAGCCTAGGCCTAGACGTTTTTCAGCCATATCGCCCAGGTAGGGGCGACCGTCATTTGGTAAGACAGCCCGGGGAGGAAGGGTTAAAACATGCCCTCATAAAACCTGTTTCCTCCACGACTGGTATGGTGAGACCGGTAAAGTCCAAAAATGGCATCCTAATCGCTGTTAAGTGATTTTTTAACGTTACTACAGATAAACGTTTCTGCTCGAACAGATAATTTAAATAATTAAACACCAAAGCCACCGAGGGCACAGTTTGTTCTGTTCTAAGAATCCAAGAAGTAAAGGCTTGCCAATGCGATTGATACTGTCGCTTAGTAGACTGGGTATATTGATTCATGAATTTATTAGTCACGTCTCTACCATATGGTGCTAGCCACTTGGCCTCCTGAATGTCCATAATGCAAGAGTCTGTGAGGTCTCTAGGTTGCCAATTGTGTCTAAGTGGAAAAACCCGACCGGGAGTGACACCGGGTGCGGGCACCACGTTTTCAATTGCTGGTACCACAACTGCGCCGGCCACAGGGGCGCGATTAGCGAGACTACGCCCCGATAATCCTGTAGTTTGTTTACTACGTGGCACATTAGAGACGCGTCTGGCGGCGGAAACAGATAAATGGAACTCCACTTGTTCCAGTCTGTCACCAGTGCGTCTGGCCCGCCCGCCGGCGTTATCGTCCGGCGGGTGAGGTACAGTGGGAGTTTGTGAGTCTCCTCTGATGCAAACAAATCCACTTGTGGATGGTAAGGCTCCGCAATCATTTGGTCGAAAATGGTTTGCTTGAGCGCCCATTCTACTGTTGTGCTCTGTCTCCGAGACAGAGCGTCTGCCCAGACGTTTGCTACGCCTGGGAGATAAGATGCGTGAAGATGAATGTCCAGCCTGTTGGCTAGAATAATAATCTTTTCTGACACGTTTAGCAACCTCCGAGATCTCGTTGACCCTTGTTTCTGAATACAGTGAACCGCATTCAGATTGTCCATTCTGAAGGCCACCGACTTACCCCGTAAAGCAGAGCCGTGAGCCTGAAGGAAATATAAGGGGACTAGTAATTCTTTGACATTGATGTGGGAGATTTCTAAATGGGTCGAAAGCCCTTGACCCTGGTGCCCTTGGTTTGACTGAAAGCCCCAACCTATCGTTGGGCGGGTGCCCAACCCCGAAAGGGGTTGAAATAGGGGAGCTATCCCCCCGCCAAAGGCGGCTTTCTAGGGCCTTTCCTAGCTGATGCTGAGAGGATTGGGTTCTAGTCATGTGGTGATGGGCTGGTCTATCAGAGTGAGAACTGAGCAATCTCTGCCATACCCATAGCTTACTCTGACTGTTCCTTTTACTTATATATTTTCTAGATCTCAAGTGACGGCATCTCTTGCGTGGATTGACCTCCTAATCTACCAAGATTGGAAGCCAAAGCGTCACATCTTTCCTTTGCCCCTCAAGTTTCTCTTCATAATTGCTGAGGGGCACAGGGCCCTGGGTGGGGCTTTGGTTTCCCGGGCGTTTCCGCACCCTCCTCAGCTGCCCGCCATGGAGTGGCTTCGGTCACCCAGGCTTTATTGTGGTCGGCAGGGAGGGTTCTGTGGGGGCGCTTGGTTATGGCCTTGGCCTTGCTCGGGGCCTTGGGGCTGTTCGGCCAGGCAGCTTGGGGAAAAACAACAACAACAACAACCTATCGTTCCTGACGTATCCGTGTCTACCCATACCGTCGGCGGAGGAGAGGTCCATGACATGACTGAGTGTAAC
This sequence comes from Paralithodes platypus, assembly GCA_032716605.1. Lineage (NCBI taxonomy): Eukaryota > Metazoa > Arthropoda > Malacostraca > Decapoda > Lithodidae > Paralithodes > Paralithodes platypus. The sequence goes on from CM064484.1 coordinate 42,784,118, forward strand.
GTTTCCCTCTTCGCCCAGACCGCTAGTAAGTTGTGGATTAATTTTGGTATGGGCCATAATTTTTTCGCCGGCAATAGCGGAAAATATTTGTTGCCCTCCAATATTAAACGTTTGACTCTCAACCGGCCCAACCTTACAGTTAGTTGAATCCAGTTGAGAGAGCCGACCAGAGACTCCCAGATTCTCCGTGTCGTAGTCAGACTGTGAAGAAACAGAAACAATTTCCTGCGAAATCTGTTGCGATTGTCCACACTCTGACTCAGAGTGAGAGTAGCTGTGTCCCAGACCAGCCCTATCCACTGAACTACTCGTGAGGGAACAAGGTTTGACTTTACCAGGTTGACCTTGAACCCTAGAGATTTGACATGATTTAATGTTATGTTGACATGATTGATACATAATTGTTCCGTCTCTGCCACCACTAGCCAGTCGTCTAGATACCACAAAATGCTGATCCCTTGCTCTAACACGGGCATCAGGGCTTGCCGGACTAATTTCGTGAATAAGCGAGGTGGTAGGTTCAATCCAAACGGCATCCTCTGAAAGACATAAGTCTGATGTTTTATTCTTAAGGCCAGAAACCGTTGAAATCTTTTGTTTACCGAGACGTGCCAATACGCGTCTGTCAGGTCTAACGAACACATCCATCCTCCCGGCGGAAGTGTTAGCCTGATCTGGTTCACTGTCAGCATCCTGAATGACACGTTGTGAATATGGCGGTTCAGATAAGACAGGTCTACGACTGGTCTCATCTGAACACTGTCCCTTTTGGGCACTAGAAATAGTTTGGATGTAAAGACTGGGTAATTTTGAGGAACCGGGATGATGACATTCTTGGCGATCATTTCCTGGATCAGTGACTCCACCTCTAATGAAACTAAATTTGCCTTTGTCGGCTGACGTAAACGAGGGCGCCGGAGCCACTGCCAGGTGATGCCCTTGCGTGCCACCATCCTCGCCCAAGTATTTACTGACACGTCCGGAACGACCCAGTTAGCAGACAAGGGTTCGCCGGCTGTACTACCCTCTGATCCACCCGCCGTGAGACCGGCCCTGGGAGTGAGAGAGACTTTAGTTTTTTTATGGTGGTGGTGGTGGATGCTTAGCCGACTGGCCGGCGTTGGCAGAAGACGGGCCCTGGCCCGGTCTGTTATAGTTTCGTCCTTTATGACCTGCAAACTTACCTTGTTTATACCTGTATTGACCTTGGGGGGAAGAGGACTTAGGTACATGAAAGGGCTTTGACACACCCGGCTGAGCTTTTGCGACTGGCTTGGGTTTGGGAAAGTTAAAAGCAGGTTTCTTAGAAGGGGCGGGACTGTGCTTAACCCGGGAACTGCGGGAAGACTCTTAAGAGTTCCCCCGGCGGACTGCGGGAAGACTCTTAAGAGTCAGAGAAAAAAAAATCAACTTTAACCCTCTATTGGCGGCCCACAGCATAAGTCGAGTTAAATAAATTTGGACTATGTGGCGGCTCACAACATAAGTCGTGTGGCAATTTCAGCACGTAATGTTGCTGAGAGAGAGAGAGAGACAAGTGGTGGCAGGAGAGTAGCGAGCGTATGACTGCTCCAGACCACCGCGGCGGGCCTACTGACATGAATCCCACCCTCCTCCACCCTCTTACACTCGCTACTTAGTGAAATGTATGGGGAAAGTACCGAATTACATGGTTTTTGCACTCGTGTTGCACGGTTGTTGCAAGAAAACTACCGGTCATACAAGGATCGTTGTGGTGTCATTGGAAAGCTCTGTTTATGCCCTTTCAGGGATAGATACTTGTTTTACGCTCTGGGTCTTATTTAGGCATGAAAATGATCACGTAAACAGCCCTATTTTGGCTAAAAACACCCCGCTGGGCGGTACATATAAATAGACCGCCTAGCCCGCCAATAAGGTGTTAAACATCGGGG